>JAMJEW010000007.1:1200000-1909077 GCA_024713625.1 Morchella sp. 2018-W30 | reverse complement strand
CTAACTAACCTGCTTAACCCTAACTGACCCTAACTAACCCTAACTGACCCTAACTAACCCTAACTAACCCTAAATAACCCTAACTAACCCTAACTAACGTCGTAAGGCGAAAGAAGAAGAGAGAACCTGAAGGAATAATGCTCGTACGACAATGTTGAGAGTTGAGGAAATTGAGGAGATAGCGTAATAAGGTGAAAGACTAGAAATGAATTTGAAGAAATGGTGCTCGTACGGCATTATGAAGGGTTGACGAAATGTGAGGGACACCGTCATATAAGAGAAAAATAAAAGGGGAATGGAGATTTGAGCCACGTACGGTGAGGATAAGGACCAAGGTAATCTGAAGAAATCACATTATGTGGCAGAGGTAAGGGGTGTTGAAATATGAGGAAATGACGTCGTACAACAGATAAGAGGGGATAGGATTTAGAGATTTAATGTTAAACGATATTGTTTAGACTTGAGAAATGTAATGTTGTTATCGGATAAAAAAGAGGAAAAAGAAGTATAGAGATCTATGACACGTACGGCAGGGGCGAGGCTTGGATTATATAAAAAGATCCCGTCGTATAGGAAATCAGGAGAGAGATTGTGAGGAAATAATGCACGTACGGCAGGGGTGCAAGTTGATCAAGTGCTAGCATTAGTATTGTACGGCAGAATGGGAGATTTGTTTGGAGCTATTGATACCCTTACGATAGGAAGGCTGAATGAGGTACATGGGCCAGTTGATCAATGCCATTGGACAGGTATAAAAATAATATTGAATGGTACAGAGCGGATGGAGGTATTTGCAAATATTTGTTGTGCAGTAGGGCTCAAAGTTGTGAATAATATAGAATTTCAATCGGGCGACAAAATTGTACATCTAAGTCATAAGGAGGGTGAAGCTGAGAGCAAGCAAAATTAGAGAAAGAAATTGAGCTTTATGCTCCGTACGGCGGGATAGATCAAAAGTTGATATTGAATTCAAAGATTAACAGACATATAGATAAGGTCTCCACACTGGGAAAAAGGGGTATACGGCAGAAATATATTCGGGAAAACATGCAGAAATGCGCCATACGATAATTTAAGTTGGGGCTGATAGCCGAGAATTGTCCTAGGGGGCAGAATGACTATTATCTAAAATCCAAAAACTGTGTTGTACAGTACAAGAGGAGCATGAAAAATTAAGCAGTATATCCCGTACGATAGTATGTTCTAAAAACAGAAATAAAACTTTGGTTAGACGATAAACAAAACATAGAGAGGAAGCTGATACAAGAGCTATACAGCATATATGAAAGATAAATGATGAAAAAGTATCGCTGTACGATATTAAAAATATATTATAACTTAGTCTTTACTATCGTACTGGAGATTAACTAGTTGAGTCATATGCCGAAATGCACCGTACTGCAGGAGCACTACTAATTGGGAATGGCAGGACAAGCTCTTGTGGCCGATATGTGCTGGTTCATGAGAAACTCGTAGTTTTGGCTGTGGGCGCATGGGCATAGAGAGGAGATGGGTATGCTGTGTGACCGAAACTAACAAAGTGGGGTTCCAAAGTTGGTACTGGGCGATAGTGAGACCAAAGAGAAAGATGGTAATCTAATGCTGTACAATTCATGATGAGAATTGAAGAAATAGTACTTTATGGTATATGATTATGTTTGCAGTTCTGGATATATCTTGTTTCAACTGTACAGGAAGAATCTTAATTTTCGGAATTGTAAAGAGATACTGTATAACAGGTAGTGCTCAGTAGTGAATATGAAAGTAACATTGAGCGATGGAGAACGAATTTTAATGTATTATGAAATTGGATTGTATGACGGTTGGGGTAGATTTGGAAATTTAGAGATGGAACTGTACGGTTGGTTGTATTAAGCTTGGATTTGTGAAGTGCTGCTGTGCGGTAGAAAATGATTTTATGCAAAGGCTATGATTGCGCTGTACGGTTGAATTTATGTTTTACTCCATTTATTAACTAACTCGTACGGCGAAAAAAGTACATTTGGATAAATTTGCTTCTCCCTGTACGGCAAACTTTGAGTATCGTAGGCATTAGCAACACCATCGTGGCAGTCAGTGGATATATCGCCGCCTAAAACTACGGTTTGGGTGCCAACTAACCCGAACCCCACACCACAAAAAAGCCTATAAATATAGCTTGAGGGAAACAGCGCCGTACTACCACTCTTACTTTCTAATTACAAAAGCAATGGTGCCGTGCTATCACCTTGGAACAATTTTTGGCTCCTCGCGAAACACCTCGCTATTTAGCTGACCTTAACCCTATAGACACCTCACCAGAAACCGGTATAATACTGGCTGTACAGCAGGAAAAAACAGAAATTGATATCACTCTTTCAAGAATTTCAAAAATCGACCCTAGATTAATGATTTTTGGTGTAAAATAAGGTCTCATAATAGTCACTCATACAAATGCAATTCTAACCCTAAGGTCACCCCTCAAAAAGCCTATATAATAGCGCTGTACGGCCTCTCTTACCCTCTTGTTACAAAGTAAAAGGTGCCGTACAATCATCTTGGGATTGACTTTTGCTCATTGCGAAGCACCTCGCCATTTTCTGTTAACCTTAACCCTGAGAACACCCCACCAGAAGGCCCTATAATGTGTTCCTTTTTCCTTTTTTTCCATCGATTGTTTCCGCTCATCTATCTCTAGGTTGGCGGTTTACTTTGGGGTGGTTTGTGGTAGGTCTGGGGCCGCTAAGTTGGGGCTGGGTGGTGGGGTATCCTATCTCCTGTCCTGACTTGAGGTGTCCGTTTGTGGCATCTCCTTTCGCTTGGTGTGTTTTGTTTCTGGAGGTGTCGCTTCTGTGCTTCTGGTTAGTCCTGGTCTTGGGGTTGCGCCTCTTTGTGGCTGGGCTGTTGAGGTTTCTGGAAGTGTTTTGGTCTTCGCTGAACTGTTTGTAAGTACCTGACTGTTGGGGGATTGCGTCTCTCTGTTTGGTTGGGCTGCGATTCGGGTGGGGGCTCTCCTCCCTCGCATGGGTTTCTAGTTGTGGGTCTCTTGTGTCCTCCCTTCTGATCTTCCTGCACTGATCCGGAAAGGCGGTGTGGGGGGCTTGAGGAATGTGGTAGTTTGATCAGGGCTCCTGGGATTCCCCTTAGCTTGAGTAGATGGTAAATAAACTTGATCACTAACCCTAACTGCCCCCCGGCCCTCCGCTCCTCCCCCAATTCCCACCCATTGCCCTGCAGGCCTGTGATATACGTATTCCGGGTTCCTATGATACCTGCCTGCGGGGGCAGGGTAACCCGCCAGATAGACCCATTCCCATACAGGCCTGTGATATATATGGTGTGGCGCGCCTTAAAGGTGACATAAATTGCACTGCGAATAACTTTTCAACCAGACAGGATATCAAAAATCTATGAAGCCAAATTGTAGGTATAGGTATAATAAAGATTTTGGCTTCATAGATTTTTGATATCTTGTCTTGTTGAAAAGTTATTAGCGATGCCATTTACCTGTTTTTGTATGTAAAAAGCGCCAAGACCTGGTGAAGTGGAACAGTATTATACCCATTTATACCCCTTCATTACAGAGTTGCGGCTGAGATGTCGTTTCCAGCCATAAAGTGGCTAGATTGCAATGCTCTAATTGGTTCAAAAGTATCCGGAGTAGCCAAGATTGTTCCAGCCGGAATACCGACATGTCACCTTTAAGACGCGCTGCACCATACATACGTGTTCCGGGCTGCTACGGTACCTTGCTGGAGGCAGGGTAACGTGCCAAAGAGCGCGCAAATGGATGTAATCTAGTGCATACATGTAGTAGATAGAAATGTGGCTTAATGGGTTCCTGTGTGGCATGCAATAGTGGTTGTGTTCGGGAAATAGGGAATATTATTCTATAATTATTCCAACCAATCAAATCTTATACTCTAGTCCTCTATTAATGGATCCTTCCAGTCAAGAATTTGCAAGATGCGCTGTACCAGCAATTTCATAGCATTTTTGAACACGACTAATTAATATTGCATACACACAAAGGACAACTAGGATTACATTTTTATATGGTGTGGTAAATGTGTCAAAATAATCTCACCAACGGCGGTGAATTTTAGTTCTTGCAGTATAAAAGCTAAATTCCAGCCTTTGTGCTACGCCATCATTACTACAAACACCTATGAAGGTTTCCCACCGGTGGTGAAGTGCCCACCACCAGTGGTGAAATTCCCCACCGGTGGACAATAGAGCTCATATACTGGCATTGTAGCTCCTTTTGACCGAAATGTCTGTAAAAAGTAACGATATACGTATAAATCATGGTATTATTTCCACCACCGGTGGTAAAATGATTTACTACTACCGCTGGTAAAATTACCTTTAACACATTTGCTGCTGTCTTTGAGTGCTGGGTCTAATGGTACTCTGGAATGCGCTTAAGAATCTGAAATTCTACCTTACGTAGGATTATATGCTGGATCGCTATAGAGATATTGTTGTATGTGCATATGACTTCATGCAACTGTCTAAGTCTCTGCTCGGGACATGACTCCAGATACATTCCCCAATCACCTCGATGCTCAGGCCAAATGCCCGACAGATATTCAACCATCCGGTGTCACAACTGCGTAAAAATCTTTTGCATGACACTCCCTATACCCTGGGTAGTATAGACATTGGTTTTCCGTAGGTCGACAGATAACACGCATACTACCAACTAAAGATCCCCATACATTATGAACACCTCCCAACCGATTAACAGCTGAAGGATAACGCATTGCGTATTGAGTCTGTAGTCCCGTTCCAATTTGGGACTAAGGCGTCTAATTGGGTGCGCAAAGTCATTCAATATCACGACCACGAACTATTAAAAGGGTATTATATATGCATACATGCAGTTACCCTCCTCCATCCAGCTCCCAAAAAAAAACATTTATATCCCCTTAATAGCGATTAGGGGATAGTCGAAAGAGAAGGAGACAGTTCGCGGTTTCTGGGGGCAGGAATCGTGGTATCTGTCCGGTACCTGGTCTAAAACCGGGTGAGGGAGGAAAAGGCATATGTCCGCAAGTGAAAAGCTAGCCTTATAAGCTTAATATAGTCTCGTTCCCAGACCCGATCGGTATTTCTTTATGTGGTGTGCTCAATACCGGAAGGTGTGGACTAATACATAAAAATACTACATCTCCAACCACACCAAAATAGGGGATGGCCACGAGACTAAGCTTAATACTAAAATCCTAATGCGTGTACATATCGAACAAGCTCAATACAACTTTCCTCATTCAAATGCTTGAGTGTAAATTCCAATCTGAGTATGGCAGTAATATCCAGACGTGGAGCCCTATAGCGGTATATGCTCTTGGATGACCCTTTCCTACTCAGGCGTGTCCTTCTTTCTTTCTCTCTGTAGTGAGAAAGAATAATAGTAGAACCTATTGCCGCAGCTGTTGGGTAATTTGCGTTTTAGTACTTTTTTGTTACTTCCCCCCATATGAGGTTTTGATATCTCGGCATAGTCTCGGCGCCAGTGTCTCCGCACAATAGCGGCCCCTGAACTGCAGAAATCCGGTTTCCGGGGCCCAGGAAGCATCCCCACCCAGGCCAACAATAGCTAACGGAGGTTGCAGAATCCACCTATTACGGGAGGTAACATCGGGTGGGCAGGTTTACCCGCTACTTTAGATGCCTAATAATTTCTTCTTTTGCCCGGGCAAACATCAAGTAGCCCGGGCAAAAATCACTCTATGCCGGGCGCAGCCCAAACAGTCTTTCATAGGGCCTGGCCCGGGAGCCCCTTGATCAAAGCGGAGGTATTACATGGAAAAGAATTACGGAGTTTCAGTGTTTGTTCTCATCATGTAGGGAATACCTCAAATTGATTATTTTCGGTACTATATACAAAACAAAATTACACAACCCCCATACAAGATTCCTCCCCCTTATAACCACAATATATCCAGTGAAAATACCATCCAAACCACCTCCTCCAAACCTGCCATTTATCGACACCACCTACCCCCGGAATATCTTGACCTAAGCCTCCGAACCACCTTATCAACTCGGTCACTCGAAAAAACAAATCTCAGATACAAGCACAGGGCACATACCCGGTCCTCCACTACCGTCCTACAGATCGGACATGGCACCCCCCGCCTTCCCCTCGCTCCACGCCCCTTAATCTCCATCCTATCACAGCACGACTACACCCGTCAGGAATAATCACCCCCCCGACCTCCAGTATCGAAGAGCAACAGGAGGAATACTTACCACACATAATACCAAATGCCCGCATGGCATTAACACAGTATCCGCGCGCTCCTCGCAGCATATAAGACAGTACCCCCCCACCTCGCTCTCCACCGCCCGCAGTGTCCCCACCTCCTCCCTCCCCCCCCGCTCCCGCTTCAGCACCTCGACAGCCAGTGCCACTAGCTGCTGCCGCCCATCACCTTCCTGCTCCATGTCGGGACTCATGGACAGTTTCAGTAGCCCCATGGCCTCGTCCAGGTTCTGCGCCCCCGCGGCCTGAACGGTGGGGGACGGGGTAGGTGGTTGTGGCTGGCCCCTGTCGGAGAGAGGGGTGCTGGCCTGGACGGAGAAGGGTGCGGGCAGGGCGCGGGTACAGGGGGATTGGGCGTCGCCGAAGTTGACTGGCGGCCTCTCCCGCGGCGGCTCTACCGGCACCACGAGCGAGTCTCCCCGCGGCACCACCCCCACCGTACTTCCCCGGGGTGAGCCTCTTACAGGCAACACATTAGGAGCTCTACCCGGGGCCGAGATTGTCCGCCGCGAAGCTGTCTGTCCTCTCCAGGTCGGCGTCCCCCCCCACGACAGGCCTCTCGGATCTGGAGAATTAGATATGCCAACCTGAGGCAAGTCTGCCTGCCACATCACGTCCGGCGCCCCCCACACCGAGACCTCGTCATCTCCCCAAGTGCGCGAGACCTCATCATCTGCCCAGCTGCGCGAAAAATCATCATCTGCCCAGGTGCGCGAGACCTCCTCGTCATCTGCCCAGCTACTCATTTTTTGCCGTTGGTCCTTGTACTGGCCGTATGCGCGTAGGGTACGGTAATGAGGAAAGACTATGGGAGGGGGTGTTATATTGGTGTTGAGGTCGCTATTCTACCGGAGGTTGTCTCGTAAGACTTCCGGTAGCCGATCGTGGGTTAGGGTTGCGCAGAGCCTCGGCATTCCTTTGGAATATCCGAGAAACAGGCTGAGGAGAGTGCTGGCTTTCAAGGACGGCCTCTTGGAGGTGTAGTAGATCTTATGAATCTAGTGGGGGCGTTTTCTAGCACATCTAGCGACTTCTCTTGTCGGGCCACCGGCCATGCTCTGGCGCCAGAATACATGTTAGGGAATGCTATCAGAGCAATGTTATCTTCTAGTTTAGGACTTACCTTTTGTCAAAGACGTCAGATTCCAGCAGACGTTACATGTAGATTGATCGCAGAACGGCCCGCAGCCGATCAAAAAAGAAAAAGAGGTATTACACGGGAAGCGGCAGCGTTTCTCTGGCATAGGGGGGGAGGAATCCGTGAATGGGGTGAACTTGCGTCGGGACGGGAGGTTGGATTTTGTTCAGCGCAAAAGAAAACTTAACCCTGAACTCCTTGTAGTACTAGTAATGATTAAAACGAGAGTTGAAGTATCTCTGGCTGATCCCATGATAAATTGTACCTGTAAAACAGATATAATATCCAACAGCCGGGTACTATTCATTGGCTTAGGTTAGGTTTAGTAGGTGGATATGAATCTGACTTGTTGGTTGGGTCGGTTCACCGTCACCGTCACTCCGACTCGGGTGGAGAACGATTTTCTACCCGAGATTACCCATTCCGGGGCCTGCATGAGCCAAGAGATGCCGGTCCGTATTGATTTTCATTCGGTGGAACCAACTCTGTGGCCCCAAACGTTTTCCGCACTTTAGAAGGCTCTATTTGGAGTAACACGTGAAATAATCGCGCGCTGTGGCCGACACAAGCATTAATGAGGGGGAATCCGGCGTCAGACGGAACAGTTGGTATCGAGATATTTGGTTTTGTTTTTCCATGTAGCTAGCGCGCGCTGTATGGAGTTGGTCAAGGTTAAGGTAGGATATTGATAAGCTTAATATTCCAAGATCCCGGCAATCCTTCGGGTTGTAGGGGCCTTTTGGGACTTGGGTTCGGAGAGACCTTTAGGCCCCGGGATTGATTCCACATGCGAATAACATGGGTTTGAGTAGTGATTCTACGCTCTTTTTGTAGTTTCCTTAGGCTATAGAAACCAGCTCTGTAAAGCTAGCCCTCCGCTACTTCAGATAATAAGCCTTTATAATCGAAGGGGCCATCCAGTTCAGCCGTATTTAAGTAGGGAAGGTTTTTTTACGTGATGGTGTTGGAGTAGTCATAGGATATCACTCGGTCCAGGCAAGGAATATCTTCGCGGACGTCATGGCCGTCTTACCTATTAGAAAAGGATACACACCTATCTGGAGGCATATAAGCAGAGAGAGGACAGATAATTATTCTTCAGTTCCTCCTCGACTTGATGAACAGCCAGAGCTGGAGCCTGAGCATACACATTTTGTGTGTACCTTCGTCCGACGGAGGAATTCAGAGTCTAGCGCCATTATAAGTTTTATTAATTTATGGTGACATCCCCGAAATCTCTCAAGGATGGCATGCACGGACATCTGGGTAGGGGAGTGCGCTATCGTTCGCTTGGCGATATAAACAGATACATACACCTTTTATTCAACCCGGCGGCGGCGGCCACGATGAACCCGGGGGTACGTGTTATATATATTTTATCATTATTCAAACTTGCGGGTTTTCCACCCACCTAGGGCTAGGAGTTAGAAATATATTGAGATTACCCCCACATAACGACCTAGTCTTGGGGTTACACCCCATAGCACCGTACCCTCCTCCAACCATAGCCTAGTAGCCTGGCTATAACTCCTGGCGGGTGACAATTCACATGTCCATCCACTACACCTCCTACACCCAAATACGTTCCCATCTGGACAACACCATGATGCTAAAGGAGGTTATTCTGCGTGATTGTTGCCCGACATGATAATAAGACCGCTGAAAGCTAGGTGAGAGAGAGGAACGCTTCTAAGAGACAAAATGAAACCAAACAGATATAGAAACGCTCCAAGATCTAGTCCCCATCGGCATCCGTTAAAACATCCAAATACTGCCATTGTAGTTCACCGGCCAGAAAATTGGTATCCCTACTTTTGTATCCTGCAAAAACAACACCATACTAGCCCAACGCTGGGAGTCAGAGAGGAAAACATGGGGAACCAAAACTAAAGAAAAAACGCCATCAAAGATCCCTCTCTTACACCCGCAAGCCTTTCCAAACCACCTCGTAGATAAACAGACCTTCACCCCCACATCGGCGCTTCCTCGGCCATCTTTACATTGCTCTCATGCGTTGCCCTTCCAAATATTCCTCTATCCCCTGAGTGTGCCTAGTCCGCTTACATAGCGCGCAGTGGGGCTTTTCCCTTAAGACCTTCATCCACTTAGAGTTCTAGCTCACCTGTCCCGCCGTATGGAGTCGAGGCGCCGGCTCCAGCGCGACGTAAGTCGGCGGCTGCAGACCCACCCTTGTAGGCGGTAGGGGGTAGGCCTTTGCCGAGGGCTGCCCATCGCCGGCAGTGCCTCCTGAATCCTCTCTCTTGCAGCCTTCTGTTCCTCGGCGGCGGCGGCCACTTCCTCCCCACACCTCCCCAGCTTGCGGTGCGCCGCCATTCTGTCTGCCTGCTTGTACCTTTTGCATATCGGGCAGTACGCTCTCTCCGCCGGCGCGGGCGGCACCTTTATATGTGTTGGGGGGCTAGCCTCAACAGGCGAGGGAGGCGCTGGTGCGGCTTTGCCTTTGCCTTTGCCTTTGCCTTTGCTTTTACCCTTGCTTTTGTTTGGCGGGATTTGGCTTCGGCTTTTGCGGCGGCCTTTTTGAGGTGTTTCTGGGCAACCCGACGATCTCTTTGTTTATTCTGCCTGCGAGTTTTTATGTGTTTCTTTTGGGCTTGTACTTTCTAAGCGCACGAACCTGAGGAACTATACTGGCCCCTACCCTCCGATGACGACAATACGGGGACTATTTGTGTGGAGTGGCCTACCTCTGCCATAAAAATAACCCTATTGTATTCCCTCTACCCTCGAGTCCAAATGTTGGTTAGAAATGAGCTAGAAGGCTCAGTTTAGTCTGGACCTGATAGCTTCGGCTAATCGGCCAACCATTGATGATAATCACAATCCACAACCAGTGAGATAAAAACACATGTAAGGTTCACCTCGCTCGCGAGGGTCCCACGAAGCACCTGTGCAAAGAATAACACGCCCTCTACCCCACCTTCATGAGGGCTTTGGTCCCCGGTAAATATCTAGCCTGGCCAGCGTTTCCCCTCAGACCCACGTCCACCTTTATCAACAGGGCTATAACTAAGGGAATCTTCCCTCACGGTCGTCGATAACAATATTGACCAAGCTAACACAACAATCTCCATTCTACAATTTCCCCTCCGCATATAATTCTCAACTAGCGACGCTTTGCTTTTCTCCACCGAACACCCTTACACGACTTTCAAAGAAATTTGCACATATTAACATTTGGGATGCCATTACTGTGAGCCAAATATCACATGAATAATAACCTAGCAAGTACGAACCTTTATCTATTTGCGTCCAAGATTTCCAGAGTGTGCAATGGCGGGCATTTTACTTCACTTGATCACGCACACGACACATTTGTCCGCCGCATCTCCGCTCCCAGCTACCAACAAATTCGAGCCTGCATACACCGCCGAACCAAAAGGTCGAGGCACCACCGAACTACTGTTAAGCTCTGTATCCACCCCTATACTCTGTATTTGGACAGCACTACATCCAAACCTGATGTGGGAACCCACATTCATGACATGGTTAAAGCAGTGGATGTTATCTGTGGTACTAGCCCTCTTTGCGCCCGAGTTTGTACTCACATTTGCTTGGATGGAATGGCGGAACGCATCGAAGCTTCACACAGATATAACGCTAGCTGCTGCGGAAGAGATCTTGTCATATATGGCAAGGGAGTGTAAAAATGTATTGACTCTGTCCGAAATCCACGAGATCTTCCAAAAGAATCCTCCAAGGCCAATCATATCAGCAGTCCAAAGAGCTCGAGAGAGTATTGAGCGCGGTGAAAATATTCTCAAAGATCTGAGCGCAAGAAGGGATTTGAGATGCCGTAGCGGCTCAAGTGGCATGAGTGGAGAATGGGCTCGCAAGACCTCCGAGGGTGGCGCTGGGGGACAAAGGCACCGTGATCGCCCTCAAGGAAGCCGAACGGATCAAATGTAATACCCGTGTTCTATTTCACCTCATGGCGAAGTTTGAGAGCTATCCTAGGTTCTGGGGGGGGGAGCTTAGGCTCGCAACTACTGTCGGCAATAATAATGGTACGAGGATGGTGCGATTTGGTATTGAAGCCTGAATGTGGGCGTGATTTGGACTTCTCGATGGAAGAAGCATACTTTACCACCATGAGTGGCTGGAAATTCTCTCCGACTGGAAAACCTCATAGCACTGAAGGAAGATTGACGATCGGCCCAGAGGCATTCTTCATACTAATAAGACCCGGAGTGCTTCGTCTCAAAGATATACAGGCCTTTAGGACAGATCTCAAGGATAAGACCAAGGCTGACTCAATTTCAAAGATTTTGGTTTGTCTTCAGGCAGGGTGGGCCTTGATAAACAGTCTTTGTCGAGCACTTGAGGGACTACCGGTTACCCTTATTGAGGTATGTGTCGTTGCTCATGTTGTGTGCGCTATCATGTTGTAAGGCGTTTGGTGGAGAAAACCACACAACGTTCGATCTCCTATCTTCATCTCTCCGACACCTTTGGACGAGGGGATTTGTGCACTTCTGTGGCATCTCCAACAGTTTCCTGGCTTCGACATAGTCCTCCTCGATGACGTATCGCAATATACTTGCAATCTCCGTGTTGACTTTGGTGGCGAAATCCGAGGGTACTTCGTTAATTTTAGCGAGGACGTTGGAGAACGGTCAAATGGCACCAGGCTCCGGTCACAACTATTGGGGCCAAAGAGAGAGGTATTTGCTTGGCCCCCTAGCTCTACCAATCGTGGCCAGCATACTGTTATTGATATTACTGGGAGATATTCATTTTGTATGCGTCAAAAGAAATGGAGAAGAGCAGCAACCATAGAGTTATTACGAATAATTGCATCCGTTGCACAAGAGCTTCGCAGTGAGAGGTTTTCACCACTTAAGGATTTCAAGGATGACGTTCTCGAGAGCCGAAAGATACCCTCCATCGAGCGCTATTCAGAAGGCCCAATATACCACGGCGTTGTGAAGAGCTTTGATACGAAGGTGGAATACTTCTGCCCCTATGCAATATTCGCTACGATCTATACAGCTATTCATTTGGCTACATGGAATGCTGATTTTCCGACCTCGCTGGAAAGGATGCTGTGGAGAATCGCCTGTTGTATCAGTATTTTTCCGGCGGTAGGTTTCGGGTTACATCATGTACTTCGAAAGCTTAGTCTGGATTATTGGTTTGCGACGCATGAGGTATGGCGGCAGTACCTCTGTTGTACAAATGGCTCTTGTTCTGTTCTAACAAATGAACTTTCTAAAAACAATAGACTCCATCGGCTACTCTTTATCTCTTTAATATTCAAGAGGAGCTAACTTTAGGCCTTGCGGTACGATATCTTCTGGTCGGAACATGGGCAGTAGCATTTTGCGCAGCTCGACTCTACATTACAGTAGAAGCCTTTATCAGCGTAAGGCGTCTCCCAAAATGGGCATTTGAAACTGTCACATGGACGAACCTTTGACCGCATATTTAAAGGCAAACAAGTCCTTTTTCTGTGTTCAGTTCATTCTCGAAATAGTAAAGCTCTCACTTGAGCGGTGGTAAATGAGTGATTAGTTTTCTTGCTGGTCATACTAGGTCGAGTTATTGAATTTGTCGTCTGGGATCGAGTCATTACTTATATTATTCTGCCCCATTACAGTCTGCGTACTATGTGTCTTTAGCAGAAATACGGGGCTTCTACTCTTATGATCAGTCAAGTCAGTTCTCTATATCTTTCTTCATTGACCTTAATACAACAATACAACGCTGTTATTTTGTAAAATTCCTTATTCTAGGTGCCGGACAACATATGCAAGTGGATAAATTTCTGGAAACATATATGTAGCATTTGTGGCGGATTAGTATTAAATCTAAGGTTCCCCTCCCTCACAAGGGTCCCTAGTTGGTCTCTTCCCGTCTTGTTCTGAGGGTTCATTCGTTTGAGATTCCACTTAGCATGTGTAAATAATTGATATACATGTTCACTAATCCCAACCTGTCGTCGCGCGCCAGATGCGAAACTGGCAGCACTAACCATACAGCAGGCATACCTGGGACCCCGATTATTCGATACCGCCAACCTGCCGGTGTGCAGCATATACGAAGCTCCTAGTACTAGCCACAGAGCCAGTATACGACGGGTTCCAGATTATTCTGCACAGTGAAGGTAGTGTCGTGCGGCGTAGACTGAGCTGCTAGTACTGACCATAGAGCAGTCATACGGCGGGTCCCTGATTACTCAGGACGGCAACCTGCCATTGTGCGCCAGATGTGGAGCTATGTGTATCTACCTCGAGCAGATAAACGATGCGTTCCCAATGATTAACTATAGTCTGTCTCCTGCCGCGTCGCAGAATATGGTAACTAACACTCTTGGATCCATTAACGGGCTAACCTCAACCTTACCTTCACCCCGCCAGAAACCAATGTCATTTTCACATTCTCGCCAAATGAACCATATGAGGATCGACCGCAGAGGTAATCACATGCAAGCAGGCGGCACTTGCTACCATTGCCTCGCCCGATTGTACCATCAAATGATTGTAGACTCGTATGCTACTAGGACATTGTATTCTCGTATACATGCATCTTACAATTAATATGGCTGGATAAGATGTTATTAGCTGTAGTATCCGAGCTATTTTCCGATAAAGGATCATGCGAGATGGCCGTTTGGCGGCCACGGAAGCACGGGAGAGGGTATGGACCCTGTGGTACCCACCGGTCGTGTATAGGCGTAGTGCTCTCCCCTACCGCGCCACATATCCCCGGAGTGTGTCCGTAATCATCTCGAAAATAGCATTACGACCAGTAAATGAGTATGGAATCCTATCCCCGTATGTATCGGATCTTTTGATTGTGAACATAGGCCGGTGACGTTCGGGGGTCCTGACATATGGGGAATCATCACTATCATACTCTCCAGATGTCTCCACCATCCGCGACTCGTTCTGCGTGACGTTTGGTAGAGACTGGTGGTGTCAGCCATTGAATCTCCGAAGTAACTATGCAGACGGCCCCAGTACCGCACTTCTGAACTCTCCTACGCCAGTTTTGAAAGACACCCTTGTCACCAAACGGAAAACGATGACAATCCTGCAGCGTTCACGAACTGGCCTGCAAGTTCTAAAGGTTGGAGTAGGGTTTGGTTCCGAGGTTTCGCGGACGGCGATGATGCTAGATTTCTCTAGTTCTGTTGGTGTAGACGGAGAGACAGGGGATAAATCCCAGGAATCGAGCATTACCATACTGCTAACGAGCACAAGCAAAGCACCTATTGGCCCTCGGAGTCAGTGGTAGCCACGAGCAAAGCTCTTCAAGCTCAGGTGGCGTAACCACCGTGCGGACGTTGTCGACCCCCAGGCCGATAACCCAGTCAAGGACATCCTCGGCGGCGGTTGAGGGGGGCATCGGGTCGATCTGTATCGCCAATATCTAGGCCATCAGCCCTGCCACAGGGGGCACTGCCCCCCCCCCCCCCCCCGGTCCTTCCCCTCGCCCTCATCCTCCTTGTCCTCGGTCTCGTGCTGGTCCTCCTCATCTTCATCACAGGATCCAGATAAGGTAGGTATAGTGTATATGTACGGCTGCGTAAGAGCTCGAGACGCCGCCGCCCACGCACCCACAAACCTACCACGGCCTCTTTTTCTTAGTACTTAGAGACTCCATCTCTATATCTACAGATAATCAACGAAGTCATACTCAAAGACCACAGCTGGGCTAGCATTATAATAATCCTTATCGCCGAAATTTAAAGCCTACCAGTGCCAGAAATTGCGTTTCACAGCCAAGACTCCCGCCCCGCAATGTTGAATTCCACGAAAGGGTTGTTTGATTAGAATCCTTCTCTCTGGGCTGGGCAGTGTTGTAAGATAGGATTTCCTCGTAATATCACACCGGACCACAGGTTATTTTAATTGTGTAGCCTTGCTAATTCGATTCAATGATAGTGAAGTAAAAGGAGAATAAAACACGCGCGCGGGAAAAAAGGAAGAAAGAAAATGACTTATTGGCGTGCAATAGACCCTCGATAGAAACAAAGACACGGCCGTGAGCTACCCTCAAATGGGACAAGGATAGCTGGATGCAATGAAAAGAGCACGGGAGAGGCCAAAAGACGAACATTCATGAAGCAGCGTGATATAGGCGGGTAACTTGGTATATGAGTTATGAACGAATAAAGAAACTGAACCGACAGTAACTCAGTATACAAGTATCAAATGGATAAAAGGAACAAAGAGATGATAGAGACAGGGGGGGCGGCTTGCTGAGAAATGAGGACTTCATGAAGGGAATGGCAACAAAATGGCGTAAATAGGTGGGTATAGGAAGGCCTGGTCACAATCGGAGTAGGATCGGGGTATTGGTAAGGTATTGAAATTGCGTGGGGGTCGAATAACGTTAACATCTGAAGTTATGTGGAGTAAGGTATGGGAGAGGTCTGAGTTTCAGGATTTGGAGGATTGTATTGTAGGATCCCATAACCTCGTAGACCCATCATCGCTGACTGGTGTAAGCTATTAGAGTCAAAGGTGTAGTCGTAATTTCTCTAGACCACCCGGTGAGCAGACGTACAATCCCGGTGTGCTCCCTGGCGGGACCCAAAGGTTAGGGGTCATCCTCACTCCTCTTTCTAGTAGTAGGCGTGCCACATCCAAGTGACCTTGCGATGTCGCCAGTTGTAAGGCATTGTACCCATTGTCCAACTTCTTTGCGGAAATGTCAGCACCTCTCTCAAGTAGGTACCGTACGTTGTCCAAATGACCATATCGCGCGGCAACTAGTAGGGCGGTCCATCCCTTAGCTTCACCAGCCCGTACTGATATATTCGCCCCTTTCTTAACCAGGAGTTTTAGCACATCAAGTGAACCAAACTGTGCAGCTATGTGGAGAGCTGGATATCCCTCACCCGACTTTGCGGAAAGACCAGCACCCTCCTTTAACAACAGAGATACTACCTCGGGGTGGTTGTACTGTGCCGCGAGATGTAGGGCACTTCTCCCACTACCATCCCGTGTCTTTGCAGAAATGTCAGCACCACTCCTCAGGAGGTACTGTACGTTGTCCAAATGGCCTTTGCTTGCGGCCAATAGAAGAGCAGTCCATCGCGCATTCCCGCCACTCCGTGCTGATATATCTACCCCTCTTTGAATGAGGAGCTTTAACACATCAGCCGAACCAAACTGTGCAGCTATGTGGAGAGACTGATACCCTCTCTTTGATTTGGCCGACGGATCAGCACCCTTCTTTAGCAATAGGTCTGCAATCCCGGGATAGTTGTACTCCGCTGCTAGCTGTAAAGCATTCTTCCCAGTGTCTAGCACCTTCGCGGAAATATCAGCACCACTCTTCAGTAGGTAACGTACATTTTCCAAACGGCCTTTGCTTGCGGCCAATAGTAGAGCGTTCCATCCGGCACCACTCCGTACTGATATATCTGACCCTCTATCCAACAGATATTGGGCTGCGTGAGGGTTTCCGCCTCCGGCAGCCCCGTGGAGAGCAGAGACTTGGCGCCTGCCTGCCACGCCCAGATGCGCACCGTACTTGAGTAGCAGTTTGACGATCGGGAGATGGCCTTTCTTTGCAGCTATGTAAATTGGTGTGTACCCCGAAGGATCCTCCATCGGTATCGCTCCCTTCCCCAGATGCTCTACGAGTAGCTCGCAGTTACCGCTAGAAGCCGCTGCCACCAGCCCTTGTGTAAATAAGTCAGTATTGACAGATGTGTTAAAGGGAGTTTGAATTTTACCTCTTTGAATAAGTAGGGTAGAAGCCGGGGGCTGCTTATTTGTACCCAGTGTATCTAGGGGGGGCAACACGCCCTCTGCAAGGACGAGATCCCGTGTATTTGATATCGCTTCAAGAGCTGGAGCTTTTACTGAAAGCTGGGGTTGCTGATTTGGAACAGGTGTGTCCAGGGGGGGCAACACGCCTCGCGCTCCGGGAGCTGAATCCTGTGCCGCAAGCCGGGGTTGGTTATTCGGACGCGGAGCAGCTGGGGGGGTCAATATGTCCCTCGCTTCGAGAGCTGCTTCCTTTGCAAAAACCCGGGGCTGGTTATTTGGACGGGGTGTTTCTGGGGGAGGCAACACTGCCTTCACTTCAAGACCTGGATGCGTTGCAGTAAGCCGGGGCTGCTTATTTGGACCCGGTATGTCTAGGGAGGCCAACACCCCTCTCGCTTCAAGAACTGGACGCGGTTTATCCAGAGGAGCCGGCTTGCGTCTACCGCTTGTAGGAGGTGGATCTCTTATAGCCGCCGATATCGAATGTGTAAGTTCAGGTCCAGAGGTCGATTTACTTGGGCCATGGGTGAAAGGGGTGCAAATTGTATCATGGGACTCGGTCAGGGCTTGAAGCCAAGTGTGTAGTTTAGCCTTTGACGCCGGGGGTCGATTCTCTGGTGACGGCTGCAGCATACTAGCTATCAGTTCAATTGCTAACCGTGGGGTACCCCGCGCGGTAGTTGGTGGGAATGAATCACGGCCTCGTATAAAGTCCAACAGGTTTCTGGTTTCAGGAAACGGTAGTGCTTTCGTCATCATGAAGTACACCAAACATCCCAAGGACCAGATGTCAACTGCCGTTGTATATACGCTGGCTCTACCGTAAAATCTTAGGATCTCCGGTGCCATGAAGGGCCTGGTCCCTACTGTGGTTCGGCATTCACTGTTGCCAAAGTTTTTAGAGACTCCAAAGTCAGCGATTCTTATTGATAGTGGTGTCCATTGGGCGATCAAGATATTAGCAGGCTTCAAATCTCTATGGCAGATGTCCTCCTTATGCAATATCTCTAGGCCCAGAAGGATCTGTTTCGTAACCCCCTTTGTATCTTCCGACAGGCTCCGGTCGTTGTCGGTGAGAAGTGTGCCCAGGTCACCTGGAAGGTATTCCATGGCCAGGTATATGTGGTATTCATCCTCAAACCATCCCGCTGGCTGCACGAAGTTCTCCGGGTACTAATTAGGAGAGACACAGTTAGTCTATGCGCGTATTGATGTTCTTCCAGAGGTATCTTACGGAGCGAAGTTGTGCTAAGATCGCGACTTCATCCCACCTGACGAATGATCTCTGGATCCGCTTGACCGCCCTGACACCCCTCTCTGCACAGCTGTCTTTATAAACCGTACTACATCCGGTCTGTCCAAGAGTCTCGGTCCGAGCCCAGGTTTCATATCTTACTTGCCCCTCCGAGTCAGTGATCGTATGTGTTGTGTGACGTCCCCGTTCGAAGTTCGTGACTAGCTTGAGCTGCTCAAACCTTGAAGAAGTGGGTGTCATTTGTTGCTGGTAGGGGTGTAGCAATATAAAGAGAGTACATGTTGAGGAGGTGGCGAGCTGAGCTGAAGCGCGTTAGGTGTATGATTAGGTAAGCGCGGGGGTTATTTCTAGTAGCGTTCCCGCCTAACGGTGGCACCGCTCCCGGTCGGCGATGATGTTCATCGGAGCTCGCTCTGCTGTAGAGGTGTTGTAGTAGGCTCGTTAGTAGGGGGTCGTAGATGCAGGCGATTTGGACGTGGGTGGACGGTTTGGTGGTGGTGATGGTCCGGTGGTGGTGGAGGTAAAGGGGTAGAGTCGTGGCAGAGGGGCACTACGATATTTATAAGAGCCAAGGGTCATGAGAGGTTCCAGCTGGTTGCGGGGGGAGGGGGTTGACGCTCTGCTTGAGATAGAGGTGTTTTGGTAGCTGGGGTTGTGTCGCTGGCCAATTAGAGGCTTTTAGCCACGGGTGGAGAGGGTAACGGGCGGAGGGTAAGTAATTCCCAACACTATGCTGCATGCGTTTGCCCCTTGGCCCGCATAGAGGCTCACAAGTACTCTGAGAAGGAAATCATAGGCATGAGGATTGAATATATCTCCATATGCATGTGTACCTTTAAGTCTTTTAGTTGAAAATATTATAATCCTACTTGCACCCAGCTTGCATGTCTTGGAAGTGTTGGGAATAAATAATTTTTTGTTCGTTGATGGCTAAAAGACTCTATTTCGAGATCATATGTATAAAATTCAGCGTTAGGGCTTTTCATTTAATGATCCCTCAATTAATATACTCCCGCCACAAATGTGCCTGTCTGGAAGTTAAGGTACTAATATACAGCCACCCCCCAGAGCGACACCATCTACCCCACCAGCTTCCTCAGACAAGGCGGGGATCTCCCTCCCAATAAACGACTGCCCCCCTTCTCTCGTTCCGAAACAGCTCAAGCAGAGCGCCGTCCTCACAGCTCTGGCTGCGCAATCTCTACAGAGCGACCATTTGGCTCCACGACCTCCTACCATCCCCCCCCCCCAGCTTGGCCTGCTAGAACACGGCACGACCTTCACTCTCCACCAATATCAGGACGACTCCTTGCCCTCCCACATAGATACAGCATACTCTCGCTATAAGGATATGGTCCGGACCGGAACATGGTATCCTTATAGCAAATATATCCTTATACAGCATACTCTCGCTATAAGGATATGTTCCAGACCGGAACATAGTATCCTTATAGCAAATAGAATACACGAGGCCCTACAACTTGAACTAGTAAAATTTAAAGAGAAAAGACAATTGCATTTATTTATTTTAATCTCTCTAAAAGCGAAATTACTATTGCTTGCCGCTTGCAGTGGAACCCGTTTGAGATGAAGAACAAAGGCTCGAAGTTGGTTGAAAAAACTTAGTGAGTTTTTGCTGGGGTAAGATGAGGAGTTCTTGAATTTTTTTAGATTCCACACTGCGACGCATCTTGGTAAGTTCTGATAGACTGTTTGTGGAAATATTGGCGGAATCCATTTGTAGGAAGTAGCGTTCTAGGTGAAGAAGGTGATCAAGTGCGGCTTGTGTTGTTATTAAAGGATAATTTGTCCCACTCTCCTCCTCAGTATCCAGGGTGACTTGTTCCTCTCGATTGATTGGCATATAATGTTCGAGGATATTGGCCTGCCAGATATTAATAAATACTAGTAGAATTTACTTTATGATTAGTTTTACTTACTTCTACTGACTCCAAGCTATCCTGTACCCGCTCCTCAATAGGATTCAAAAACCTATCAATATCCATTCTTTCTTGAATAAAGTTACCCTCGCACAACACAGTCATCTTAGCCTGTACCTCCGCTCTGATTTCAACCATTTCCTCTGTATTTTCGGGCAGATTTGGAATAACTGAAACATCAAGCTCAGGCTGTATTATGCTGGATTGGTTCTGCCCGGAATTGAGACTTTGTTGAATTGGAACTCTCAAATTCAATGGGCGTTGGGGGCCGTAGAGCCTAACACTGCTTTTGGTAAAGCAGTTAAATATGGTAGAACTTTTAACATCATCATTCCATGCTTCCACAGCCCAATTTATCGCTTGTAGCATTGAAACCTCCGTAATCTTTGCTGACCCATTTTGATCAAGTTTTTCAACCTCCTTAACCAAGTACCGGATGTAATGTCTTCGGGTATAGGCCTTCCATGAACTTATAATACCTTGATCTAATGGCTGCCAAACTGAAGTTGTATTTGCAGGAAGCCATATAATTCGTGTATTCTCCAATTCATTGCCAATAAGTCTTGCCGCAAGTTCGTGAGCTGAAAAATTGTCCATCAATAAAACCACCTTTCGACCTCTCATTTTTCTATCAAACCAACGCAAATATTCAACCATGATATCATGTTTCATCCATGCGGTTTCATTATGTCGATAAATAACACCGAGAGCCTCTCGATTAATATTTTTCATACACCGAGGATTTTCAGCTCGTCCAATAACCCATGGTGTAAGTTTGTGAGAGCCAGTTCCATTGCAGGTGAATCCGATAGTTATTCTTAGCTTGTCTTTCTTCGATCCTTCTAGAATTTCGGTACAGAGGCGACGATCTGGCTGCATACGGTAAAAGTATCCTGTTTCATCAAAATTATAAATATCATCCAAGTCATAATTTTCCAATACATCTCTGATAACATTCATTTCTGACAAGCCTAATACGCAATGCTGCTCAATAGCATCATTAGCTTCGCCATGCTGTATGTACTGTTTTATTGAATGTCGCTTTTTCCAGACCGTAAGCCATCCATCAGAGAATTTTGGTACCTCCTCGCCTGGGTAAATCTGAATAAAAAACTCATATGGCTTTTTCTTCAGTACTAAACCATTAATAGGAACACGTTTCTGCATCCGTATATGCCATTCAAATAAGGCTGCATCCAATTTGGGCCAATTAACTTCACGCCTCTTTTTTACACTTGTTTGAGGAGCCGATAGCGGTTGTTCCAGCAGATCAACTGAACGTTTGGCTAGTATAGTACTAATACTAGATTGTGCAATAACCCAATAGTATCGGTTAGAGATGTATTATTTTATTAAGAATGAGATTATACAAACCTTGCCTGAGTGTGAATCACTAAACCATTTCGCTGTTTCCTTACAGGTTGGCTTTATTCCGCATTCTACATATTTCTAATTGGTCCAATCGCAGATAGATTTTTCTCTAGCTCCGTAAAGGTCTGCCTTTTCTGCTTAAGCTTTGTTGATTCTGCATTCATGATTCAAGAAAAATATGTTGGTTCCGTGTGTTGATAATTAAGTTTTGTTTTGCTTCTCTTACCCGTATGTGAAAGAAAATATTTCCAAACCTTCATGCCAAGCCCACTTTCTATAGTGATACGCACACAAAACTTTCAATTTTTCCTAAGGATATCATTACATAGAATTATCCTTATTTTCCCATACAAAATCATTGGGACCGGACACCAATATCTTTATAGGGCGAATATCCTTATAGAAAATATCCTTATAGCGAGAGTATGCTGTACATACATTACTAGGGGTTCCACCTTGCGACCGCGAGTTGTGTAGATTTTGGGGAACAGCGGTAAACTAATCCTCTCTCTACGGTACGTACATGTAATTATGGGAGCCTTCGGCCCTCCCTCCCTCCCCCCCAATTCCCGCCAGTTTAACCTTTCATTGCCTTGTGATACAATTCAGTTCACAGGTCTTGATGTGTCGTGCTTAGTCAATACCGCCGTCACTCTCAACCAATAAGGTTGCTATGCCAAGGAGTGCGAAAATGTCATAATCTAGTACATAGTAGATGAATCCACTGACTCGTGGTGCCGAGGGTCTTCGGGTAACGTGACATGACGAAGAGTGCGAGGTATTACCATCTTCACGCAACGAGCAATCTTGATATTGTAGAGATGCACAGAACGAGATTGATCAGAATTTCAGGGCGATATATACCCTAAATCTACGCGCTGCTGTTATTTGCCTTAATCAAGGATTGAATAAGGGTTGGAATAATATCTCAAGAGATTTAAACGTCCATCCTAATACGAGACGTTCCACTCCGAGCAAAACAAGTGGTATTTTGCAATCATAGCAGTCAGTTACTAATCTAGCATAGTAGCGGGGCCTCCGGAAGGAAACTTGATCCTACTAGGCTTTCAGATCTATGGAAGGTTTTGGACAACAAGAAAAGGGCAGGCCGTCTAGTAAAGGTTGCTAGGGGTACGAGGGAGTCCTGAATTTTGAAGGGACTTGCATTATCAGACGAGCATCATTGGCGGAAGACTTGGCCGGAAATTGCAGAAGGGGCTGGAATGGAGTGTTCTCGTTCAGCTATGGAACAAGTCATGCATGGGCATCATGATTTGGGGCGATATGCTCAAATGGAGAAGCCTCATTTGGGTGAGAAGGATATAGCCGATCAGGTTTAACTCGCAAACTGGAGACTACAAACCCCTTTCGGTAAGTAAGAATCTATGTCAAAACCGATTGAACTGTACTACTAATCGAAGAAAGAAATTTTGTATCCACAGATGAGACGTATATTGTTGTCGATGCTCCGAGACGTCTCTGAGAGATTACAGGGCCCGAGGGTTTCACCCATCTAACTATATTATTCCCTAGAAGAGCAACCCAATCGTTACCCTTATGATAGTCATGTATAGCTTTTGGACACAAAGGGCTATTGTATATTTGGGAGAAGGAAACACCGTCAGAAAAATTTGTTACTTCTTTAACACCGGGTAGAAAAGGAGGCGTCTCACATGGGCATGTAAGGCAGTTACACGTGTACCGGATATAAGGTCCCAGGCGCAATAGTTGACTGTGCTCGGAAGAAATACATATTACAATATTAGCAGCGTTTAGATAACAGACTGATAATTTATGTGTAATGTTAATTCTGAATAACTCTACCGTGCGGTCCGCCGGTGCTGATCGCCTTATAGGGCGGGGTTAATTTTGTACGGTGAACAAAAAGCATTTTTGAGTAGAAGAGTACAAAGGGGTGAGTGCGATTTGAGCACGTGACCTTTAGTATGGGGGTTGGGCAAAAGGTGTTTGGAGAGATGATTGATGAAATTATGCCGCTGGAGCCCCAGCGACAAAAGTAAGAATTGGTCGCTCTAACTACTACACGTCTACAGATATTTCTAATACACGTGACCCCTGATAAGTACTAAGTACCGTTGATACTCGCTATCATTATTATTGAAGGCATTGCCAAATAGGGCCCTGACAACAGGGCTGATATCTGATAGGGATTAGAAAGACGAAAAGTTGTGGGTAGAATCTTACGCTACCTGGAATCTCGGGGGCTCGCTTGACTGTAGATTCTGGATGACTGGCTTAGGGATGTAGGGCCGGCCAAGAATACTCACTTGAGGAGCGATGCCTCGGACTCCAAACTTCGGGGAAGTGAATCCAAAAGCTGTTACATACTAGGTACGCATGCCGGAGTATGTCCACGGGGTTGCGATTTCAGTATCTACAAATTAACCTCTATACCCGCAGGTGCTGCCAGCATGAGACATACAAGAACCAGCCCCGAAAGCGAAAAAGAAAAGTGAGACTTAGACAGTAGCCCCGAGTAAATTCGCCACAGATACGAATATGTAGTTTCAGACCCACACCTTCAAAAATCTGGAGCCCTTGGCAAGTAAACAACTAAAATACCTACTCGCGGTACCAAAGAGTACCTGAGAGGTAATGTCTCCTATATATTATTGCCAACCCCCACTGTACCACGATAGGTATTTAATAATCATGATATGATGATTACTGTCTATGGCTACCCGACGACTCTCCTAGCGCCTTTCCTAATAACTTTCCTAATACCTTTCCCAGGAAAGTTGTAATAAAACTCATCACGAACACCGTTTAGGGGAGCACTCGACAGCTACAGGTCATGCATCCAGGGATGTATTTTGCGTGGGAGAGTGATCTGACACAACTCCATGTTCCTCGATCATACCAACTACTTGTCAAAGCAAAAGACCATCCAAGCGTATTAATTCTTTTTTGTTTACAGAGCGTTAATGGCGCGCACACACACGTACTCATATATATATATATACTGGCGGGTGAGGCCGCAGTCCAGGTCAATCAACATCAACCCATGAGAGGCCAATGACATTGACGAGAGGAATTCGGGACGTCCTATAGCGGGTGATCAATGTTAATACCTGAGTGCATGGAAAGATTTAACGGCGAGTTTCTCTATTGTAGTCTGTTTATCAAAAGCGACGGTGTAGCTGCCCTCCATGCGCGCCGTATTTGTAGCTCAAGTGGTTGGATGCCTGAACTGCCCCCCCCCCCTGCCTCCCCCCGGCCCTCCACTCAAACCATCGCTATATAATAATAGCAATAATAGTCACAGCAGCAGCCAGAGCTCTCCCTTTCCCCTCTCCCTTAAAATATATTCCCCCTGATCTCACTGGATACAAAGCCTCGCAAACCATGGCAACAAGCATGTACAAACTGGAACACATCCCCGGCACCGGGCTCGGAATGGTTGCCACAGCCTTTATCCCCCGCGGCACCCTCATCCTCGAGGAGCCGCCGCTCTTCACCCTATCCGGCAACTTCACTAGGCCCGAACAAGTCACCGCCGCAATCGAAGCAAAGCTACGCCCACTCTCTGCAGCCCAGCGAACGGCCTTTCTCGCCCTCAGAAACGCCTACCCTTCCGACCACACCATCTCTGCCGTCGCGGGCATCGTCAAGACCAACGCCCAACCCCTCGGCGCCGACTCCCGCGACTGCGGTATCTTCCTGGAATGCTCGCGCTTCAATCACAGCTGCGCGGCAAACTCCAGCTACATCTGGGCGGCTGCCACCGGCAAGGAGGTCGTCATCGCCGGTAAGGACATCTCCACGGGCCAGCAGATCACCGTAAACTACATCGAAGAGGAGATCCTCATGATGAAGCGCCGTGACCGCCGCGCTAGGATCCTCGCCGACTTCCGCTTCCAGTGCAACTGCCACGTGTGTGCCGGGACGCCCGCGGAGGTTGCGGCGAGCGACGCCCGCCGCGTGGAGCTTGCGCGGCTGAATGCGGTGGTGGTTAGCGGGCTGATCATGACCAGTCCGGCGAGGTGTCTGGATAGTTGTAAGCAGATCCTGCGGTTGAGTGAGGAGGAGGACATGAATGATATCTTGCTGTTCAGGACGTATGACATTGCCTTCCAGATATGCGTCGCCCATGGGGATCTGGCGAGGGCGAGTGCGTTTGCGGCGTTGGCAGTAACGTGTACGGAGGTTGGGGAGGAGATGTTGGACAGTGTGCGGGGCTATGTGCAGAGGCCGGAGAGCCACGCGTATGCGGGGAAGTCGCAGAAATGGAAGACGGAGAGGAGGAAGTTTAGGGGTTTGGACCAGAAGGGGCTTGAGAAGTGGTTGTGGAAGAGGGCGGATTGGTAACCTGTGCGGGAATATTCTGGTTTAATTTTGCAGCTCATATCTGGGAGTTTCAGGGGCTCAAAGTGGCTGGCGCAATATCTGCCTGTTCTGGATTACTTCTGGGCGGGCTTTGTTTATCGGTCGAGGAAGTGGAGACTGTATAAGTTATATCACTAATATATTACATATCTTCATATACCGTTCATGAACATGTAGGACTCAGAATAGTCTGGGATGCTGCCAAAGAGAAACTGCTTGTGGGATGGGCACGCCTTGAATACCATCCTACAACCTTTCCAACACCCAACTAGTGTTGTCGCTCGTAATGACATGAACCCTCAGTACTGCATGTAGTATGTGTTTCTCCCTGCACCGTTAGCATTAGCTAGGGGTTTAGTTACAAGACTTTCAGCGGGGAGGGGGGGAGGTCACATTGGAGCGTGAATTTAGAATCTATGGGCTTGCTCACTATTATAGTAATACCCACATCATCTGTTGGCTCACAGAGGCCTTTCTTCGCTGCTGTTGTTCATAAAGGGGTGAATGACATTCCGGTCAGATATTGAACAACCCTAAGCCACATCCCCACCTGCGGAACTGGCCCTGAGTACTCAACTGTTCGGTCTCAGTGCGGAGATATATATCGATAGAGAATGAAACCTTTCATGAATCTCGACCTCGCTCCATCCCCAGCAGATACGGCGTCCTACCGGACGATATCGCTCTCCAGGGTCGATCGTTGGGGCGAGCGGTAGTGGCCATTTAAAACAAGCATGCACAGCTACTACTAGCTGACGAAAATACCAGTGCATGGGAATCCAAAATCTATCTAACCGTCTAACAATGAAACGGGGTTCTTTATCAGGTTGCACAGTGTCTAGCTAGAGAGTGTATCTTTGCTCTCGTTCCTGATCTATAGAAAGACCCCCATTACGCGAAGCTTCGGACTTCAAACTTTGGGGGAGTGATCCTCAAGCTGTTAGATAGGTATATTTGATGGGGTATGTCTATGGGGTTGCGGCTACAGTATCTACAGGTTTACCTTACACCCGCAGTTGATACTTCAGTGCGGCCAACATGAGGTATACAAACACCAGGCATGTTTCATGCAAAAGCCTCAGAGTCGAAACAAATACGAAGATTCGACAGTAATCCCAAGTAAATTCGCCAAAGGTCCAGTTTATGTAGTTTCACACCCATATTCTCAAATTTTGAGCCCTTGGCGAGTACCCACCACAAATACAGCTCATCAAGAACTAAATACCTACGGTGTGCTCAATCATAAAGGTAACAGCAAATGGCATTTGCAATAAATTTCCAACCAAGCAAGATACCAAAAAAATCCGTCTAGCGACCACATATAAACTCGATATTCCAGAATTTGGCTGTAAAAACGCTCTATTGATCC
This sequence comes from Morchella sp. 2018-W30, assembly GCA_024713625.1. Classification (NCBI taxonomy): domain Eukaryota; kingdom Fungi; phylum Ascomycota; class Pezizomycetes; order Pezizales; family Morchellaceae; genus Morchella; species Morchella sp. 2018-W30. The sequence continues at coordinate 1,881,661 of JAMJEW010000007.1, read as the reverse complement.
CCCCCCCCCGCAGCCAGGTACATTCCTCAGAGAAAGAGTTTTGATTAAAATGGCCCCTTTTATTCCATCTAAAGCCACCTCCAGAGAAAACATATCCAGCCTCTGAAAAGTCTAGTTGTAATAACAGGCGGTAGTTCATGCTGTTATCGACCGGAACAGGTACTGATCAGCGGTTAGAACTGTTCTCTGTATGTAGGATGAATATGTATCTGATAGTCACTAGCCCTGAGATCCACCACCGCAGTAGTTCGTAGTGTCCAGCGACAGTAGTTACAAGCTGGCGACTTAAGTATGTAAGTACATTATCGTGTCGTGATGCGGTATACAATATATATACAGGACCTCATGTCCCTACTAATTGCCCCGTATCTTCGCTCAGATACAGAGCCCACCGCCAGCGTTTTTCTCGCTCAAATCCAGCTCTTAGAAGTTGTCCATGCCTTTTTCTATTTCTCTCTACTGATCCTACACACGTAAATAAAACCTAAATTCCAACCCTAACCCACAGGCACTCGCTACCACAGCCGCCGAGCCGCGGCGAGTCCCTCCGTTCCCCTGTCTCTAAAACCTGTTACCCTAGCCCCCTTGGGATCCAGCCCCTCCTTGCGCCCGCGATGTGTAACTGTTCGAAATATTGACTGACAGCGAAATGAATTCTTGTGATGCCTAATATACAGGAGGGGATTTAGTAGCCCCTGTATAGTACTTGGTTCGCGCGAGAGAGGCAGAGGTGGTGTAATAATCATAATACAGACTCTGCCACACTTATTACACCGTACGTAATTCCGGTAGTAACCCTAACCCTGATACGAGTGATTGATGATGATGTCACTTATCAGGAGTGAGAAGTTATGAGGGATTTGGAAGTGGGTGATGGGCGACAAAAGATGATCGAGCATTAAACTAGTAATTGTATTATGACCAAGACCCCCACTCACCCCGGTCGATGGCCACACCACACACCACCTAGCGAGAGTGCCCGGCGCAGAACGACACTAGTATACCAATCACCGGCCGAAATATTACCCACCAGTCAGCGGACAGAGGATCCTGACGAGATGAGAGTCTGGGGGCGTGTGTCCCCGAGCTTGCTGGAGCGGGTCATTATTATATTAGGGGGTCTGGAATATTGCTGGTGACGGAAGGGGACGAGAGGGCAACAGAATGGTGATATATCTAGGACGGTAGAGGACTATATGAAGACCGTGGTACAGAAGCCGGCTGTTACTCTAAATGTAAAGTACAGGGTGGTATCAATACCGGTATCGGATTAATGAGCTATTATATACACCTAGCGAGCAAAAAGGAAAAGAGAAAAGAGAAAGATTGGGATGTACAGATATGCGGTAACAGAACAAGCAGAACATATATAGACACGAGGAATTAGAATCATTGTAGTCAGGATACAGTGGGAATTGGCGGAGGGATAGTTAAGGGCAGTGGGTCATCGCTCTTCCTTAGAGATCATCATCAATACAGTCAAGTTACAAGCCTTTAACAACAAAGGTTATCGCCGCAGTTAAACCAACCCTCTATCCGCGAAAATGAGACTAGCCGAAGAAAGGCTCGAAGAAAAGAGAAAAAAGAAATCTAGTGTCAAGTAATAAAAATAGCACCATCTTACACAAAGACCTCGAAGAGACACAATCACACACCCCACTCCCCCCGCCAACCCACCCCTCTCCTCCTTCATCCTCCCCGTCTCGCCCATCACAACTGACACCTTCCTCAGCCTCCCCCTGCCCCCCGCTACCTCTCCCTCCTTCCCTTCCCCCATTACAAGGCAGTTCTAAATCTCCGTTTCACAGAAGAACAGCGGTGGGAGCGTGGTGGTGGGCGCGCGGCGGCAAAACCTGGAGGATAGGGTGACCGGGAGAGGGGGCAGGGGAGGGGCAGGAGAGGTGGCTTTAGAGTTTTGTCGTCGGTGGTGTCGGTGGTGGTAGGATTGTAATTCCTGTTATATATATACGGGTAGTAGGGTGCGTAACTAACCAGTGCAAGATGTGTGGCTCACAACACACACAAATTCACTCAATCCAGTAGTGCTTTAACAGACGAAATTCTTCTCGGGGATGAGTCGATTAGGTTTGGGTATATATAGTTCTTGTATTATTGATGGGAGGAGGAGGAAGAGGGGAAGTCTCGCTCTCCCCGTACGCGTCTTCATTACTACATGTAGAAGCTAAAGTAGAGGTATCTGTAAAGCACAGATAGCTTAGAGTATGGTCAATTCAAGGTCTTCGTATGAAACCAAAAGAGGTAGTCGATCAACTCCCAGCGAACCATAGATCACTTCGGCGTATATTTGTGATTGACCACACCCCCATGAGGTAGTCTAGTAGGGCCTTTGCGCAAATAGAGCTGGCCCTATATTCTGGTCGTCTGATTGACGCAAGGTGGTCCGGTACCAATCAGGTCACCGGACAGTCATGGGCGCGGGGAACGTTATCCCGAGACTGTGTCTCCGGACTTTGAGCAAAAAGGCGAAATACAGGGGAGGAGGCAAGACAAGGTTGGTCAAAGTCGTCTTGAGACTTCTCCCGAGACCTTCCTGGCCTTCACCACCAACTTGACCTCACAGCTACATGCATGTATGAAGTATAAATAAATAAATAACTTGACTTCACAAACCCCCAGGTCAGGGTTAGGATTTATCGACATCCCTTTCTGGCATTAAAGTCACAGGACCATGGAGTCTCGAGAACAGAATAAAAAATGTAAGACAGGGCAAGCCATGTTTACATCTCGTCTTCCCATGTGCCCATCACTATTACCCGAAAATGGAGCCAGTTCCTTATGCGCAACGTCTCTAAAATCTTTATTGATCATAAGCCACAATTAATGTCAGGTTTACCTGATATCTGCCTGCTAGCCCGATACCTAACCTACCCCATGATCTTGGTCACTTTATACAGCTGTTCCTCCCCACATATATTTATATATCCCTACGGCACTGTGGATATTTTTAACATAATGTAATGTCAGGGTATACCGCACCCTCTATACCTACATTAGTGTATATCCCGTCACCAATTATAGAACTTGCGGGTTGCAAAGTACATACCTCTTTAGTGCACTCTTCTAGCAAATCTGAAGCCCCTTCACCAATCACTTCCTGGTTTCCAAAAAAAAGCCCCTGATCGATCAATCAATCCCCTCGTGGCCGTACATGTGATGAGCCTAATTCATGGCCGAGCCACAGTCTTTGCCACGAGTCTTCTGGCGACGCTCAAGACCTCCTACCAACCCCTGCAAAGGCCCTTGCTTGCCGTCAATGGTACGAAAATCGGCCTTAAAAACCAACGACTGAACGGCTCGTACCTCGGCTCTGAGGTCTACAATATCTTTCTTGAGTTCAGACCTGGCAGCGTCAATCCTGGAGTCGGCCATGTTGAGGGCATGATTTCTGTCTGCACGTGTCTCCAATATTACAGCACCCGAAAAAATGCAAGCGGCAGCGATAGTAGAAACTAGTCCTTCATGACGGAGAAGTAATTCCGATAGCAATAGAGTGTTTTGTCAGCAAAGGTTCATCAAGATGAGACAATAACATACTTAGAAAACCCATAGTGTCGATGCCGCTGCTGGTGTTAGTTAGGGTTAATCAAGTACATAATAGATAATGGGGCGGGGCTGGGGTCAAGATTCGACTCGGGATACGCGTCGAGGCAGGGGATGAGGACGAGGATGAGGGCGGGCAGTATCAAGGTGGAGGCCTGAGGCAAAATTATTCTAGTGGGTACATAAATAAGACATTGCGTAGAGAAGAAGGAAAAGACAGAAAGAGGAGAATACTCCTCATTAAGTGCCTCAGAGTCCATCCCGATAACCTGACACAATTACACATATATCCCACACCCAATAGAATCCAACGATAATGTTAACACTCATTCTAGTAACGCTTTCCGCAACCCGACAATCTAATCATACCATCCCCCGAAATGACTCACACCGGAGTCCCATTCTAGCGATCAATTCCGACATGCATCAACCATCCATTCATGTAACAACCTTATTTCGAAGATGCCTTGATGGCAAACAAGGTGGTAGCGGTCGAAACTAGATAATGAGACCAGTCTATAGTCATACTATTCAGTCTTCTCTACAGTCAGGTCTCCAAATATCAAATCGACACGTATTTCCATCAACATCAACAAATACCCATCTTTCGAGTTTCCCTACAATCAGAAAACCCCATTCCGATATCTCTTATACTTTACCATGAAGTATAACGATCAGAAATCTACTCGCATATCAATATGTACTGGCGCAACCAACAAAACACACCAAAAATTGAGGTTTTTAACAACACACAAAATGTCCCATAGAATACCAAATCTCTACCAACCAACATAATTTCGCCAGTAGAGACGGAGTGGAAAGCGGTAAAAGGGCTTTTAGACACCTTCACCCCCAGGGCCCATTTTTCAAGAGTAAGGCCTGAAACTGGCCCGTAGACACCTTCAGGTGCCTAGATACAAGATGCATAATTTCAAGGGAAACGGGAAAGCTCCCGGGATTTTGTGCTCTTTGGTGTGGTTCCTTGGTTGCGCCAATACACCCTAGATATGCGAGTAGCTACAAGGCACAAATATCAACTGACTGAAGAGAAAACAGCTACGACCACCCAGAAATCATGGCTACACAATCAGAGTTACTATCACGGGGCAGCTGAGGCGAAGACGAAGAGTGACAAGGTACACAACCGAGGCAAGACAAAGAACAAGGAGCTTAACCAGTTTATACAACCACAGTTCCTGTCGTTTCCAAAGCTCGAGCACCCTATTCAAGATCATTTACAGCTGTTTTTAGAAGTGTTATATAATTAGTCGTGCCAAGAGATAAAACCGCTGTTCGAGCAGTCAAGATAAGCAGTAGGTTTCTTGATTTAGTTGGTGCAGTTTGGTCTCATGTCCTGAGCGTATGAGACAATTCACGAAATCTTTCTCATGAATTAGGGTTGCCTATATAGGAAGTGATTGACTAGAATAAAGCAGCATGCAGCGAAGTTCATGGCACTTCACAAGTAATTTCAAGACTTGTAATGTAGCAAACAGGTTACCCGCACATATTTACAGCAAAAATAGGAATCACATGACTTTCATGCATGAGAAAGACCTCGCCATACGCCCAGGACATATCATAACCGTTGGAAATCCCATCACTCACCCATGGATCATAATATATCACTCGGCTAATAGTATAATACTGTCCCACTTCACCAGGTTTTGGCACCTTGTACAAAAATACATAAATGGCATCGCCATCAGACAAGATACCAAAAAGGTGCACGGCACCACATCTCCATTGCGTTGCAAGATATATCACGCCACAACTTTACCTGAAACTAGTAGTTTGGCGTGTTCCAAACATAAACACCCACGCCAGCCTGAAGGTACGATGACCTACACTCACACTAGACTGCGAAGGGGTCGGGGCTTAGGGCTGGGGTGGAGGGCTCGGCTGTGGGGGCTGTGCCCTAAGACCTAGGAGTTGATGGAGACTAGCGGTAAAGTGCCTGGATAGCCCAACGTTAAACGGCTTCTGGCGTGGTGTTCTTGGCATGCAGGGGTGAATGACATAATACCAAAACCGGTCGGAATAGAAGAACGTAACCCGTCTTTCCCCACAGATTTCCTGTACTAGGGCATCTCCGGATGTAGTATTATTGGTATGCGAGTAGGGCAAGAAGTGTTCATATCTTAATGCGGCTTGGCGGAGTGATAGCAGCCAGAACCAGGTAGGGTGGCCCAGCTCTAAACAGCGTCTAGTGTCATAGAATTATCATCCATTTCTATGATCTCTGTCGGAGCGTTCTTCTTTACCATCCCACTAGTGGACATGCTCCCTCCAGCTGGAGATGCTGACCAGCACGGCCCCAGTTACCAATCCTTTCTCCCGGAAAAACAGTGATGGCTGAAAAACATTGACTAGAACCCCAGAATGAGACAGATAAAGAGAGACCTTAATCTACCAGTATGCTGGGGTCAACGTGCTGCAGGTTGCTAACCTAAAGTCGCCTTAAAGCGACCCCCTTGGTCTAGCGCAGCTTGGCGGAGAGTGGCAAACACCACCCGACCTTAGATAACATGCCGTTTACATAGAGCATACCATCAGTCTTTTTCTCCGCCCCCGTTATAACAACTCTGTAAACGTCTCCATCGTTTCTAATATCTAACGAGTAGCTAGCGGCAACAATAATCTCGGTCTCGAAGTGTTTGTTTCAAAGTATGTTCTTACGGTTGCTTGTACAATGTACAGCGGTGGGTAATAAGTGATGGAACACAGCGATGCCTGTATCTCAGGGCGTTCCATCACTTTTACCTGTCGCTGCACCAAATATTTGTGGCGTTTTACATCACTGTGTTCCATCACCTATTACCTACCGCTGTACACAGTAGTAAACCCTTCGAAAGAGCTAGGAGACTGACTCAGTGACAGCACGAACTACCAGCACTCAAAGAATCAAGTTCAATGGCTTCCCAATGTAATAAATACTCTCCATCAAGGAGTTCCCAGCTAACAGTGGATTCAGGTGTTGTTACCTGGACTACAACCAACGCCGAGACCAGCGCTATCTTCAGTTCTGGCGCAGTACTCTTCGTGGGTGCACTCTCGCATGGGACAATTACCGTGGACAAGAACATCAAGTCACCACATCGGAACCAATCTCGGCACAATCGGTGTAACCGACGAGCAGGCTGATGAAGTTAAAGCGGAAATCAAGCATATTCAGGCGGTCACCTTGGGGAGTTCATGCCTAAGTACCACTGGAAACCAAGCCATGAAGGACAAATGGGCGAAAGATATTAAGAAGTGCGTTATGTCCGACCATAAGGACTGGACCATAAGAAATGTTATCGCGAAGGTTTTGTCTGGAAAGTAAGGAGTTCTTTCTAGAATGGCTAAAGCTCGGCGGCAGATTCGACTCATCAGCTAAGGACCGTAGCTGACTATAGTGGATATTTTATTCTTATATGTTATGTTTCCAATAATAGCATGGAAGACCCCCGCTCCCCCTTACGTGGGTAGTTCGAAGTTCGATTACTTGAATTAGGGTCTGCTTAGAATGATAGAGGTGAGGCGTTGCTGTTATAGGTTGCTATATCTGTTATTGGTTAGGCGAATACCGGAGATATATCCGGACTTTGTACAAAATTGAAACTCTACATCCATTTTACTATTTTAGGAGCGATTAAGCGAACGCAAGAATTTCAAATTCAATGGATACTATCAAGTATTAGTTTATTGTGAGCGAGAGGCCCCACCGAAGCTAGGGGGGCGACGGTCTTTGTATGTTCTACTAGTGAGGAGCGGCCTCCAGACGCATATGTAATCGTCAGTTCGAGAAACCGCCGACACTGAAGGATCCAGAAAACTCGCAGCCCTGTGTGCAATGATGTGGGATAAACATCTTCGCACGCAGTCGGGGCCACCTGCCGCTGCGTGGTATGCTGGGCCCTCCTTGCTCGCGTGAGGTTGTAGTTTTGGAAAAAAATATTCATCTTGGTCAGAAGGTTATTATATAGTGATTGAGGTTATATGTATGCCGTCTCTCTTAACACACCCGATTCTTTGTCTACTAACAGCTGTAGCCCGCCAGATCACTTAAATCTGGGGCAGCTACCATCTAATTGAAACCCTTTGTGATGCATATGACAGAGATACCTGACTATTCTATTTAAATGAACTAACTATCCTTCACCGCGTAAACGAGGTGGTCAAGGTAAGGCTAGGACGGTACACGAGAATCCGGAATCAATGGCTTATGATCTTTTCCTAACAGGCGTAGTGCAACGTGGGTTTCAAGGGTTTATTACTGGCGGAGACCAATATATTAAACAGTCCTCGAAAAGTGTCAGGACTCGTACACGAGGAAGGGGGCTAGCACAGAGCTATGTGAGTTAGGCTCACCTAGACTTTGTGAAAGTATTTTGTATTTAGATACTATGGTGCAGGGGGCGCTCAGCGCTTACAGTAACATACCGTGCTACTGTCCTTAGTGGGGTTGCGGTTAAGATGGCAATTCTGAGTGATATTAAATGATTATTACCTAATGTTGGGGGATTGTTGATCGTCCTGTCCAAGGAGCGCCTGGCATGGGCAAACCATTGACGGGATGGCTGCTATCGATAGATAACTCGTCCCCTCAAGAGGGGGTGCCACCCTCAGGCCAGCCTATTGGGAGGCCACATCCCTCATAGGTTGACCTGCCCAAAACCATACCCCCGATGGTACGTGTTCCCTGGTTAGGCCAGAACAGCATAACGTGCTTGCCCACAACAAGCTTGGCCCCAGAGGAATAAACGAGGCTCTTAAGACGATCACCCCCACTCTACCTCGAAAGAAATTTCAGAAATGGAGACACTCCTGCGAATAGTTCAACAGAATTTAGAAGGAACACTTTGCTCCTATATCTATCATTAGCGGAAATGGCTAAAAAGGAGTATCCACTTAACCTCAATTCCTTTAAATAAGCTATGAAGTTATCAAGACTAATAAATATAGTATAAATGAGCCTATATTTTGGGAATACCATCTTTTATTAAATATCTCAGGAGCTGCACGACTCCGAAATCTAGGATTTTGAGATTTGGGTCGTTTTTGCCAAGACCTCATACAAGTTGGAAGTCTTGGCAACTTTTTTTAAACACCCGTGAAACGCTCCTGTTTTTGTTTAATTCATTGATGGTATAAGTAAACACCAAGAGACCATGAAAGACCCCTGGATAAGATTTCTTATAGTTTGTATATAACCAGATCTTGAGGATTAACGTGTTTTACCGCGCGGCCGGGAAAGCGACCGTCACTGAGAGAGCAACCGGGTCCCGTTGACGAAAGATGGTAGGACTAAAGTTCAGTCTAATACGAAGCCAAATATGTTGGAAGTACTTTTTTGTTTCTGGGTGATTTTTACTTAGGGTAGTGTGGTGGTGGTATATATATAGGTACTTTCAAAATACCCAAAAGGGGAAGAAATTATGTATTATGACAACTATCCTTCACCACTTAACCTTAGTAAATATTATGAAAATAGTTAAAAGATATCTAAAGGGTGTTTCTGGACAGTTGATTCGCTCCAGCCTCAAAACCTGAAATTCCCAAAGTCCTGTTGTCATGGTTCATATCATTGCTTACCCGGTGATGATTGCTTTCCCAGTGAAACACATTATAGGCTCGACAAGACGTTGGTCCACAAGCACGCATATGAAGATGATATAATATTAGACTAAATGATAGGGGGAGTAAAGGTCAAAACTGAAATCACAAGAGATTGTATGGTGCGGTAAATGTGTCAAAAGTAATTTTGCCAACGGTGGTAAATTATTTTACCACCGGTGGTGAAAATACCCACATTTATACCTTAAAATGGATAAAAGCACAGACTTTCTGGCCAAAAGGGGCTATATAATGCCAATCATATATGAACATTGTCCACCGGTGGGGAAATTCACCACTGGTGGCAGGTATTTTACCACCGGTGGGAAAGCTTTGCATTAATCCCTGAATATTCACTAACGTAGCATAAAGACTGAAACTTAGCATTTATACTGGCACAAAAACTGAAATTCAGCACTGATACCACCGGTGGTAAATAGTTTCTCAACCGTTGGTAAGATTACTTTTGACACGTTTACCGCTCCATAAGATGGGACATTTGTTTTACTTATAGTTTATTTCACCCCTTTACTGTTGAGATAGCGGTAGATAATCAAGGTAGTTCTAAAGCATATACTGTTAATTTTGTATGATATCTTCATCACCTCCGGCTTGCATATAATCAACGCAGCAATGAATCAAACAAATAAATCCAATTTAATCAACCCTGACAGCTGGTAATTATCGGACGAAAACAAAAAATCCCCAACAGCTTATTACAACACGAATTATATGAAATATAAATAAACGAACAAATATTAAAGGGCGAGTCATACCTTGTGAAGCGAATAGCCTCTGGCCTTTCTCATCCCACGGCTCCATGATCCACCGGAAGTAGACGGAAAGCAAGCTGCAAAGTGCCTAGAATGTGGTTATCTAGAGAGGATAGTACTCTTTACGAGTTTACGGCCGCCGAGAGCGTCATAAATGTCAACTGCATTGAAATCTGCCGTAGCGACTCATATTTCCAGTGAACGGGGAAATCGAAAGGGAAGGAAAATATATAAAATTTCCCCTTGGTCGAAGCCAAGTAATCTTTACAACTCCCGAAAGTGCTGGTGAAACACTCAGCCACTTCCGCAGAGACCTCTGGCCCCGCCGCTATTTGATACCTCTCAGATAAGTAATGAGAATTTAGTTAACATCACTACCTGCGGTCTAGGGACCAAAGGTACATCCTCCCTGTAACAAACCAACCCCTAAACGTGCAATTCATGCGTCGTCCATACCATTCCCGGGGTGAGGGGTTAATTAAGGAGCTTGCATTATTCCGCATTTCAGGCGAGCAACTACGTGGAGGATAAGTCTAACTTAGGCTACTCCTTCTAGTTCCCTCATTTTGAATTCCTAACCGTCGTTGAGAAGGGACAGTCCTTGGCGTTATCCGGATGGAGCGCGATTAACCTTCCGCCAAGCCTCAAGGCAACGGCAAGAAACAAAAAATCTTTTTTCGCTGCACCCAGACATAAATTTCTACGTAGTCGCTGCCCTTATTCACTGGCTACGGGTTAAAGATTTTATCTACGGCAGTCTTACCGCGGCGCTTGCAGCCCCTCGTTGCTGCCACGCCAGAGACCAGGCACCCACTTTCCGCGGCGCCTATATCTATCTCATCATTGTCGCGTCGTGCGGGGCTACAAGTTACTACAGCACCACTACACCCTGCTATGGCGTATTCACAACTTGTCGATCAGGTTCATCATATAAACGAGGGTGATCTATGTCTAGCCGGTAATCTATGCAGTATTGTGAAAGCTGAATAACACGAGCTGATAAAACTACATGAATGTTTAGGAGACGAGATACAACAAAGACCATTTACCAACACCCGTGAACCCCACATCCATATTACAACTCCAACAAAAGAAATGTGTAAAGCAAAATCAAAGAAAGTCCGCCCCTGTCCTATCCCCATCATCCTTTTCCCCCTTGATACATTCATGATAGTGCCGAACCGCCTCGTAGGACCTCTTCACAACCTCCTACAAGCGGGGCACACTTGTCAGCACTTTCACTCAACACCAGCAGCCAAATACAGCACCCTACATACCCTCACCTTCCACACCGCGACTAGCAGGTCCCCAAACCCCGCGACATCCTTTACCTCCTCTGGATACCTCCACACAGTCCCTTTCCTTAGAAGATACACATTTTCCCCGAGGGCAGTCATCAACACAACCATCGTCCTCGCCCCCGCCTGCAGCACCCCCGCCGCGATAACCTTCGCCATCGTCGCCTGGTGCCCGTCCACGGACGCCCTGATCGCCTTGAGGATGGCACGACACCCCGCAACCAGCTTCGTGAGGTCCTGCTGCCACTTGGTGCTATCGAAGGATCTCTTAACCTCAATGAGGGCGAACTCGAGAATAGATTTGCTCGGGGAGCGATGTGCGCGGGTGTGCACAATGCCATCATAGCAGACAGTGTAGGGAAGAGCAGGGTTGGGATCATGTTTGTGGGCGCGGAGCCTTTTCTCTTTGCTATAGTGTTGACAGTCAGCAACTACACTGACATACGCGAGGGAGTGAAAGGAGAAAGATGACCAACCGCTGCAGGAGAAGTGCGGGAAGATTTTGGTACGGATCGTCCAGAAGCCGGGAGTAGATTGCTTCCCAAGAACCTTCGTTTAGTCGCTCGTGCAGGAGGTGAGAGCATTCGGTGGTGAGAGAAATCCTGGAGATGATGTTAATTGACATACTGCTAAGACCCTTCTGCCATCGTAACGGCGATCTATTTGATGAGGTTAGGTGAAGAAGGGTACAGAGAATGAACTCTTTAGTGAGGGCCTTACGCCTGCTCGAAGCAACCATCGATCCAGTACTTGAGGTACAACATCTCTGGCTCCTTCCTCACGACACTGAACATGTCATCCTCCTCCTCGGCTGCCCACTCCTGATCTGTCTCAAATGCCAACCTTCTTGCCGTCGCCCGGTCAACTACCTACAAGACAGACCTGTCAGGAACGGACTACAACGTGTATGAAGAGTGACACACCGCTTTGTACTTCTTGATATGCTCATCCAACACCTTTGGAAACTCTGGTAACCGCATCAGACTCCCCACTGGTAGCCGCTTGCCGGGAAATAGGGACATCACCGCCATGTCATCCTGATCTACGACCCACCAGTGCACAAGATTAATCGTGTCTAGCTGACGTGCATACTCGTAGAGTATATCCTCGAGATACTGCCCGGTGGAGAGAAGCACCTTGTTGGTGGAGTGGAGATGTGCGTGGTGCAGGACTGTATGGAAATGTGGTGGTAGTGCTTTGTGATCCTTTGCAGAGGGGCCGTAGCAAGGTGACGGAGAACGATCTTGAGGAATATTGGTAGTGCTCACATCGTCCTCGTCGTTGAGGCTTTGAATCGATAGGGAGGCCTCGCGGGAGGACTGGAGGTGAGGAGGCGGAGGACATCAGGCGTTTGATCAACCAGAGACAAAGCTAGGACATGTGAGAGGACAAGGTGCACTCACCCCAAGTGTGCTATCCACCAACGCCAACCCCTCCACATGCGTCCCAATAACAATCCTTGGCCCCCTCCGTTTTCTCGGCGGTGGCCCCATGTCAGCCGTGACTGATGCCGCCGGGCGCTTCGGCTTTGGGAGGACTCCGTACGCTTCGGCCCACTTTCGAGCACGTACCCTGTCAGTGTCCCGACCCTAAAACACGATCAGTTGTGCCAACACGACAAAGAGCAAGGGGAAGAGTTGTAATTGGCATCCAACTAGGGGGCAGCCACCGCGAGTGTGACTGGGCTCTGACATCAAGACGGTGGACAGCTATCACGAGCGGACTGGGGCCCTGAGGCCGGCCCATCAGGGCGGAGAACAGCCGTCACGATTGGACTGGGGTCTGACATCAAGACGGTGAACAGCCATCACGAGCGGACTGGGGCCCTAAGGTTCATCAGGGCAGAGAACAGCCGTCACGATTGGACTGGGGTCTAACATCGAGACGGTGAACAGCCATCACGAGCGGACTGGGGCCCTGAGGTTCATCAGGACAGAGAACAGCCGTCACGATTGGACTGGGGTCTGACATCAAGACGGTGAACAGCCATCACGAGCGGACTGGGGCCCTAAGGTTCATCAGGGCAGAGAACAGCCGTCACGATTGGACTGGGGTCTAACATCGAGACGGTGAATAGCCATCACGAGCGGACTGGGGCCCTGAGGTTCATCAGGACAGAGAACAGTCACGATTCGACTGGGTCTGACATAAGGAGGATGAGGATCCGCAAACAACCTGGGACCTGGCGACTGTGTACAGTGGACTGGACGGTACTAGTATTGATCGTCCGCTCACGGTGGTTGCTTGAGTAGGCCTCACGCCAGAACATCCGCACATTCAAGTCATACGTATCCGAGGCGGTTGGGCGGTCTAAGGTGCGGGATGAGCAATGTGGCAGCTGGCGGTATTATGGGTAAAGTCAGGGCTGACTGAGAGCAGTGATATGGGGTCTTGGTTAAACTACGCCATAAACGAGATTAGTAACTCTAAATGTAGACGATATCGATTTAAGGACCTACAGCAGAGGCCATATGGCAATGGAGCCCGATAATTACAGCGATAGAGACTGATGGGCAAGATCTGAGGAAGATTCTCTCCTTGTTTCTAAAATTATGCAAGACCTGAGTCAGTTTATTGCCGCTACATGCTAGTCTTCTATCTCAGCCTTATCAGGACTTGGGCCGGAAAAGGACTATATGTGAGTTTTTGAGTTGTTGATTCACATACCTTGGAGTAGAACTGCTAACTATTCTTGGAATAGGCTCGTTGTAGAAGCTGGTGGGGTATTAAGGTTAAGGAGTTACGGGCAGGGGACAGGGAGCAAGTGGCAACCAGGGTAGTATTCTAGAAGTAATACCTTCAAGTTCCATTGCTCCAAAAGTACCTTTGCCTTCACTTCAAAGCAGATATTACGATTGAACTTGAGTTCCCCGAGCCGCTTAGCGTAGGTATTGATGGCTACACTGTAGTTGAAGGGTGTTTCGTTCTCCTCGCACTCATTGTACAAAGTGGTGAGGTAGGAAAGAATGTTCCATTTCCCGGGCGGGTTCGTCGTGAAGAAGCAGGACATGGTGTGTGAGGAGGAGGGAGGAGGGTGTGAAGGGGGCTAGCTGGGCCCGCAGCCTATTTGTCTTGCTGGCAGTTCAGTCGGCGGTGGCAAGCGACTCCTCGGAGCAACCAGCGTAATTTATTTGGTGGAGGTGTGACCCGTCAAGATGTTGGTATTATCACAATTCACAGCGATCAGGCCCAACCACCTAGGATCTGACACATAGAACGGGATTTCTTGCCAATTGAATGGCTCAGACCTCCAAGTGATCCCTGGCAACTAGGGCTCCAACTCTCCGTCATAGTATGCAATAGTAACCCGGTTTAAAAGAAGGAGAGCTCACACCACTTCAGCAGCAGCAGCTCATTGGCTCCAATAGCCTGGACCAAGTTAGACGGCTCTACCCCTCACCATACACCCTGGTTAAGAAAGGAATACCACTAGGTCAGGTGCTTAGTTCATCAACATAGCTTATTTTGGTTGGACGGATTCGCAGCATGCCTTTTTGAGATAATACTAGGTTAAGCAAGCAGCTAACATCTATTCTTGATTGGCTCTCTTGTTGTTATCAACCATTAAGAGCAACAGATATACCCAACTAGGTGCGTGCAAGGCCCAGGCTACGATTCCATCCGTCCAAGGTAGATCTGAGTAACCGAGTGTGACGAGGAAGATGACTGGTCAACTTGAATACCTCTTACCAAATGCGGAGTTTTTTTGTATATACACGCTTACCAGCATAAGAACCAGAAAATGCAGTTGCTCAGGGCAGGACAAATAATCCCTGGTTCCGTTACTTGCATTTTCTGGTTCTTTTGCTGGTAAGCGTGTATACTCCAATTTTACCGATTCTGAGCTTCAAGGTATAACTGATAAGATGATTGGGATTACCGAAGTAGGTAGGTTTGTTGTAGAGTATGAATATCAACTAGGTATTATTATATGAGTTTCAGAGAACGCACAAACCTCTTTTTCTACCGCATACACCAACCAAACTGAACACACGAGAGGGTAAGTGTAAACCGCACCACCGCATTCTACTCACTTACCCTTAACACTGGTGCCGTAGAATCTGAGAAAACTCGTTGCGAGAGAGCAGGGGGATAGGCCAACCAGAGGCAGTCTTTGAACGCCAATATGCAGGTTTTGGTGTAGAATACCCTGCTGCAGCGCAACGAGTTTTCTCAGACTTTGCGGTACATCAGTTCTCAAAGTGAGTTATGGCTTATCAGGGTGGGACCTGGCTATCACACATATCGCCAGGTGTGTGGATTCCCCGCGGGAGTAGCCGTTTGTTACCGACTTATTGGGCTGTCACACTGAAAGAGGGGTGACAACCGTGACGGGGTCAGGTTTTAGCCTCCTTAAGTAGATTTTCAAGCCGGCCCTTGCGTATTTGTGTGGTTTGCTGATAAGTGGGATAGGCACCAATCACTGAGTCCTTTGCGCAAAACGAGTTCTTTGCACTGTGAAAGTGCATGAAGTCACGCATATGGCCCTTCAAGCAACGCCAGTTGGTGCATAAACAAACCTACAAAGGGACCAGACAACTCACTCTTGGAGCTCTTGGCGCATAGTCAGGTGCGAAATAGCAAAACCTTGCAACTTCATATTACATGCCATACAAAAATGTGGTTTTTTGGGTTTATGCAATATTAGTCGTGTTCAAAAGCGCTATGAGATCGCGAGTACATACGTTTATTTGTGAATAGGTCCTGTAGCCTGTAGGCACACCTTATATCTGGTCGGAGAGTGCAAAACCTCCCTAATGATTGGGGGCATGGGCTTAATGGACGACACCAGTCACTGTAAATTAAAACCCTTAGAGGTCTCAGCGGTACAATACCGTGCTAAAGAGGCCAAGACACAGCAAACGAATAGTAGTAGTACTATCGTTCACTGGGCGCTGACGGACACTAGGTGTTGACGGAACAAGCCAAGCCAAGTTTTTCCTGCAATCCGTCAACACCCAGTACCCGTGAACGACAGCAAGGCTTCCTGCGGGTCCACCTAAACTTGACCGAAAGTAGGGACTTTGCGCAGATAGAGGCAGCTCTACAGCGATGGGGGAAATTATTGTACTACGGGTGTAGGGGTAAGACTGTAGACAGCGGTCGTGGTTGCAACAGCAGTAGGTGTCTACAGACTTACCCCTACACCCGTAGTACTCTAGAAGTATGGTGCGAGTCCTATTGGCTGGGGCAGCCATCTAAACCCTGTTTTTAGGCCCCTGTTTCTACAATAATTTTCCCCACCGCTGTATATTTCGATTATCTGATTAGCAGGTTATGTGATCGGCATCAATCAGGTTACCGGAAAATGGAGCTAGCTCCATTTGCGCAAAGTCTCTACTACCGCAAAAACTCGAAAGATTAGCTATCTCGGGCCGGGGATTACCTCCTTCACGATTGGTTGAAGGGCGTAAATCAGGTCTGCTTATAGTAATGGCGGTACTGACGCTCGTCACCCTCCGTTAAAAGATCATTTCTACTTTGGAGCAATTTCTTACCAACAGCTAGCCTAATAACTACCCCACTAGGGTCCGTCAAATATACAAGGGTAAGATACTGGGAGTAAGAAACACGGTAATAAACGTTATTAAGCACCAATATAGGAAGAGGGCAGAAACAAGTCTATCCCCCCCCAAAAAAAGACACACCCGCATTTTCTGCTTATGTCATCCGGAGTATCATGCAGTCATAAACATCAGTTTCCAACAGCTTGAGTATTTTGCCTGTTTTAAACACGGTCTCCAGTATCTCACGGGACCCTGGTTGGGTAGACATAAATGAACCGGGCAGGTAGCTTAGGTACCTCAGAAAAAGGGTGCCAAGACAGTTTCGCTTTGTTAGCGAGCTATGCAGGTAAATTCTTACTTTTCCCATATCTATTGCTCCTCTTATAGGAAATCAAATATTTAATGCTACTTGCCAACATTCCTGAGAAAATCAATATTCAGTATCTATTCTATTATCTATTATCTAGATCTTATTATCTATTGGATGACTTCCCGTGAAAATTTAGATTCCAGAATCTGAATCTGAATAGAGGGGGGGAGGGGTCGGTTCAGGTTTCTAAACTTCAGAGACTGGAAAGCAGTAATATGATTGGTTGTTCGTGAGCCTTGCCAGAAAATCTAGGTTCTAAATTTTCTACGGGAAGTCTATTATCTATTATCTATTATCTCTATTATCTTATGTACTGGATTACACCTATTATGTACAGCGGCAGGTAATAAATGATGGAACACGGCAGTACCTGATTTGTAGTCCCAGTGCGTTCCATCACTTATTACCTCTCGCTGTACTTACTAGTTATATGTAGATTATTGAAAGTTCCTGTAATATGATTAGTCGGGCACGAGTAGGGTGTTTGACTAAGAACGACACATGAAGATACCGAAGCTCTACTAGACACCTACTGCGACAACTGAAGCCTGGAAAATTATTCTAGCTCTATTAGATTGTAGAGAGGGGAACTATCGCTTAGAACCATACAATACATACAAAATGACATGTCACACCGTGCATCATCGCACAAAAAACAAACAGCGGGCTTCAGCCACTACAATCTATTGTCGTTCACGAGGTGATGATGGATACTGAACGTTGATGGATCCCACAAAAGAGGGGTAGCCAAGTCCACTTAATCTGTTCTTATTGGCCAAAAAGCCCCTGTCCTTTAACCAGTGTCCGTCAATACCTAGTGAATGACAGTACCCTCTTTCCCATCTCCCCCTTGCCCCATTCCCGGATCGTTTGTTTCTCGACATTACGGAGCGCCAGGGTACGGACCAGCGTGGTGCATGCTGGGATCCCCTAGCGCGAGGCCCTGGAGGCACTCGGACAGCTGGGGAGCGAATGTCTACAGCGGAAGCTTTAGTACGCCAACTCTTGAAGGCTGGTGACCTTCCACGAGACATGCATATTAACAGAGCGTGCATGGATTTCCACAATAAATGCGAGCTAGCTGTTCAGAATGGAGGGGAAAATATTTTTTTGGCAAGTTATTTGTACCGGAGGGTGACGTAGATCTCCTTCTGAGGGAAACAATAGAACTTAGTAGCGACAGAGAATATACATCAAAGGCTAAAATACTTAAAAATCATAAAATGGGACTGGACTCGCGAAACTTAGTATTATAACGAGACCAAGTAATAGTACGTGCTCCGTATTTAGCCCCTCGTGAGCTCCATATATAGAGACAACGCACCAGGGCCTAACATGGAGATAAGGAAGCCCAGCGCTCATCTGAGCAGGTCTAAAGCTCAAAATTTCCGCTCGCCTTGGCCTTCGCATGCCCTCTCAACACCTCCACCGTGTGCCTCACAATCGCCTTCATCACAACGACCGCCTGCAGCACATCAAACACCGTCTCAAAGTTCTCCAGCTTATTTGGGACCGCCCTCCACGTCCCCGGCCGCAGGACAAAGACGCCTCTGCTCACGGCGCACATGGCCGATATGCGTATGTGGAATCCTGTATGCATCCGTCAGCCGCCGCCGCATTGGGCACGACAAGGGGGGATAAACTCACCAACTTGCTGCACACCGACAACCTGGAGCTTCCTTCCCGCCTCATCATCACACCTCGACATTTTCCACAGCGCCTGCACCATCGCCTTCATAAGCTCCCTCAACGTTCCCTGATCTCCTTGCCTCTTTCCCACGCCCGACACATCCCCTGACCTTGCCATCTCCACCGCCCCCACCTCCGCCACATCCACCCCCACACCCCCCGCCAAGAACATTGCATCAAACCTCCGCCCCGGACACCCCACCTTCGACGCGATATCAGTACGTGACACCGTGAAGTTGTCCAGGTCGTCCAGACAGTGGTCTAGGACCATGCTCCAGATCTTTGACACATACCACCCCTCGCGGTGACTCTGCGGGGAGCCAAAGGACTCGTTGGTAGCGCTCTGTTCAATCGTGGAGAGGAGGGAGGTGACGGCAGCGTTGACGTAGGTGGCATTGAAGGTGCGTTTGCGGTCGTATGGCGTATCGGGGGGAGTGGGCTTTGATTCAGAGGTCTCGCGGAGGGCGATGATACTGGATTTCTGAAGTTCTGTAAGTGTGGACTTTTGGGGGGGGGGGGTTAGGCCAAGGAATACCTTATCATACCGGTGACGGGCATACGTAAAGTATTGATCGACCTCTGGAGTCGGCGGTAGCCACGAGCGAATTTCTTCAAGTTCAGATGGTGAGAACCACCCGGGGACGTTGTCGGCTTTCAGGTCGATAACCCAATCGAGGGCATCCCCGGCGGCGTCCGGATCGGCGGTGACGCCTGCATGTATTAGGTCCTCGAGGACGCGCCCAGAGCACGTAAAGGTTCGCTTATCGGCTCCCCGCATTGTAGAGAAAGAGTTGAGGAAGGCGTTGAGTCGATTAGTACTCGACGGGGCTGACTCGGCGGGAGCGGCCGTCGGGCCGGCGTCGGTATCGCGGGTATCTAGGCCATCATGCTTGCCACTAGGGACACCATTCTCTTCCCAGCCCTCCTCCTTCACCTGCTCGCTCTCGCCCTCGCCCTCACCCCCGCCCTCTTCATTCTCGTCTTCGTACTGGTCCTCCTCACCTTCATCAGAGACTTCGTATAGTGTAGTTGCAGACGCGCGCCCCGGCATGGGCCCGAGACGTCGCCCTTGCCCCGCGCCCGCGGCCGAGATGCTCCCGCTGGCGGTTTCCCTAACGGTTCCGCTGGTGGTCCCGGTGATGTGCTGGCTCCTGCCAACCCGCTGGTCTTCGATGATAGTGCCCCCTTGGGCTATAATCACTTTACCATGATTAACAAAACACTCTTGTTGTCCTCGATTCACTTTTATACCCTAGGACAGCACACCCGTCAGTAACACACAAGTCATGGCGCTGGACCGCAAGGGCTGGCACTGGGCCGCTGCTAGCACTGGGCTGCTGCTAGCACTGGGCTGCTGCTAGCACTGGGCTGCTGCTAGCACTGGGCTGCTGCTAGCACTGGGCTGCTGCTAGCACTGGGCTGCTGCTAGCACTGGGCTGCTGCTAGCACTGGGCTGCTGCTAGCACTGGGCTGCTGCTAGCACTGGGCTGCATAACACAATCACAGCGCAGGGAAACCAAACCCCGAACAGACCCCCAGGAGCACACAGGGGGATGGTATATACATACACGTCTATGTGACCTCTGTTCCACCTGATTCATAAGTAAGAGCGCTTTTGAGGTAGCCGGGGCCGAGGAAGTTGCAGAGTAAGCGATTTTCTTCAGAGCCGTGTAGAAGCGGGAGTTGACTTCACCAAGTTTGAGGGCTGGGTGGAGTCTCCTCATGTCTGTAAGGTAGGACTGGAAGTCCCATTGCGAGGGGGGGCGAGTAGCGAAATACTCGGTGGTCAAGGTGTTGAGATCAGGGGCAGTGGTTAGAAGAGACATGGAGGATGGGGGTGAGGATGAGGAGAAGGAGAAGTAGAAGATACACGTATACGGGAAGAGAAGTAAGTATGGGCGAGAAGGTTGTTTGGGGGGGGGGGTGGTGGAAGGTAGTTTAAATATTTGCCAAAGACCTCAACAAAGATGGCAATTTGTTTGTTTCACATCAGAAACGAAACAGAGTTCCACGTTGAAAGGATTCATATGAGCCATGGCACCGGAGAGACAGTCGTCCTCTAGAGTAGGTAGGTATGATGTAGTATAGTATGTAGGTACAGGTGTGGTGGGGATGGAGAAGTGACGATGGAGAAGTGATCGAAGATGGAGAAAAGAAACAAAGGGAGAAGGAACAAAGGATTTGTCTTGGCCAATGTTTCCATAAGCGAAGGATCCATCGGATATCAGTTATCTGATGAGCGAGATAAGATAAGATCTTAGCATTTACATCCTTTGGCAAACCCGTTTATTAGATATGACCTGACTGCCGCGATATAAACCCTTTCTCATGGGCTGTTGAGACTCGCGGAATCCAGGACTGTTCGGTTGACACAAAAATCCATAGATTGGTTGTTATGAAGCAGAAGAACCAGAAAATGCGAGTGACAAGGTCAAGGATAATTTGAGTGGCAACGTTCTGCCATACAAATAATCCTTTCGCATTTTCTGGTTCTTACCCTGGTAGACGAGTAGGTAAAGACCCTAGCCCCATATATTTTTCATATCCTGTCCTGTTGATAATTATAAATATACGGTCAGAGCTCCCCACTTTGAAAATATTTTACAGTGGGGACCAATCATATTCATGATTCGGGAGGACTATGTATTTTTATAAACACTACGTTAACTTTCTATTTAGTCATTAATTCTTTATTGACGAGGTAAATTATACCCTGTCTCCAGAGAGTGGGAGGAAACCTTTTACCATAGCCCTCGGGCGCCTACATATATAGCTATAAATTATATAGTCAATACCTCCCAGCTATGGTGCGCCCTCTCTTAAAGGTGACATGTCGCTATTTCAGTTGGAACAGGTTTAGCCACTCGTGATGTTTTTGAGATAATCAAATTGAACTGATTGACTTGCAGCTGGAAACTGCTGTTCCGCTCAGGTGAGGGTATAACGTGTTTCACCGGGAAAGCGATCGCCACCGGGAAAGCAATCGGGCCCCGTTGATGAAGGATGGTAGGACTAAAGTTCAGTCTAATATGTTGGAAGTACTTTTTGTTGTTTTTGGGTGATAATACTTAGGATAGTGTGGTGGGGGTACTTTCAAAAGACCAAAAAGGAGGGGAAGAAATTATGTATTATGATATCACTTAACCTTAGCAAATTCATCTGAAATAATTAAAAGATATCTTAAGGGTGTTTTTGGACACTTGATTTGCTCCAGCCTCAAAATCCGAAATTTTTAAAGTCCTGTTGTCATGGTTGATTGCTTACCCGGTGAAACACGTTAAATGGGTACATATACATGTAATACTGTCCCACTTCACCAAGTCTTGGCGTTCTTTTACGTACACTAGTAACTTCACAACAAAAACAGACAAACATAATCTGTCTATACAACCTCTAGAAGATATATATAAACGGGGTTTTGATATATTGCTTTTTGCTGAATAGTTATTAGCGATACCATTTGCTATAACCTTTATGGTCGGGGGCACCACACTTACATGAGGCTCAAGAAACACCGAGTGATATTCCATGCTTAGAATTCTCCTACAAGTAGCTAGATAATCTCGTAAGATATCAAGGGATATGGCCGGTAAGGTAATTGTTAGAGTAGTAGGGTTTCAACTAAATTATGAGACCTATGAGTATATACAACAGTACTGTAGATGCGCCTCGCCGTCAAAATTATTGTCCCCTACGTTTCGAATAATTAGCCCGCGTTTATGGTGGAAACCCATGCACATTCTGTTAATATAGTCTTGTGGAAGAACCTCTCAAGCCGAGTGATATACAATAATTTTCAGGAATTTCAACCTCCGATGTGTCTCCTCTTGCCTGATGTAAGATAGGTTTTGTCTCCGCTGAGTTTCCATTGTTTGCCTCAGAAGGGAATCTGGTCAGATCAATGGTACCCCGGGAGTGTTGATCCATCTCGTCAGCCACAGTTTGTGGCGCGGGTGGCAACGCAACAATATTTTGCCATTTAATCCCTAATTTAGATTCTAGATTCTGAATCTGAACAGAGGGGGGTTCAGATTTTTAATTCAGCCTACATCAAGCCTCGTTTCTTTGTTTGAGGCTACCTGTTGGCTGCCTGCACAGCAACCTACCTGCAGAGGTGCTCGGCTAGGCGCTCTATTTAGTACATAATTCGCGCCTGGACTGGTTTACTGGTGGTATGAAGAATGAGTTTACAGCTAATTACGTATTGCAGGCGGTCTTCTGCTGATTGACCAAACACCTAATTCCACTCGCTCTGTTGTTTCGTGGCAGAGGTAGTGCCGGATTTCGGCAGTGGAGCTCTGTATAAGTAGCTACGTAGACCCTCCAATGTACCCAGCCACAGGTAGAAGCTGCTTCCCATTATATAAATACTAACCCTCTACCTAGGAGTACTCTAAATTACCTGTTAGCCAGCAAGCAACGCGGAAGAAAGTCCCCTCTTCCTAGAACCTTTAGGTCTTGAAACTGCAGTCCGAGGCATGGAGCTGCCTCGGGGCCGTTGTCTCTACCTTGGTTCCTAGTGCTTTTAGTCCTAGCCAATAAGAAACTTCTGTGTTGACTCCTCATTCTGCGCTGCATTGAAATCCTGAAAGGGTGCTGTCTCAGGATGTAATAGGCCGTCATAGGTCGGCAGTGCGACGACACCCAAACCGCCCGCAGATTACTCAACAGGCAGTTCTTGGTGGCTGCCTGAAAACTGCCCCGCGGTGGGGGCATCACAAATAAATGCTGTTCCCCCCCACTTTCAGGTCTCCCCTACACCACAGTACAACTTCTCCGCCCCCCCCCCGGCCTCGCTTTGCTCAAACACCGATAGCGGGGCGACTGATATACACCGTTCTTTTTCTGGTAAGGGTCTACGGTAGCTGCGAGTGGAGGAGTGCTAATGGGTCTGTCAGGTTCTGCGCTAGACAAAGTAATAGACGCCCCCCCCCCCTTCCAATAATCCCCATCATCATAGTCATCCTCTCGATCGTGTCCATCGCGATCTTACTCGAGGGCCCCACCAAGGAGAACGGGACCATCCAAAAGGCACGGGAGCAGATGAGGAGGGAGGAGCAGATGTCGAGGGAGGAGCAGATGAGGAGGGATGAGCAGATGAGGAGGGAGGAGCTGATGAGGATGGAGGAGCAGATGAGGAGGGATGAGCAGATGAGGAGGGAGGAGCTGATGAGGAGGGAGGAGCAGATGAGGAGGGAGGAGCAGATGTGGAGGGAGGAGCTGATGAAGAGGGAGGAGAAGATGAAGAGGGAGGAGCAGATGTGGAGGGAGGAGCTGATGAGGAGGGAGGAGCAGATGAGGAGGGAGGAGCAGAGGTGGAGGGAGGAGCAGAGGAGGAGGGAGGAGCAGAGGAGGAGGGAGGGGTAGATGAGGAGGGAGGGGTAGATGAGGAGCGAGGAGTAGATGAGGAGTGAGGAGCGGGCTGCAAAAGAGCGGGAGGATGCCAGGAAGGAGGCCAGGAATAAATATATTCCAAGAGCCTCTCCTCATCTCTTTCGGTAGAGTTTGTAAGCCCGCTGTTTGTGTGCGCCGCAAATAAATTAAATTAATTTCACTTGTCACGCTGCTTATACCTCATCGGTACATGTAGTTTTTCAGCGCGAAATGGCTTTCATGGTTAGGGGAGGCAGAATAGTAGGGCTTTATATCCTCAAAATAACACAAGAACAAGACCCAGGCACTTATGGCGGGACAACCAAGACTCCCCGGATGATCATATAAACATAATAGAATCAACATCGTATCGATTGTATATCATAGAGCGTATTAGCAGCAACATCTGAGTCTAACTATTTAGTTCTTGGCGACAGCCTGCTTTTCGTGTGGATATTATATATATGGTAGGAGCTGCTTTCCGTTATATACTAACCCTCTACCCATGAATACTTTAAATTGCCTGTTAGGTAGCAAGCAACGGGGAAGAAAAGTTCTCTTGTCCTAGAACTTTTAGGTCTTGAATCTGCAGTCCGAAGCATGGAGCTGCCTCGGGGCCTCCCAGTGCTTTTGGTGAGTCTAAATATAGCAAGTTTCCGCCCGCTATTAGTAATTTCATAGCGTTTTTAAACACAGCTGGGTCTGCATACCACCAAGATTTGGAGCCTCAGGATTTGGCGGGAATGCACGCCTACCTTACTCTACCGCAAAAACTCGAAAATTGGCTATCTTCGGCCAGGAATTGCCTCCTTCACGATTGGCTGAAGGGCGTAGATCAGGTCTGCTTATAGTAATTTTGATCTCATATGCATAGCCAATTTTTCGAATAATGGCGGTACTGCCTTTGCCAATAAGAAATTCCT
Organism: Morchella sp. 2018-W30; assembly: GCA_024713625.1. Lineage (NCBI taxonomy): Eukaryota > Fungi > Ascomycota > Pezizomycetes > Pezizales > Morchellaceae > Morchella > Morchella sp. 2018-W30. The sequence goes on along the minus strand of JAMJEW010000007.1, from coordinate 1,856,569 downwards.
GTGTTGGCACCGCATTGAAATCCTGAAATGATCTGTCTCAGGATGCAATAGGCCGTCGTGCGACGACGCCTAAACCTCCTGCAGATTACTCAACAGGCGGTTCTTAGGTGGCTGCCTGAAAAATGCGCCGCGGGGGTGCATTTTCCCCCCGCTTTCAGGTCTCCTCTACACAATACAGCTTCTTCGTCTTTCTTCCTGGCCTCGCTTTGTTCAAATACTGGTATCGGGGCGACTGATAGAGAGATATACACCGTTCTTTTGCTGGTAAGGGTCTACGGTAGCTGCGAGTGGAGGAGTACTAATATAGGTCTGTCAGTTTCTGCGCTAGACAAAGTAATAGACGCCCTCACCACCCCCCCACCCCCTCTTCACAGCTCAATGGAACCCATCACCATAGGGGCCATCGTCATCCTCTCGGTCGTGTTCATCACGATCTTATTCTGGGGCCCCACCAAGGAGAACGAGACCATGCGAGAGGCACGGGAGCGGATGGAGAGGGAGGAGCGGGCTGAGAAAGAGCGGGAGGAGCGGAAGGAGCGGGCTGAAAAAGAGCGGGAAGGGCGGGGGGGGCGGGCTGAAAAAGGGTGGGGGGAGTGGGAGGAGCGGGCTGCAAAAGTGCGGGAGGAGCAGGAGAAGCGGGCTGCAAAAGAGCGGGAGGAGGCCAGGAAGGAGGCTAGAAAGGAAGCTAGGAAGGAGGCCATGAAGGCGGAAGAGGAGAGGAACCGCAAAAGGCAGGAGGAGGAGGAGCAGGCCCGGTCCAAGTTTGCGGAGGAGAAACGAGAGCTCGAGGGGAGGAGGCGGATACTTGAGGCACAAGAGAGGTCGCAGCAAGAGAAGCAGAAGAGGGGACAAGCTGCGCTGCTCGCAGATCAGAAAGGGTTCGGCGGACCACTACGATGGCCCACAAGGCAAGAGTTTGATTTGGCAATGGTCAGAACGCAGTACAACACCAGCAACTTCCACTTCGCCGTCGTCGGCCAGGCCGGCAGCGGCAAGTCGTCAATCATCAACGCCTTCCTCAACTTACGCAAAGACGACACTGGGGCAGCGCGGACCGGCACAAACGAGACGACGCTCGAGATCGGGCGGTATCCTGACCCGGGGAAAGAGGCGCCGCGCAAGTGGATGGTGTGGTATGACGTGCCGGGCGCGGGCACGCAGCGCATCCCCAACAAGGACTACTTCATCCGGCAGGGGCTGTACGTTTTTGACCTGATCGTGCTGGCGATCGGCGACCGTTTCGGGGAGATCGATCTGCGCATCGTCGCGGACTGCGCGCGGTTCGGGGTCCCGCTGTTCATCGTGCGGTCCAAGGCGGACATGCATATCCTCAATACGATGAAGGAGTACGACGAAGAGCATGCAAAGATCACAGACAACCTGAAGCTGTATGCCAAACTTCGCGATGAATTCGTCGGGGAGACCCAGCGGCAGGTGAGTGAGGGGCTGGGGAAGGAAGGCCTGCCAGACCAGCAGGTATATATCGTCTCGCGGGACATGCTACGGAGTACTTACCACAAGGCCCTCCGGGGGAAGAGATGGCCAGAGTTTCTCGAGCGTGACCCGGGCATGATACACGAGAGGCATCTGGTGAAGGAGATACTTGATGCAGCCGCCGAGCGGCGGTGCGAGACGTCGTTGGTGGCCGGGATGCGGAGGGCTGTGGGCGGCGGCCAGCTGGAGGATGTGGCGTTGGTATGCACCCTAATCATATTGTATTTATATGCAGCCCGTTTCTTTCTCTACTAATACGGCCATCTTCATCACGGTTTATAGGGCGCAGTCGGCATCCTGAAAGACACGTGGGTGGGCATCTTCCCCGACCGTGAGGGCGGGCACGACGCCGCGCACACAAGCCCCTCGGACGTCGCCGATTTTCTTGGCCGTAGAGGCCAGCCGAGCGGGGGACAGGCAAAGCCGCGGCAAACCACCGTCCGCAGTGCACCAACCCCAACCCCGGAGACCAAGCCCCACGAGAACATACGCAAAATCCTATACCCGCCTTTCAAAACCACCAGCGACGCTCTCTACACGGGACTGTCGCAAAGTAGCCCCGCGCTCTGTGACATGCTCGTGGAGAAGCCGCGCATGTTTTCGCCGAAGGTGGCGCTGCTGACGTTCGTACCGCAGGCGCGCGTGCCAGCCAAAGTAGAAGTATTTGGAGAGATCTTATGCCTACAGGAGTATATAGACCGTAGGAACCCGGGGGCGGCGGCGGGGCGGGGGCGGGGGCGGGGGCGGGGTGGGCGTTTGCAGACTGTGAGAGTAGGATACGGCGCGGAGGAAGAGCTGGGTAAACGCAGTGGGGGTGGTGGGAGTGGCAGAGGTTCGGAGAGTGCGACTAGGCGTGGAGGGGCAGGAAGAGGGTTCGGGGGATATGTAGGGGGGGCGGGTGGAGACGACTCTGAGCCGTGGTAGGCTGGGGTGGTGTGCTGACCTGGAGGATCATATATATCTTGCGTGATGGCGCACGTACACAGCTTAAAGGACGATGTACCTTCTCTCATTACCTGTATTATCTGTACATTTCCTTTTTTTTTCCCCATGGGTGCGGTACACACCGCCCAGATATGAATCCGTGAATATCTGTCGTTCTACACTTCTAAGCACAGTTTTCTTATTGCTTTATACAGAATAAATGTATTCTAAGAGCCTCTCCTCATCTCTTTCGGTGGAGTTTGTAAGCCCGCTGTTTGTGTGCGTCGCAAATAAATTAAATTAAACTCACTTGTCACGCTGCCTATACCTCATCGGTACAACCGCGTCCGCAATGTTTTGGCACCTGTAGAAACATCTGCGATTACAACAAACAAAAATATTTCGGTCCCTTCATCGAAAGGTAGGGTTGCGAAAGGCTGCGCTAGACGGCAGTATATGTAACTATAAATTGACATTGCAGTCACTCTTATCTGGTTGTTTATATCACGGTTTGAACTCATGAGCTTCGAGACTGGGGGTGCCAAAACTTTGCGGACGCGGCTGTATATGTAGTTTTTCGGCGCGAACTGGCTTTCGTGGTTAGGGGAGGCAGAATAGTAGGGCTTTATATCCCCAGAATTTTATAAGAATAAGACCTAGACATTTATGGCGGGACAACTTAACCAAGCTCCCCAATAACTCCGGATGACAATATAGACAGAATAGAATCCGGATCCACATCGTATCGATCGTATGTCATAGAGCGTATTAGCCAACAACATCTGAGTCTAAGTATTTAGTTCTTGGCGTTGGTGTGGACAGCCCGCCAAGAGCTCAAAATTTAAACTCTAGGTTTAAAAGTGTGGGTGTGGCCAATATACTCTGATGAATGAGTTAAACGGGGGGTTCAACCTCGATTGTTTTGTATCTGCTAGTATGATACCATGTTCGGGGGTGCAGATTTGGCGTACCACTTCCACTACTTGGCCCGTACTCCAGGCCATCCGCAGAGACGGACCAACCGTCCTCTTATCAAAGACTTCCCTTGACCGTAACCCAATTCCACCAGGTTACACAGTAATGACTTCTAACCTACGGGGGATGACCTGCTATGTTACTGCCTACAGTCTATTTTGTTCTCTTTACGCCTGTAAAGGGTGAGTATGTTGTGATATCGTCCTCCTATCATCCCCGCCGGCCCGCACAATAATCATAGAGTCTCACTCGTGCCAAGACCTATCATCCCATAAAGTATCCCCGGCGTTCACCTAACCCTAACCTGGGCCAAGGTAATTTATTTATTTATTTACACTTCATACATGCATTCGACCAAGGTAATTTAAAGGTTTTGTTTTATTTATATTATTTTCGGTAACCAATCGTAGATGGAAAATGGTGACAGATGGCTGATGTAGTCGCACAAATCTCCAGGCTTATAGCTATAGGTTCAGTATGACGCGTGGAGGACTTTGCGGAAACTCTTTTCCCAACCTGATAGATATAAGCCGGCTATTCTTACCTAACGGCACTAAAACATCGGTTCCTGAAACATTTCTTATTCTAGAGTTGCGAGAGGGTTTTAGTAAGGTTTTCAAACGATTCATTCATCACTCTATTTGCTACCATACCTAATTTGCTCGTAACATTAAATTTATCCCACAGAACAGAAGAGGTACAGCATTCTCTAGGCCGATGGAGAGACTGAGCCGATGGCGAATGCGAGCTTGGCGTGGCTGGTGAGTTAGTTTCGAACACCTCTCGCTGATATCGCCTGGGCAGCGTGGAGTCCTCACAACTCTTTGGGGAGTCTTCATAACCTTTTCTTTGCTAGACTATTCACAGTCCGTTGCTGCTAGTCTTGACCATCGCGGACGTGCTGCTGGTGTTAATAACATGTCCAACCCATTCCTACTGGTGTTTGAACTCTTGGGCCTGTCGAGCCTGCTGCTCTTGGAGCATTGACCATGGCTAATTTGTTGCCGCATTGTAGGACTAGATCCCGCAGTACGATACATGTGCGGAAGTGAATTATTTTCTCACTCTCCGCAGCTGGAACTCTTTTATTTGCCGCGCTTTGCCGCTGGTTTTCAAGGACTGGACTACTAAAAAATGGATATATTTATGGAATTGGATGACGTTTCTCACTCTCCGACACTGCTGTAAGAGAGAGATTCTTTTGACAACATACAACTATTCACCCGCTCATAAGACTAGTTCATGAGTTCAGTAATAATCTTCGCCCTCTCGTTGATTGCCGTATTGCTCGCTCTCCCAAATTCCGCTTTCTCACCCCTCAACTTGCGAGTTCGTTCTGCCTCTTTCAATTCTGCCACCCTTTGATTTTTCCTCCTTTAACTTCTCCTTCTCATGCCCTTCTATCAATAACTGACGTACTATAGACTTCTTTTCTTTTTCTTTCTTGCTTCCCAGTTCTTGCCGTTCTTTCTTTTTCTTTTGACACGATTCTCTGCATCCTGTTCATCGCGCCTCTTTCTTGAGATTTACAAGGACGGTCTCGTTTCTATAATACATGTCGTTCCAGTATTCAGGTGTCCCGTATCGCTGCCATAACCTACGGGTTGCATGCATGTATAAGGTATAAATAAATAATAGATTCCCTGTATCCCTTGTACGTTCCCTTTCTTTCGCTCATGGGTGCCGCTATAATATTTTCTATCGGCCGTTCCACTACGTTAGTGCATCAGAGAGATTCTTCATCTGTGTCGATCATGGTGATAGTCCGGGATTATATCTGTATGGAGAAAGAACTAGTTTTGTTACCAAACCCAGACCTGTTTTGTTGGCGGTGGGGACGATTTGGTTGACAGGTGCAGGAATATAGAAGGTGCAGATCGTTCCATGCTCAATCTAACGAGAGGACTTTAGATGTTGATGCCTCCTTCAGGAATAACCATCAAACTACCATTTACCAAATAGGATATGCAATAGCGGGCTTGTTCGCTTCACAAAGAGGTTCCACAACGCTAGGGGACCGACGGAGTTCAGCTGAAGTTCTTTAATTGTGATATGGGCTAAATCCACGGTGGTAAATTCTGCTTCTTTGTATCTTGCGGCGGGTCTTAAGGTGGCATGCACGTATCTTGGTGGAACAATCTTGTCCAGTCCAGTTGCCTATGCATCAGTGAGAGCCTTATGCCGCGAAGAATTGTTCAATTGACTATCGATAGGGTAGTTACTGTTACTGTACAGGACTATCAATAGTCCGTTGCAACAGACAACCCGAAGTCTTATTCGAAAGCGACTGTAAGTCTTGGCGCTTCCCACAGACAAGTTTGGGAAAATGGCATTGCATTTCACTTTTCAAGATACATGTATCAAAGATCTAACAGACAGGGGTCCGAACCATAGGTATTTAGAATTTGATCTGTTAAACTTTTTATATCTTGTCTTGTTTAGTGTCACCTTTAATTGAGGACCGCGGCATTATGTCCTGGCCGGGTGGATGAGACAGAGGACGAAATCTCTCTCATGCATAAGTGCCCAAAACCTGCTGTAAGGACATCCGGGTAAACAACTCTAGTCTCTAGAATACTTAGACATGATACAAAGTTCGCAGGTTTATGCATGAGAGAGATTTCGTCCTTTGTCTCATCCACCCAGGACATACATGTGAAGTAGGTAGGGTGGAGCTTGTATGTATCGCATAAGCTTAAGAGCCTTGACGTCAGTGCCTCCATTTTTACCTGCCCTCTACTTCTCTACCTGTATTGTGGGTACGTCTACTCTCAGAGTGGGCGGGGGAATCTATATAGTACTACACCCTATGTCTTAGAAAATATTAAACTGCGACATCTCGATGTGGCGGGATTAATAACCACCGCCAAGAGCTTAATATTTAGACACAGAGGCGGTTAGCGCCACTTCCTATGTAGGCGCGCTAATGAGAGAAAGTATCTCCCGGATGTTCAGAACGCTAGCGAAATCTCTCTCATGCATAAACCTGCGAACTTTATAGCACATCCGTAGTACCCTGAGGACTGCAACTGTTACCCTGACGTTTTCACAGCCAAATTTCAGGCGCTCATGCATGAGAGAGATTTCGCCAATATTCGAACATCCGGGGGATAATAGTGGGACATGTGTGAGACAGAATCTACGAGATTTGATTGGTCTGGCAGGGATTAATGCCAAGAGCTTAATATTTAGACAGAGGTGGTTAGCGCCACTTTCTATCAAATCTGAGCAGCTAGGTAACCGAACTAGGACCGAACAAGCTAATCCCCCCGCTGTTCCTATACTTTACCGCTGTTCCCTATACTGTAGCTGTTCCCTAGATCTATAGACTCTATCACTATTCCCTATTACTGGATCAACTTGCAGTCGCGAGCTGGCCATTGCTAGTCCTCAGGTACGACGAGAGACGATCAGAGCTCCTTGTTTTCGTTAACCAATAGGCCGTGCAGAAAGTTTTGTCAAAGTGCCCGACTTTCTGTCCAACTCTAGCAGCCAAAAGACTTAGTGGGAACCATATAACCAATCGCTAACATAAAGATCGGCGCCTTGCATATCAGAGTTGAACCACTTCAGCTGAACCTGCTTCTCGATCCTCGCAAACGTTTCTAATCAGGCCGCGATTGCATACATGTAGGTATATACAGTACGATCGCTTCACATGGGTGTACCGGAAGCACCTGCACTTGCATGATCTCCGGATCGCCGATCTCACCCACACACACCCCCGATGTTATAATTATTGTCTGAGTACCCTATGGGAAGCCCGGCTGGTTAAGGATAGTGAGGCCAGAAACACAACACCAGTAAGCATTTGTAGACTTATATGTAAATTCAGGTTGGCTCACAAAAACACTGGTCCTTTCTCCCACAAGGGGATAAACGACAAAAAAACAGAATCAGGGTTAGGGCTATTAACCATGCATTTGAGTGCCCATTTATTTGTTTATCTATACTTCATACTGGGGTGAAATTAAGTATCGTCCCAATTCCTATTACTACACTGGAAGCCATTCAACCCCACCAGGCCTGAGACCCTATAGTACAAAATCACAATCACTAGCTCAGTCCGAGTGTATTAAAGCCAAGCCACAGCCCAAAAATAATCAATTGTACCCCACTTGATCTATTATGGTGAGGTCAGTTGCTACCGTGCGGGAGAGACAATACTTGATTTCACCGCAAGTAGAGTACATGGGCGCTTACCCTTGGTGCTATTTTTCAATTGTCTCCTATAGTGGGTATAACCCCTACATGTCTTCCCCCGCGCTCTCTCAATTTCGTTTGTGCTCTCCAAACTTTAGATTCATAAGAAGGGAATAATATAAAAAAGAATATGCGGTCCTCAATGACCAAGATTATCATACATCACGCACGGGCCCTTGATCTTGTAAAATGCTGTGAGGGTTACGCCGGATCCAAGACCCTGACCCAGAGGTCCGCCCTCCTTCACAAACCCCTCCACGACCTTTCCAGCCTCCACAATCTTCCTATCGTGAGGCGGCGGCCTCCTAGCTCCGAGAAGACCGTCCTCAACATAACAATGACCGTCGGCATCATTTGCCAACCTCTTCCAGTCCGCGGTCTTGTTCCCTTTGGGCGGCTTGGGCTGTACGCGTTCCGTCTTCTCACCAGTTACTTCCATCTCCCAGCCAATATGCGGAGCCTGCTTGTGGTCCTCTTTGTCCTTCGGGTTGTTGCCTTTTGGCTTCACTGCCGGCTTGATGTCAACATCGAAGGTGACCTTAAGATTGAAAGGTTTTCTGTCATCCGGCAAATGGAACTCCCCAACAATCATGATTGTGTGTTTTGGACATCCTCCCACCTCGGTACCGTCACAAGCAGTGTTTTCGGAATAGAGGGTGTTGAACTTCGTATCCAATACCTTCTCTACTTCGACACGTCCTTCATCCCTGACGTATTTGGCGAGCCACAGCTTTGCCGCCGCCCTGGCAGCGTCATTGGCAGCTTCCGCGGTTTTGTGTTTAGAGGCCCCAAGGTTGTCCGGTGTGGGGAGGGCCTCTCCACCGGTTGCCATGTTTGTTGGATTTGGGTGGGTGGGGGGGTGGCGCTATATGTGGGATTTGGAGGAGATAGGTGAATAGGGGTTTGTGCACAAGGTCTTTGCTGAGTGAGGGCCGGGGAGACTTGTATAGTGTATGGATATGGGAGGGAGGGATATTGTTCGGTCTGCCGCGACCTTGAGCGGGCTTTATAGTTCTCTTTACCTAGCTTGGGGGGAGGGGCAGAACGAATGGCATTTCACACGTAGGTTCAAGACTCCGGAGTCTTTCTCCGATAACTTGATTGATGGCCATCAACCAATTACCCATATAAAAACCCAAAGCCTATCCACACTGCATGCGTCAGGGTTGAGGCATATGGATAATACGATGGGTTAGGGTTATCTCTTTGATGCCAGTCTGATTGATTGATACTTCATACATGTGTGCAGCTTTGATGCCAGTCAGATGTGTGACGTCAATCCCGAGTATCGTATTATGATCTGGAAGGATCCTTTGTGAGACAGCAGGGGTATCGGCTTCCCCGCACCCACTTCTGGATCAGCGCAACTTTTTTTTTCGCTGGTGAGCCTGCAGTGGTCCAGCCCCCATTGATAATCCCGCAACAGAGGCCGCGCCGGCGGTCCCATCCCCACACGGGAATATGTTCATTCAGAAATGAACCCCTCAACAAAACGTAAAAACGTACTCAACGTAGGCCAGTGGGATTATGTGATCCCCCATTCATTACATATTGATGATCCGTATGTCTAGCTTTGGAGATGGCTATCAGCTCAGTATGAATCTATCTCAGCCGTATTCTCTGACATGCAACAAAGTATTAGAGGCCTAGCTCTATATCCTACTTATCTAGTTTACGGAATGTGAGACCTATACCAATCAGGTAACCGGAAACTGAAGCACCATATATGAGTAGGCTGCGGTACCTATGCACAAAGAAACAGAATAATAATGAGGTTTTGCGCTTTCGCATCTGATTATGGACCAGGAGCCCCCCCCTAGTCATTTTGTAGTACCGACTGCCCCCGGCCCCCCCCCCCCCCTTGTCCGGAGGGAGTGCCTATGGTGGTACTCCGCTTATCATATCATATCCTCGGTATCAAACGCCTAAAACAAGACTCACATCTATGGGACTACTCGCAACTCCATAGCGTTTCCGAATACGACTGATACTTCATGCACATAAGAAATCACCAAAATTGACTGTTCTAAGGGTATGCAATAGCGGTCGTTTCTGGAACCCACGAGCATATGGGTGACTTCACGGACAAGAGAGTTTTGCGCTAACTACACTAAAGATCGACCACCAGGACTAATCGTTTGGAATCGGACACTAGCTGTTGGTTAAATCTCAAATAGCTCTACACTCACAGTGCAGAACATCGGTAACGGTGCCGGACGCTGCAAAACCTCCGTTGTACTGAGGACTATCATTTGCCCCTTTTGGATGTAGCCGATGTTGATCACCCAATCGGCTGCTCATCAAAATTGACCAACGTACTTCAGCTCGATCCTCGGACACCAACGAAGATTGTAATTAAGTCCCCATGGTACAAAAGTGTGGTTTAGTTAAACGGTAAACCCACAAACTCTGATTTAATTTAATCACTGGTTATGATTGTTTGCTGCTGCGCCTACTGGGGTTTGAGCGAACAAGGCGGAGTCTGTTTAGACCGTAAAGCGTTTATTTAATTAACGTAGGCGGTTAATTAAACCTTGCAGGCGCTTAAACCACACATTTCTTATTCCAGGTGGTTGAACTTTAGCGCGATCGCGCACTTCCGTACGGGTTAAGGACTACGACCACACAAATGACATGACACTTGATATCGATACTTGCTGCACGCCCCAGAGATTGACTGCTATTACAGCTTGACGACATAACGCGAGTCACTAATTAATAGCGACCCGAATTTGTAGCGGTCAGCGCTGAGATCTAGTAGTAGAACTAGCTAACGTTTGTAATACTATAGGAGTCTACCTGGCATCGTGCCAACGCTTAGGATTAATTAGAATATCATATTACTATCTGCAGAGCACAGCAAATCTTGTTCTATCTCGCATAATATCCATCGCAGGCCACCCAACATCTAACGGCAAGTTTATGTTACTACTTAGACAAGAAAAATCTAGATAGACGACGATAGAAAGGCAGAATAATATCGAGGCTGCGCACGGGCCACACAGCCTGCATCAAACCCCACACCGAACCAGAAAACGAGAAAATCAAGAGTGCGAATGCGGCGACGGGGAACAAGACGTGGGACATATCCTGACAAGATGCGAGCACAGTCGGAATGTGAGTCCCCCACCAGAGAAGAATAATCTGGAACACCTGTTGTGGAGCACGGAAGGCGTAGATCCAAGTCAATTGTACGCACAGGGGTCCATGACATGCCTACCCGTAGCCTCTGTCTCTTTTCACTTATTCTATCGTCATCAATATATATAGAGTATACCATCATGGCTCTGTTAGGCCTAACTAGAATTGTCCTTATTCGTATCGTTATTGACTGCGAACGCGGTTATCTAATCTATGCACAATCTATATGGTGGTCGAGGCTTGGCCACAACGTCAGGGCCCAGGCCCCTCTTTCACCCCCTCCCAGCCCCTCGGGCTCCTCCAACACCACCCCCCCCCCACCCTTACCTCCCGCCCCGGATCTATCCGCGACCACAAGAATATCCACCAACAATTGGTTGGAAACACATTGACCATCTTGTGAGCCCGACCTATATACCGTCCTTAGTACCAGTTGCTAACGGTATAGTACGCGCCGCCATACCAGTACTACAAAGCAAACCTGATAGTTCTCCCGACAATGGAATCCACACAATCAGAGCACCAGTGCACGATGTGCAAAACCAAGACATTTCAGCGCTGCACGGGCTGCAGCTGTAGCGCCTACTGCTCGAAAGATTGCCTGAAAGCCGACTGGCCGGTCCACAAAATCCTCTGTGCCAAATTCAAAATGTTCTACAGACCACCAGAGAGGGGAAGCTTTACACTTGGAATCCTTTTCCCCGATGACTCGAAGAACCCCCGATTTGTTTGGGTCCCAACTAAGCGGGCTGTAGACGAAAATCATGATTTTGAGAATGAGAGGGCGGACGTCGAAAAGTACGGTGCTAGCGCTCACGCGGCCATATTTGTTAGCAGGAATAAGCTCCGTTCACATCTCCAAAATCGTCTTGATGCCCACTACTACCGCCCCCATGGAAACTTTATCGATCTGCCCAAGTCGAACCAAAGTATCGCCGCCGTCTTAGGCACCCCTGTTGATGAATGGCGTGGGCCCGTGCTGGTAACCAAGCTGACCGACTACGGTTTTGGCCGCCGTCACTTAAACATCGATATGGTTGATTTCCGGGATGTCATCGATTTCTTTTGTTCTCATCACATCTCGCGCGAGAATGTGATCAGGGTGCCCGGGAGAAAATCTCGGCCCAAAGAAAGCTTTCCTGGTGTCAGAATCAACTGTCGTAGCGACCAGGATATCGGTGGAAGACCGAAGTTTGAACCTATCCAGCTCCCCGCAGACCACCCTGTATTCAGAGCGCCAGTATCAAGCATATCAAAACGCCTGGAGCTCCCCATAAGGATCAGCAGGTGTCCGCCGGGTGAAACATCACGGAAGAATACAAGTCGGGAGAAATACAACGCAACAAATCAGGCCGCGACGTCCCTGCAGCTGGTTGCTGACCCCGACAGTAGTCAGTGGGGATGGGCACCCATGCAAAGCGTAGCCGGAAGTGTCATCGTTGTTCGTGAGGATCTCAAGCCTATCTTGCCCCAGCAAGTCGAAGCTCTTTCCCATTTCTGTCTATATATTCTACAGCCTCTGTTTGAGGACTCCCTGGGGGGTGGGATGCACCCTGAAAGTCCCATGGAGAAGACTGAGGTTTTGCAAATGATGACGCGGAGGAAGTTCGAGAACTTTTATATGGGATATGAGCACTGGAAGAGGGATAATAATGATCCTAGTTATAGCGAAAGCACGTTCCCTTACTAGCCGAGATGTCTCAGGGTTATTTTTTGATTCTATGGTTGGATGTTTTCTGTGAGTTCGCTGCCGCACAACGATGATCCGAGGTCTTGGTATAATTTGATTACCCACATGTAAGCTTTTAGCTCTGTTCCTGTTTTTCTTGGGGCGCTCCCACTTGTCAATGCTACTATCAAGTACTTATACTATCTTATGACTATTAACATGATTCGAGTCCAACTGCTGCCAAAGTATTATTATATAGCCCTTATTGTAGAATCATTTAGGGAATTAAGTGACTAGTGATGATATAATTTTTGACTAATCAACACACATTATAAAGTGCACCAGGTTTTGAAAGTCTATGCATGCATCACAATTTGCAACAATATTTCAATTTCTCGAATTGTTCATATCACAGTTACTAGAGCGAGTTCAAGTGCCCCGTTGCAATTAGGCCTAACCACTTATCAGATATTGCTCGTGATAGAATAGTCGCGCACCCGGGTTAGTCGCATACTTGTGGTTTGATCTGTTGATGGGGTAGGGTGGCCCGGCACGTCCCAGACCCTTTCCAGGCTTTGGTGATTAGTATGACGTCTGTAATGCGGGAGTCTTTAAAGACTCATCAGTGCGAACAATTTGTAGGAGGAAAGGCCGTGGAGCCAAGAGATGATGACCGGACCGACTACAGGGTGTAGCTGGTCTTGACAAGGCATTACAGACCGACTACCAGCTATGGGGCGAGAACTACAGACTATAGCCTAGATTATAGGGTTGCAGTTTGGCATAGACATCTATGGTCCTGGGTAGGCATCCACCGTCTTGCATAGATATCTGCAGTCTCGCATTGATATCTATAGTTATCTGCAGTCAACAGTTTTCAAGCACACAATTCTATATTGTGGCCCAAACCAAGTGATCACTCATGACCATCTGGACATCTATAATCCGGCACCATATCTATAGTCCTGGCTAAACTACGGACTATGCGGACCACCGCCATGTAGTCCGTCTAGTTAGAAGACAAAGCCAAGGCAATGTACAGATATTTATGATCCAGACCTGACCGTTGCAGACACTGCCCAGGGCCGGGGCCCTTACCAACAATCGTAATATGTGCCCTGGAGGCGGCCGTTGACCCTACGCATATTCTCTAGCGTATAACACCACCATGAGGAAATAGTAGGTTTCACTTATTACCAGATAGGACCTATCTCTCGTCCTGTAGTCAAGTAACAAAGTCTCCAGTCAGATTACAAACCAACTACCTCTAACACCAACCCCACCTCACCAACAATAGCGCGTTCTGTAGGCGCCGTAAGCTCGGGGATCACGTTTGCTCCGGGCCCCCAAGACACTTGTCTTATTCCTCCTTATAGGGTAGGGCATCGAATGACACGGCGAGCTGCGCTGCTAGGTTTAGCCTGCGCAAAGGCGGGAAATAGATCAGCATCCAGAATTGTGTCGTGGATGCCAATGCATTTGTCGTTCGACGAGTCCCATCTCTTTATCTCCCTTGTACCGGACGCGAAAGGGGGAAAGGGTCCAGCTTCTCGCGCCAGCGCACCCGCCGTGCGGAGTCGGCGAGGGTGATTCGAAGGCCTGGTGACTCGCGAACCACGTCGCAAGAGATACGGGACCCTCCCTGCGCGGCGAGGAAAGCAGAGAGTTCTCGGATAGTGGCTGCCCATCCGCGTTGGGTCGTGCCAAAGCTGCCGGAGAGGAAAGTGAGAGGTTTGCCCGCTTGCTCGAATGTACCGCCGTAGGCTCTCGTGGAAGCGTTCGTGAAGAGTTGCGTTGGTTTCGCGGGGCCGCACGCGGCGAGGGTCATCCCTTCAGTGAAGACCTGTTTGATGCCATGGAATGCGGCAAGGGCGGAAGCGGAGAGATCAGGCATCTATTCTGGGGCCTTCTTCTTCATGAGGCCCCTCAGCCCAGGTGCGGACGCCGAACCGGCACTTACCGAGGCTGGAGCAAGGGCCCGCTGAGCTTAGGCTTTTGAAGACGCGATGGCAGTTTGACATTAGTGACTTATGAGTGTCACTTCCTGCCGAGGCTGAGTAGGTCGTGGGTCTCGGCCAGATGATGCAGTCTTCCATGAATGCCGCGTGCCGGGGCCAGCACCGAGTCGGTCATGCGTCGATTCGTCGCGGGTGCGCTCCTAAGTCGGAAAGGCGTGATCTTCTACTGGTAAATTCCTTGGGAGGTGATGAAGGCCGTTTTCGAGCGGTCTTCTTGGACGGGGACTAGGTGGAACTGGGGTTGATGTTAATCCTGACATATAATTTCGCTGCCGGCGGCTCGGGACAGTAGATAGGGGGGTACTCGGAATGGAAATGGTCTCTTGTATGGTGATGGCATTTAGGGGTCGGGAGTCGACGACCCAGAGGCGTTCGTAACCCATTTATCCGCACGCGCACTTTAACTATAGCAGTTTAGGCACTAATCTTTACGAAGGAGACGGCAAAGCTCGCCAATTTTATCAGTATGAAGCATGACAGCGGGGGAGGTAACTCTAGCAGTAGTAAGGGGAAATGTATATAAGTCTGATGATATTGCTAGCTGCGGTCAAGGGATTCTTTATAAGCCAAGAGACATGCCGTTCCGTCACCATACCCTTCCTCCTGACTCTGGTCACTTCCTTCCCTTGCTCCAAACGTGGGGGCCTATTCCGACGGGCGAGATGGAGGGTTAAGTGTGGTGGAGAAGCTCGGCGAGACGGCGGCTCTCCCCTTCCAGCTCCTTGGCGGACCACCGGCGACCCCCCGCTGTCTCTACCCCTTCCTTTGCTGCTTTGACTTGGCCGCTACAGCTGCCACCGCCGGCCCCCCCGGGATACCCGTAGTAGGTTCCTCCGATTCAAACATATGGCTAAATTCAGGATCCTCTTTCATATCCCTCAACCCCATCGCAATAATCATATCCATCTCCGGGTCACCGGTTTGCGTAAAGTTATACTCCTCCGCCCACTGCTTAGCAGCCATCTCTTTCAATAAACTACGCCCTCTGGCTTCGTACCTTTCCCTGTTATTTCTGACCCATTCACTTTCAGTCTCTATAAACAAAATTCAATTAACAAGCGCTCCTACGTCAAGTCATCAGTCATACCCGTCGCGATAGCTCACTCACCTTTACCAACGTCGTTCTCCTGATTATGCTTCCTCTTATTCTCCCGCTGTCTCTCCCTCTTCCGTTGCCGCTTCGACTTTGTCGCCCCAGCTCCCACCGCCGGTGCTCCCAGTTTACTCGAAGCTCCCTCTCCTGGTTTGGGTGTATGGCTAAATTCAGAATCACCCTTCATATCCCTCAACCCCATCCCGATAATCAGATCCATCTCCGGATCTCCAGTTGACGTAAAGTTTTGCTCCTCCACCATCTGCCCAGCAACAGCCTCTTTGAGTTCACTACGCCCTCCAGCTTCATACCTCTCCCTATTCGTCTTAACCCATTGACCTTCAGCCTCTGTGAACAAAACTCAATTAGCAAACCCTGCTAGGTCAGGTCAACAGTTGTACCCATCACTATGCCTTACCTACCTTTATTATCACCATCATTCTCCTCCAAATTAGCCGCGTCGTATCTCCGCATTGCATCCAGGATCGCATCCCCTTCCGCAAGATCCTCGGGCGTCATACGTAATCCATAGGAAGCCTGGAAATTGGTGCGGCTACCCCAGTGGTCTTTCACGATTTTCCGTCTACTATCGGCCATAGAGGACAATAACTAAATCTGAATGTCTGTCCCGAGTATCAAGGATCTACAAGCCAGTTAGTATCACCTTTTGGATAAAAAGGTATCTCAGCACATAAAACAAGCCTTCAAAGGTACTTTAGTCTCCGGTTAGGGGGGGGGTGGTTCTGGTTGGGTCCGTCTAACTGTGCGTCTCGGTAGATGTAAAGGTGATGGGACTTCCTGGTCGGAACTGCAGGGCGGCACGAGTCTTTATACCCCTCATTAAAAGGTAGGGTAATCAGATGATTGCATTTCTAATCACAAAGTGGTGTGTCGCACTCAAATTTGGCCGCCTGTCAAGGGTTAGGGGTGGTTTTCCTCTGCATTGGCCAAGGAAAAGGGCTACTTTGATCGATTGACGTCGCCGTAAGTGTAATCCATGTTACTCTGTAGTTGATTTAAGATTTAGTTGAACGGTCGGAGGTCTTGGTTAAAGGTATGTTGTTTGCTCTTTAATTTTGTTAGTGAATGAATTAATGGACTGAGTTTGGTTGTTACTCCGCAGTACAACCACAGCACCGTGCCAAATGACCACGCCAAACAGTACGAAAGAGGGACTTAGTAAGTGTAACAATAGCCAGATCAAGAGCATTTACTTTGCACGGCCGGTCTTGGCGCGAGTGATAGCTTATGATTACATAATTGGTGAGGGCTGGAGCCGTTCACTGCTCGGCCGCGTGCAGGTGACGTGATGCTGGCCGTTGTTCTGAGAAAGGCACAAGCTACAAACAAGCGGTGCGGAGATGTTGTACTGCGGGTGTGGTGCAGCGTAGACTCAACTACACATTACGCCAAGGTTACATCTCCAGCTTGGAGATACTTTCATATTTCTATAAGGCTCAGCTGTCCGAAGTGGTCGCATCTCTGCCATGCCACAGGTCGAGTTTTTTTACTCGGTGGCTATACTTGTGCATTTTAGTTTCCTGTCCTTTTTCTTATTTCTTCCTCTCATCTTGTATGACTACAGCAACAAAAAAAGGGATGTTCCTGGTACCGTAGCGCGATTTTATTTCGTGGGAGACGGCAGTAGTACTATCTTCCCGAGAAGAGAGCATGTTATATAATATAGCTTGTGTATCCGACCGAGTCGTGCGGAAGCTGGTATTAGTACTAAATTCTCTGGAAGCGGTATTTGTATAAGCATGCCGCTTTCTTTCAGAGCCGTAGTCGAGCTGTATTGGTGCTGTATTGGTGTCCGGACCTTATCCCAACTGCAGAAGTACCGCAGTGACATAGAATGCGGTTGCGCTACGGCTGGTCATACAAGACCGTACCCAATTAAATCTAGATAGACTACCAGATTGACGAGAATGCTGCAGGGCAACGGTCTTGACACGGAAGACAGTCCTGTTTACAATGTCATAGGGCAAATGTATAGACATCGATGCGAGAGGGCTACTATACTGCGACTATATTTTGACAAAAGGCGGTGGGACTGCGGAGGTCTGCATGTATTTCTGCGGAAAAATGTGTATAATCACAACCTTGATTCCCTATATACGATATACTGTTGCTGAATTCATACATGTACATGTAATTGCAGCTACATGTATGTAACATCCTAACTCAATTATACACCCACAACTACATGTAGAGACGTTTGTTGAAAGAAAAGAAAAATAATACATCTACACCCGTAGTGGTAGTCATAACCGACACAAATAATATATGTACTACATGAAAAAAAAAACTGATATATATAAGAAAGAAAAAAAACTGTATGTGTGGTATATATAAGTATGAAAGAAGTACAACATTAATGAAAGAAAAAAACTGTATGTGTGGTATATATAAAAGAAGTATAAGGAGTAAAAAATAAGAAACAAGATTGAAGTTAGGGGAGAAAGCTACATCACGTCGGGCTCACTTTCGTTGTCATTCTCATCGGTGGAAGGAGGGCTACTGATAGGCGGGGGGGTGGGCACAGGCGAAGCAGCGGTGGAAACAATGACAGGTGAAGCGGTGGACGTAGCCACGGGTGCACTGGTGGGGGCGGCGGTGGGTGCAGGAGGGGCAAATGGGACGAATAAATCATCTTTCATCAGCAAACTCAACTTGTGACTGGAGTCTCCCAATAGTCTCCCAGATCTCCTGAGAGTCTCCTGAGACCCCCGGATATTTTTTGAGTCTCCTGAGCCTCAGGAGACATCAGGAGACAAATGAAGTCTTGCTGATGTTCTCCAGGTTCTTCTGCTTTGATTTCCGGTACCGTACCTTACTTGGCGGTTTCGGTGGCAATAGCACTAGACATTCTACCCCATAGGGTTTATATTCCTCCGCAAGGCCGATTGTTCTAACACGATCAAAGGCCTCTCCCCTTGTGAAGCTTCCCGGATCATGGCGCACTCTGTGGGAATACACTAGGCTATACGTGAATATAGTCTTATACAGGGCCAGCATATGAGGGTTACGTATAGTTTCACCACAATCGATCACGGCGCGAGTGGTGCCGAGAAGACTGTAGAAATCGGCAAAATTCCACTTCGACGCATATGCATCGCGAAAGTCTGCCAGCGGAAGTGCCGCAAATCCCATGTTGTCGTCCTGGATGTGACACTGGAGCGCATCGACGTCGATAAAGAAGTCACTAAACCAATTCTTCCTCCAAGCAAGTATCTGATTATACGATTTGAGATATCCAGTAGAGGAAATATCTACCATTCTGCCCACTGCATCGTTTATCATCCGTGGGATCCACTCGTCGAAAATACAGAAGTAATGGGCAAAGATCATGCGGGCTTTGCTGATAAGGTCGTTGAAAAACTTCCCCCCATCTTTGAATTCATCGTCAGGTTTGTTGCTATCGTACCGCCTCTTGGTCTTTGACTTCTCATATATATCCTTGTCGATAGCATCTTGTACCTCCTGCAATTCAAGTCCCTCTGGTGCCTGTGTTTCTTAGTATCGGGAACCGGCTTTCATGGAGTGGTATTTATATACCTTAATCACGTAATCTGTTTCGACATTATCCTCTGCCACCTATGTGAGACCCAAGTTATAGCCTTCGGATGGATCATCATCATTTCCATTGACCTCATCCGCCACCTAAGATACTTCAGGCTCAGCATCATATTGACGCGAGGCCTGGGGGGTTGGTGTGGGAGGCTGTCGCGCTGTCCCATATCGTTGGGCAAGGGCACCAAACTGTATCCGGGCTTGACTAGCTGGCAACTGTTGCATTTGTAGCGATTGATGCTGCTGTTGCGGGGTACCAAATGGTGCGGGGTGATATATTTGAGGCGCTGGCTGTTGAGGTATTTGCTGCTGCGAGTGCTGCGAGTACTGCTGTGAGAGTTGCTGCTGCGAGTGTTGTGACTGAGTTTGGAATTCATGACCAATTGTATTGACAGAGGTCTGCGAATAATCGTTGGGAGGGGAAATAGTAAACGTCGAGGAGTGGGCAACGGAGGACTAACGGGTGCATCTTTTCTTCCGTTGATCGCATTCGTTCGCGCAGGCCGCCTAGGAGTTCTAGCCGGCTGATTTCTAACTGGTGGCATAATTACATGTACTACCTGTTTACGATGAGTACGTGAGTATCGGGGCAAGGTGGTGCTGGACAGAGATGAAAGAATAGCTGATACTGGTGATGATAGATGTCAGAGGATAGGAAGATCAGCGGGGAAGAAAAGAATGGGCTGTTTGGGTTAGGGTTTTGGGTTCGCTTAATTTAAGACATTGAGAGTGTCTAACCCCAGCATGGCAGAGATCGACAGGCCAGGGATTTCTAATCGATAGCAGTTGCAGACACAAGACACAGAAGATTTTATTTTCCACCTAACAACATCCCCACGAATTGAAATATTATTGATTAATACATATTTTTTGCTCTTTTCTGAGATCTGTGTGTAATCATTTCATCGACCCAGCAACTTCAGACGACGTACTCCGGCAAAACCTCCCAGTAGATCAAGCACCCTGGTCTCCTGTAGGGCTACTGCTCCATCCTAATCCATCCACAAACTCGATAAACCAGAACGAACCACCGATACCCATTAGACGCAGAGGGTTTAACGATCAACTCCCTGATGAACTTGTTGAGCGTCCTTGTGAGTTACTTGTAGTTAGTTATATTATTCCTGATGATACATGTAGCTAATAGCACATGTTGGTAGTGCCTCCCCAGCTCGGTGGACCCTCAGTAACCCGTCGCTTAGTTGGACGTCCATCTACCTCAGCCAGCCCCATCCAAAGAAGATATAGGAGGCCGATTACCCCATTGTCACAGTCCCTGCAGTTGCAAATCTTCGAGGATGATGTCGATGATCAGGTTCAGGATGCTGTTCTAATAGCACACGAGGATGATATCCAGCCAACAGAGTCTGTGCTTCAGCCATCCCTATCTGTGAATATTATGGGAGTGAATTACAGTGAAGATCCGGACCTAGAAGACGTTGGTGATAATGAGAACCATGGCACCGTTGGAGATCGGGGGCCGCCGAAGAAAAAAGACGCTGAAGAGGTTGAAGAGATGATAGAAGGGGATGGGTTAGAACAGGGTACAGCCACGGGGCACGAATCGGCCACGCTTGACATATGTGCAGAAGTAGGAGTGGCAGACAGTGTAGGACAACCACCACAGGGGGGGTTACCGGCCTTAAAAGAGCCAGCTGTTGTTGTTGTTGAACGCGTAGCCGATGGGCCATGTACACCCCCTGGAAAGCTCGTCGACGAGTTTCACTTGGCTATGATGCTCTTTGTGTAAAGGGATATCTCAGAAGTCACTAAGATATGGCTAATGCTAAGCGATAGTCCTGTAGCTTTTAAACTTGTAATATTGTAGACCGGATTCCGTTCGCTTGAGAGGATGATGATCCCCCTAAGACGACGGGAATCCTACTGACTATTTATACATGAAGAACCCCCTTAAACCCATTAACTCCTCCAATAGCAAATCTCCCGCAATGCCTCCGCTACTGCTCCGACTTCCTACGAGGTGGGTTATTCAAGGATCCACTCATGAGGTGTGGTAGTGGTTGCCGAGTTATAACCGAACCCCGCTTCTGGGCGTGCGTCACTCTTCCATCGCGCCACCATACCAGGACAATACCATTGTACTACTAGTACCGCACTTTCAAGCAATCCTGTAACACTACTCCCCCTTCCAAGCCGTCGTCCTCGACCGTTAAACCCTTCAATGGAAAAAACCCTGTGGGAAAAGCCATAGTGAGGGAAGGTATCGGGACTATTGCTCTATCAACCGTCGCTGCCTCTTAGTCTGCCGTGCTCCGGACTCCGGGGCTATCACGCCTTGACTCCGAGTGCGAGGGCGGTCGCTAATAGCCGGTTTGGCGTTATCATTAGCCAGTGCCTCCTGGGGCTCTGGCGTTGCCAGCCGTTTACGAGTGTTCTGCTTCCTATTGGGGTCCGAATCCTCTCGATAAGGCCGTAGGAGCATTTCATGGAACACATTATGAACCTTCCAGTCGGCTGGTAGGTCTAGTCGGTACGCTCGATTGCCGATCTTAGCTAGCACCTCGAAGGGTCCCGTGAACTTGTCTGACCACTTGTTGTACCCGCCGAGGTTTCTTGTATCTAGCAGGACCTTCTGCTCTGGTTCGAACTGCTGTGCTGCGGGACCAGGTCGTGACGCCATTTTATCGTACGTCTGCTGTAAGGTCTCTCGAGCTGGTTCATGGGCGGCGAGGATCTCGTCCAGGTGATTATTCCCTTGAGTGTCCAGCTGCTCGATCTTCACGTCCGTAGGCCAGTTTGAGCGAGGGTGGAACCCATAGTTGCAATAGAATGGTGACTGCCCGGTAGAGGAGTGTTTGGCGTTGTTGTAAGCATATTCGCAGATAGGAAGTAGGTTTCTCCACTTCTTTCCTGTGCCGGCCGTAAACGCTCATAGGTAGGACTCCATGTGCTGGTTAGTCCTTTCCGTCTGACCATCTGTCTGCGGATTGAACGAGGTTGAGAGTCTTCTACGAATCCTTAGTCGTTCTGTAATCGCGGTCCAGAAGGCTGACACGAACTGTGTTCCTCGGTCCGATACTATCGATCGCGGGAGTCCGTGAAAGCGCCAGATGTCTTTGACGAAGGCTTGTGCGGTTTGCTCCGCGTTGATTCCTGTCATTGGAATGAAGTGCGTCATTTTACTGAAGCAGTCCACTACAACCATGACGTTCCGGAAACTTGACCGCTCCTTGGGCATTTCTACTACAAAATCCATGGAAGTGTCGCACCAAGGGGTCGTGGCTAACTCTAGGGGCTGTGGAAGAGACATATGTCGTCGTCGTTGTTTAGCTCTTTGGCATACATCGCACGTGCTGACATACTTGGCTACATCCGTGGTCATTCCTGGCCACCAGTAGTTCCTGTCAATCAATTCCAAGGTTTTATCTCTGCCTAGATGCCCTGCCATGGGTCGGTCGTGATCGTCTTCTATGACTTGCTTGACTGCGTGCCCAGGCACTACCCAGCGCCCTTCATGAGTCGCTGTATTCTGATCGGGATCCCACTCTGTTGCAGCCTCCCGCAAGATGGTCTGCCGGGTCCACAGGTCCTCAGGATCTTCGTTTTCAGGGAGTTCATCCGGAACTATCCTACGAGTCCATCGACCCTCTTCCTCATACCAGTTCTGCAGAGCCGCAGGCATTCCCGCTCCTGGTATGTGTACCCACTGATCTACTAAACGCACTTCCGATGAGGGATTGAAGAGGATTTCTTCACGAGGTTCTATTCCCGCTTGTGTCCTTCTTGCAAAATGTTCCGGGAGGAGGTTTCTTTCCGCGAAATGTTCCGGTGAGAGGAGCATTTTTACTGGCTGCTCTCGAACTACTCCCCCTTCCATGGCGTACTCCGGGCGCCTGGTCAATACATCAGGTTTCCCATTCTTGTCGCCTGGTCGAAAGTGGATCTTGAAGTGAAAAGGTGCTATTTTTTCAGCTCATCGGGCCTATCTTCTTGACAGCTTCTTGGTCGTTGTGAAGTACTGAAGGTTTTGGTGATCAGAATAGATCTGGATAGGTATGTCCGTACCTTCCAGCCAATGTCTCCAAGTCAGGAGGGCGGAAACTATTGCGAGCATCTCTTTGTCATAGATCTCATAGTTGACTTTGGCCTCATTGAACTTGCGAGAGAGTGTGACGGAGTAACCCGACGCAAAGAAGAAGATGACAATGATGACGCAGAGGGACTCGAGGAGCACAGTCTGCTCGACGAGGAGGCTGATGAAGACAGGGACAACACCGGGCAGGCACAAGCACAGGCACCGGCGAAGGCAAAGGCAAGAGCAAGGGCACAAGAGCACGGAGCAGGGAGAGTGAGGACCGGATGGACCTCAACGAGAACGATAAGAGGTACTATGGGTTTCCTCTTGTCAGAGGACAGAGTCTTTGGTACGAGAGGCTATGGCTTTTAGAAATAGGAGTAGATTCCTATGTACCGAGAGAACAGGAAGACGAGACGAAGAGAAAAGAAAGAAAGAACTAAGGAAAACATCTATCCCCGCTATTTAACACACCTCCTCCACTAGTCCACTATGACTCATACTTTCGCTCATAGAACCTCATAGAAACCCGTCGCTACCACACCCCGCAATTCTCCCCACCATCTCCGCTATTCTACATTACCAATCCATCACGCCATCGAACCTCCTAGAACCTAATGACGACAGCCTCCACCTCGCACTCCCCGCTCTCGCTTAGCATTACCCTAACAACCACAACCGTATATTGCCTACCGAACTGTCGGGACAAATGCCAAGACGCCGGGACAGATCAGGTCCCCTCCAAGGGCCTAGCTCCTGATAGGCCGAGGTTTCGAAGGATATCGGTCATGAAATACTTTTCTAATATCAGGACTATGCTCCAAATCCCCCGAAGGTTGCCAGGACGGTTCTTCATATCCAGCATATTTAACCAAGTACTCCACCCGTCGCCCCCTCTTCCGCGAATCCAATATTTCCGCTACTTCCCATTCAGTCTCTCCTTCAACTTCCACTGGTGGGGGTGGTTCAACAATTTGTCCGGGGATAGGATCCTCAACTGTCGGCGATAATAATGAAACATGGAATACCGGATGTATTTTCATAGAGGCAGGTAATTCCAACTCGTAAGCATAAGGACTCACAATTCGTTTGACCGGGTAGGGACCAATTTGTTTCCAGTCGAGTTTTCTTGAGGGTCGTTTTGTTTTAATATTTCTAGTCGAGAGCCAGACAAAATCGCCGACCGCATATCGAGGTGCCGGAGTCCGGTGTAGATTGGCCATCTCTTCCTGTATCTTCTGCGCCCTAAACATCTCGCTCTTTAGGAAATCAAACACCTGAGACATCTCTCGTGCCAGCTCATTAACCTGGTCCTCATTCACCGTCTGTCCGTGTTGTAAGGGTCCAAATGTCATTCTCGGATGTCTCCCATAGTTAGCCTGGAACGGAGACATATTAGTAGTTTCGGAGATATGATTATTAGTAGCAAATTCAGCCAGAGGTAAAAAATCCGCCCAGTTGTCCTGTTGATATGATACATAACTGCGGGGGTATTGCTCCATAATCGCATTGATCCTTTCTGTTTGTCCATCGGTCTGAGGATGAAATGCTGTGGAATAACGAGGGGCAATTTCCAGTCGTTCGCAGAGAATTTTCCAAAATTCAGCAGTAAACTGTGTCCCTCGATCGGAAACAATAGTCTCGGGTAACCCATGTAACTTCCATACCTGCTCCAGGTATAGACGAGACAGATCGCCGTTAACATTCTCCGTCGTGGGAATCAGATGCTTCATCTTTGTCAACCGATCCACCACTACTAGAATGGCATTAAATCCATGACTCTCCGGAAGCCCCGTTACAAAATCCATCGTGACATCCGTCCAGGGTCCTTTGGGCACCGATAATGGGCGTAGAACTCCTTGTAGAGGATTATGGTTCGTCTTGCTTCGCCGACAGGTATGGCAATTCTGGACATAGCGGTCTGTATATTTCCGCATGGTCGGCCAGTAATACTCCCGGCTGAGAAGTTCCAAAGTCTTTGATCGTCCAGGGTGTCCAGCTGAGGGCTTATCGTGATACTCTTGTAGCAGATAAAGCTTAAGTTCATCAAAGTCAGGAACATAAAGAGTGTTCCTGTAAAGCAATAACCCCTCCTCGCTTTCCCTGCATTCCGCCAACGAAATCTCTTTCGATTGTCAAACACCGTCTCGAAGCATAGATAAAATTTTACTTGGAAAGCTATCACACTGGTAAGCTTTGTTAAATAAATCAAGTACGGGAGACGATCCTTCAGCGGGTTCATTTGACAAAGAACCCGCCAACAAACCTATCTTTGCATCCAAATTCTCTTTCTTCAAAACCACTCGACTTTGTTGTTCCAATCTCTCGTCCCCTTCCTTCGGTAAATCCTTAGGCCTTCTGGTCAAAATATCGACCTTCCTTCCCTGCTTCCCGGGCCTATATTGAATAACAAAATTAAATCGAGACAAAAACTCCGCCCAACGGGTTTGCCGCCGATTCAGCAATTTGGTTGACATAAAGTACTCAAGATTACGATGATCTGTGAGCACTTTAACTTGAAATTGAGCTGTTTCCAAATGAGGTCTCCATTCCTCAAAACAACGAATAATAGCCAGTAACTCTTTGTCATAAATTTCATAATTGCATTCCGCCGGCGAGTGTGTCTTGGAGAAAAAAGTGACTGGGTGAAGTATTCCTTCATCGTCCCGTTGTGATAATATTCCTGCCGACACATAGTCTGATGCATCTGTTTCCACAATAAATTCCTTCTCAGGATCCGGGTGCATCAGCACTGGGGCGGTGGTAAAGGCAGTTTTAAGTCTTTGAAAAGCTTGCTCGACCTTCTGAGTCCACTCAAATCGTACATGTTTTTTCGTCAGAGCAGTCAAGGGGCGAGCCACCCGGGAATAAGCATAAATAAAGCGTCGATAGAAATTGGCAAACCCAAGAAACTCCTGAACCTCCTTCACTGTCTTCGGCGCCTCCCAGTCCACAATTGTCTGTACTTTAGCAGGATCCATCTTCATTCCTCCAGGGGTCAAAATCATGCCCAAATATTTCGTTTCTTGTACGCTGAATTCGCATTTTTCTGGTTTTAGATGGACCTCATTAGCTTCCAAGGCTTCCAGTACTTGTCGCACATCCTGTTGATGTTGTTCCAAAGTCTCCGAATAAATGAGAATATCATCCAGATAGGCCGTAGCGCAACGGTCCAGAAAGGGTCGAAGGATATCATTAATCCAACGTTGGAATGTAGCCGGTGCATTGGTTAAACCAAAAGGCATCACCAAATATTCCCAATGTCCATAGCGGGTCCTGAAAGCCGTTTTCCACTCATCCCCTTCCTTAATCCTAATCTGATTATAGCCCCAACGTAGATCCAGCTTGGTAAAATAATTAGCCTGGGCCAGGTTGGCCATCGTTTCTGGTGTGAGGGGAAGAGGGTACCGATCCTTAACCGTAATAGCATTTAGCTTCCTATAATCGACGCACAAACGTAGGGATCCATCAGCTTTCTTAACAAATAGCACCGGAGCACCAGCTGGTGAGTTGCTGGACCGAAGAAATCCTTTTTGCAGGTTATCGGCCAGATACTCCCTCAACGCTTTCAACTCCTCCCGAGACATACTATACATGGGACCAAAGGGTGGTGCTGTTCCTTCCTGGAGTTTGATCTCATGGTCATAGGGACGATGTGGCGGTAGCCTAGAGGCATTGGTCTCATCAAACAACTGTCGGAACCGCTGATAATCAATTGGGATCGTTCCATCAGGATTAGCAGGCATCTCCAATATTTTATTGACAGCATATAGAGTGGTCGAATAAACCTGGACAGTAGGATCTTGTGAAAGCTTCTTAAACGATCGAGGAGTAACTGCCGAAATATGGGTAACCGGCCTCTCCGGTGGTGGTGTTGAAATCCCCCGAGCAACAATAGGTTTGCGGTTGGCTATGCAGTGTTCAAGACATACTGAGGACTGAAAGCGAAGTTCATTCCTCCCGCTATCAATAACAACTCCATGTCTCCTCATCCAAGGTATCCCTATCACAATCGGATAGTGCCCCAATTTCGTAACAAAAAAAGGACATTCCTCCACATGTCCATTAATTTCCAACTCCAACGTCACCTTCTTAATTACTTTTCCTGACTCAATAGGTCTTCCATCAATCACATCAATCTCCCTCTCAGTCCTCAAGTTCTTCATCTTCAATTCATGGCGGCGCACAAAGTCTTCATCAATAAATGCATATCCCGACGCTCCAGTATCAATCAAGGCATAGGTGGGTACAATAGATTTTTTATTTTGCGAAATAGAACAAACTACAA
Organism: Morchella sp. 2018-W30; assembly: GCA_024713625.1. Classification (NCBI taxonomy): domain Eukaryota; kingdom Fungi; phylum Ascomycota; class Pezizomycetes; order Pezizales; family Morchellaceae; genus Morchella; species Morchella sp. 2018-W30. The sequence goes on along the minus strand of JAMJEW010000007.1, from coordinate 1,829,155 downwards.
TCAATTGATTCCCATCCATCTCCCCTTCTGATACTGAGAACGTAGAAATAGACACCTTAGAAAAAACCTTGGGAGGTCCCTGGGCTATGCCGCTTAGGCCAGGGACGAATCTTTTAACTCCTCCTCATCCGACAATGCCTCTTCTTCCTTTTCCTTCTTTTCCTTCCTTGCTTCCAACAACGCTCCCCTCATCCTGGGTGCTGCCCTTCCTGAGGGCGAAAGCTTACAGTCTCTAACCAAATGTCCAACCCCTCCGCAATAATAACAACGATTCTCCACGCGACGTGCCTCCCTCTCTCTGGGATCCGGGCGACGATAACTGTTAGACAAGTCCATAGGGACAGCTCCCCCAGGAGTATAGGAAGGGTGGGCCGCTGGCGCAGCATTCTTCGGTGGTGGTTGGGGTGGTCCTCGTACGACTGGGGATGTTGCTGGTGCAGCGGGGACGAGGAGCAAGGGCGGAGCAGGGGCACTTGGAATCTGGCGAAATCTCCCATCCTGGCCTGTAGCGCCCGTTGCTTTATTATCAAGGCGTTGAAGGAGCAACCCGCGATCGTCGTGGTTGGTATTTCATTCTGAATCATCAGGGCCATTAGGTCCTGGTTAAGTCCTTCCAGCAAACATTCAATCTTGGCCGCCTCGTTGAACTCAGAGTCGGCAGCATATCGCTGAAACTCTGCAAAGTACTCGGAAAAGGTGCGTTGGCGCTGCCTGATCTCCCTCAAGTTACGAGCGGCGGTGGCGGCGCGGTCCGGATCCCCAAAAGCATTATCCAAAATTTCAAAAAACTCCGCCATGGAATCAAGAGCGATTCCTTCATCCGTAATATAAACTAAAAACTGATCCGCCGCCGGTCCCTCCAGTCGAGAAATAGAATATGCCAATTGTTGGGCCGAGGTAGGAAAACGATCAAAATTGGCCGTGAGCTTAATCTGTAGTTGCCTCTGAAAAGTCCTGAGAGTCTTGCGATCGCCCTGGTATTTCTCTGGGTCGGGAAGCTTCTCTGATTTAGATGGCTTTGTTAAGTCGTCGTGGAGCTCCTCTAAACCTCCTTTGACTCCTTCTTGCAACTTCTTAATCTTAGCCCGTAGTCCCTGGATTTCTTTATGGAACTCGGCCCGGCCTTGTTCGGTTTCGGAGTGATGGGTAGTGATGTCGACCGCATATTACTGGACCCCTCCGTGCGCTCTTTGGAGGAGGGCATACGCTTGCTTCGCTTCTTCCGTTGCGGCGGGGTCCACTTCAGGGTGAGCGACAAAGAACCCTTCGAGATCCGTATGGAGCTTTTGATAATCAAATGCATTAGTAGCAGGGGCGGTCATGGTAAACTGTGGTGCGAGGAACTCGGACTGTGCCAGTCGAGTAAGGATGGTCTCGTCTTAGTGTGACGGAGTAACCCGACGCAAAGAAGAAGATGACAATGATGACGCAGAGGGACTCGAGGAGCACAGTCTGCTCGACGAGGAGGCTGATGAAGACAGGGACAACACCGGGCAGGCACAAGCACAGGCACCGACGAAGGCAAAGGCAAGAGCAAGGGCACAAGAGCACGTTGCAGGGAGAGTGAGGACCGGATGGACCTCAACGAGAACGATAAGAGGTACTATGGGTTTCCTCTTGTCAGAGGACAGAATCTTTGGTACGAGAGGCTATGGCTTTTAGAAATAGGAGTAGATTCCTATGTACCGAGAGAACAGGAAGACGAAACGAAGAGAAAAGAAAGAAAGAACTAAGGAAAACATCTATCCCCGCTATTTAACACACCTCCTCCACTAGTCCGCTATGACTCATACTTTCGCTCATAGAACCTCATAGAAACCCGTCGCTACCACACCCCGCAATTCTCCCCACCATCTCCGCTATTCTACATTACCAATCCATCACGCCATCGAACCTCCTAGAACCTAATGACGACAGCCTCCACCTCGCACTCCCCGCTCTCGCTTAGCATTACCCTAACAACCACAACCGTATATTGCCTACCGAACTGTCGGGACAAATGCCAAGACGCCGGGACAGAGTGGTAAGCCACCGGATGTAACTTGCCATCTTCGAACACCTGTGACAGGACCGCAGCCTCTGCCCAGTCGCTGGCATCTGTTTCAAGGACAGCCATGCGATGTTCGTAGTAGTGTCTGAGGATAGGAGCGGTGGTAAATAGCTTTTTAAGCCCGTCAAAAGCATCCTGCTGCTCCCGACCCCACTTCCATACGACATTCTTCTTCAGGAGATCGGTCATAGGCTTGCATACCGCAGAATACCCGTAGATGAACCGCCTTAGGAAGTTGGCGAATCCCAAGAAGCATTGAAGCTCCTTAACTTTTGTGGGTATCAACCACTCAGTGATAGCCTTCACCTTCTCGGGTGAGACTTGGGTGCCGCTACCTGATAGCTTGAATCCTAGGAATTCTACCTCCGTTTGGAACCAAGCGGTCTTTTTCAGGTTGCCGCATAGGTGGTGTTGCCGTAGCCGCTCCAGCACCCTGCGCACAAGAGCTACATGCTCTTCTCTAGACTTGGAATATATCAGGATATCATCCAAGTAAACCACCAGTCCCTGATCTAACAGGTCCTTGAATATGGTATTATTGCGGGCGTTGGTCAAGCCAAAAGGCATTACTCTATATTCGAAGTGGCCGTATTTGGTCCGGAAAGCTGTCTTCCACTCTTCTCCCTCGGCGATCCTTACTAGGTTGTAACCGTTCTTGAGATCGATTTTGGTGAAGAAGAGAGCTCCCTTCGTTGAATCTGCCAGCTCTGTCATGAGCGGCAGCGGGTATCGGTTCTTGACCGTGACGGAGTTTAAGCCGCGGTAGTCGACGCATAACCGTAGAGACCCATCTTGTTTAGGGACGAAGAGGATCGGTGCCGCTGCTGGGCTGGAAGATGGGACAATTTTACCTGCCGCTAACATCTCGTCCAGGTATTCCCTCAACGCTTTCTGTTCCGGGGGTGACAATGCATAGAAATTTCCCTTGAGTGAATCTTTTCCGCCCAAGAGAGAATTCGCTACGAACCGCAATCACTATGTTCCGGCAGGCGTCCTGCTCCTTCAAGGGAGAACACATCTGCATAGTCTTGGAACTCTTGCGGGATAGCACTAGCGAGGGTCTCGCTTCCCGTGTTTCGTGCCCAGAAAGGGTGTGACTCGAGAGGCATGTCAGGTTCGGGCATGTGTCGTAGAAGTCTGACGACCTTCTCTTGCCAACCTTCTTCATACATGTCTCCTTCTGTCATCATGCAACCCTTAATCTGGCACTTGATACTATTGAAGGTAGCCTTATTCTGGCCCCAATGTATCGTGGGTTGATGCTCTTCGAGCCATCGATGTGGTATAACGAGATCTTCTCCAGCAAAGGTACCGATTTCGCAGGTGACTAACCTATCGAGGTGGCTACCAATGCGGAGTGTGAGAGGTTGGGTAATATGAGTACCGGAGTGAGGCATGCGTGAGCCATCAGCTTGTTTAATGAGAAGAGTTGTGGTGCGGGTCTGAACTGGGATGTCGGCCTTCTTAACACAGTTCCAGGACATTATCCATGTCTCGGTGCCGCTGTCTAGCAATGCTTGGACTGTATGGGTAAAGTGTTTGTTGGTCTTCGGGTTGAGCCATGAGATTTCTGTCTCGAGGCGAGTTTCTCGGGTGATAGTAGTCATTGTATGGGTGGATAATAATAAAGGAGGGTGGTTGATGTTCTTCTCCTGGGGCGGATGAGGTCTCTTATATAGCTAAGTGCGGGGTAGCTTTGACACTTCATGCTCGAAGAATACCTTGCCCTAGTCACGAGTTCTTACTTTGCATCGGCAGTCTCTGCACAGGATCGTGGCAAGTCAACAGTGCGCAGTACGTCTACTGTCCGCTATCTGTGTGGCCCCTCTGATTTCCGAACTTCTAGACTCGAGTCTTGGATTCTGGCATTGGCCATTGCTTCCTTGCAGTATAGTTTTTATAAAGAAATTTATTTCCGCGCCCTAATAACTAATTTATTCCTGACCCAATAAAGAGAAACCATAAGAAATATAACAATTTTAATCTTCCCCAAGTGCCGTAATCCTGGCCCTGAATGCCTCGCCTTGAGGTCCCAGTTTCTGCCTTTTCTCACTCTCTCCTTCCGGTTCCTTCGCCCTCGAAGTCTTATTCTCCTTTTTCCTCTTTTTCCCACTTGATCTTTCCGTCCCACTTGCCATTCTGACCTTAGTGGCTGAGTAGCATTCCTTCGTCCAGTGACCTTCTCTTCCGCATCGGAGGCATTTATTCTCCTTCGCCCATTGGTCTTTTTCCGCTTGCGTGGCTCCTAAACTACCAGTAGCTGGGTGAGGTTTGTGCGAGGAGTCCTCTCGTTCCTTTCTACGGGGACGGGACTCGTCGCGCTCCTTTTTACGGGGACGGGGTCGCTGGCGTTTGGTTTCTTGGTGTTTAGGTTCTCGAGTTTCCTGGGATCTTGCTGGTTCTCTCCCTCGCAGAATCTTCTGGCGGGCTCTAACTTCAGCATCTTTTCTTCCCATTCTTCGAACCCATGCTACCCAATCTGGGAACTCAGATGGTTCTTCAATCGCAGCAGATAGTCTCTGTTCCAACGTGTAGTTTATTCCTGTTAGAATCATGGACTTCATGACGATTGGGCCTACTCGAGCATCCCATTCGAGGTTTTGCATCTCATTGATGTAATCGTCGATAGGACCAGTTTGACGGAGATTATCCATCTTCTGTTTGGCCTGTTCTTGACTGGTGCGATTACCATACTGGATGCGAAGTTCCTGCTTGAAACGTTCCCAAGTACCGAGCCTAGGTTCTACACTAAGCTTTTCCTTAAAGTTGCGCCAGAAACTTGCTGTACTCCCGTTGAATTCCAGGGATGCCCAAAGGATTCGAGTCTTATCATCCCATATGACTCGGGGTTGAAGGTCCATCAGGATTTCCATACGATCGATCCAATGGCGAAGGGATTACCGCTTGGGGCTCTCCTCATATGGCTGTACCGGTGACCGCGCTCGCTCGCATGTCCTGCCACGTCTTCTCTTTCGTCTCCTATCATCATCGGAGGAGCTGGATGAGTCCGATGAGCTTGGACTGTCATCCCTCCTGTGCTTTCTTCTTCCTCTTCCGCCACCATTTCCTCCACCATTTCCTGCCGCTCCCTTCTCCAGTACAGGCTCCTCCTCCCTCCTACGTTTACCGTGGAATCTTCTGGGTGGTGGAGACGGGGATTTACTCCTCCTCCTGTTTGCTGGGGGTGAGGGTGGTGGCGCCCTTCCTTCACTTGGGGAATCATTCTCAGACTCAACCCGGGGTTGTTTACCCTTAAATGCTTTCAGGGCTACCTTCAGCATTTTCCTCAACTCTAGCTAGATGGCCTCGACAGTAGGGGTAGGCGCCTTTGGTTGTGGGGTTGCCTGGGCCGCAGTAATAGTAGCTACTAGTCCTTCGGGCAACGCCAGGTCTTTCTCCTGTTGTTGTGCCTGTATATAGGTTGCTAGCTACTGGGTCCGTTGCCGCTGCTGCTCGTTTTCGAGGGCCATCTGTCTGAACCTCAGCTCAGTTTCCATCTGCTGATTCTGCGCATAGATCTGGAACTGGCTGGTCAGAGCGCCGAGGGCGCTAGTTATCTGCCCTTGTTGTCCTTCTACTTCCCGGAACTTCCCTTGTAGCTCCCCTACCAGTTGTTGTCCGCCTTGGACTACCTGGCCGTGTTGATGCTCCCTTGCCCTGGCTTCCGCCTGAAGGGCTAAGCCTGTCTGAGCTGCAAGACCTTGCATGCCCTGGACGAGTACCTCGGTCCTGAGGGGTCGTGGGGTCTCCTGCTCGTAGAGTCGCTCACCGATGGAAGAGGTGCTCGCGTAACTGGCATCGCTCATATCCCCATCCGAACCAGAGCGCCTCACTGTAATAGTGGCCTGCCTGGTTGGAGTCTCGAAGGGGTCGAGGTCCATGCTGGCGGAGCTGCGAGTTATCCTCCTGGGGTCTCGTTTGCGGACCTTCTTTGGGGCTTTGACTTTGAGGGGGGCTGGCTTCCATAGCTCTGTGGCGGGGGTGTCTCTGGCCCTGCTGGCTATTACTGGATGGGCCTGGGCTATGGCGGTGTCTCTATCTCGGACCACGATAGCTTCCGCCATGTTGTGGTCTTCCTGCGAGGTCAACGCTAGTGGGAGGGACATTTTTAAAGAATTCGATGGGGAGGTCGGGGGTGGTGATGCATCAAGGTAGGTGAGTAAACCAAGGTACCGAGTGCGCTAAGTCGTGAGAGTTTTGGCGAAGCGTTATAAGGATGGAGGGTGTGGAATTGGGCTCAAGGATACTTTCCTTGAAGGTGGCGATAGTGCGTGCTTCTGTGAAGAAGCCTTGGTGTTGGAGGTAGCCGCAGTAGAGATGTTCTGCGCTGCCTCGAGGAACAGAAAAGGAGGTTTCACAGGGGAAGCGAAGCATGTACTGACTCTTCTTTGATCACTACTTCTTATACCGAGTGCCCGTGTACTATCCGTACCTAGCAATCACACAAGGTAATCGAAGTGTTGTCTTGAAAGAGTAGTAGGGTCGCTTAGAAGGTATGCGACCGGATAAGGTACAATATAGTGTAAAGAGATATCTCAGAAGTCACTAAGATATGGCTAATGCTAAGCGATAGTTCTGTAGCTTTTAAACTTGTGAGATCGGATTCCGTTCGTTGAGAGAGGATGATGATCCCCCTAAGACGACGGGAATCCTACTGACTATTTATACATGAAGAACCCCCTTAAACCCATTAACTCCTCCAATAGCAAATCTCCCGCAATGCCTCCGCTACTGCTCCGACTTCCTACGAGGTGGGGTATTCAAGGGTCCACTCATGAGGTGTGGTAGTGGTTGCCGAGTTATAACCGAACCCCACTTCTGGGCGTGCGTCACTCTTCCATCGCGCCGCCATACCAGGACAATACCATTGTACTACTAGTACCGCACTTTCAAGCAATCCTGTAACACTTTGTCACTGCCTCCGATTTATCGACCTCTCAATATCAAGCGTTGACGGAAGTCTTGGCGCTTGCAACCCCGACTGGTATCTCCTCGCTTCCGCGTAGCATTAAGACATTGAAAGAAAACTGTCGGAAGACGTTCCCTCTATCGCAAATAAAAGCTCGGCCAGTACACATTTCTTCTGATGCGACACCCCCAAAAACAAAGACGCCCAAACTGGCATACTATTTCGATACGACAGAATATTCCCGTTTGTGGCTCAATGACCCAAAACTGGATCTGCATTTAGGCATGGGTACAATTGTTGACAACCCTACGGAGCTCTGGCACGGTGATGCCTGGCTGGAAAGTGTAAAAACCACTTCGGGAGAGTTCGCAAGGGTTGGGAACGAAGTACTGCTACCTTCGGATTGCATCACATTCCAAGATTTTAATGGCAATATCGCATATGGTCTAGTCAAGGGTGTAGGAGTTGACCGAAGAAGCTCAGTAATACATGTATCTTCTCCCGCAGCATTAGAGGGTAAAACTTACTCCGCCGTTGTGAACCGTCTGTTACCTGCCTCTCAACTACCAAACTACGTCAGACACCTTGGAGAAGATGTGCATGGCAGCAGCACATACATGTACCCATCATACCCTTCACAACACTCTTGGGTAGGTATGTACCTACCCAAGAGTGTGCGTAACGCCTACCCTCCTCCGACCGGCCACCACTATCTCATGCGGTCAAGACAAATATTCGAGGGGGCTACCGGTGATACTAAACTCCGCTAGCAGTAATCCTGCAGTTGTGCTTCGTTGAGATTCCTCTATCCCCAGGGCTAGGGTTATGGACAATGGGGTTTAACTACATTCCAACGATCGAAACTACATAAGTAATTATATGGACACCACACTTCCCAGCCTGGAAGGATGCTGCGAATTGTCCCAAGCTCTCAAAGTACTTGACAGGTTAATTACAGGCTACTAGTCACTATATATAGCTAACCTATCACAAGGAAGCTTCGTTATGCAACCGTACCCACGAGGCTAAATAGCAGTCGTGGATGGCAATCATCTAGAGCGGTAAGCTATACTTATCAGTTCCATGTCAAGGAAATGCTTCGGAACAATCTATTGACGTCCAGGAATTAAGCGACCGCCGTCGTTTCTCTCGTTAAATATGTGGCATGAGGCGTGTGGCGCTGTGGCTATGTATGTACGAACGCCAACGCACCCCCCTCCCACTCCCCCCTCCCCGTAGAGCCAGGAAGGGTCAATGAACTAGTGCCCTCAGTATAAGAACCCCGCCAAAATAAAGAATCTTGGCTATGACACTGACATTCAGCAAATTCGAGACCCATAAATTCGCTACAGAATTTAGCCCGGGCCAGGTCACACACACATACGTATACCCCGGCGGCGGTTCAGCCTCCTCCGGACAGCCACGGTCTGAAATATGGATGCGGGGGGAAAGGCTTGGTGGAGGTGCATCTGGCACGGTGTGGAAGGAAAAATGTGTCAACACCGGAGTGCTCCGCGCTGTCAAGCAAATTCATAAGTCGGCGGTTAGACTCCAAGAGATAGAGGCTATGATCAAGATGTCCGAGGTAATATACGTCCCTCCGAGGTATCTACTACTATATTCAATCTGTATTATAACGTTGGTCTAGTTCCCCCGCCACTTTGTCCAGTTCTCGGGGTGGTTCATGAACAACGAGGACCTTTTTCTGGCGATGGAGTACATGGAATGCGGCGACCTTGGGGCATTTATTAAGGACGATGACCTCTCGGAGAACGATGTCAAGTCCATCACGGGGCAGCTGCTCGATGGGCTGTCCGTCATGCACCAGCATGGCTTCTGCCACCGCGACCTCAAGCCCGAAAATGTTTTCATCTCCACGTGGATGCCACTCGTTGTTAAAATCGGCGACTTTGGGATCTCGAAGCAGTTAGTGGACGGAACGCTGTTGCAGACGACTGCTGGCAGTCCTCTCTATATGGCGCCTGAGATCTGGGGATATCTGGGCTCGGGGTCTGACCCCTCGAATTATACTTATGCCGTTGATATCTGGGCCCTTGGCTGCTTGGTCCACGCCATGATCACCAAGGAGACGCCGTTTCTCGATCATCGGCCGTTGATTGAATACGTGCAGGGCAAAATCCCGTTCCCGGGAGCGAAGCTCAGCAGCAAGGCCAGTACCACAGTCGTCCAATTCATTACTAGTTTGATGATGCCAGAACCACAGGATAGGCCCACGGCGGAGAAGGCTCGCCAGCACCAGCTGCTCCAGCCAGAATCAGATAACGAAAGCATCTGGGACGACGACCCCGGCCCCGCGCCCGAAGCTGCAAAGCTTACGATACAAGGCTACAGCGACACAATGGTCACAGAGAGCTCTGAGATGCCTACTGTAGAGATTAGTGAGCGCATTTCGAACGATAACATTCGGGCCGACAACACTGTTGGTGATGCAGAGCCTTTCGAGCCTCCGATCCAGGCGAAACCGGAGTTAGATGCAACGCAGCTAGGGAATACCCAGCCTGTGGTGCTAAACCCTACGAAACCTGGGATCTCGCCCATGGATAAAGGTGTTCCTCCTCCACGGCCGTGCCTGGTAGCTCAGACACTAACCGGGTAACTACATGTATGGTACAGGCCTCATCGGGGGAGCTGCAGGTGGCCACCTCCATCTGGTTCGGATGATGCTCGACAACGGAGCAAATGTTGACGCAGTTCTGGAAAACGAAAATACCCCTCTCACAGCTGCCTCCCGAGGTGACCACACGGAGATTATCCAACTACTACTCTCCGAGGGCGCAAGCCTCGAACTCGTAGATGGAAAGGGATTCACAGCCTTGCAGGCTGCGGCTGAAAGTGGGGCCGACAAGGCCGTCGTTATGTTACTGAAAAGGGGTGCAGATACGGAGGTCAGAGGGGAGGGGGAGTGCACAGCACTCTTATTTGCGGCCTCTGCGGGGAGGGAACAGGCAGTACGGTCATTACTCGATGCCCGCGCCGATGTCAATGCTGTGGCGGACTTTGCGTACTCTGCTCTGCATTTTGCCGTTTCACAGGGGCACCTCCGTGTGACACAGCTGCTTTTGGAAAGGGGTGCCAATGTTCAAGGAAGGAATAGCAACGCCGGCGAGACACCACTGCATATTGCGGCCAGACTCGGACAAGAGGATATTGTCCGTTTCCTGCTCGACAATGGCTCAGACGTTCGAGAGGCCGATGGATTCAATGTCTCACCCTTGCACAAGGCAGCGCAAAGTGGCAATATTAGTATTGCAAACTTGCTACTAGAGAAGGGTGCAGATATTGAGGCGAGAACTGGCGATAATAAAACACCCTTGTCTTATGCGGCGCACTTCGGACAAGAGAACTTTCTGCTCCTGCTTCTCGACAAAGGTGCAGTCCTCACAGCTACTGACGATGAAGGCCATTCAGCTTTGCACATAGCAGCACAGCGCGGTTTTCCTGAGATCACAAAGTTGTTGCTTCAACGTGGAGCGGATATGAACGGGATGGCAAAGAAGGGGGCTACACCCATGCAGCTGGCAGCAGAGGGTGGCCACACGGCTATTGTAACAATCCTACTGGATTGGCACCGGAGAGTTGTTGAAGGAGAGCGTAGCCAGGAAGACAATCCTTTGCGTCCACCGACAACAAACGCAATCTCCGCCGATACAATCGTCGAAACAACCACCAAAACAATGCATCCGACAAAACGTATCTCAGCGGACGTGACTGGGCAGGAAGCCGTTCCTGGCCATACTCCGCCCAGCCCTGGACGATCTGAAGAATCAGGCTCCACCACCACCCGGGCACAAGAAGAGGCAGTGGATGAACAGCAGATAAGAGGCAATATCTCCACAACAGCGATTGGTTTAACCAAACGTCCCCGTATTCCAAAGGAGGCATTTTATAAGCGAGGCATTACCAAGTTGAAGAACTGGTGGCGTTGATGCATGTGGCGGAAGAAAGTTCTGATGTAGATATTCAACTTAAGCGGGTTCCATAGGTTATAAATATATCAATGAATTCCTATCGCCAAAAGCAGGAGAGAGGGCAATTATGTACATGGTACAGCGCTTAAACCTTGGATTGGTGTAGGAATCACCCATGTATGTTGAGTCCCGCATATACGAACAGAGGCCAAATACTAGAGAATTAAGTATAATCATAAAAGCCAAGGCAAGACTGACGGTTTGATACCAGAGTGATTGAGTAGTAGACACTAGCGCTGGGTGCTGCAGTGGTGCCTAGAGTAGGCTAGTTCGTTGGGATTAGCTCAAAGTGACCACTGGACCATTACTTGAACGCTTGTCCTGCAGCTACAGGAAATATAAAATATCTTATCGGAGAATGCGTGCATCAGTACATATCGGTATCAGAACGCCAGACAATTGCAAGCCCCCCGTAGGATTCTTTGATTTTGCAAACCTTCCTTTAACCCACCACTATTTGGAGGGATTGGAACGATTATGTCTTTGCAAAATACGAAGCCACTCCCTTTCTTAGTCGCTGCTGCCTCTCTTACGCATGGAATGACGACTCAAAGCTTCCGACCCACATACCACCTTATTCTAATAATACTGCGATCGACTCTCAAAGGCATGATTGATACTTGATTTCCCGACTATATGCAGAATGCTGTTGTCATTTATAACCTGGGCTCTCAATCATAAATAACACACTTTAGGTCGTCGTTCCAACCCCATATCCATATCGCTTTATCTACATACCTATTTGATTTTCAAACCTATTGGAAATACCGGTGGCAAAACCTCCCTTGGATTTTCATGGCGGAGCCTAGGAAGAAGGGTTTAGTGGGTGATCGTGTCGTCCAACTTCACAGGAGTTGGCATAGGAGGACAATTATCAAAATCTAATCATGACCGCTTTCATGTATCTCGCAATCACCCACAAGTGTTGTAATCACTGTACTATGAATCTCTACCCCGCACCAGTCAACAATCTCAGCTTAGAAAACCCCTTGTTGCTCAGGAAACGAGCTTTCATTTTAGACATAACAGACAGCGAGTGTCAATTGACAGTACTAATCGTCTGTTATAAACGACGTGTGATGTGGATGAGAGGTATGAGAGTTAGCTATATAAGGTATAAAGATTATGCCAAGCCTAGATTTAGATAACCGATCTCGTTTAGCGAAGCTTGTACCTGGTTCCTTCCTGCAACTATGGTGGGGGAACCCTTGACGCGGAGTAGTTTGAACACCTCGAGTTTGACCCATTATAGCTCATCAACCACAACACATATTTTTAATTTTACTAGATAGATCAACTCATTTTTACCCTCTCTATCATTCTATCTGCTTGGATTTTTAAAATCATTTTCTGTTGTTGAGTTATAAAAATATTTGGGCTGGGACAATGTCGCTTGTATGGTCAAAAAGAGTGTTTTCCTGGTCTTGGCGCGTGATTTGTATGTATTAGTAAGCAAGATTCAATGTCGCTGCCCTCCGTCTCTAGGGTTCCCCCACCATATTCTAAACCTCCTCATCCCCACCTCACAACCCCGCCATGGTAGAGGTCCCACTCCTTGACCGGAACCATCATCATCAATACTAGAAACCAGCAAATCTACCATTTCACTCACAAAACCAGCGAGGCGATGAATCCAGCGAGTCAACTCAATTCAACACATCCCTGAAATCGAGGGAAACAACCAAGCTCAGGGGGGCCGCCGAGCCCGCCAAAACCACACACAAGGTGTCCAGCAACCCGACTGATCCACTGAATCTATCGAACCCGCGGAACTTACAGAGATACCAGACCCGTTCCACTAGCACATGTAGTAAGTCCGCGAATCCTAGAACTCACCTAATCTGTGAATCCACCCAGGAAAGCTACAGATAATCAATCCACCGAAGCCATCGAATAGAGGCCGGATCCACCAGGCACAGTGAGCCCTCAGATTGAAAGTAGCCACTGAGTTCAAGGCACCCCAGCGCCGCCCACGATACCATAGTCCCGACGTATCTTGCAAGCCAACACCAGTTCCCACCTGCATCCGAATCAGGTAAATCATTGGGCTTTCGAAAACTCTACGGCTGAGTTCCGCAAGCCGTCGAAAATTGATGGTTCAACCTCCAAGATCTGACCCGGCAGTGGCTACTACGCTGCAGTAGCACTGTTGTGAGAAAGGGAGGTCCGGAATCTTCGGGTATTTCTACCTCATTACACTCTATTTGAGCCCTGTTGACTGTTCGAAGTTATAGCCTAGCACCCAATAGTGTCGAAGATAGCTAAGATTGGAACGGGCAGTGGCAATGAGAAAAGTAAGGTAGGTTCGCAACACTCTTTATATTTGAGTTCCACTCATCATTTTAAATCTATAGTTTCACACCGCTGAATATATTGGGGCGAGGAAAGAACGCTCGGAACGTTCAGAAATATATTTCTTCACTTTCTCTGTAAGCTCCGTTGACACCTGAGCTGATGGTTGTGAAGGTTTTGGGCGTACTGGGAAGTGGTTGAAGATATGGTGGTTGAAGATATGTTGCAATGGTGCAAGTTGTTGGATATAATATTGCCAGGACAACCGCCTTAACACCGAACCGTTACGAGAAGGAACTAGTCCACTAGTATCTTCGCTCTACAACTAGCGTAGTGTATACCGGTCTAAAGTGCTACTTTCGTATCTGGGGGTGACCTAGCTACTGCGTCCTGGGAATATGTTAATATGAAGTATTAGTTAATGGAAATCCTCATTAATGAAGTAAACAAAAAACAAAAAAAAAATGGAAATCCGCCACCGATGTGGCATCCTCGAGTGATATATGGTGATCGAGTGATAGCACATGACCAGGTGGTGTACCATGGCACGGCCAGTTCCGGGAGTAATTTATAACGGTGACCTGGTCATCGCGACCTAGTAATCTCCGTTGTTGATGAGCTTCGCCGGGTGATTGCCTATGACCGAGTGCTATGATATGATCGAGTGATGATATATGAATGGATGGTGTGCAAGGATATAGGTAGTTGTGGGAACCAGGTACTTCGGATAATTTTTCCTGCCAACCAATTCCATCCGCGTGAATCGCAAAGGCAGGTGGCCATGTTCCCCCACCCACCGATGTCGACGAACAGCGTGTTGACCACTCTGTCTGGTTCCGCCGCACTCGAGGAATAAGGCAGGGATAACTTCTGCGCCACTAGATACAAATAATCCTTGTAACTGTCACTTGCATTTTCAGGTTATTATGGTGGATAGCGAGTTCATGTAGGTGCAGATTCATATATAGGTATGCAGTCAGGTCGCTGGACTATAGTGCTCTCCCATAGTCTCAGTTGCCGCTAAAGCAAGGAAAGGAGAGATGCCTATTCCTTTTTGAGCTTTTGCGGTAATGTCACTCCTGAGAATGATCAATAGCGTTCAGACCAGCCGTTAAAGAAGTCCGGTCTCGAAGACGAGTAGACACTTCACATAACATACCTCAATCGACGGATATATGGGTGTGGTTCCGAGTTTATCCTTTCTTTCCCCTACTGCTTTCTTTTAATGTTATTCACGCTCATTGTGCCTTCTTTCTTCTTCTCTTCTATCATTGTGACTTTGTACTAAAAAGGGTCATATCCGGCTCCCGGAATAAAGACAAGTAGCCACGGATCTGTCCGACAGGAGGAGACATGACTCAGCAGTCCCCACTCGATGCATCACATCCATCTTCCATCAACAACCACCACCACAATTTCCCCACTCCCACCCACCGATCCACACACTACCACAATGATGTCCTCGTACTGTACTTCCAACATCCCACCTTCAAATCTCCCACCCCCACAGCTTTCGCCCCCCCTCTCCGAATTTTACGCCACCATTACCTCCTTCCTCTCCACGGATTACTTCCACTCTCGTCCTCTAGTCCTTCCCTCCGTTTCCCCTGCCCGCTTCGCCCACTTCCGCAGCTGGTGTCAGTCGCGCGGAAAACGCCTCCTGTGCGTACCATGTCCCCCCTCCCCCTCTATCCCTCCCATTTCCTACCAGCACTGACAACATCCAAGCTACGCCTACGACGAAACCACACACACGCTCACACTCCGCTGCATGCAGACGCAGCTGCACGCCGTTCTCAACGCCTGGCTTTCAAGGTACATACTCCTTAGTGATACCCTAACACCCACTGAGCTTTCACACACGCAGCTACTGGGCAGCTACGATGTTGAGCTTAGTGCAGGGGTGCGGCAGCCCAACGCTGCGTTCGTGTATTTGCGGCCTGGACCTGGCCCTGGGGACGAGTGGACGTGTGACCCTTTCCCGCGCGTGGTGTTCGAGGTGGCGTTTAAGCAGCGGTACAGTGACGTTCTGTCCGCCGCAAGAACGTGGCTGATGGGAAGTGAAGGGGGCGTGGAGGCCGTGGTGGTAATCAATATTGAGGAGGGGCCTGTTGCTGAGCAGCAGCAGCAGGAGGAGGAGGTTATGGAACAGGGGGAAGGGGAGGGGGAGTCCCCGCCGTTTAGTGTCCGCGAGGAGCATAGGTCTTGTGAGACGGAGAAGTGGGTTGGGGAGCTGACGGGGACGATTGAGATCTTCCGAAGGGAGGGGGAGGAGATGCGGCGTGATGGGATGACATATGTGAATCCCCCCCCCCCTTTTTACCGCTGCCTAGTATACGCTTGGCTGACTGTATAGACGCTTCTCCCACGGACACCTGGGCCAGAGCCCTCGCTGCGTATCTCGGACTTGTTGGCGGATACAGCGCGGGATGACGCACGGACTGTGTTGCTGCCGCTGGAGCCGTACCGTAGGCTGATTGGCAGCACGGTGAGGAATCTGGCAGTGGCGAGGAAAGCGCTGAAGAGTCGGGGGAGGAAGACGGAGCGGGGAGAGGAGGGCGGGGTGGCGGGGGAGTTGTTTGTACCGGAGAAGCAGGGGGATGAGGGGGAGGAGGAGGAAGAGAAGGATGGAAGGGTGCAAAAGGAGTCAGGCTTCTGCGGAGCACAGAGGGTGGGAGGGGCAAGAGAGCGGGAGTAGTGGCGGAGGAGATATCGTGAGCGCGCTGTTTGCGTTTCGGTTTTAAATGGTAAGCCTGTAATAACAATTGGCTTCTCTGTACCATAAAATTTACGTCCCACTATAGGTTGGACGGCTGCCTTCGCTGCGCGGCGGCCAAACAATTTACCAAATGTCTTCATCTCTCGTAGGACTAATTCTCCCCCAATCCGCTGCTAGACTCTCCCGATATATATTCGGTGTAGAGTTAGCAGAGCGGAATGACCAAAATTCAAACACATGTTCTAGTAAAACCGTCCGGGATGCCCCCTACCGCCCACGCTTTACGCGGAATCCAGACCTGTGCTCTTACAAGAGTCAGGGTTAGGGTTAGTGTGCACACGATACTTGAGATTATTCGTTAATAGGCCTCATTGCCAACCCTAACCCTAATCGTATCTGGGTGGGGAATCTGGTCTCCTAGGAAAGGGTCTTGATAGCGAGGGAAAGAAAAAAAAAAGAGAAACCAATCCTTAGTTACTCTCCTGAGTAGCTTATGAGTTCCGGTTGGGTCTCTGCCAGTGCTTATTCTGGCCCCGTAAAATCTGAGGAATTTCGTCCTGCTACAGCAACTATAATACAGCAACCGAGTCCCATAACACAACCACTCCCCCCAATTCTACCTTATAAAACAGTAAAACCGGAGACTACCTTTGTGAAGAGTTCACCGGAGTTTAGAAGGAACCTTTTGCTATTATATCTATTATTACCACAATGACATCCGTTATGTTACCGTGCTATATACCGCACCTTTTTTTATTCCAAGTATAACAGTGGGTACCGGACCCACAAAAGAACCTATGTATGTATAATGTCCCCCGCGCCCTCAGCATCCTCACCATGGCCCCCTCCCGGCAACTCAAAAACTGGTACACTTCCTGGTAGCTCAGCCTGTACTGAGGCCAGGTACTTTCCGGGATCCCCTTCTAATTCCGATAAATGTCCCATTCCCGATCTCCTCTCTTCTTCCCCATCCCCCTCCCCCAATTCCGGATCTTTGGTTTTTCCCGTAAGCCATCCTTTCCGCCGTGATATTACTATGAAGGCGATAATAATCGCTGCAAAAACCCCGCCGACTGAGCCACCGATCGCTGCCGCTGGTGGGCTGCCAGAGCTACTTGGTGTACTGCCAGAGCTACTTGTAATTGGTGTGCTGCCAGAGCTACTTGGTGTACTGCCAGAGCTACTAACAATTGGTGTGCTGCCAGAGCTACTTGGTGTACTGCCAGAGCTACTAACAATTGGTGTGCTGCCAGAGCTACTTGGTGTACTGGAGGGTTCGGGTGATGTGGAGTCCGTCACAGTCGGGGATAAGGTCAGAGAGTCCGCAATGCTCTGTGATGAAGTAGGGAGGGTCGAAGGGGCTGCTGAACTCGTTGCTGGAGTGGGCTCAGACACAGAGGTCGCGAGGTCGAAGCCCGGGACTTCATATGTGTAGAAATCTATTGTGCTAGTCACCAGCGTATAACGGATACCCGCTGCCGTAATAATATAGCGGGTATCGACTATTGTGGGGTAAATCCCAGGCGTCGTAAAGGGTATAAGTTGCAATTGGCAATAGGCTGCGGAAAGAAAGAGCACCAGGATAAGTCTGTAGGAGGGACCGCGCTGGAACCACATGGCACTCGGAGTGGTGTGAGGAAGGGGTCGCAGTTGGTACAGAGGATCATAGAAGAGGGCAGGAAGCTTTTTACATACTGAGTTTAATTTGAATAAGAACCAGAACTTGCAATTGCCTTAGATTCAGGCAGGCCTACTACAACAATGCCGCCGTGGATCCCCCGACAGGAAGGCCAACCGGAGGATATGCTGTAATCGGTACGTCTTCCAGGGATTTTGGCATATCCCTCAAAGGAGATTGCAACGGAGCCCCCTTATTGTTAACTAGGTCCGATTGGCTGAAATATGTCCCCTCTGGGAGGTGTATTTGCTGGTACCCGCGTGTACCTTACTTTGCCGACAATTCAAGCGCCTTTCTGGGCGGTAGGGGGGGCAGCTTCGCCTATCACAGAGCTCCGAAAACGCACCCGAGTATACATCACCCGCCTATACATATGTGTGCACAGTTGGCTAGATCAAAATAGGGGAGACCCGCGACTGTGCCGCCGGATTGCAGAACTGCCCTGGCTAAACAAGTGCATTTTATGTGTTTGGCACACCACTTTTCAAACTCATCCACATGCGCCTTTCACAGACCGGTCCTCTCCACACGTAGGGTTGAAGTATAGGGCGCTATGAACTAACGTTAAAAGGCCACAACCCCACTGAGATCTTTGTGCAGCAGCATATATGTATCATAGTCCCCACCTTATATAACAACGCCCCTCCACAGAAGAAGGAAGTCGTGGTTTAAGCGACTATCCCAAGTCTCCTGCCCTCTTGGAAGGATTGGAAAGTGGGTACTAAACAGTATTCCTTATGTATGCCACTACTTGTGTTGTGTTGTCATATGCTTCATGCTTCACTAACTTACCTTTGCGTCCTTGATGTATAGGGACCTTCCTTAATTTAAACAATCCCTACACTCTTCCAATTAAGCCTGTAATACGGGACATCGTATGTTGCTGCCCCACACTGACTTGTACAGCTCCCGCGCACGAACCAACCAGCTACAGCTTCAACAGAGATAATTCATACGAACTCTCGGTCGTAATGATGACCTCATGGAGGCACAACAGATCCAGAGGGCCAAATACCCAGCCAAACTACCATTTCAACAGCTGGTACAGGCCGTAATCTCGTCTGACATGAGTGTACTCGTTTCATATCAAGAAGAGGTATTGGGCAAAGAGGTGCTGAGTGGAGGGGTGTTGAGCAAGGGCGGTGACAGCGCTGGTTACGGCGATGGCGATTGGATGAGTGGGAAAGGAACACATAGATAGAATGGGGAGAGCGGTAGCCTTGGCGGCAAAGAGAGAGGCAGCGGCGACGACAAAAACTACCCCGCCGCGGTTACCCAACAGAGCAGGCTTTGGAGCTCAATGATCGTATGGCTGGTTTTTTTAACAGCCTCCACTTCTAAATCTGGAACTATTCCAAGACCTTTTACCTGCTCTCACCTCCGCTTCACCCCGCTCATTTTGGCTCGATTTCTTCGCTACGATCCTCGAACGTCCGCGGATAATAGACTCTAAAGGAATAGACATCAAAACAATAGAAATATAATATACTCAAATCACCTGACTACGATACCAATCTCCTGCCTCACCCTCTCCTCCGCTGCTTCTCTCGCCATCGTTATTGCTGTGGCCGGTAGAATCTCCACCGCCATTAGATGAATGTCCAGCTAACCTTAAACTACCAAGATAATCCAACATCGCTGCTGGCCATCTTCAAGAGCTGGGGAATATCCCACATCACCCCGAGGAGGCTTGAGACCTTCAGTATACCGCCTGTGAGCACCGAACCCAAAACGAGACCTCAACTCCCTGCTGTTCCAAACCCAAAACTACACTTATGGCACCAGTCGACGGCGCCTTTGGCGGTGGCAGTGCTAGTGTCCGTATCCCCCCAGCATGGGAGGACGGGAGTGGTCCTGCATATTATCGCTAGCTTGTTGGCGCAACCCTTCTGGATATGCTTCATCACCTTGGCGCCATCAAGAAATCCACCGGCGCGGTCGCGGCAGCGCAATTGTCGAGGTGCTTTTGGCCTATAGGCGATAGGGTTTTAGTATTCTTATTGCTTTTACGCGAGATTACACAGATCGAGTTTTTCATGACAACCGGCTACTTGTATATAGTCGTCTAAGAGGGGGGGGGGGGTGAGCTAGGGCTCACGGTGTTTATCAGATACCAGGGTGAGAGGCAGTGTGCCTGAGAAATGTTGAACCAGTGTTGCGGAACCGTCCTAGGTTAATTGGAGTGAGAGTAATCTCTCAAAAAAAAGTTGGCAAGCCTTATATTTATACCATTACTGTGTGAGAGAGGGTTAGGGATCGGAGTAAGCCTCAGCCCGATTTCAACAAGTACATACTTACTTAGGTACTGGCACCAAACCCTACATGTGCAAGGGAATCAAATCATATAGGTGGCTGCTGACTCGATCGCCGCCCCTAGACAAAACAAGAAGACAGCAAGTAGTCTCTACTACGTACTACGGGGGCGCTTATCCCTTGGGCTGTCAGGCCGGTTCGAGATTGTGCACCAACGATATCGGGTTAATTGACCCTTATGTCATACCCAACCTCAACCCAAATACTCAGGCTAGAGCGTACTCAACTGCATATGTACTCAACACAATTATCAATGCCATCAAAGAGGAAGCCTTTCAGTAGAAGGTATGTGAGACAGTGCCGAGCTTTTTTTCCGAAAACTAATTGGAATTTAGACACACCCCATCGGGCCCTAGCAGAAAGAGAAGGTCAATTGAGAGTGATGGTGGCGAAGTGACAGAAGGAAGTGATGAATCTGCCAATGGTACTTCACTCGGTTCTGAAAGAGAAAGGTATATTGAAGCTTTCTATTGCAATGAGAAAGCGCCGAGACATTTTATAAATGCTAGATACTAAAATTATATTAGTGCTATTCTTCGTCTATTGGATTTGCTACGGGAACAGGAGGAACCAGTGGAAAACACAAGGGAACCATTATTACCCGCTGTTGATAGGAACTGTGGTTTACCTGAAGTACCCGACTTTGAGCCCTTTCAATCATACTTTCCTCCACATACGGCACAGGTCAAAAATACCGATGCAACTTCCCCACCAGCGCTGTTCAAGTTATTTTTTACCGATGAAATATTTGAGGAACTTGCAATAAATACCAACAAATATGCGGAAATAAAAAGACAACAATATAGTTCATCCAATCCATTTAAGTTACAGCGAGGATAGAGGCCCCAGAGTGCCGTGAAATAAAGATTTTGTTGAGATATTGATCTATACGGGAATCAACCGTGTTACCTGTTCTGATGACCATGCACTGCGGTAAAAAGAACCCAAAATTGAAGCGAAAATTTTGAGCAGACGCTATCATCTATCGACCATACCAAAGCGATATTATAACATATCCCGCAAGAACCCACATCCTGAATGACTCGGTTTCACCAATTGAAGCGATATTTCCATGTTTCCGATCCAAATTTATCACCATTGAGCGATCAAGAATGGTCTACGAAGGTTGAACCGCTATCAACTCAATTATTTAAATTCATTTCAATACTATTTCACTCCTGGTACTAAAGTATCAGTTGATGAAATGATGATAAAGTTTTTTGGAAGAACAAAGCATACAGTTAAAATGCCGAAAAAACCAATTAAACAGGGCTACAAAATGTGGGCTCTTTCCGATCATGGATACACTTATTCCTTCCTCTTTTACTCTGGATTAAAAGGTATCGGTACAGCTGAAATTACGACTATTGATAATCTTTCACCTACGGCTTCTGCGGTTTACCACCTTGCGAAAACATTACCATATGGGTATAAAAGATTTGAAATATTGATGGACAACCTATTTACTAGTGTTCCACTTTTAACAACTTTACGAGATCATTTTGGAATTGGTGGTGCTGGTACTGCACGTACAAATGCACCAGGTTTTCCAGACGTTTTAAAGATTGAAAAAGAAAAAGCAAGGAAATTATTACAATGGGGTCATCTCAGCGGAGCAATTGTCGAGGGTATTTGTTGCTACCACTGGCAAGATAATAGTTCAGTCAAATTCATGTCCTCCTACCACGATTCTAAGCAGTCAATTTTACGAATGCGACGGAAACCAAAAGATACAAGCACAAATAGCACAGCAGTACGAGATATCTTTGGCCAACAGTCTAGGAAATTGCTACCTATTCCTGCCTTCATTGACGACTATAATCTCAATATGGGTGGTGTTGATATTGCCGGCCAACTGCGCAGCTATTATTTGACTCAACCAAAGATACGCCGTAACTGGCTTCCTTATTTCTTTTGGCTTCTTGATATTGCTCTTGTAAATGCACATCAAATGATTTGCACACTTTATCCACCTCTCCGGAGAAGAAAAAGTTTCCAAATGCTTTCATTGAAACAGAAGCAATCTACTCTCTGAAGGACGAAGGGCTCTAAGACAACCAACGCCGAGAAATGCCAAGCATACCAAGCGCCCCTCACTTTCTCGTCCTCTACCAAAGTGTTCCCCCAAGCCTTCAGTTCATACTATGGAGAGCCGGCCTACAAGAAGAGGTTGTCTATATTGTAGATGGAAAAGAAAGAGTGACCAAACTGTTAGAGTCACATCAACATCAAGCCAGAAAGAGTGTGATGTTACACTCTGTCATTCCTGTTTTTCTTCCTTTCATAACTTGAATTAGAATCAATATAAAACTATATATTTGCTCCTCTTAGCCATTATGTCCGGTACCCACAAGTTCCAATTTGATATTCACTAGTCTATACCCTACAGATGATGACCTGACACAAGGCAAAAAAAAAGGTCTATGGCAACGGACTACCGGTGGGGTACCGGACTATTGGTAGGGTACAGCGGCCGGTAATAAGTCATGGGATATGCTGAATAAGCACGCCCCATCAAAAAATCTTCCCTGGGTGCAAGGGGGTAAGTCTTTATCAATTAGCAACGAAAGCACCTACAAACACTATCAATTGACGGCACTAGCATCCGCTAGCTCTATCAGTATCAGCATGATTGTACCACCTTCTCCGCTTAATAAAAAAAGGGTAGAAACTACAGAAGCACAACGGGCAAAAGTCATCACTCTCTATGAAGTCGGTTTTACCTACAACGAGATAGAGGAAAAAACAGGCATTAAGAGGAGTACCTGTTGGAATATAGTCAAGAGGGATAAGGATAGACGAAAACCCGGAAGCCTTACACCATATACTGCTAATGCACCACGATCCGGTCGGCCTGAAAAGCTCAACAGGCGAGAAAAGAGATATCTTGTATCATTAGCTAAGCGAAGCCGCCGCATGCATCTTGGGGTCCTGACCAAAAGTATCACAACCAAAGTCTCGATGAAAACAGTATGCAAATACCTAAAACAAGCCGGTTTACACAAGCGAAGAGCAAAGCGGAAGCCGTTCTTGACGAAAGTTCACAAACTGAAGCGTATGTTATGGTGTAAAGAGAGAAAGCATTGGACTATGGAGGAATGGGGCGAGGTGATTTGGACTGATGAGTCTCGATTCGAAGTAGGGTTCCATGGCGGAACCTGCTGGGTTTATCGTGCTATCGATGAAGTAGATAAAGAAGAGTGTCTATTACCTTCTTTTAAGAGTGGAAGAACCTCGATCATGATTTGGGGGAGTATTCAACTAGGATATAAAGGTCCAATGGTTATTCTTCCTCGTGGAGGACTAAAAGGTATTTATTACTATAATATTTATGGTTATAAAAAAAAAACTAATCACTATTATGGGCAAAGAATATGTTAAGTTTGTTATCGAGCCAGCTTTGAACCCATTTTATCAAACCCGGTATCGTGCTACCTAAGGAGCTATAGTAGTTGAGGATGGCGCACCCCCACACATGTCAAAGGTTGCATCTGCAGCCAGAAATAAATACCATATCCAAAGAATGCCTTGGCCTGCGCAATCACCAGATCTCAACTCTATTGAAAACCTATGGAGAATTATGAAATCTCGCATCAATAAGCGGGAGCCAAGAGTCACCACCCATGAAGCTCTCACCAAGGCTTTAAGGGAGGAGTGGGACCGGTTTGTAGCAGAAGATTTTAGGAAACTGATTGAAAGCATGCCTAAACGGGTTAAATTATGTCTTAAAAATAGAGGAGGAGCTATTCCATATTGATTTACTTTCAAACCCGGTCTTATTTATCTATATTTAACAATTGCCCACCCTATTTGTATTTCTAGTATTTTCTCATAGGTTGTTACGGAGCAACACGGAGACAACAGACAAGAGAGCCGAGGTACACAACCGAGGCGGAAACGAGGGCGAAGACGAGAGGCGGCGGCGGAAGAACCTAACCGAGGAGCAGGGTTGTAGGGCAGAGGGTCCAGATGGCCTCTCTAACGAAGACGTGGAGACGAAGATACCAGTAGACGACGCGGACTACGGTCATGGACTATGGCTGAGCGAAGCGAGGCGAGGACAAGGACGAAGCGAAGCGAGGACGAAGCGAGATACTATGGAAGACCTTTTAGGTCTTGGCAGCGACTATGATTATGACGTAATATATTCCGAACTAAAGACACGAGACGAGACGAAACTAAACCGTAGGGTTGACAACAGGAAGAACACGTAGGAAAAGAAAGAGAAAGAAAAGAACAAAAGAAAGATCCATAGCAACGTATATATACCCCTCCTAATCCCTGTACAATCATGACTCATCACATTGTGTAACGGAAACCCATAGAAACTCCAAGAACTCAAAAGAAACCTTATACCCGAAAACCCATTCTCTAATATCCTTCTCCTCTGCGAAGTCCGTAGTACGCCGTGATATAGGTGCTGGTAACCGCCGAGCCAATTTTGCTTTTTTCTTACTTGGTGTTTTGTATTATTACTTCTACTAGTATTCTCTATTTATATTTCATCTTATGCGCATTGAAATCATCCATCATTTGATGGTTCTTAATTGATATCATTGAAGTCTCTTCACGGTTCAATCCAAAGATTCTCCCCCTCATACATGCGGGGCGCCCAAACTGAGACATGTCTCAGGTACATCCCATGACTTATTACCGGCCGGTGTACATCGTGTTGCTGCTTGTAGGCATACTATGGCAACGGACTATCGGTAGGGTACCGGACTATAGGTAGGGTACATCGTGTTGCTGCTTGAGTGCGCCCATAATAGGGTCAGGTTGCTGCTTATAGGCATACTATGATAACGGACTATCGGTAGGGTACCGGACTATAGGTACGGTATATCGTAGTGCTGCTTAAGTACGCCAATAGTAATAGTTTGGGTTGTGCAACTGCTTGTACTGCATAATTGTCATATATATATGATTTTGATGAGAAAAAACTGCAGAATTTTGCAGGAGTAATTATATGATGCTAAAAAAGAAAAAAATTGCGGAATTTATAGAAATACATTAACAAGACTTCATTTGTCTCCTGATGTCTCCTGAACCTCATGAGACTCAAAAAAATATCTAGGAGTCTCAAGAGACCGAAAAAATATCAAGGAGTTCCAGGATATCCTTAGGAGACCCGAGAGACTATTGGGAGACTCCAGTCACAAGTTTAATTTGCTGATATATATGCATATAATTTTAGTAGGAGATACAATATTGATAATAGCTTACACAGATCTGTAGCAATATATAATAATTCTAGGCTTAGTTGCCTTTCTTAACAGCTTTTCCTTTCCCTTTGCCCCTTGTCTTTTTCATATTTACCTTCTTTATCATCTCCTGATACTGCTCAGCAGTATCCTCATCTTCCTTCTCAAGCTGCAATTTTTTTTCCCTTGCCAACTCCTTTTCTTCTACCCATTGAACAATAGCCCCCCAACCCTTGCCAGCAATGTCTGGCATCTTTTTTCCTTGAGCTCTGAAGTTGGAAATCCGAGAAGCTCTAGCAACCTTCTCTTGGTTGTTGAGTTTGTAGAGCTCTCTAGAGTCTTTCTGCTTCTCCTCAGAGGTTTCTATCCAAAAATGTTAGTGAATTGTAAAATATTTAGTAGGTCAATTCAACATACTTCTCTTGTCTTTTTCCATAGTCCAAGCAGTATAATGAGCGTTCTCATACTCTCTCTTCTTCTGTTCCTTACTATTCTCTTCAATAGCCTCCCCCCATCCCCTAACTTCAGCCAAAGTGTGACGGAGTAACCCGACGCAAAGAAGAAGATGATAATGATGACGCAGAAGGACCCGAGGAGCACAGTCTACGCGACGAGGGAACTGACGAAGACAGAGGTGACACCGGCCAGGCACAAGCACAGGCACGGGCGAAGGCAAAGGCAAGAGCAAGGGCACAAGAGCGCAGGGAAGAGAAGGTGAGGACCGAATAGACCTCAACGAGAACGATGAGGGATACTATGAGTTTCCTCCTGTCAGAGGACCGAGTTCTTGGGACGAGAGGCTATGGCTTGAAAGTAGGAGTAGATTCCTATGTACCAGAATAACAGGAAGACGAGACAGAGAGAAAAGAAAGAAAGAACTAAGGAAAACATCTATTCCCGCTATTTAACACACCTCCACACCAGTCCACTAGGACTCCATATCGTCATCCACGGAATCCCATAGAAACTCATCGCTACCACACCTCGTAATCCTCCCCACCATCTCCGCTATTTACATTACAAATCCATCACGCCACCGAACCTCCTAGAACCTAATGACGATACCCCCCTTTAGCACACCCCTTCCTCGCTTAACCATTCCTAAACAATCACAACAGTGCTTTCACTACCGAACCCTCGGGACTAATGCCAAGACGCTGGGACACAAAGCCTTATAGTGGTGGAGATGCCTCATTAATGCTTTTCTAGCAAGCTGATCATCAGTATAAGAAAAAGCTTTATTACAGCCTTCAGCAGTGCAGTTGAGGGTAATAACACCTGGCGTTTGAGGGGTGTTGTTGTAATTGTTGGAGCTTCTATAGGATATGGTGGCTGTAGTTGTGGTAGGAGCTGTGGTAGCAGGCTTGGCTTTAGCTTTTCTTTTGGATTTGGCTTTAGCTTTGAGTGTAGTAGGTGTTTTCTTGACTGATTTGGGTTTGGTTTTGGCCATTGTGATTGAGATTATGGGGTTGATGTATGTGAAGAGATTTTGTGGTGGTGATGAGAAGGGTGTTGGTGTTGGTGTTGGTTGACATGTAGTATAGTAATGGCTCGGCGGAGGACTATTGACAGGGTACAGGACTATAGCTAGGGTACATCGTATTAGTAATGGACTATCGGTAGGGTACAGGATTATGGTTAGGGTACATGTTTCATGATACTGATAAGGTTAATAACAAGTAGTAGAGCAAAGGACTATAAATAAGGTACATCGTACCAGCAACAGACTATCGATAAGGTACGGGACTATAGTTAGGGTACATGGGTTTAGTGGAGTCAATAAGTTTAATTATGTAGTAGGGTAGAGGACTATCAAAAAAATAGAAGCATAAAAATTTTATCGTTTAAATATCATATACATCAATAAAATACATTTAAATACAAGAATTGTGCAAAAAACTAAACTATTTCTGTCTCTAGATATTTTCGAGTGTTAGTACAATGTTAAATAATAAATAATATATACTCAGTATTATTACCTTTATCTCTCAGGATTGATTGTTTGGATCTCGTTCTGCTCGCAGGTGGGTGTGCAAATGGATCTAAATGTATCGCAGGCTTTAAGCCAATATCATTCTCGAGTGTAAATAATAGCTCCTTCTCTTTTATAGAATTGTCTCTGTTTAATTCTGCTTTATCTTCCTCTGAGATAATATCTATTTCCAGCTCTGTAGATAAACTACTAATCTCAGATTCAATTTCCGTCAATAATAAGCTGTTAACTTCCTTATTTGGCTCATCATTGATCGGTTCGGCTTTGATTCTGAAGGGTTCGTTTTTTATAGCTGATTCTTTTTTTACGATTGGCTCTATTCCATGAGTTAGTAAATGTCAATTTAAATATTTTAAATATTTCAGTACATATTGAATTATTACCTATAGTGTCTTCTGAAATGACTTCTTCAACAATCAAAAATATCTTACCGGTTGTGACGGAGTAACCCGACGTAAAGAAGAAGATGACAATGATGACGCAGAAGGACCCGAGGAGCACAGCCGAAGCGACGAGGAAACCGACGAAGACAGAGGCAACACCGAGCAGGCACAAGCACAGGCACCGGCAAGGGCAGAGGCAAGGGCAAAGGTACAGGGCACAGAGCAGGGAGATTGAGGACCAAATGGACCTCAACGAGAACGATGAGAGGTACTATGGGTTTCCTCTTGGTTAGAGGAACGAGTCTTGGGCACAAGAGGCTATGGCTTAGAAATAGGAGTAGATTCCTATGTACCAAGATAACAGGAAGACGAGACAGAGAGAAAAGAAAGAAATAACTAAGGAAAACATCTATCCCCGCTATTTAACACCCCTCCACACCAGTCCGCCAAGACTCCATATCGTCATCCACGGAACCCCATAGAAACCCATCGCTACCACACCTCGTAATCCTCTCCACCATCTCCGCTATTTACATTATTAATCTATCACGCCATCGAACCCCGTAGAAACCTATGACGACAACCTCCACCTCGCATTCCCCGCTTTCGCTTAACATTCCCCTAACAATCACAACCGTACATCGCCTACCGAACTGTCGGGATAAATGCCAAGACGCCGGGACACCGGTACCTGTTCCAGCGCCAGCCAGAAAATCCTTCAAAAAATCACCAACACTTTGAGGATTAGTTTCCCTCCTCTCAATATAATATGGCCCTTCTTTGATATGGAATCCGTTTGCCAAAAGAACAGTTCTTTCATTTTCGGATGAACTTGAACCTGATACCAATGGATTTTGGTTCTGTCTTTTACACCATTCTATCCAAGTGGTGGATTTTTCCAACAGTTCTTTTTTAACATAAAGATCGATTGGTAAATGGATTGGATCGTTGAGGTTCGAAAACGTTTTAGTGGATATACCTATATCCCCCTAGCGAGATTAATCATATAGAGAAATAATTATAATATCAAAAACTTACCGATGTGAATGAATTGAGACCAATAATCCTTTCCAGTACGAGTTCATGTTTCTCCAACTTCAGAGTACCATATAGATAGTTTTCTACTATCTGACGCTTTTGTAATATCTAGCATTCCCCTTGTAATCCCTTTTGACATTGATGTAGGAGGTGGAGGTGGTGAAGAAAGACCAAAATGGGAGCCAGTGATTTTTGATCGACATTCTATTTGAGATTTTTTAATTGATTTCTGTCTGG
The DNA here is from genome assembly GCA_024713625.1 of Morchella sp. 2018-W30. Lineage (NCBI taxonomy): Eukaryota > Fungi > Ascomycota > Pezizomycetes > Pezizales > Morchellaceae > Morchella > Morchella sp. 2018-W30. The sequence goes on along the minus strand of JAMJEW010000007.1, from coordinate 1,800,353 downwards.
CTACTTCAATGACTTTTCGGCTTTGGGACTGACCTGCATTCTGCTTAAGCTTTCTTTTTATTGGATTATTTTCCGTTTTAATTGGCTTTGATTCGTTCTCTGAATCGCTAGAGATAAGATTGATTGCCGGTTTTGAAAGTGTAGGTTTTGTCTTTAGTTGTTTTTTATTCCGTTTATCATGTGAATCGCTAGATGAAAGTTGCCGCTTGACTGACGAATCTGCATCCTGTTTTATCTTTAGAAAATCTGGAACTAACTTACCGCAACATTCATATCTCAATTCAGTACTGAATTCATGCTTAGTTTCTTCGGTACTTTGTGTGCACCACTTTCCATGTTACGGGGCGGGGTCGGAGTCTGAGGGTAAGAGAATTATAGCAGGAGCAGGGTCGGGCAGAGAGTCCACAGGGAATCTCTGAGTTCAACGTATACACGAAGACACCAATAGATAACTCGGATCACTGTCATAAGCGAAGACAATGTATAGCAGGAGGCCTCGGGACTAAGCGAGGCAGACGGGTTCAGGACACGGTGTTACCAAGGGGCACAACCGATAACGAGGACGAGGCAAAGTATGGAACCAAGTATATATTTTATATCGAACAGAGGAAAGAACCAGATCGAGAACAGGAACAGAAACCTAAAGGAAAAGGTTGATAACAGGAGGTTGCGTAAGGAGAGAAGAAAAGAAAGAACAAAGGAAATCCTAGCCGTATATATAACCTTCCGATTTCACCGATTACTAATCCATACTACGGAAACCCATAGAAACCCAAAGAGAAACTCCCCGCACCGCTAACCGATCCACATACTAAAACCCGATAACCCATCCCGAAGAATCCCGACATCCCTGCTTAATCACTTCTTACCATCCCAGACGTGCCGTGACATTCCAGCTATCTTTTCCTGTTGAGACATTTGATATGAGTTATCGTAATGAACGCAATCGTTGATAAAAATATTTATATATCATAAAGATTATTTAGTTTACGAGTATGTATTTATTAATGGTTTGTGGGTGTATACCACTAGTTACTAGTATAGTCGGTCACTCGCTAAACTGCATTTAAATTTTTAAAGGATTTACCCTATACTATTTTATTCCCACCAATACAAGAATTATTAGTATAATATTTCAAGACTTACCATCAATTCTATCAACTGAATTCCTTACAAATTAACCTACCGATATGGGACGTACCGTAATCAATCTTCTACCATATAAAAACACGATCTATAATCTTTATATTGAACAAGGAATTTCTCGTCGGGATATTTTGGGGAGACTGGCAACATTAGGCTGTGTTTGTTCTTTACGAACATTAGCTAATAAACTTACTGAATGGAATTTCCGAAAACTAAATTTATCTGAAGATAGTGCATAAATCCGAATTCAAATTGCTTATTTATTCTGGATTCAAAACCTTTCAGATCAAGATATATTGCGAGTAATTCACCCCAATTCAACTCATTTAATTTAATTGCAAATATTATAATAGTAGAGTATATTACTAATAGGATTTTTAGATTTTAAATAAATGTGGCTTTCAAATCGAGTTAAGACGACTTATTCGGATTCGACACTCTATGGGAATTGTACGGAGAACAATGACAAAAGTGTCCCGGCGTCTTGGCATCGGTCCCGAGGGTTCGGTAGTCGAAGCGCTGCTGTGATTACTTAGGAATAGTTAAGCGAGGACGGGGGGTGTGTTAAGGGAGGGTGTCGTCATTAGGTTCTGAGAGGTTCGATAGCGTGATGGATTTGTAATGTAAATAGCGGAGATGGTGGGGAGGAATACGAGGTGTGGATGCGATGGGTTTCTATGGGTTTCTATGAATTAATGTTGAGTCATAGCGGACTGGTGGAGGAGTAGTGTTAAATAGCGGGGTTAGATGTTTTTCTTAGTTCTTTCTTTCTTTTCTCTCTGTCTCGTCTTCCTGTCATCTCGGTACATAGGAATCTACTCCTATTTCTAAGCCATAGCCTCTTGTACCCAAGATTCGCTCCTCTGACAAGAGGAAACCCATAGTACTCCTCATCGTTCTCGTTGAGGTCCATTCGGTCCTCACTCTCTCTGCTCTGTGCTTCTGTGCCCTTGCTTTTGCCTTTGCCTTCACCTGTGCCTGTGCTCGTGCCTGGCCGGGGTCGCCTCTGTCTTTGTCAGTCCCCTCGTCGTGTAGACTGTGCTCCTCAAGTCCTTCTGCGTCATCATTGTCATCTTCTTCTTTGCGTTGGGTTACTCCGTCACAAAAAGATATGGACACCGCAAATGATCAACTTAAGGCAGTTATTTTAAATGAACTTAGTAAGGGAAATATAGTTCTTTCAGGACATCAGGCTGTATGGTCACATTTAAGGAGTATAGGTATTATAGCATCAGCGTATGTAATAAACTATTTTATTAAAATTTATAAATTAGCTAATTGATAAATAGAAAACGTATACGGGAGGCTTTACTCATTATTGACCCAAAAGGGGTTGCTGCAAGACGAAAAGATGTCAACAGAAAACATGCATACTTTACATGTCCTGGTCCAAATTGGTGCTGCATCAGCAAGACCTCATTTGTCTCCTGATGTCTCCTGAGCCTCAGGAGACTCAAAAAATGTCCAGGAATCTCAGGAGAGTCTCAGGAGACCTGGGAGACTATTGGGAGACTCCAGTCACAAGTTGAGCTTGCTGATGTGGAGTATTGATGGACATATGAAGCTAGATGCTTTTGGAATCGAGATATATGCAGCGATTGATGCATATTCACGATATATTGTATGGTTTTATTGTGGTATATCTGCAAAAACCGGTGTAAGTGTTTTGAGTCAATATCTTTCCGCTATCAAGTACCACAATGCCTTCCCACAATTCTTACGGGCAGATAGAGGTACAGAAACTCTTATGATTGCAGATGCTCATTGGGATTTGCATAAATCACAAAGACAGAACATACAGCTTTCAGAAGTATTTATGTATGGAACCTCTACCAAAAATGTGAGAATCGAATCTTGGTGGGGACAATTAAGTAAAGGTAAAGAAATTGAGTGGAAGGTATGTTACAAATAATTAGTGGTTCCTTACTAGCATTCTTACTAATTTATCTAATAGCGTTACTTTGTAGAGTTACAAAACTCTAATCTCTTTGATAGTTCTGACGAAGATATTATTGCTTTACTTTACGTTTATATGCCTCTCGTTAGAGAAAAACTACATGATTTTGTAGAGTGGTAGAATACGCATAGGATAAGAAAGCAAAAGAACCGACCCAACCTTTCTACCGGCAATCCATGGCATAATTATTATTTTCCTAAAGACAGTGTTGAGGATTATGCTAGTACACCCGATTTGAGTACATTCAATAGTATTGAAAATAAAATCGGAAATTATAGTAAGTATTATACTTAAATAAACCGATATAACTCCTATACTAATTTCAACATATCATGATCCATACCTACCCAAACGCACCAAACTATGGTGTAAATATACATTAAGCCACTATGGTTTTACTCTACCAGTTACCTATGAGGCTCGAGAGGAGGATGGTACCAGATCACACTTTTTGGTATACTGTAACTTACGGGAAAATGTGAGAAAACATGTTTATATGAAGAGTAACAGAAATCCGAAGCTTGAAAGATTGAAGATACCAAGAGAATCAGATTATCCAATTAGTTCAATTGCAAAAGCAATACGCAGAAGAGGAATTCCTGAAGATTTGGCAGATATAAACTATACTGAGAATGAGGAGGAAGAAGAGGAAGGATCGGATATAGAGTATAGAACCGATTCAGATTATTAGAAGTTTTTGTAGTTCAGATTCAATGTATTTATTTAAAAATATTTATTCAAATACTAAAAGACAAATCGATCAGTTTGTTTTCTATTAAGCTTATTAGCATCACAAAATATATATACCATAACTATATTCTTGTATTCTACCAATAGTCGCCAATACGATATACCTACATATGTTTCAATATCTTATTTAGCAAATATATTAGCATCACTTAACTCACGTACCCTAACTATAGTTCTGTACCGTAGCGGTAGTCCGTTTTCTATTAAATTCACCAGCTTTAACAAATATACGTACTTTAACTATAGTCCTGTACCCTACCAATAGTCCGTTCACAACACGATGTATTCTATCTATAGTCTTTTACTCTACTACTTATTGTTAACCTTAGTAGCAATACGAAATATATATGTATCCTAACTATAGTCCTGTACCCTATCGATGGTCCATTGCTAATACGATGTACCCTACCTATAGTTTTTTACTTTACTATTTATTATTAGCTTTATTAGTATCAAGAAATATGTACCCTATCTATAGTCTTGTACCCCTCCGATAGTCCATCAACAATACGATGTACCCTATCTATAGTCCGGTACCCTATCAATAGTCCATCCAATATTAATTTATTTTCTGCATGTACCTAATCAATAGTCCTGTACTTATACCTATAACCCGTTGCAACTTGTCATTGGCATGGTTGCGATGGACCCTACCAATAGTCCGGTACCCCACCGGTAGTCCGTTGCCATGGACCTTTTTTTTTTTTTTTGCACACTGGTCTATAAGTGCCCCCGTAACGTACATACATGTACTTAACTCACCATCCCGGGCATCCCTCTCCTGAGGGAGGAAACACAGCTAGTGACTTGGTAAATACAACAGTAAAGGTGACGCTTAACCACACAGCAGCCACAACTGACTTATCCACTCCATATGGAGTGGGTTTTAGTTCTCCATAGCTGCCCAGTCACTATTCTTCCCATCTATGTATCCTATATATTTATCGTAGAGGAGCAGTTCGCCACCAAGTTCAGATACAGCAAAATAGCTAGGCGTCACATGGAACAAGGGAAGCGTTAAAGGGGAAGTTAAGCATCCCCGGAGACCCCCCGCATCCCCGCTGCATACTAAAGGGGATGGAGGAGTGAAGCTTTCAACGGTCAAGATACAGATTTTGAGAAACCTGAGGTAATTTAATTAATTTAGATGGATGCGTGAAGTACGAATAAAAAAATAAAAAAATAAATTTTAAACTTCATCAAAAAGAGATATTTCGGCAGAGCCCACAAAATAATCACAGCTAAGCCTTTCACCCCCATTGAACGGTCTCAAATCTCCGTATCTGTATCAAAGCAGGTTGGTAATATAGCCAGAATATGCGCCGTCTGGTCCACCGCCGCGCGAAATTGAACCTCCGTATTCCCCAAGAACTCCCCAAGATTGGTCACCGAGTTTCGTACTACCTCCTGTAAAGATCAGAAGCATACCCAGGCACACATCGGCGGTGGGACATACTCTCATGGTCCACACTAGAACAAGGACGGCAATGAGGCTAGACAGCGGTGATATATTCGTTGGAACCTCAAGTATCTCACTTCGCTTTAGAAGACATATATTGCCCTTTCCATACTGCAGGTACAAACCCTGGCAATGTAACCCTACAATGACAACAGTATTTTCAGACTTTTGCAACCTTCTCTTCAATATATCCGGGGGTAGCTTACCCGCTGTCAAAAAACCTACACATTGAAAACCTGCCAGAGCCTCTCTGTCATGCTTCACTTTACCCTCCAGCCCCCTCATCTGATCATGCAGCAGCTTCACTAGCTTCAGCGAGTCCGATATCCACTTTTTTGACTTTTCTCCCGATGTCCACCTCTTAGATTTGTCCCCTTGGAACTGCCTGCCATCCTCAACAGCGCCGTATTCGATTTTATCGTGGACTACGAGGCCATCATATCTTTTCCCGATTGGCTTGCGATCCGCATCACCGAGGTTCTTTCGATCAGAGTTGGCGGGAGATTGTGATTCGGATCTGGAGGAAGGTCTTAGCGATTGTTGAATATGGACTGGCCTTGGGGGGGGGGGGGTACCGTATAATGGTCATCCTGGGGATGTGTTGAAAGCAACGATCGAAGATCGTTCCCCAGATGTTTATCTGAAACCAAGACTCCAGGTAATCGGTGCGCGACATGTGATCAAACTCGTAGAGGACGGTTCTAATCCGAGGTCAATAGTGGTATGAGCCTAGGAAGATGAGGTGTACACGAACAGGGAGCTTAGAACCAAGTGGAACCAAGCCTGGTTGCCGTGCCTGTCGCTAGAATACACCCCACCGGGGGGTATATAAGGTATATCTATTAGGTGGTGGCGGAGATCGGTGGTAGTTTTGACCTGGGAAATCAGTATGGGAAATGCCATCACGGGGGTGGGGGGTGGTGGGGTGTGTTAATACGTACATCGGCAAATTTGTGCATATACGATGCTAGAGAAACATCAACCACCGGTAGTGGCAATACCATCGAAACGATGGCATCCCATTCCTCCGAGGTGAAGAGAGATTTTATTACTGGATCATCCACATCCAATATGTACGAATGTGCGTACGATTCTCTCGGCACCTTAAGATTCCCATCACGCGATACCGCCCATGCGAAAAGAACATCCTCAACAAATCGGCCGCCGGGAAGACACCATTTTCGATCATCTGGTAGTGCTCGGTGCTGTTGTTCATAAGGACTCGGGGGCTTCACACGCATCTCCCGTTCCTGAGAAGATGCGCTGTATGATGGCGGCGACTCGGGCAGATCGTGCTACCAGGGGACATTAATATAGAAAATAGAGGGGGGGGGGGGGGAGAAATAGGAGAGCAACCTTTTGATCATTTTTCGACTTCTTACCCTTCTTCTTCTTATGCTTCTTTCCATGGGACGATTGCGGTAGGTGTTCGCGCTAGAGAAAAATAAGCAAAGACAACCACTCGCCGATCCTTCTGAGATGCCGCGCAGGCTTAACACCAGACCGGCCACGCAGGCCATCTGTGCCCCATCAGGAAGACGTTCGTTGGGATGCCAAACAGGCTTAACAACAGACAAGATACCAAATCTGCGCCCCAAAGCGACGTTGAGATGCCGAACAGGCTTAACACGAGACCGGCCACGCGGGCCATCTGTGCCTCAGAACGCGCGATGGGATGCCGAACAGGCTTAACACAGAGAGGCTCATACTAAATCCGTGCCCCAAACGACGCTGAGGATACCGAGCCGAGCAGGCTTGGCACCAGATCGACCGAACAGGTCAGTGTCATATCTGGGCCCCAGCAGTGGCCATCAAAAACAAAGTAAAGAGGTAAACAATACATACGTCTTTATACTTTTTCCTAGCAGAAGCAGCAGCAGCACACCTATCACCGTCACCCGAAGTGTTGATGATGTCCAACAAGGCCTTCAGCCACACATCACCACAGACCGAAAGGAGGTTCCTATCCCCATTCCAGAAGTCTGTGAAGTTCCACTGCGAGTGGGGGGTATCTTTGAGGTATGTCAAGCATTGTTTCCTGAGGCCGGGAGGAAGAGGGGGGTTTTTTGGATGCTAAGTTGTTTGTGGGGGGTTAGTTGAGATGAAGTGGAGGAGAGGCAGGGGAGATTGCCAAGACCTGGGGGAATACCAAGGAGGGGATGGTTGGCATTGCTGGGGGAGGGAGGGAGGGCGGGGGGACTAGAGGAAAGAGAATGGGGTAATTGGAGGTGAGAGTCTGTTATATAAGCGACTGTGGGAAATAGTGTGACGTGTTGGATGAGTTACCTAAGCGAGTGCCAAGAGCGACAAAGCTGAGGCGAGATGGATCTTATCAATACAAGGATTGGATCTAATCTTATCTATCTAGAAAGGGAGCCTATTAGAGGTGGAGCCAGCTCTATTTCGATTATCTGATCGGCAGGCTCTGGGATCGGCACCAATCAAGTTACCGAAAATGGAGCTAGCTCCATCCGCGCAAAGCCTATAAGGGAGAGAGCCTGCTCAGCCCTGAGTGATGCGCAAAATTTACTAAAAAAAAAATGTAATTGATGTTAAATATATGAAGGAGTGATCCACTGGACCAATTATCCCTCCATCTACCGACTAGACATGAGTTTAGAACTCTGCTACAACCATTTACTTTTCGTGAAGCCGTTGATCTCCTTTACCGTGATTGCACGGCAGAACTTTAGTTCCTCAGAATGCCTGGGTATTTCAAGCCACAGATACCACAACTGCCGAATTAAGCCAGTACCGAGGAAATAATTGCTATAGGGAAAAAAACTCGCCATAGCAAGTTCCTGCCGCGGCGGTGGTTTTTATATATATACTACTTGTGATTTCCTCTAAGTGATTCCTTCCTACTCACAATACCAGCTAGCCTTAACCCCTTACACTCATCGTCTACAGCTCGGGTAGCTCGATCTTTCTCAATTCCCAAGTCCCACCCTATACCTTCCCCATAACAAAAATATAAAAGCATCAACCAAGCACTTCCCTCCATTACGCTCCGGTTCTTACTTCATTTAAACGTACTGCTCGGCGCCCAGAAACACAAACCCATCTAGCCTTCTAGCATATTTCCCCTAACCCCGCGCGCCCTCTTCCGACACCACCTTGGATTGTGTGAGACCGAGTCACTTCCGGGAGTACAAGATAAAAAATCGGTCCTTATTTTAAATATAATATTAAGAAGGACTATCCTGACTTTACTAGCCGGGTCTACCGTTCTATTCTACCTACAAGAAAGACAAATTAAAGTGCTGGGGTAGGACGGCTTTCTAACCCGTGTAGGCTAGGAATTGGATAGGAATTTGGGGTTGGTCTGGGTGGGGATTTTGGGGGGGGGGGGGTTGAATTTGATCATCATCTCATCAACTGAAACTTTCGAACCAGTTAAAAGGAATGACTGGAACGGATCCATTAACTAATTTGGGTGAAAGGGGATCGACTTTAGTGTACCAATTCTTAGGAAGTAGCAGTAGTACCATAATTGTTAGATCAGGTATGTAAAATCCCGAGTGAGTTTCTAGCGAGGCCGCGCAACAACCACTACTACCACGACACCCCGATTCTTGTAACACTCACTGTTTTGTCCTACTTGTTTGCCGAGATATACCACTGTGGTCTTTGTTTTAATACTTTATTTCCCCTAGAGCTGTTACAGGATCCATATGTCCAAAGTCCAAAGACCACCTTTATCTCCTCAAGCGAACAGTCGCTCCGAGCTTGGTGAATCTTAATACCTCCGGGGTTTGTTCTCGCAAAGATAGTTCTTTTCAAGCTAGCATATCTACCTGTATTATCGGCAAGTTCTTGAAATATCTCATCTGTAAAAAAGAGAAAGAGAAGGGTGAATTGGGATCATTCCCACAGTTATCAGATATGTGAAACTATTTTATCCCTAGTTCTAGTTTCTTTTACTTACTAACAGCAATATATAATTGTGGTTTATGTATTGGAAGCTAGCTGCGGCTTGAATGGTTGAAACTAGGGGGTGGGGGTAAGTGTGTTTGCTCCTACCCGAGCCCTAGATCCCCCCTTGGAACTTGGAGCTTTGCTCCCACTCACTTTCAATAGCATCTAGGAGTTCAGGTTTTTCCGGTTTCTCAGCGGCGCTCTCGGCGCTCTTCTCGCCAGCATCAGGGGCTGGGGTGGTCTTCTTTGGATTGGTGCTTCTCCGGTTACTACCGCTTCCTCTTGCAGTGCTAGTTTGTAGAGTGCTTTTCAGGCATGCGTGAGAGTTGCAATTGTGAGTATGCTCTCAGCCCGGTAGATGATGCACGCACTATCACTCGGATCACATGGCACCGAGTGATAACACATGAATCAGGTGAGATTCCAACATCTGTGGCTGGAAGTGGCAATGGTGCCTATATTAGTGATCCTCATGAACTGCCACTTTAGGTATAGAATACAGGTGGAGGGGTGTAATATGAAAGCCTAACTCCCACGAGCCTCACGCGCACCCTCGCAGACGTATATAAAAAAAACATTAGAATAGGAGGATACTTATTGGCGGGGAGAAGACAGGAAAGGTTTTCTGGGTGTAGAGCCTCTCCGTTTGCCGCTTCGGGATTCCCACGGATGACCTATCACGGCCGCGCACCTCGCTGTTGGGATTGGAACCCTAACCCTGACAGTGGGCTGTTATATCAGACTAGATGTTAGATTAGCCTTGTATGGACAGAAAACGCTTTTATAGTAACAATTATGTGCTGCTCACACAGTTAGAAGATAAGAATCAACTCGGGGGCGTCCCTCCCATATGTCGCGGGGTGAGCGTGGGTTCGGTATCCATGGCCCCAACGAAAAAAAAAAGGGGGGAAGGTGTTCGTGAAAAAATAGTTTTCGGCCCTTCCGAAATTACGAAATCTTGATTCTTATGTGGTGAGAGGTGCTTGCAGGTCTTAGTAGTGGTGAGCGGGGGTTATCGACTTCTGCTGGCCGAGTACGGAGCTAGTCCTAATGACAGTGTAAGGCAGTGGCTGGTGGGGCCCGATGATAACATTTAGCCCGTAGCTTTTATCAATCTGCAGGAGGGACCACTGGAGGAGGAAACACGAGCAGGTTTAGAGTGCTGCCCGGAGACGGGTAACATGGAGGGTCGCCATTGTTCAAAGGCTGGAATCTACCCATCAGCTCCTGCACTTTCTGCAGTTAATGGCTACAAATGGTTTTGTATAGAATGTGACTACACGGAGTGGGTTGGACAAATCCTAGGCTCTATTTAGCTCTATCGCTATATGTAACGATCCTTTTCTGGTGAGGTCTGGGCTGTCTGTTGTTCTGCAGGGTCTCTTTATTTTCCTTTGGTTGGTTCATGGATGGCCTTTTGAGGCTTCTGTTTAGTCATGCATCGGATACACGTTCATACCTGGTCCCCTCAGATAAGTTCTATTCATACCTTATTAAAGCTGCACGACGTCTGCAACTCCAACGGAACTCTTCCTATGACAATAGACGGGAGTCTTTGTATGACAATAAACATAAACGCAAATATGGAGACCATATCATAAAGCTGAATGGACTGTCTTTGGAGGCCGATAGTGGAAGAAAACGGCTCCATGCTGGTTCTTCGGGCGGGGAGCAGCTCTTGTTGCTTGCATAAGGCTTTCTCTGGGTAATAGTTAATGGACTACTCTCTTCAACCACTAGCGAATGCTAGGGAAGGTTAAATATCGGTAGTGATGGGCACGAGACAAATGGTGCAACAAGAGGAGACAAAAACTGTCCAAGTCTCGTGCCCAAGCCTGAGAAAAATTGGACCCACTTGTGCTCCATGTTCCTACTCGATGTGTACTGGACCCACTGCTCTTCGCGGCATCAACGGACTGTGAAAATCGACCCCCCCCCGATTCGACATCCCGGGTAGATTGGGGGGTTGGGGGTTGATAAAGGAGATGATGATGGTATTATAGTATAAATTGAGGGTAGTTATCGGTGTTAGGAGTACATGTAGTCTCGGTGCACAAAGGTGTTTTGCACCGGGGCTGCTGGGGATCTGCTGGGGGTGGGCGATCAGTAAGAGCGGGGTGGAGGGTGGGTGGGGGGGGTGGGGGGTTAGGAGTAGCGAGAACATACCCAGCACACTGCTACTGCTGCCACTGGCTGGGGCGATGGGGGATCTGTATGTATGTAGTTCGGGGGGGGGGGGGGGGGGGCGTGATTTGAGTTGGTGCTGGAGGTTGAAACATGCAGAGGAGACGAGATTTGGTCGCGCCGATGTTTCTTTCTTGGCGCCAAGTCTAACAACCCAAGGCTCCCGTTCGAATTAAGAGCAAAACTATTTTTTTTTCACCTGCCCTGTGACATGGAGTATGTACTTAGTTAGAGTAGAGTCAACATGGGATGCAGGTTAGGGCGGATTTTCTTGATGCGATCATAAAGTAGAGTATAGTCTCGTCCCCAGACCCCATCGATATTTATTATTATTTCTAACTAGTGTAGACTAATGAAAGTACAGATGTACTAACCACACCAAAATAGGGGATGGGCACGAGACTAAGTAGAGTAGAGTAAAGTATCGATCTGCGGTAAACGCAGCCAAACTTTAATTCAACCCCCACCGGTACCGCCGGTCGCAGCATGCAAGCGAAACCCTGCGCCGATCATAACGTACCTTGGCGATAAGGAGAGACATGACTTCAAACACTAGTACCTACTCGTCTACCAGCATACGAACCAGAAAATGCAAGTGACAGAGACAGGAATGATTTGTAGGAGAGATCATCGTCATTATCCTTGCCCTGAGTAATTGCATTTTCTGGTTCTTATGCTGGTAGACGCGAGTACACACATTGGGTGTTGCAGGAAGGGATGCGCGGGGATCAACAATCCACACCCCACTGCATCGGGAGAAGACCTCGGCGTGGCCAGTGACCCTGCTTTGCGCAATAGCACTACTATAAATAAAGAGGGCCCAGGGCTGGAAGTCTCATTGCCTTTTCGACGTTTTCGACTTGTTCTACCGTACCACTCATGCTATTGTAGGAAAATTGCCAAATTAAATATGTCCCAATTGGCCAAGGCTAGTCCTTCCAATATAATAGGAGAGGACATGCGGAATCGACAGGTGGCTGGTTGACCTGCCTCCATATAGATACAGGAATCTGCGCATATAGCCTTGCGCATTCCATGTTATAATCTTAGATCTTCAGATAGAGGTTAATATTATGTATGTAATCAAAAGGCAGGACCAATGGTCGACCACATAAAAGTGGTATCGAGTGTGCCTCTGTGGTACACTGGATCAATCATCATTGCATTGTCCTTCCGCCAATGATTACCCTACCCACCCCCATGCAGAAGAAAAAAAAGATACACTATACATGTGCCTGATATATCAGTAGTTTGCGATCATATCTAGATATATTATCTACAATCGCTATATACATCGAGTGGCCAAATTGCAAACAGATGCACAGGGGCTGATTTGCGGTATGTAAAAACACAACCGTCAAAGTACTGTGTAAGTGGTATTTCGGGGTCCGCCATCAGTTTATCCGTCCCGGAGGAGTTACCGGGTACTGGAAATCCCGAAATTGTATAACTTGGCTGTTCGTATATGCACCATCATCCGGTTGTTTAACGATATAAAAAGGAGCTCAAGTTAGTACTTCTAGGAATATTCTTCCTATCACTTCTAAGAAGCAAGCTGGCCGATGACTGATACCTGGCGGGATATTGACAATATATCACTCGACCATCGAGTGATGAAGGGTGAAGCAAATACCCATCACAGTTATTACCGGGAGGACCGCTATAGTACGATGTTACGGCTTCACGATTGCCTGGTAGTACATCTAGCCCTATGACCAGTGTCTGTACCAACCTCTCATTCTATTTGTTCCTCTGCACCCCCGGCCCCGCGTCACCATGTCGCCGAAATACTGGACATCCCAGGGCAGGAACCAGGACAGAGAGAAAAGCATGAGTGCGCAGAATGTCTCATACGTAGCCCACTGTGTCTCGCAGCAGCGCAGTGCATGGGGTTGGGGCCTCCTTGGTGTTGATATGTACCTTACGTTCATAATCATGCTGCGCCAAGACAGGAATTAAATCCCACTTGCAACCGATCGCGAACCAGTCGGAATGACGAGAAGGTGGGACCTTTTGGTTTTTGAGCCTACACCGATTCAAGCTCTGTGGGAGCTAGGTATATATCCAACAAGGTTTGGGCAGTCAGCGTGGCACGTGAGGTAAGAGAATATACATTTGCTCCCATTACTCTAGAGATATTAGGTTGCATGAGTTATTGATTCGTGATCAATTCTGGGGGGAGGATGTAATATTAGATGGATTTGGTCAATCCCTGTTTTTCTCAAATTTTGGGATTTTTATACCAAAAGCTTTCGCCAAGAACTAAATATTTAGATCCAGAGGTTCTTGGCCAAATCGCTCTCCCCGGATAGGCTTTGGATGCTATCCCTGCTGGGCTTGCGGGAGTACAACCCCCTTGGTGTAGGGAGACTGTCTCTCTAATAAATGGAATAAAGTCCGAGCGTGAATCTCATTACCGGCGGCATATCTCAAGTAAATTGAGCCCCCATCTGGGTACTAATGTTAAACAGTAATCTAACTCCCCTTACTGATTGGCGTGCCGGCTCGATTGTGGAAACCAAAATATTATGAATTGTCAAAAGGCACGGAGAACTTATAGGATATTTGCTTGATTACAAATTAGTTTCACGTTGTTTTTAATAACTATATCTCAGAAAGATGCCCGGGATTTATCCTACTAATGATATTTCCGAACAGATTGGAAAATAGGTTTTACCCAACTAGAACCTTATGTCCTCCGCCCCTAACGTTAACGCCAATTGCAAGTTCCCGCACCATACCATCTCTCTCCGAAGTCGCTTTGTGAAAGATAATGCTCCTAGGTCGACTAACCATGACGTCACGGTTGTCAGTTAGAGACTTAAATACCATGTTGGTATCTTAACCAGGATTATCAGTCTTACTAAGAGTGCCCGCCGAGAAGGAGCTAAAGCTTTGTGCCCTTCAAGAGTTCTGCTATCTCGGTGTGCCCGTTCCGCAGAGCTGATGCTAGTGGTGTCTCATTACCGCTGTTCTTGGTGCTCAGGTCCACCCCCGGCGTCTCTAGCAGTAGCTTCACTATCTCTGTGTGTCCCTGGTATACAGCTAGTGATAGCGCCGTACCACCATCATCGTCCTTGTTGTTTAGGTCCGCTCCTGGCGCCTCTAGCAGTAGCTTCACTATCTCTGTGTGTCCCTGGTATGCAGCTAGTGATAGCGCTGTATTACCCTTATCGTTCTTGGTGGTTAGGTCCACTCCCGGCGTCTCTAGCAGTAGCTTCACTATCTCTGTGTGTCCCTTCAGTGTAGCCTGTGACAGCGCTGTACTACCCTTATCGTTCTTGGTGTTTAAGTCCACTCCCGGCGTCTCTAGCAGTAGCTTCACTGTCTCTGTGTGTCCCTTCAGTGCAGCTTGTGCTAGCGCTGTATCACCAAGAATGTCCTTGTTGTTTAGGTCCACTCCCGGCGTCTCTAGCAGTAGCTTCACTATCTCTGTGTGTCCCTCTAGTGCAGCTCGTGATAGCGCTGTATTGCCCCTATTGCTCTTGGTGTTTAAGTCCACTCCCGGCGTCTCTAACAGTAGCTTCACTATCTCTGTGTGTCCCTCTAGTGCAGCTCGTGATAGCGCTGTATAGCCCCTATTGCTCTTGGTGTTTAAGTCCACTCCCGGCGTCTCTAGCAGTAGCTTCACTATCTCTGTCTCCCCCTGGTATGCAGCTTGTAATAGCGCTGTATTATCCCTATTGTTCTTGGTGTTTAAGTCCACTCCCGGCGTCTCTAGCAGTAGCCTCACTATCTCTGTGTGTCCCTGATATGCAGCTATTGATAGCGGTGTATGGCCAGAAGTGTTCTTCATATTTAGCTGTACCACCTCTTGTTTTGATATTCCCTCAACCGTGTCCCTGCACACCCCCGCCTCTGGGAGTTCCGTTGTGGGTAAACCATCGCTCACACTGGAACCTCTGTTACTCAACATGTACCTGCAGTCTTTGTATAGATTGTAATAACATGCAACCCAAAAGGGAGATACACGAGAGTTTGGGTCATCGCCTCTACAAAACACACTATACCTAGAATCACCAACCACCCCCGAAACCCATGCATCATATGCTAACCCAGGTTTCAAAAACGCTTTCAAACAATCGTCTAAATAGTTGCTCCTAGCGGTGCTTGAACGTTGGACATGGACCTGCCAGTGATGAATGGAGTGGTCATGTAAGTCGGGAATGTCACCGACTTCGGGGCTGGAATGGTAATGGGTGAGTACGGTCATAAGTATCTCTGCCATGTAGCAGTGGATTCTGTCCTTCGGGGTAAAATCAGGATGATGTTCTAGAAACTCCTGCACCGAAAGATGTGCAAAACGGAGCTTCTTAAGTGTCTCGTCATATACGATGAGGTTATGGCAAATGCTCAGAATCTTCCGTGTGTTCCACGCGAGCTTTCCCCGGTCCAATGTAGTCTTATTCGGTTTGACTGCCAAGGCCTGAATGATCAGCTTAGGCGAGGTATTCTCCCCATACAGCACCCATTTTAGCACTTCCCGAGCTGTGGAGCGCGCTGCTTCGGTTTGTTTGTCGATCCGTTCGAAAACCTTCCGGTAGGTTGAATCTAGGTCCTTTGGTAATTTCTCAAGCGCATCTTCAACATCCGCAGGAATATGCTCCTCGCAAATCGCAATAATCTGAAAATGAGCCCACATAAATCTACAGCTAATTAACTCATTGTATCTTTACCAAGCGAGAGGGTCAACCCACACTCCACAGGCCTTTTTCTTTAGCGTTGAAATAATCTTTTCTTTCAAGTCTTGAGAGGCCATTCCATCGAGCAGTGATAATTCCCCATCTTTCAAGTCGTCAGGTCTGCAACGTCGTTCAATCTCTGTATCGATAAATCTATTGATGTCCCCCGTGTTATCGACCGCATGGATGTAATGGTTTGAGAATTCACGTAACTTCTCGTCGATATCGCCATCGTTCCGTGCAGTAACGAAGATTTTTATGTTACTCGCTACAGAAACAATCCTCTTCAAAGCACTGAATAAACTGCCTCGTGTTCGTGGATTGCATTCGTCAAGGGCGTCAATGATAACTGTCGTCTGCCAAACCCCCTTTGATAGCTTTATAATCAGCTCCTCGCTCTCTTCAAGCTTTAGCGGGCCCGAGCTGTGCCCTGTTTTTTCCCGGTCCTCGTATAGTGATAGTAGGGGCGTTGGAAGATTCATCCCCGGATATGCAAGGCATATTTGTTTGACGAGACCTCTCAGGATTGCTTCTGGGCTATCTCTGTTCTCATCCTGGTAAAGACAGTAAAAATAAGCAAGTGCATGGTGATCAAGGTTCTTCGAGAATTCATCGATAACCATTGATCTATTAAGGATTAGCCTATACCCCCGCAGACAACCGCCGTATATACCACTTACGCTAACATGGTTTTTCCTGATCCCGCTACCCAAAGTATCAGCCTGGAGCACAAAGGAATTGGAGGAAAGAGATGGGAAGTATTTACCATCACCTCGTAGCCAGAACAATGACGATGACTGTGATTCCTTCCAGTTCCGAAACCCTCTATTTTCTAGTAACCAATTACCTGTGTCCCCATGACGACGCCTGGCAAAATACGAATGGTGATCGATGTACTGTACACCCGACAGCCATTGCAAGATTTCCAGTCGCCTTTTACCTGAGGGATTTAAGTCTAAGCTAGAAAGGCCTGGGGATTCATTAGACACTACTTACCCTCGACAGTTTTAAAAATGGCCTCTACAGCACCGCCGATATGTTCAACCGGCTGCTCGACCTTTGAAAGAAGAGTCCGCAAATCTTGTGCACTACGCTCCTGAGCTTTACACGATTGAGCTTTCATCAAAAAAACTCAGAGCTAGGAGGGATTCCTCGGATGAGGGCCATACATACCAGAACGCCCAACAGCAGAAGCTGGATAATGTGAAGGCTGTTAGTATGGCAATTAGTGGTGTAACATTTGAGCACGAACCTTCTTTCTCTGCAGAATTGGCCCATTTGTCCACTTCCTGCTCCCCTGTCTTGATTGAATTCAAAAGCTCCCCTAACTCTAAAAAGAAGCTATCAAGGACCCGTCCTACGTATATGTTTAGCACACTCTGACAGATTCTCTCCGGTGACTCAAGCTCACCAACTGTATTTTTCTCAAGGTACTGTTTGGCATAGAAAAGATATTTGATGATTGATTCGTATAGCTTTACAATAGAATTGTTGAGGTGTTCCGTTGAGTCATGATTATCCAGGGAGTAAAGCCTCTCGTAGATATCGCAAACGCTCAATATCCGTACAAGATATTCCAGACTCTCCGTAACAATCTTCATGTCCCCGGTATAAGCGGTGCCGACCTAGGTAAGTAAGTAAGTAGCCAGGAGGTAGAGTCCAGGTGCCTATCGCGGGATAACATATATTGACACATGTATAATTAAACATAGGGCGATTTCTTACCTGTAGCAGAAGCCGGAAGCCAGACCACGCGAGGGCAACAATATCCGGATGATGCTGGATGGCAATATCACCTATCCTAGCATATCTATTGAGTTGTTCAAGAAGTGCGTCCATCAGAAATACTTTCTCCCCTTCCTTTGTGACCTTAAACCACCGTTTTTCTTCACATTGGTCCTTTTTCTCTTTCAGGTCTTCAATAAGTTCATCGACGAGTTTCACGTCTGTTGGTTCCCCAGAGCTGGGGCTTCCGCCATTTTTGGTTGCCCAGTTTTTCCAAGCCTGTTCCCACAGGCTAGTAGTTCTGTGGAGCAAGCTATTAGCATAGATGGCGCTGAGGCGAGATACTATCAGTATTCTTACCGTTGCGAGTCAGGCTCAGCCTGCCCCGGCGGCGTCTCCTGTTGGGTATCGTGTGACTGGATCGGGAGTGCTGCTGTGGTTGTAGTAGCAGTGGTGCTGGGTACGCCCGCCGGTACCTGCGTCGTGGAAGGTATACGCGCTTCATACTCGATAGTGGTAGGTGTCGGAGCCTCTGTCATTGATTCGTCTAGACCTGAGGATCCAGAGTTGACCACCTGGTCATGGACTGGGATATTTGGAGGTGTGCTACTTTCATAGATAGTGAGCACCACGAGCGCCGTCAATCCAGGATTTATTGATAGGGATACCCAGGAATTGATACTTACATCCCTGCGGCGCAAGGTTCCGCAGTAATGCTTATAGCAGAGCGGCGGGGCCCGGGTTTCGGAAGCCGGTTCGTCGTGGGGGGTTCATGGGCCGCGGGGTCAGTGGGGTTGGCGGGGACCTGTTCAGCCGCCAATGCCGGAATTGACTCATCAGTGGCGGTTTTCTTCCGGTCGCGGTGGAGTAAGCTGCGCAGCTTGCGCCTTTCGGGTCTGGGTTCGGTCTTAGGTGTAGATTGTTCTGAGCCCATAGCTTGGTCTATCCGAATGTGCTTGTTGGCTGCCTCACGGGTTTTGCTGAACCGGTGCTGGAAAACAAGGCTAGCGGAGATTTCGGATTATAAGATGGATGACGGCGTATATCGATGGCAATAACGAGAAGGTTTGTATCAGAAATAAGAAGACTGTGAATGATAGAGTGAAGTTGTGTTATTTCGGGGGGGGGGGGGAGGTGTTTAGAAGGGTCCCTGAGAATACGTAGCACCCATGCCGTGGGTTGTAATACAGTTCCACTTAACCAAGTCTTGGCGCTTTATAACAGCACTGGGTAATAAGTCATCAGACGAACGCACAGAGTGCGCACTTGCAAGCAGGACTGTCCGATGACTAGGCCCGTACCCAGCCCTCCTACACTGCTCGTAGGGGATGGGTACGAGATCGACTATCCGATGACTTCAATGTTATTACCCACCCTGTGTAACAAAAACATCCGCGTTCAACTCCACCAGGGAAATGGACAAAAAAAGATGTTGAGGACTTTTAAATAATATATAGGAGCACACTCTGTCTAGACAGGCGCTGTCACCTTCAAGATCGAGCACACCATACATACATACATGACTTCATGTGCGCCTTCGGTCCCGCTTAATCCGTCGCTAAGTGGCTGGGCAATGCAAGTCATTGGGGCTGAGACAGGCACGCAAATATGACCAGTTGGTTTCAAGACGGAAACCCTAACCCTATATAATACAACCGCTTGACTAGATCGAATTAGGCAAGCTATCCGGCCTAGCTTTTAACATGGGGAGGTGTTATATTAGAGACTTTAGCTACGCCAGTTGAACAGAAAGTCGGATAGGTTTGACAGAAATTCTAGCTGAAACTCTCTATTGCGATCTCGATATAGACTTACCCGCGGGAGAGGGGGGGTGCAGGGGAAATATGGCAGTCCGAGTTCGTCCAGAAGTCCCACACATGGGAATTAGTATCTTGAGGGGGCTGAACTTTGTTCGTGGGGCGCAATACTTACATCCATATAGGCAAAGGTGATCAGTACACAACTAACAGGGGCCAGGCTGACGACCTTTCCACTTGGATAGTACACACCTTTGTTGCCAGACCGCCTTTGCCTACATGCCGGCCCCACTAATCGTGGTTCCATCAGCATTTATCCAGAGTTGAAGGCGCGCAAGCCCACGTTGGGCCACAACCCCCGTAGTACTGACTCAACATATGGTGTTCGAGAGTCAGTTAGTCCGCTCACTATTCTACTGCCTTTTTTTTTTTTTTTTTTTAAATCATAATTTCATTAGTTTCTAGGTACAAGAATGTTGCGTGTAGGGAGTCCCTATGGCATAAACAAAACCTATACTATTCTACTGCCTACCACTCCCGTATATATATACCCGGCTAGATATGACTGTATCCCACTAGTATACACCATCGGCCAGATGGAGGTCAACTTTTAATGCCCCATGTGTCGAGCTAGCTAGTTGCCTCGAATCTCCGCCACCCGCGTGTTTATTCTCACATACTATCACTCGACCTCGAGTGATAATCCATGACCAGGTGTTCCGCAACCTGTGTGGACCGTTGATGACGTTGCTTGAGTGGGCTCATGCGTCTTCTGGGAGCTCTCGGTATCTACATGGCTAAACTGCACATTAGACTCCCAATACCGTCTACACAATGAGACAGCAAGAGTATGAGGAGAGGGAATCACCCTCTCTACCGATCACGCCACCAATGTCGGGCGCGCTCGGAAACGGTATATCACTCGCTTCACTGTGCCAAGACTTTATGTTACTAGCGATTAAAGCGCCTACCTGGTAATCTGCTCCAATCGTTGCTTATATTCAACGGAATAGAAAGCTATGCTAAAAGATACTTGATAATGTACCTTCTCAGTGACACCTGTACGGGCCTACTTCTATCTTACAGAATCGCCAAGCTAACCGCCGCTTACTAGGTAGCCGCCAAGCTCGCTTAATGGGTGTGTAGGGTCTGGTCTTGGCACGAGTGACAACTTGTGGTCGGTTGTGTGGAATGTACGGGTGGGGGGGTGAGGGAGCGACCATATCATGGATTATCCACTGGGTATGGGGTTAATTAAGGCGTTGATGTTGGGTGAGGGCTGTGGCATGGCAGGTTGTGGGCGGCCCCTATTAACTGAGCACGCTAGAGGTCGGTCTGTGTCGTTGGCGGCATAGACGTCGCTCGAAATGTTAGGTTCCTGTTTTCCATATAGCACTCACACTCTGATCATCTTTTTGTTTGATAGTAATAGCTATACATGCTTGGCTCACTGGCGCGCGCACCTTAGCTCGCCCAATCAACCCCAGAGAACGATATTGGTCGGGAGGACGCCACATCGACCGAACCACGTAATCTTGGAGGTTTCATTGTGCCACGGCAGGAATACTCTACACCAAAAAATACATCTCCGGTGGGCATAGAATGGCAAAGACTCAGTGTTGTAATTGGTGTTGCTTCTGGGCGCGCGCGGTCGGCCGTTGCCTGGAACTATATATATATATGTCCGTACAGATGTGTGTGACTGTCTTATATTGGCCTCTATTGTATCCAATATAGGTACAATTCATATCTACAAAGCCCAGGGTTAGGGTTCATGTGGGGGAGATTACATGATGCGACACCTGCCTCTTCACTTCCAATTAGATATTAACGGCTACTTATTCGAGCCAATGGGTGCGTTTCTAACTTGATTGGACCTGCAAGTACTGCTCAACAGGTCAATCCGTCTGCGCTCGGTGGGAATGCGCTAACCACATGTATGTGCGTGTACTTTAGATTACATGTAGACCGGGCCTCCGTATCACTTACTTACATGTAGATGTGGATGTCTCTAGCCCCGCTTTCGCAGCTCTTGTACACGGGGGCGTAGTACTGGCCACCACGATCAAAGCTAGACCCACTAGTTCACTTTTTCCACCCTTGTCTCCAGGTACTGCTTTATAGCTCTGTCTGATGCAATTCGACCGATATAAATCACACGCACCTCCAACACTTGAATGAACACGGTGGCCAGTGACTTGCGAAGTCGAGGTTCTTTGTCACTTTGAGGACCCCCGGGGTAACTGCGTGTATTACGCATACGATAACACTGAATTCTTAGACTGTAAGTATCACCCTTATAGCCGGGGGGAGTTGAGGGCGAGGCACCCGTGCATCCATATCTATATACATGTAGAGTACTTACAGTCCGTTCTGCAAAGCTGCGATATCAATATTCAAGGATCCGGCCGCCACCAGAGACTTGCGGCCACTAGTCCAGCGACCCCCGTCCACCCCTTGACCTGAATACACTCTACCCTTCGCTTTTACTGCAGTTCCGACAAGATGGGGAGAGGCATCAGAGCTTTGGCCTCGTCGGCTCAACAGTGTCCTGAACAATGACCGTCAGGGTGTATCCACGTATCCTCATATGCTGAGGATGACATTGAATCGCAATTCCCAGAAGATTAACTCACCCCCCAGTCTATGACTGACATGTGGCAGGTAGATAAGCACGGGCATGCCTCAGCGGAGTGCGTATCAGATCTTGCTATCAATAACCTGGGTTGTTGTCACTATTTCACCTAAGTAACACTGATTACATCACACACGGGGCAAACTTCCTTGCTCAGCTCAGCACCTCCGAGCCCACAGTTCATACTACTGAAAAGTTGCAACGCTGGATGGAATCCCCAAAGGTGCTCGTTGTAGCCCACTGCGCCTTCTGTCCCCGTCTAGCTCCATGATAGCAGCCCGGATGCCGTCAACAGCAATTACCAGATTGATTTGGGGGGCGGGGCAGACCCCGCAAATGCTACCGCCGCTTTTGACAACCCCGTGAAGTGGCATCTGAGTACTCAAATCTCTTTCCGACTGTATCGAGGCCTTTTAGCAAACTGCCTGCCTTTGAAAATTTACAGCGGGCTTATTTTCCCTTCGTTCATTACCTATATTACCCGGTTTTCTGGTGTCGCGTTGGTGGTGTTCCGCTTGATCTGGAAATACGCACTATTTTACTGTTTTATAGTCACCCGGCGTGGGAATCCTTGGTGCGGAGCTGTTTGAACACTTCAGGTTTGAACGTTGATTGCTCATCAAGCAACACATATTCTTAATATTATTGGACCGACTCAGTTCTACCTACTCTATCATTCTATCTGCTCGAATTCTTAAGATCATATCTTGTTGTTAGCTATTAGGATATTAGGGATGGGACAATGTAGAAAAAAGTACCCTAAAAGTTCCCATGCTTTTCAAAACTAGAGGCCCTAAAACCGACAGGAATATAAAACGTCCATGTAGCGAGGTGTCGTAGATCTGAAAGGAGAAGACAGAACTTTCTGCTATTTTCATAAACCTAGCTGTGCCCCTGTGGAAGGAAACAAACCACATTCCCAAACCCCATGGTCGCCGCAAGATTTATCTCATAGGGTTACGGTAGGTGTGGTATGCTGCATGTGGCTTCTACGTGAAAATAGTCGAGGCCTAATATGGCTTCTGTCAAAAATGACTCAATGGGATCCGGAGGTCCTCGGTGACGTGTGGCCTAATTGCTGGCGACTAACACACCCCTAGGAGCCCTGTCACATACTATATGCCCCGTCCCGAGCGTTCAAAAAGCGGGCGAAATCTCCCTTATACATAGACCTGCGAGCGCGGTTTATGGCACATTATGGTGCCGGCCGGTCGTGATGAACCTACGCTATCCGTGTTCAATACCGGCCTCCCTTACGCCAAATATATCACACCCCGAAAATATAAGATAGAGGAAAAATTGAAATGACCAATCCGTAGAGGATCACTAGGGCTACAGAATGGTCTTTTGATTTCTCACTCTTCAAAAATCCTGAGGCACTGATAGATTTACAGGTCTGGGTGTGCTGGGTCTAATTAATGGTGGATCCCAATACACACCTAAAACCACGGTTTGGTAACTTATTCACTTGAAAGTGCATATATTGTATGTTTTTGTTCAAAAAACCACCTTAGATATCCAAATAAATCGTTTTTGACCTGATCTTAATGGCGGTGATTCTAGGTATATCGCGACCGGCAGCATAGTTATTATTCTAAATTAACCCTAACTAACCCTAACTATAGGTCATTACCAAAGCGAGACTATTTCTGTACCCAGGGTGTTGGACAGTGATGCACATTTTGACTAGACAACGTATGCCTAAATACTTTATTACAATACAACAACAAAATCGTACAGAGCTTCTCTACATACCTAAGTACTAAGCATATACTTGATGAAGAGTATCTGCACACTCATATTTACCTTGAAATAGCCTGGTGTGGGGGTTGGCTTCCGTGTGGCTATGAAACTACCAAATATTCATCACTTTCCGACACCCTGTGTACATTTAAAGAAATATTTGTATTGGAGCCGGGCCAAATTACATTGTGTTATATTATATCAAAGACTACAGTGTGACCACCGAGTACAGCAGAAAGGTCTTTAGTTTCCAGTCGTTGCCCGTGCAAAAATCCAGATACTTCTACTATTTGCCGTATAGGTATTAATTTAACCTACTGTTAAATAGAATTTTAAGCAAAAATGAACATATGACTGATACAGCTCGAACTCTCATGGGTTATGCTCATACTCTCATAAGCCCGTGGGTTTATTTTCAACTTTTAGCTCATGTTTATATCAAACTTGACGGATCTTTGCGACAGGCTCATTGCTATTTGAATACTCACTGGCGAAGACTGGATACTTCACCAGCGGAATCGAACGTAACCAGTCCTGCTTTAGCCCATGATTTCTGACGTTCCCCAACCTCAATCACATTATCTAATCTATTCCTTCTATCCGTTATAAGTTGTTTTGGACTAATAGTTTATTAGTTAGATAGGTTCTTACCCCTATTCTGAACCTGGTCTTACCTGCTAAATAAATACACGTTCACATTCATCCGACATTGCTGGTACCGGAAAATGCATCAAGAGCCATATTGCCGGGCTTTCGGTATTATGATCATTGTTGGATAGCCACGATATATATAGGCCGGTATAGGTTAAGCTCACCTACTTGACTAATTTGGTTGTCTTTTGGGGTGACATAACAATCAAAAGCATTGGAATCAATAGAAACACAATTCTAATAGTACCAAAAAGCAAATCCAAGAAACCTAGCCAATCAAAACCCCCAAAATCCACATTGTATATCGGTATATCTATATACTTATTAGGTGTATGGCAAGGTTACAACCTATCTAGTGGGCTAAGAGGCTTCAGGTGCTATATACATGTAAAAAGAAAGTTCCGGGTCTGAGCAAAATACTTTTCATCACACTGGCAAGATTGGACATGTAACAGGTCGTAAAACCTAGGCGCTACCACAAGAAACAATGTTAATCATTTTCTCAATATCACGATAATCGGATGGATATCAGGATATTGTGGTCTTGTCGAATAGGATATTAAACGCATTTAATAATACATCAAGTTACTTAACGTATCTGGCTGGCATCGTTTTGGCTCGTCCTCCCGTTGCCAGCGTTCCCAGAGGGCTTGGAGTATTGAGTTTGTCGCGTGGTTAATGCGATTTAAGAGACCTAGTGGAAGGACTTTTCCTCTCTTATTATATTCAAATGCAACGGATTCCATCTGGGCAGCTATAGGAGTAAGGGCAACCTCATATGGAAGGAGACTTAAGGACAGGAGAAAGGAGTTGATCAAAACTTTCATAAAGTGACATTTCCTTTCTTTTCATTTTGTTTTGAAGATGGTGGAGAGGGTTTTGTATTAATTCTATGAAATGAGAGGGGGCGAGGTGAGAGGGAGGGGATCGCGCGCTGCAGTCCCTCGACTGCATGTGCCTCGTTATGATGTAACCAGTCGGTCGATCATCCCCGGAAACGGTTCATGCAATGGCTACGCAAAAGAAGCGGGAGAGGTGGGGAAGAGGAAGGAAGGGAAGAAGGCGGGCTGGGTCTGGTGGGCTAAGGGGGTGGTGCAGGACAGGAAGGCCTAGGAGGAACATAACTCAATTGTTTAAGCTGGGAAGGGGACGAAATTGTCATAATTGGTGATTTCGATACCATAAATATTGTCTTTGTTAGGAGGAGTGTGGTATTGCCATAGACAAAAGTCTGCATGCAAATAAAATAAAAATAAAAAATAAAAATAAAATAAAAAGCCCCGAGTGAGTCATCATGTCTCACCAAACAACAAGGTTAGGGCATGTACTGCATAGTCTCAAATTTGTTAGGTTCGTTTGGGGCCCTTTGAACAGTCGTTTAGAAGCTGTGTTTGAATTCGGCTTACATATGAAATAAAGTTTTGTGATATCATGATCTAGTTACATTATGATCTGCCAAAACGATTATAGTGATTCTCTGCTACAAATCTTGTGAATCCAAACACATGTGTGTAGTTGCGTGGATTGTAGTTAGGGAAATGAAATTTGACTTTTCCTAGCACTCAATCCAAATAGCAAAAAAAAAAAAAAAAGAAAGGAAAAGAAAGGAAAACTCCGGATCGCGCCCTGGGATAAAACTAACTCAGATCACGGCTTTAGTCTAGATCTAGACGGGTCGTAAGAAATAGTCCGGTTAGTAATTGGCAAATTGACGAACCCTAAACGGGGCCTTGAACGCTGGGGATGGATGCCTGTTGGTGGTTTTGTTGTGCGGTTTGGGGGGTGTATTTGTTGTGGCGTTGGGGGCGGTCTTGTGGGTTCCGTTGGAGTTATCGATAGCTTGATTGGTTGATAATCCATTCCTTCAAAATTGTCCAAACTACATTCACAAGTGGTTGCTAAAAAGTGTCAGCTTTTCTCATAACGTTTTCGGTTTTAGCGGGGGGTTACTAACCGTTTTCACCCCCTCTCCTCCCTTTCTGCCTAGCTTGAGTGCATCCTTGTAGCTAGCTTTATCGCTTGGCTTCTCTCCGCCAGATTAATGAGAGGGCCAATTTCCCTTCCATTGTATCTGGAGAATATCTCGCCCTCGCCCCCCATGAAAACAAACTCAGCGGAATTTAAATACAGTAGAACCGCAACAATTTCATTATTCGGTATAGAGTTGGCCCGATGTTGCTCCAACGATCAACAGCAGTTGTGATTTCAGAGTTTGGAACAAGTTTGGAAATACTGTAGAGTTCTGCAGCTGTGTGAAGGAGGAATATATCGGATAACGGGGGATGTTAGCTGCCGACACAGTCAGTACTTCTGGCTTGCAATCATCATCGACGGCTGGGAAAGCGGGTTCAATGATGATGAAAGGAGGGTTGAAAGAAACAAATCACTCACTGTGCGGAATAGCCTCACTAGGGTGGGTTGTGGGTGGGACTGTCAGGGAAATCTGTGGTTGATGTGGGTACGATAAAGCTGGCCTGTGTTCGCGTATGATGATATGATGATCCTGTCACAGTGAGAGTGGTTCTTGAAGATGGCTAACTGCTCAAAGATTGAAGAATGGATGGCGGGGAGAGAAGGGGGAGGAGCGGGACCAGATGACGGAAACACATGTACATTGCTCACAATAGTTGGAACGAGACTAATAAGTACATATGTAAGTACATGTATATGTATATACAAGTAACAAGTCGAGAGCATACATACTTTGTACTTACTTGATGTATTACAAGAGGTATGTACTCTGTAGTTCAGATTCATGCATGTACTGCATAGTGCTGCTAATCAATACGGCGAGACCCTCAATTATCGCTATCGAGATGAACGACATTCAAAAACGGGCCACTCTTTGGCTACTTGTATCTTCGCCAGTACAGTCACTTCAGTGAGATGGGAAATAAACATGTACTAGCTAGTGTATGAATATACACTCCTGGGGCTGGCTACATGTATATAAAGGTGCCGGACGGTTGAGGATTGCAATTTTGAAGGGCTCAGAAGTGCGCATGAATCTGAAAACATTCCTGTGTTAATACTGTATTACCTGATATGCTGCGAGTATATTATAGTAAACCGTACATGGATGTTTAATGTGCGACCAAACTCACCTGCGAGTGAGCAGCTGCAGGCGAGCTGTCGGAAGGGGACTAGGAAAAGACTAATGTTAAGTACATGTAAGTGTACATGTATGTATGGCCGGGGCGCTGCAGTGGGAGTACATGTACATGTACATGTAGTTTACAGCTGCAGATCAATACGCCACGGGTCTTCGTGTGGGTTCAAAAATGTACCAAAAATCGATTATTTAGACGACATAACAACTTAGTCAAGATCGATCGACCGTCGATGTGGGTTTTGTGAAATACTTTCCTAGTCCTCCGCTCCGGATGCGCCACGACGGCATGGTGGAATACCAGTACTGCCTATTTTATAGTAATGTGCTGCATAGGGCTTGGGACGTGGATTTTTCCTCATAGGTCAGGCCTTTCATCAAAGTACATGCAAATGCTGGTGCTAAGAAAGGGCTATTCAATACTGTAACCCTGTTTTGTAAAGATATCAAGTTTTGCATGAGCTGTAGCGAACAATGCTGAAATGTGTGCCAAGACCTCATCAGATTCTCAGATTTGGACCTATGCAGCTCCTTTGAAATTTGGTAATTGTCGCACAAATATGGAATTTACAATCTGGGCTACAGTCGCTCACTGGGTGAAGTCGGATACTTAGACACTGGATATTGACGGGCAGGGATTATAACTATGAGTGAGAAACAGCCAGGCTTCTTTTTAATACTACTTATTCGTTAAAATCCCCTGTTCGTAAACACCTAGTGTCCGTTTTCAACCCGTGAACGACTGTACTTAGATATAAGCATAACCATTTCTATCTACATAAAACATTTTGCTGCTTCATTGTTTTGCCATCTCCTAGTTTCCTTTTGAGCGGTAACGATGAATGGCGTAATACATGTAGTTATTTACAGAGCGTGCTACTCACAGTGCGCTTCTCGGGAGTATCTGCCGGGACCTAAATGACATGAGTACATTCACCTCCTACGTTTAGCAACCTAGGGATCCTTATTTCCTTAGACTGACCTACGGGCTATGATACCAAAGTTAGCATCCGCCACTCGCCCTAATACTCGGATTCAGTCAGCGAATGTGCCTATCACTAAGGTATCTAGCTATGAACAGGTTTTTTGTAGGTTTTGATCGATGATCCGATAAATACGCCGTTGGTAGGTAGCAGGTTTTCTCATGGTGGTCAGATCAAATGAGTTTAAGACTTACTCACCTTCTCTGAGCTACCCTTCTCTGCCGTAGGCCATCACCGTAATCCCTACTAGGATGCATGTAGTTGAGCTCGTCCCTAGACTTTTCAAATAGCCAGTCCATCTCATCAACGACTCGCAAAAACTCCTCCTGTCTTCCCCTCAACCACTTCTTAATCAATCCGATTTGCATTTGGAGTCTAGGGTCCTCGATAGTAGTAAAATGTTCATTTCCTGCCGTATTAGGTATTACCTCAAGTGCTTTTTCAATCTCACACCACTCTCTTCCCAATACATCCAAAGTCAAGCTGAGATATGATAAAGCCTCAAAGATGCCGCGAAGTTTGACAAGCGCACTGCCTTTGTCCGACTCCCTAGGAAGTGGCTCTGGCCATTCCTCGAGTTCATCTCGTCTTAGGGCAGCATCTACACATGGGGGAAGGTAACCGATGGATACTGGCAGACCGGACGGGAAATGATCTTTGATGATTAGGACAGCAATATCAACCAGCTTATCAGACGACGTGCCCACCTGCACGAGGGTAGAGCGGCAGGATCCCCGGGCATAGAGGGCGTCGCTGAGACTCACGCCATAGGTGGGGTTCCTGATAACCGAGTGAATGCCTAGGCTGCAAGGCGCATCGAATTAGACTATGAAATGCCCATATGCGTAGCCAGATATGTGGGCCTCGCTGGTGAAGCCCGGTAGCCAATAACTGAAGTGACAAATGGCGGGGGAAAATAGCTAACCCCCAAACCAGATGTGGAGATGAAACGGAGAGAGCATTTAACGTACCAGAGGCGTCTGATAACGCGAAAAGGGCGACGGTCCACATCTATATCTTCTTCCTTTTCCATCACTCTACCTGCATAGTCATGTCCCGGTAGTAGAACTCCTCTCTCAGTGGTGAAGTGTGGGGGTAGTGTTGAATCTGAGGAAGTTGGGTATATTATATTTCTTAAGTTTAAACTTATAACCAACTTCTCTAGTTCCATCGTGTGGGAGAGCTGATAATAGTTCAGATGACCACACCGAGATCGTGATGTTGGTGGATTGTGGGGGGAAGAAAGAAGTGGCGAGTCAGGAGAATAGCGGCGAGAAACGAAGAGGATGATGTAATGATTCCTGGTTTTAGGGTTGACGTGACATAATTATATAAGCGCTGATTTCAGAGAATGTTTCCACTACTAGCTAGGCTAGTCAAGGCTATATATAGGTAATATCTATATCTTAGATGAAGGTTGTAATTACATGTAGAGAATCTACCAAGTGTCAAAACCAACAATTTACACTTCGCCGCATCAAAAGGTGGTTGCCGGAGTGGGGATGTATGGTACGCCCAGAGATGTTTACTATACTGTGCACGTGTGCAGTTCATATCCCGCCAGGGTATTTCACAGTAGGCGTGAAGAACTGCCTATCATACTTTCCATGTGTGGTTAATTAGATGACTGAGAGGAACAGTCAACTTTGCCTCCCGCAACCATCACTTCCAAAGTACTTAAGTGTCGATTATCGGATTTGACACTTAATGAACAACCCGGCCCCCCATACCGCCGTAATTCGTCTCAGCGGACGGTCATACAGTCGTCGAAGTTACCTTTCACAGCGCGTATGAGGGAAGATTGGGGGGCATTTGTAAGACAAATGACCAGAACATGCAATTTCAACGTCAATATGAGTGTCCGCTGAGGTGAATTAATGCGGTACTTAGACAGAGCTAACAGCGTCACATCCACAGCTGGAGTTTGGAAATAGTGATGGGCGAGACAAGTTAATTAATATCTCGAGACTTTGTCTCGAGACTTAGTGCAAAACATGCAAGATGAGACCTGGGGGACAAGAAGACGAGACAAGACAAAACTGTCCGAAGACGTCTCCACAATTTGAAACTACAAACTTCTAACGGAGGGTTAGGGTTTGGCGATAGACTTATGACATGATCGTTAGTACGCCCTCCACTCCCCTGTGAAAAAGAATCTAGTACATACCCTATTGGTGCGGATGGCCTAAGCTAGCCAATTATAATATAGAATGACTGGGTAAAACCTTTCTTAACGATTTTGAAGAGGCCGGGCTATAAATGTTTTTTGCCTGCATTCATCCGTGGGATGGGCTATATACTGAGGGTAGATCGAAGTAATACTTTCTGGGTGCTGGCTGACCAGCCCACAAAGTAAAATTTCCGGAGCTTATTTAGGTGCAATAGTGTTCGAGTTCGCGCAGCTAAGGTTTTAGCTGGCTATCCTCAAAGAGTATCCTCGACCTTGCCAGAAACACCAATTATTGGTTTATTCTAGCGGAAGATAAGTTTGAACTTACAATAAACTTGATTTCCTAAGAATTCTCTGCCCAATCTTTAGTCGCTCATTTTCTAGATAGAATAGTCAGGTATCTCTGTCATCACGAAAGGTTTCAATCGGATTGGTAGCTGCCCCAGATTTCTGTGTGCTGGCAGGCTACAGCCACCCAGCTACCTCCGGCAATACCTATAGATGTCCCAGGTATATTCGATAGTTCTCGTATAACAAGATCTCACAAAAGCTATAGAAATAAGGGTTACTCTCTACTAGCGTCAGAAATATATCGTAAATGTATATAAAAGTGTATCACTGGGTAATGCACGTGCACCGGCGATTGCATCGGCGTATGCATCCCAGTTTCATTCGACAACTTTACATGTAGATACTTTAGCGGAGGTTGTAGGTAAATTAAAAAAAAAAGTTAGGTATGGGACACGATTTTTGGTTTGCGCATGTGACGCCGGGAGTCACAACTAAAATAGGGGGGACCAATATCTTCTTCCATAATACGGGCCTAATAACCTGTCTAAGAAACATCACTACATGTACAAGTAGGCACCGCTCTGAAAATCCCTTTCTTATGGCTCCAGACGCCGTGTAGCTGGTCCTCTGCAGTAGCGAAACTCCCGAGGGTAAGGGTTGTTTTTGTCGTTGGTAGTGGGCGCACCCACAAATTTATGGTGAAACTCAACAGTAAAATAGGATTGAGTCTCCCTAGTCAGCGTCCGAGGTTATCACATTCTGATTTGCACATGGCACTCAATCATTTGTACAACCTCAGCTGCGGAGAAACCCTAACCCAGCTCAGGCTGCAGAGGACCAGCCACAAGCTAG
Source organism: Morchella sp. 2018-W30 (assembly GCA_024713625.1). Lineage (NCBI taxonomy): Eukaryota > Fungi > Ascomycota > Pezizomycetes > Pezizales > Morchellaceae > Morchella > Morchella sp. 2018-W30. Next base: position 1,768,341 of record JAMJEW010000007.1, on the reverse strand, counting down.
CTGGGATCCGGAGCCATACAACACCGTGTAGGTTAGGCTCCATGGTGATGCAATATACCTAGACTCATGGACCCCATCCGTAGTGGTACACCTCAGACTAGCTACCTTGGCCAATTGGGTTGTATACAATAAAATACACAGGCGCCCCCCACACTGCCAGCGCCGTAGATACGTCCATACATGCATGGTATTTTGAATTCAAGGAATTTGATTTTTGTGAAGACAGACAACTATATACGCCAGTCGTTAGCTAGGTATGCATAACAAATAAACAACCACTATTAAGTTCGAAGAGTACATACGACCTCCAGGGCCGGTTCGACGGGGGAGGGGATTTTTGTTTATTTGTTTATATTTATACTTCATACTGCATGCATACATGCAGCCCTTAGGTTATGGCAACCAACTACTCCCTCTCTCCGGACGGGGGAGGGGATCAGTAATGGGGTAGTCGTTTATTATGTGAATGGTGATATTTAGATGTGTAGGTAGCATATATTCTTCTTGGCAAGACTGCTTCTGAAGGGCTTTGATCAATTGAGTCCATATTCTTGGGCGGATAAATCAATATCACTTTTCTTACCGTCCTTACACTATGGGCACATAAGGGAAGAGGGAGCATTATGTATATATCTGGTGTACTCACCATAGCACCACGTACCAACGTGCAGCCTATACCCATCACACCATCGACTCCCAGAATATACAGAAGGATACATAAAGAGGTCCACACTGGGTTAGCTGGGCAGCAATAGAAACACTCCAGATCTCTCGCAACCGGTCCATATACAGGAAGCTCCAGAGGGAGTAAAGGCAGCGAACACCTCAGTAACTTGTAGAAGTCACGATAGAATTTGTTAGTCCTGAAACCTTCAAGCAAGAAGGCCTTCGGGAAGCTGATAAAACCAATACTATAAGAGCAAAGTGCACAGCGCCCTCTAAATCTCGCCCATCTTTTTAGTTAGCCCTAACCCTGACTGGTAGAAGGCTTCGTATACCCCCACTATGAAATCGCCTTCTATGACCCATTTCTAAATACCATCACGCCGCCGAGGGCCTAGTATGCTCCAGACACTCCTGCGATGGCGAAGGAGTGGAGTAAATGAAATCTATTAGTGAAGCCATACCAAACTTGTTTTTTCCAGTGGGGGGGGGGACAAGACTATAACCTTTTGCCAGACAGTAATAATGGCAGAACCTCGACGCCCCCCTCCCCCCCCCCGGGGCAGAACGCACCGCTCTCTTCCGGAGAGGTAGAAGAAGAGTAAGGGGGCGGGAGCAGATGGTAGGCATAATGTCGAATTCACGGCAGTAGGTCGATACCGCTAGACAGCGTTGGTCGGGTTGTCTTAGGCGTCTTTGAGCAGGGTAATAGGTCAATACATTATTTCATATAAGGTATGCATATACCGAACAGTAGCTTACCTTTTGTCGTCGTCGATAGTGACGGTGTTCTTATCGGGATGGTGCTTGAGTGCGAGGGTTTGATGGTAGGGCTTTATCTCGGGTGGAGAAGTGACTGGAAATGGGAGAGGTGTGTATTGGAAGGGGAGCGGCTGTTATAGGCTAGGCCGATATAGGATCGAACAGCTCTGAATCTAAATATTAAGTTCTTGGCGATAGTTTTATCGCTCTAATGTGGCTAAACCTAACTTTCTTATGGGCTGCTATTATATTACATGTCATATAAAAGATTTTGGCTATTTTTATCATCTACCACCAAAGCGATTTCGGGATGTCGTTTGTAAAAGGGACCAGTAATTCATTTACAGTGCCTGGTGATCCATTCCCGAAAGAATCCATTGAAGTGTTTAGGTTTTTTATGTCATTTGAAGTAGGTGTAGTGGTCTGCCCAGGTTCAACATCTCATCAACTACCCCCCATCTCCACTAGCAGTATGCAGCAGCATGGTCCTTCGCGACCACCCTGTGCCCAGCAGCACAAAACCGCTCAAATCGCAGTCACTGCCATCCTTCGTAGAGATGCGATTATATCCATTGAATACATAGTGTCTCGAGAGGTAGAATTGGTGTGGCTGTTGGTGAGACTTGCTGAGTGCGGGGTAGCGGTCATGTGGGAGATGTATGAGGCTTGGCAATGTGGCGGTGCAGGGTTAGGGGACCAACCGATCTCAGTAACAACTATTTCATAGCAAGATTCTCTTCGTACATACATGTACTTATAACTTATGTACCCTCAAAACCCACTACAAGGCTGCTCTGTGCTCCCCGGCCCCCCTACCCAGCCAGAGGAGAGGTGAGTTACATATCTACCCCCACCTAACCTCCACAAGGCCAAATACATGTACTAACCTCCCCCCCAGAACCACAATGTCCGACGATGTAATTAATTTCTGCTACCCCGTCAAGGACCTTTCCAATGACCTTATAAAACTAACCCCCTTCATCGTAAGCCCCCTCCCTACCAGTATCATCCACAGTTCCCTAACTAACATTCCCTCCAGCCCTCCCTCCATGCCGACTCCTACTTCATGCACACCTCCCCACACCCCTCCATCTACGCCCACATGTCCTTTACCCCCTTCACCTCCGCGGCCGAGTTCACAACCACCTTCTTCGACGCCGTCGTCCGCCCCAACTCCACCATAGTCTTATATGCCGTCATTGACAAGACGCGTCCCCCCGCCGAAGACCCCGCCGGCGCCCTCGCCGGCATCATCGCCTACATCAACACCTCAGTAGCCAGACAGTCCACCGAGATCGGCTACGTCATCACGCTCCCGCCATTTCAGCGGACGCACGTGACCTCCAACGCCGCCGGGCTGCTGCTACAGTATGCGCTGGAACCCCCGGCGCGGGGGGGACTGGGTCTGAGGAGGGTGCAGTGGCAGGCGAGTACTGTGAACACGGGGTCGATGCGCGTGGCGGAGAGGATGGGGTTTCGCAATGAGGGGGTGCGGCGGTGGGATAGGGTGTTTTATGGTGGGGGGAGCAAGGGGAAACAGGGGAATGGGAGGAGGGTGCCGGAAGGGGATGGAGAAGATTTGGGAAGAGATATGGTGGTGTATAGTGTCTGTTGGGATGATTGGGAGGAGGGGGTGAGGGAGAGGGTACTAGGGATCATAGGGAAGCGGGCGGAGTAGGGAAGAGTCAGGGAGGGGATAGAATGAATCCAAGAATAGATAGATACATATAGTAATATGACATGGCATTCTTCCAATCCACTCTATTTACCTCCATGTCAAGCGCGCAATGCTATTTTTTTACGCATGTCAAGTCAGTTTTAGGACAATTCCATTGTGGCGAGTAGCCGTGTCGGGGAGTTCACTAGAACGACAAGTTAGCGTGGCAGGTGGGACTATCCGACTTAAGCTTCCCCCAGAGCCCCAGTGCCTAGAGCTTGTTGGCATTCCATCTCAATAACTAAGGGTGATCTGGATATTACTCCCCGGGTTACTGTTTATCCCGCGCCAATAGTATGTGCGCACTCTAGAATTCGGATTAATTCTAGCACCTGTGATGACACCCGTCGTCCAGGCCTCCATCTTCATCCATAGTCCTCTTAGTCCCAGGTAGCGCACGGATACAGTGACTGCTCATGAATTCACAAGCCATAACCTTAACGTATTGATGAAATTCCCAAGAACACAATTTATCTCCGACACATTATATTCCTAAAAAGCATCTGCCAGGCACATAGTCCAGCCCACTCATTACCCGCGCCCCCAAATATATATGTACCCATCCATCCAGTACCTCATGAGCTATTCCCCCTACCCTCACTACCCATGGCCTCTACTGATCGGCGGCGCTCTCTAATCCCTTCTCCCACACAACAGAACTTGCTGCCCGACGCATTTACATGTGTAGTCAGTCACTCTTAAACATAAATCACCGCCGCACGAAAACCCACCAAAGTTTTATGGGGCGGCAAGCGATTTTGCCCGCGGTAGTGTAAGAACTGAATCCCAGTCCTTGGGCCAGCATCAATGCTGAATTTCAGTCTTTACGCCGCGCTATACTAGTATACTTTAACCCTAACACTTACGAAAGTCCCCCATGGCCAAAGGGTCTATGCTTTTATCCGTTCTAAGGTACATATAAATGCTGGTATTATTTCCACCGCTGGTGGTAAAATAATTTACTACCGTTGCTAAGACACACTAGGACGATTTAGCCAACCCCTGTCTCTCAGGTTTTGAGCTTAAGTTTTGAGCTCTTGGCGGCAAAAACTGCCGCCAAGATTTAAATATTTAAATTCAGAGGTTGTCGGCCAAATCGCTCTTAGTACTATTGTTAAGCTGGCATTGCCAAGCACTCATTACAAACCCGAGGTCTTGGCATAATTCTCGGGATCACAAAATGCTGCAAATTGCAAAGTTATTATTAGTACATGAATATTGTGGGTTATCTCTTTTACTTTTTTGAATAGAAATCGTAGGCCAACCATCGATTTTGGTCAAAATTACTAGTTGCAGGGACCTTTTTGCTGGGTGGGCAAACAGCATCCCCCCAAATTGACAATACCACTGGCATGGTAACATCACCCATACCCTGAGAGCTTCACGTGATCGAGTGACTCATTGTGTCTCACTCATGCCTTTGTCGGACTACAATTAATTACTACATGGATTCTAGGGAGGGGGGGCATATATGGGATTTGTGGATTCATAGGGCCCCGCTTCCAAATATCAGTCCCTATAACACGCACCAAGCGCCCCACCAAGTAACAATAACCCCTCCAAATCTCAGCCCCCAACCAAGTAACCTCCTCAAAATAATACACACATCCCCCAAGCCATTCACCCAACCACAAACGGCACAGTCCCCTCCACGAGTCCACTATCTACACCCAACGTCAGCCACGCCCACTCGACCCCACGGCTACACCCAAAAACTCACCAGCCCCCGAAACAGCCGCCCAAGGCGGCAAATACGCCACAACCTCGTTGAACGCCGGGATCTCATCCCCGTTCGTATCGCTCCACAGACACACAATTCTCCCCTGCAGACTCCCGGTGCCACTACCCACCGCGCGCCTCAGCTCAGGGGCGGTGTCGGGTGCCTCCGGTAATGCTTTCCATGTTACCTCAATGCTCCATCCCCGCCCCGCTTCCCGGCTCCACAGTCGCACCTGGTTTGTTCCCGATTCTGGCAGAGGCGGGCCCAAGTGGTTGGGTAGCGAGTTGAGGATGTAGATGCTTGTGGCATTCTTATTGTCAAAGAATACTCTGCAGGCGCGGCTGTTCTTGGCCTTGATCCTTAATCTGGCCTTTCCATCTGCTATATTTTCAACACTATATTTCACCCATGTGGAAAACTTACTTTCTTTATTTGTGACGTTTGGAGTGAGTCCCGCCCAGCTGCACTGCACGAGTCCTGCAAGCGGGGATCCTGGTGCCAACGGATCACATAATATCGGGGTGTTAAATGTGCTGGGTAGGTGTGTTATCGCTGAGACAATGAATCCGTCATTCCCGGTTAGCTTTACTTTGTTTTGGCCGGTAGTGAGGTCGATGCTTTGTATGAAGTGGGTTTTAAACTTTGCATCAGTGGTAAACGGGAATGCGTGGAGATTGTAGATCCCGGTCATGACGAAGATCAAAAGTACGGGTAAAGCAATGTTGCACCATATGCGGTGCAAGAAAGGACCCAGCGGGAGCAGGATGATCACTGATCCTACCGCGAGAACTATATAGGGCCCCATCGTACCTCCGCCGTCGCAGAGTGTTTGTTTGAGCATTGTATTGGCTAGGAGTACTAGCTGCAAGGTAAATAGAACTGGAATTGGTGCCAGAAGGAGAAACTGTACACCCCACGTCCAGTCTGGCAGAAGGGCACTCCAAGGCTCTTCTTTGCCTTGTTTACCGTTCCCCGGTACTGTTACCTGCTGCGTGCCTAATCGCATAGCTGGTGGCCCTCTAAATAAGGGCGTGTCAATATCCCCTCGGTAGAGGTCCTGCTCAAACCCTCCTCTATCGCGGACAATAAACAACTCGTAAATCGAAACACAACACCCCAAGAATGCTCCTATGTATAGCGCGAGCATGAAATAGCCGGCACCTACACCTACTCCAGGAGAGCTGAGGTAAGCTACCCCGAGCATGACGAGCCACATAAAAGCCCACATCTCCGCAAAAGCCCAACCTCTTGCCAAGGCGGTTGGGTTTTTTAGATCCGCACGTTTCAACACGCCCCAAGCAACAAGAAACCAAGTACTTGATAGTGTTGCCCACACCGTCTCCAAAGACGAGTACATAACTAGTGGATTCACAGCGTGTATCCTGACGGCTACTATCAGAGTAGATGCGCTCGCCAAGAAAAATGCCAGAGGAAAACGGAGTATGCCCCTTTTCCAGCCTGGGAACGTACCAAGGCTGTAAATTGCAGTCACCAGCACGACAACTGGGACGATGAGTAATGTCAAAGACCAGGCAAAGAGTGTGTTTACCTCGTAAAACGTCCAGATGCGGTTGAAGACTATGACCAGTTATACATCAAGCCGCAAGTCACGGGGAGGCGCGGGAATTTACAGTCAAAATAGACAGCTGGCTTTCCTGGCTGTGGTTTGTTGTATTCAGGGCTCGTATCTGCCGCCATCGCATCGACTGTATGGAGAGCAGTCAATAGCATATGGGATATAGATCTTTTGCTAGCTTGTGGCAGTCAGTAAGGAGATGGATCTTGACAGAATGGGCAGGAAAATTACTATATCCCATGTTATCATCAGGTGTATGGTGACGGCTCCGATGTCGATAGAATGCAACATCGAGACCTCTCATATTAAGCGCATCCTTGAAGATTTCGTAGTCCGTTGCGCTCCTAAGTATAAACTGGGTGATTAATATATATTTGCACGAGCCAATTCCAGAGCAAATAACATGAGGAGACAGACCTGATTGCCCCCAGTCCAGACGCATCATTGAGAAGAACGCTCCCCAGGGGTCTCGGGGCCGTCTGGTAAAACCCATTGACGGCGGTGTCACTCGCGCGGAAAAGCACCGCCCGACCACCAGTGCCGCTGCCCCCGAGATTTAGGAAGATTTCTAACAAGAACGGGGCCCGATGTCAGCGCTGGGGTGCTGGTGGCTTTCCAAGGAATACCTACGGGGAAGCTTGGATAATTTATGAGTCCCGAAGGCTCTCGCGCCATTCTATATACAGTCAGCGCCCAAACAAAAAAAATTCCAACAAGACATGCCCATACCAGCCCATCCTCCTCACCGCAATTCAACAGCATTATGATTCCTCTCTTTGGCCGTTTACCCCTCCTCGTGAACGACTTGACCAATTGTAGTATTGTCACTACCCCAACCCCGTCGTCGCTCACTCCTGAATTTGCAAACATCTTAGTTCCGGTATATCAACAAGGAAGAGGTGCCAACCGTGGGATGTAGAGACGCTGTCATAATGTGCATTGACCAGCGCGGGTGAGAGATTCGGGTTCGTGCCGTGGATATACACCATGATATTCCTCCCCTCAAAGTAGACCTTTACCACAGCCAACATACCGCTCAGCCCCGCATTATAAACAGCCACGTAGAACAGAATCACCTACCGCAATCCCATCAGAAGGCCCCACCCAGGTAGCATTGGTCCCCACGCCGACAACATCTTCACCAAGCACCTCCGCTACCCCCTTCCCCCGCCGCTCCCCAACTATCCCTTCCAGCCTCTCGAGCAACCATTCCCCAACGACAGCAATCTGCGGGCTGTTGTATGGATGGGACTTTACGGTCAGGGTCACCAGGTCCGCATATGCTTCCTCAACGCTCACACCCCACAGACCCTGCTCCTCCAGGGAGGCAACGGCGGGGACACTGCCGTCGAGGTGCAGCAGGTACACCAAGATGACGGTGTATGTTCCCAGTGCCAGGAGGGTGACTGGCAGAACCTTGAACCCCCTCAGGGCGTGGAAATTGATGTGTTTGTGGAGGAAGTGGAAGACGAGGCGGCGGAGGTAGACAATGATGCGGGTGAGCCATGGGAGACGATGGCCGTGGTCGTAGTCGATGAAAGGCATCTTGTGTGAGAGACCTGGGTAGTTTCTGTACCCGGTGGGGGGCCCAGGAGAGTTTATCTTGCTATCCTTCTGGTCCATCCCAGCTGTTGGCGTCGAGGGGGGGGGTGATCTATTGAATATAATATACTCTGTGCAGTGTTGTTGTATTAAGGGAAGAGTACAGATGCATAAATGAGAATACCGTAGTGCAGTCACTGTCCGGTACATACATGCAGTAAACGTATATCAAGGCACGGGACTACATGTACTCCCATATGGCGCATCTCTCCCCCAACACCAGAGTCCTAAGTCTCCCTCCCAGATCAGGGGCAGTATTTGAAAAATATCCATCCCAAAGCACCACCACCACCACCACCACAGTATGGACTGCAAACGAGACTAGAGATACCCCACAGGCTATAGAATCGATACTGATATCACATACACACCCACCACACCCACAGCACAACCAGTCCTATCCAATACGTATACACCGATCACGAGCCATCACTCGCTCATTCTCTCCCCAGGGTTAGGGGTAACCTACCAGAATGTATTTATGCTGATGCTGCGTAAGGGGGTGCTACTACTCTCGCCTACTGCGGCGGTGCTTTCTTGGAGTGCGATTCGAACCGGTCAACAGTTCTTCTCATATATGTGGCCCCCCATGTCTTGTGACAAATCCCCGCCAAATACCCCCTCTACCAACCAGAAAAGGGATTCCAAAGTATGTTTACAAGTACATAACCCCAGAAACAGAATATGAAAACTCTATATTACATCCCAGATGAGACCTAAATAGACGCTCAAAGGTCGTTACGTGGTGTAGATGTGAAGTAACTCCCCGAGACTACTTACAACAGCGTACCCCTATGTTATCTTCAATAGGAAAGACAAGCCCGCAGTAACTCAAGTACTTTTAACTGCAATCTTCTAGATACACGTTTACCCTTTCCTTGAGACCTCCTAAAGTACACACGCCTAGATTGAATCTCCGGGATACCCACCAGAAGTACATGTAGTACTTGCCACCCCCCAGGAAAGCCCGGTGGTAGCTCCGCCACATGCAACCCGCGCGCCCCCACGACTACCCGTCAACCCGCCCCAGCCAAGAGAGCAGAGCCCACCGACACCGAGCGCCACCGCTCCCCCACCAACACAAGCCTCTAAAGGACTGCGCCCGCCCGCCGAAAAGGGGATATGGTAGTTACAAGGATCTAGGACACATCCGGAAAGGGACGGACCCGATGCGCCCCCCCCCCCCCACACGAGCAGAGCCGGGTTCTCGGGTGAGGCCCTGGCCGGGCCAACGTCTTTGCAGGGACCGATGGGTGTAGCACTGCATATACGGCTGCGGGTGGCTTTCTGGTGCTTGTATACTTAGTAGATTAGATCAGGTTCAGTAAGTCGTTCTGTATTATGTTTCCAGAGTAACGGCAAGGATCAGGCAAGGATCAGACAAGGAGAAAATACAGCGAGATAACCCAGCTCGCTCTATTGGTTCAACAATCCCTACTCAGCGATGGAGACATAACCCTAAAGAGGAGGGAAGTTCGATAAATCATGCGCTTTAGCAGAAAATCTGCTGAACCTCTTTTCCAAAACTCTGTTTTTTCCGGGTTATCTAGGCTAGATTTTACACCCCTGCAATGATGCATGCTAGTACTTGCTGGACCTCTCGGGTACTATAGGTAGGGTCTATCTACACCGACGAATCTACCGGTCGGAAACCGATTTACACAGGGGTAGGGATGGAGCAGATACTGAGAGGTGGGTTCAATATCGTGGAGAGGAATGACAGGGGGTAGACACCACATTGAGGTAAAATATTCGAGGGACAAGGCTTTATGCGAGGTAGGGTCTGGGGACTTGCACCACCCCGAGAATCGAAGATGCGGGGAGTTCGAGTAGACGAATCATGTTGCACTACACCACGCCGTTGCCTACCCTGCACTTGTGGAGACTGCACTTTTAGAGGCTGCACTTGTAAAGAGGCTTCTCGAGGGCAGTGTAGGCCGAAGAAGTATAGTAATCAAACTCCGGTATACGCCGCAGCCTCTATATATAGGAAACGAAGAGTCACTTAGGACATTACTGGGAAAAGGGGCCAATTCACGTATGAAGGTCCCAAAAGGCCAGAGTACACCTGATATAGCATTGGAGAATTGACACAACAATATTAAGACAGTTAAGCAAGATGTTTGAGTTAGTCGCCTACTGCCACAGACTAATATATTTTACGGCAAAGGCCTCTCAAACCACGGATCTTACTAAAAGACCCGATTACCACAGCTACTTTTTCAGTTGACTCATAGCACCAGTTATTACGAACTCGTAAACGATCAAATTATGGACTCATGCGCTATGAATACGTGCGTACTCGTATCAATCTACTACCCAGGTAGATGACGACAAGCGGTTTCCCTCAGCCCCCCTGTTTATAGGAGCTATAAATCCGAACTTTTCATGTAAATATAGGCCGTGTACAGAGTATTTAAAGTATCAAAAGCCCGAAACAACCGTCCCTTGGTGGGTGCACTGCCAAAAGTCCATTTATAAGGCCTGTCAGGGTATTATATTATGGTGAGAGCAGCAGGGAATATTGTGGTCGCAGAACAGGGCTACACAATATGAGTGTTTTGGTTGGATCCATGGAGATCGTGTTAAATGCTCCATTGGTAGTAGTTGTAGTAACGTATCCAAGCCCAGTTCTTCAGAAAACGTCGTATAAAAGACCTTCGCCGTATACTTTAGTGCTTACCAGTCGTCAGAGGACTAATTGTAGTTGACTTCTCTCCAGAAATAGACACTAGCGTGCTTGGTGCTATGAAAACATTCGGTCATGGAGGGAGTCGATCGGATGATGGATGATATTGTGGAATCCCCTTTGTAAAGTACAGACCTCAGAATATTCGTTATCGGCATAAGGGGGTGCGGCTATTCATGATATATCCATCAAGGCCGGCCCTAACGGATCATTAATTCCGATAGAGTACTAAACTGAGGATTCTACCCTTTCATGTAACCAATCAATTTCCAAGTATAACCTTACCTTACCCTTTAAGGAGTTACATACAGCGTATTTTTTGGTACTGTAATCTATTTTCTCTAGCCTACATCGTCGCCGGCCTTGTTATTTGTCTTTTCAAGTGAGTGAAGACACTGATGGCACAACCACAAGTCATGCAATGATCAACCAATTAATCGATCAATAAAACAAATATTTACAGCCTAAGGGGTTGCACGCATGGTATGGAGCATAATAATAATAATAAGCGAATGTTTACCCGGCTGAAAACGAGTGATATCCCATGACAACCAGCTACCCCTACCTATCTCCAAACCACCTCGTTCCGGAAGGATTTCGCGGTACAAGAATAAGTTATAAGAGTCGAGGAGACACTCTGCCGAACTTCCGGGAGTCTCTTACAGGTTTCTATTTTTGAAGAAAAGAATTGTGCGTTTGCCTTGCCGAGTGATATTTCATGATTTCCCCGCATTCGAAAAAAGTTTGTCTGCCTTGTTTGACAAACCGTTACATTCTTGCCCTTATGTATGTACATGTAATAGTGCAATTTTCACGCGTAATATCGAATAGATGTGCATCACGTCGTATTTCCTGCACTCGTCTATTCATAGCGTTTCTGAACACGACTGGTGCTGCATAAAAGTGCTACATATGCAATATTGATGAGGATTTATAGCGGCGCACGAATAGTCTTCTATTCCCATCCATGCAGTAAACCAATCCTGCATATTTCATGGCCGACAGAGCTAAATTTATATATCAGATGAACTTCTAATTAAGCTTTATCGACATTGCCTAGGGGCATTTATGCATGCAATGCTTAATCAGAATTCCTAAACATGCAAAAAAGTCTACTTCATCCTTTCTGAACCGCTGAAGTCATTAGACTCTTTAAAAATTTAATTGGGATAAACTATTATAGATGAGCCGAGAAGCCTCCACGTATCAAGAAATACAAAGGAAAAACATAGATTATATGCGACACTTCAGCCATTACCCAACCCCTCCCCTCTCTTACCACTAATAGCCCCCCATCGGTGCTGATTCGTAGTCATAGCAGAGTGTTTCTCCCATGATGTCCATCAAATCCCCGATTGTCTTGGTCACTGCGATCTCACGCATCGGGATCTCAAACTCCAAAGTAACATTACCCCTTGAGGTTGCGTTTCCGTAAGGGAAGTCGAATGGGTAGATAGGGTTGGAGATATCGTACAACCTATAGGGGAGATCTTTCTTCTGCCATTCCCACCAGAGACGATCCATATTTGTGTGGTGAAGGTAAAATAGTGGGTCTGTGGAATTAGGTATGGTTAGTGACTTTTATAATTGGGGGGGCGATAAGAAGATGTGCAACTCACCACCAGCACTGCCCCAAACATCCGCCATCTTTAAGTAGCAAAAGAGGAAAAAGTCAGCGAGCCATTCATAACCCCTAAAACCCAGTAATTGATTCATACCGTTCCAAGTTCTCCACCAATTGCGAGATGCCCACCACCATGATATCTGTATGTATGGACATTCTGAATCTTGCCTTGTGCCTTGAGATCAAACCATCCAAAGGTAGTCTGCTCCATGGTATCTTTTATCAACTGGGCGGACAAAAACGTAGTGGCGATCCAAGGGCTGAAGTCTCTCGTCAAGCATCTCTCATTCAATTGGATGTTCTCTCTCGGTCCCAGGCGCACAACCATGTCCTTGAAAGCTCCGTCTTGAACGCATCCTCCACCCGTGCGTCCGGGAGCGGGTGGGAAGGGATCGATACTTTCGGCAATCCATGGACCGTTTCCGCCGAAACCAAGTGGGCCGGGGTCAAAGATGGGGGATGCGAGGAAGTCCTCTTCCCTAGCACTGTCAAGTGTGTAGTCCCAGTACCTAAAGAAATTGTTGTAATTAGTTTCTTGTCTTAATATGGTGAATATATCTTCAGATTTACTTACGGCTGACCACCAGTGTAGTTGCATTCTTTGATCATTGCAACTTCAAAGGCTGCGACAAAGTATCTGTGCCTAGTAAAAGTCAGATATAAAGTCTCACTACTCAAGAAATCAACTCAATCATACCAAGGGAGCGTGTGTCCCTGTGTCCGTTAGTAAATATTTCAGGACGACTCAAATTAAAGTAAGGAGGGAAAACATACCACGAAATGGATAGTGTTTGCGTCTCTAACGTGTAGCCCGACAAAGTCATCGTATCTCGACACAGCGCCTGGAACGTTCGGGGTACTGATTGCTGGTAGTTCTTGCATACACTTCACAGCCTCAATGTAATTCGACTTTTCCTGGTCGGACAAGGTACGCCTTTTTTTTTTAAAAAAAAAGGGGGTGTTAGTTTGATGTTACCACGCAAGGATTATTTGAACAAACCATTCTTTGCGTAGGGGGGGGTTAGCGCATGTGCCCCGGCGAGAGTGTGACGGTAGTGAGAAAGCTACCGCGAAAAGAAAACTACACACAAGTGGAATCAACTTCATGGTTGTCGAGATTGTATTTGCGTGTCTGGTTGTGTATCTGGATGGATGAGTAGGATGAAGAGTAGGATGTATCTCGGGGAACTCAATGTCTTTTATATCTTGATGTCCATTATGATTTCAACCAGCGAGCCGTCATGTCAGTGACCTGATCAGAAGATAATTGTCATTCGAGACATCATCTACGGACTGAATATGTGCAGGCGTAAGTCAACCCCGAGTAACCCGTATAACGTTCGTATCTTTGAATAAAAGAGGTTAAGGCAGCCATGGGTATGGTATCTACTGATCATGAATAGTGGTATGTAGTCTGAGGTGGAGGTTATACGCATGGCACGTGTGGTAGCGGAATTTCGGATGTTGTAGATAGAATCGGCCATTCAATGCATTCAATGACAGTTCTTGCAACAAAATCACTGCACTGGAACAGAAGATTCAATTACCATATCTGGGGAGCATCTGCAAGTGCTCAACTGTTCCTCGTGCAGTGATGATCTATTGATGGCTACCCAGAATTGGGTTTCTGCCTATGGTAGTGCATGGTAGTGCAATTATCTGCTAATGGTTGAGATCGACAAAAGCTTCTATTAATATATGAGGCCGCGGTCGACTCGCTAAGAGCGCTAGATCCATTCCGGTAACTTTGCCTTGCACTCTCGCTAGATCAGTTGTATCCGGTCCTATCCTGTTGAGGAGCGTGTATTGCACTACGGATTAGGACATGTAGTGATCAGTTTTCGATGGAATGCATTATTTTGGGGGGAACAACGTGTGATCCAAGCCTTGCAAGTCAAACCCTGATCTATAGCTACCAATAATGAGTTATTCCGGTACATATTGGATATCTCATATTTTCTTTTGCTAGGCCGAGTAATATTTCAGAGTGAAGATCTTTCCTTATTTAGACGAGAGTGTTGTCATTGATTGGGGTCTCGCCCTCGAGAGGTTGATATCTATGGTTAACCATAGTTTCGGGTCGCATGGGGATCCTGGGCCCATGGGGGGGTTTTTTTTAAGAAGTCAAATCAGCTAAAGCTAAAGTGAGCGATTAGAGAAAGAAACTAAAATAATTTAAAGTTGAGGCTCAAACTGCGCTGAGGCAGGGACTACAAGTACTAGGTACTCTACCCTAGTGGAGAAGTGGGGACCACACTACATAGGAGGGTCTTTTCGTATTTCCAGGCTACAATCCCTGCACCAACACCACTCACAACCAACTCACACTCACTCACTCACTCAACATGCAACCCCACACACATGTACAGTCAGTTGGTGATGCGCTGTGATTTGATGATCTCAATCACTACCAAAAGTATCTCCAGCCGCACCCATCTCGTGTAATCTACATATACATCAATATACCCCCCTCTCCCCCAAAAAAAAGCCATCGGGAAGGAAGAGGTAAAAGTTAGCGAAATCTATTTAAGACTCAGCAGGCGTCGGGCCTATGAACACAAAATCCTTTGTACGTGTCAATGCCTCTATGTGTGAGAATCGAATTCCTTTCCATTCCGATTGCAGCCGGCTGAATTGAGTGGATTTTGAGGGGCCACGATCGAAGGTCTCGTTCAGCCCTTCTTTTTTTCCCTTTATTTTTATGATCCTTGCGGACATCAGTTGTGCTACTTTAACTAGTAAGTACACATGTAGATAGAGTAGGCGTTCCCCCCTACACCATAACCCCAGCCTCGAAATTACCGACTAACCCGTTCAAAAAGCCTTTGGGAAAGGTTCAACTCCTCGGGGGGGTGTGGATGAACGCCAAACTAACTATCCTACGTTGTCATAAGCAACAGGAATGAGGATGTCATGGAAACTACCGCGCACATACTCATCTTCGCTCACTCAGTACAATTTCTCGATCCATATCCGAAGTCCACAAGCCAAAGCTCTATCTCGGCAGGGAATAGGGCGTATTGACCAACAACTTCTGAGTCTAAATATTTAGTTCTTGGCGACTGGTTTTTGGTGTGGATAGCGGGCCAAGAGCTCGAAATTTGGGCTCAAAATTTGAAAATATGAGTGTGGCCAACACGCTCTAATCAGGTCCACACTCGGGTGGTTTCTCGGGTTCTTCCGGCGGTTGGATATGGGGTTTGCGGTTCGCGGTTTGCCCGATTTTGGTCTGGTTTCTTGGGTTCACTAGATCTTACTATGTGCGCAAGTCGGCGCGGCTGACCTAGCGACACTTCACTCACGATCAACTATCTCTCATTCACTTTCTCTCACTCAATTCACCTAACAGACTTAGGGCGCTCTTTCTACCACCATCAATCGCAAAACCTTTTCCTTACCACCACCGTCGCGCTGTTATGAGATCCATCACCCGCTCCAAGTCCCTTCCTTCAACCTGCTATATAGCAAAATCTTCTAGCTCAACTCATAGCTCGGTCATATAGAGTCTTTTGATCGCACATACACCCCGCTATGTGCAAGAATCTTAGAGATTAGGAATGTGTAAGCACCCGACCTAGCTTTTTTTACGGTCAAACCTCCATCAGCAGTCAGAAAGCTTTGGTGCAGGGGGAGGGCATGTCTATGTGTGGAGCGCGCGGTGTTTTTTAGTGTATGGGTACAGACCCTGGTTTACCTGCTACGGTATCGCGCGTGTAGGAGTTACATACTCTATTGTCTCTCGAGGTAGGGTAGAGTATGTAGAACATGCACCTCTAGGAAATCCTCATTATACATAAGGAAAACCTTTCCGTAAGAAAAAAAAAAGCATACAGGGTACATTCCAAGGACTCAACACCAAAATCCTATTTACTGTAAGAATTGGGGGAGGGTTTTTGTTATAGAAATGGAGGCTGGCCCCAATCTTGACGTTTCTTATGCAAGCTCCAATTGTAGGGTTGTTTTGCTAGCGTGTAAGTATGTAACTCAGGCGTAGGCTAGATCATCATAAACCCTGGATAGTTCACAAAATCCCCGCCTTACACATGCATACTCAGATTTTACCCTAGAGGTCGGTTTATAAACGAATAGCGTGTTTACAAGATGCATCTTCCACTCAGCCATAGCATATATCTGTTGGAATGGAAGGTTGTGGATCTAGCAGTAAATAGGAATCGGTAAAATAAGCTTTTATAAATTTAGCAACAGTCGTTCACGAATAGATTAGTAGTAGTCCATATGTGCTAATGATTTCTATTAGCCAGAGAACCCTGTTCGTCAACAGATCATATTAGAGTAGCTTTTATATAATTATCGATAGTAATAAGAGTTGAAGTGACGTTAGAATTCTGGATCGCTAATAAAATTTCACCGATTAAGACGTGCATTAGAGTGATTTGGCTAATCCTGTTTTTAAATTTTGAGGGATTTTCACACCAAAAAACTATCTCCAAGAACCAGATATTTAGATCCAGAGCTAGAGGTTGCTGGCCAAATCGCTGGTTCGTTTACGCTCTTGAGTGAGACTTAATTACTTTACTTATTTAACTAGACTCGAAACCGTAAATAATACATTTAGTTGATTAGTTGATGTAGATGTTGTACGCAATATATATATAGCCCTTAGGTGGGGAAGAAATCAAGTGGATACCACAATTACATAGGGATGTGAGCTTGAAGTAACATATGGCGCGAGAAGGCATGGGGGTGGGTGTGTAAACCTCAGAGGAATTTTTTTTGTATGGGAATTAGACCGTTAGGCTAGGCACTAGTACTACGGGTGTAGCTAGGGGTAAGTCTGTAGACACCTACTGACCCCCGTAGTACAATTATGGGAGTAGATCTCCCAATTTCTATAGACTGATTGGCTGCAAACGCTGAAGTTTATACACCTACCCTCCATAGCTTCTCGAGCCATATATCCCAACCAACGGCCAATCCCAAGTAGACTGAGGGTAATTGAAAGGTTGCTCTCATCTTTCTTAACCAATGCCCTATGAACTTGCGGTCTGTGGCTGCCCGCATACTGCTCAAGATCCGGAGGTGTGTTTTAGGGGCTTGGGACGTATATATATATGCGTTTGCGTATTGGTGGAGTATTTCTCAAAAGGTTCATAGGTCCTGCGTAGTGGTTTGCACACGCGTATCATATTACGCAGAAATCTTCCATGTATTTCGACATTCAACAGCCTAGACTTCGAAGCTTCAGAGTCAAAATTTCCTCGTCCCCACCTTTATCTGCTGCTCAAAAGGTACGGGACTAACTCTCACTATCTTGCAACTGTCCGATGCTAATATCACTGTTTGTAGGTGTTAGACTGATCTGCGATTTCCTTATACATTTCTGCTCAACCCCGACCGGTAAGTTGGTCAGTACAGTTTCCCAGCTGGCTATTATCATGACTACCTTAAGGCGTGGGTCCGCAGAAATCTCATCCATAAACCTGAAAGCATAAAACTTAATGCGGGTTACGAGTTAGACTGGATGGCAAGAAATATAGTTGGCTGCAAGCAATGAAATGTTGTTACATGGGTATTGATAAGCCTGCTTCAACTGGCAGTACCTTAAATATAAACACGGCTACAGCAAGACGGCGACTAGGTACACTGTCTCGATGGTCAAGCCAATGGCTCAAAAAAGGCCCTAGAAGCGGTTATGAATTTCTTATTTTCAAACGAAGAGGTTATTTTAGACAAAGGATATTGGTCGACTCGAGGGTCCTTTAAATAGAATATTGCAGTTGAGGTTGCCGACAGCTCAAACACACTTCACCTAGAGGAGATAACCTTGAATATGGAAAGAGTTAGATTACTCGGTGGCCCTTAGGGCCCTTGGAGAGCCTCCAAAAGCGAGATTGAGGCCGTGTTCGGGTTATGGATGTTGCATTTTAAGGACACCGAAGTTCAGCGAGAAAAACTGCAATCGAGCCCCAGGAGGTGAATAGTCCACGAAATGGGGAACAAAATGATCCGGAGAGGAGTCGGTTTCTGCGTATATTTGGGCAGTGTGATACTGCAGGAAAGATAAACTACGAGCGCTGGATAACACGTGGGTCTGGCTTTGTCAAAATGACATATATATTACAACATTCAACGAAGGCGTTGGAAAATATGGTCATGTCATTGGCATCCCTCAAAACCTCACCTTAATGAGCATGGAAAATCCACTTCTCGGCATAATTTCGGATACTAACCTCGAAAGTATATGTGGACAAACAATTCTTGCGGAGTTTGTTTCCGGCATATCCGCACATATCAATATCGAAGCGAAGATATCTCTCCGAGAGGGAATAAGGGCGAAAAAAGGGCATTTGGAATGAGCACCACTGTGTTGGCCGGGCTTGTCAAAGAAATCGAGCTAACAGGGTTGGCAAATACCGAGGAAGCGTATATGAGCATTGTACCTATGTTGTCGAAATTCGGGAAGCTTCCTAGGCTTGATGACACAGAATTCTTCACTATCTTTGCTAAGGCTTCAAAGTCTCATTTGGAAAGTGAGCAAGCTGAATGGGTGCTCCTATGGCTCTTTCACTGTGCGGAGGCCACCGCCAATGCTTTCGAAGAAAACAACGAGTGGATGAAGGCTGGGCAAATATACTTAGAGCTCCGTCGGGCATGTACAAATATATCAGAGTCGAATGAATATATCAATAAAGTCGACGACAGAATTGCTTTATTTTGCGAAAGCGCCTTCTCTGTGCGCATGGTTTGCGACAGGGCCAAATACGATAAAGTTGACGCCGAACTAGCTCACGCACACTCATTCCATGTATGACTAGCGTCCTGGGAGGAACATCAGAAAGGATCCTGAACGCATGGAAAGATAAAAATCTTCACAACCATTCAAACGACTCAGCCGTTCAAACAGTAGACGGACAATTGTTAGAGGCAGCAGCGAACGGAAGGGTACTACTTGTCCGAAGGCTTCTAGACGAGAAGGCGAATATTGAAAGTCTTGATCCCAAGAAGAGAACACCGTTAATTCTAGCATTCATGTCAGGCCACGCCACAGTCCTCTTGCTATTAGTACGGAATCGTGCCTGAATGGGTACTCAGGATTACTTAGGTCAGACCTTACTACATCACGCCTCTGCCAAAGGACATACACAACCTTTTTCCACGCCGGGCCTCCCCCAGACTCCCCTTCAAGCTCAGCTCTTCTTCATCTGGTTATTCTTTCCCCACTTTTTTCTCCCTCCCGATCACCCCCGCACCGCACCTCCACGTCTGCGCTCGCCCGACCGAGCCCCCATCCCTCTCATAACCACTTCACCATTCTTCCGCATATCGACATCGACAACTCTAACAAAGCCTCTCTCTTCTTCTTCTTCTTCTTCTTCTTCTTCTTATATTTTCTCCTTTCCTTTCTTTTCCTTTCTCTGTTCCTCTCATACTTTCTCTTCTCTAAAATATATATATATATATATCCTACCCAATATGACTATGTATCTTATCCTTATCTACGCATGGCGAGGAAAACCAGAGAGATTATCATTGACCTCGCATAATCATGGACTATCACTCGTCTCTCTCTCAACTCGCACTAACCCCACCGCCATTTCTGCAGGGATCAAAGCAGTGGGGAGTACAAGAGCTAAATATCTCGTAACCAATTTAACCAGGAGTACACTAGGAGTACCCAGAGTATCAGCAAGTGGTGCACATTCGGTGGTCTCATAGCCACACGGAAGTTAATTTGTACACAAGGCTATTTCAGAGTAGATATAGGTGTGTGGATGCTCTTCGTCCAGTCAACACCCTGGTACCACCGCCAGGCCATCATCTTTTCCGGGATCGGTAACTAGTCGGGACATATCGGGGTATAAATAACTGCATGTGTTACCAGTGCATGATCGCTGTAACTAAATGTCGTTGACACCCTCTCATACGTATATCTTTCACTATTCTGTTAAAAGAAAAAAATTAAAACGTGTTTAATTTCGTCCCGACAAATAATAAACACATCGTCATTAATGAACATCACCTGCCCTATCGTTAACACCCCCGTTATCAAACGACCCATTGATAGACGCCCACCCAATAACATAAACCCATTAATAATACAAGTAACCGTATAACCCAGACATCCCCTTCATCTATACCCCTTCCAGTCCGCCCTCTCCAGCATCCCCATAATATCATCATACTCCCTCTTCAACCTCGGCGGCGCCTTCTCCGCACCCACACGCACCAAATGCAACGTCGCCCCATCTACAACCGCCCCACTACCCAGCAACACACCAACAACCTGCCGATGCGCGCCAGCCGCCGACGCCTGCAAAGCCGTAAACCCGTTCGCTGCTGGTGGTGCATTAACCTCGGCCCTATTCCGGATCAACATTTCGACAATATGGTACTGGCCCAGTCCGGCGGCGGTCTGAAGCGGGGTGCTGCCATGCCCTTTATTCACATCTGCGCCTCTGCGTACCAAGAGCTCTGTGATCTGGTCTTGACCGTTTTCTATGGCGGCTTGGAGTGGAGTGTGGCCGTCTAGGCCTGCTTGATCGATGTGTGCCCCGCTTCTGATCAAGAGCCCGACGATGTCTTCATGTCCATGCGTTGCAGCTGCTGCCAATGCTGTGCCCACCCGACCCGAAGCGGCCGAGTTCACCTCCGCCCCAATGTTGAGTAGATACTCGGCAACCATATAGTGTCCGCCACAGGCCGCGGCCTGTAATACACATCCAAGGTCAGGATGATTGACTTCACCTTGATGGCTGATCAAAAGCTCGATGATTTCCAGGCGTCCAGCAGACGCCGCTGCCTTCAAGGCAACACATCCTTCTGCGCCTGATACTCTAGCGCCATAGCTAATTAGGAGTTCAACAATGTCTCTGTATCCTCGCCCTGCAGCTGCCTCTAAAGCTGTACTTCCTCCCTCATTAGCCGCAGGTTTATTGACGTCCGCTCCACGCAGAAGTAGACGCTCCACGATTTCTACATGCCCTCCTTCCGCTGCTGCCTGGAGCGCCGTACGTCCATCTATGCCCGCCGGCTCTGCGTTCACATCTACCCCAAGAGCAGATTTCTTCGCTGTCCCTCTAATGTGCCAAGATGCCCTCGAAGTGAGCCGTCTAGAAAATCGCTGGATATGGTTCTGCTCCAAATCACCCCTAAAATTGAACAACAGGTCGAAAACAGCAACATCCCCACACTCCACTGCAGCCTGTAAGGCGGTTCGTCCTCCCTGAGGTGAAGGCTCGGCATTGATGTTAGCCCCCTTTTCAAGTAATAGTTGCACAATCTCCAAGTGACCGCCGCCTGCAGCAGCTTGTAGCGCAGTACGCCCTCCATCATACGCGGGGGCGGCATTGATATCAGCATCGTGCTCTAGAAGAAGCTTGACAACCCCCAAGTGACCCTCTCCAGCCGCCCACTGCAGTGCCGTGAGTCCACCGTTGATCATGGGCGGCGGGGCATTGACATCGGCTCCGTATTTTATTAGCCGTTCTACAACATCCGAGTGACCACCTTTTGATGCAGACTGTATTGCTGTGAGTCCATTCCTGACGGGTGTATTGACGCCGACACCTTGCCGTACTAGGTCCCGCACCTCTTCAAGGTTTCCCTTCTCACATGCAGCAACGAGGAGCTCGGACTCCGGGTTAACGAGGGCTTTTTCGGGGTCTATGATAGCTTCTTTCGGGCGGCGGTGCCGGAGGAACCAGTGATCTTTGGACTGCTTGAATTCTTGAAGGAAGTTCCTTAATGACTCCCACTTCTTCCAGACGACCAAAGAGGCCATAATAAGACAGAACATGGGGAAGGAGAAGGCCAGGTAATAGGTCCATGAGGGATCATTCTTGAGGGTGTCTACATTCATTCCAAATAGACTCTAAATAATCGTGAGTACTTGACTAGAATCAAACCAGATAGGGAACCTACCGAGACAAAAAGTAAGGGCAGGAATATGAACTTCGTTAAGTTAGAGCTCTAAGCCTACAACGATACCGGAATAGATAGGACATACAGTAATCCAGCTCAATCTTTTGATACTTTCGTTTTGATCCCTCGATCTGTACGCCTCATCGATTGAAATTATATTGTGCGTCTAAGTCATACGCCCATGTTAGCATTGACCTCATTTGTATGTCGAGTAGGTACTCACCCTCTCAATCAGCTTCCTTGTCTCTTTGACCAACTGAGCCTCAATAGTCCTTCCAATATCATCCAGTTCTTTCAAAACCCCACTGATTTCCTCGCCACCTTTAAATACGGTCTTAGGCCCCGCAACGGCCTCAATACCAACAACACTTGATGCGACGCTCGATGTTATTGGCCCCTCACCTAATATTAATGTCCCGACAGCGCCAGGTCTAACCTCTAGCCGGGGAAGATTCTTCATAGCGGAAGAGCCCTCGTCTGCCAGCTGATCCAAACAGAACCATGAGCGGTTCTCGGCCGTTCTTTCCTCAAAGTACTTGAGTTCGCTGAGTTGTTGCTGCTGGATGCGGTGGAATTGGTCCCATGTTTGAGCATATTTCACGAGCTTGCGGAGGAATTGTCGATCGGTGGATAAGCTATCTGAGGAAATGCTTACATTCTTATCTGTTAGATAAGAAATGATAGCTCTTAGCAGGTGGGGGGGGGGGCTTACTAATGCAAACAAGTCTTGCTTACACCTCTTGATAACCTCCCTCCAAGCCTTATTGAGCAGTTGCACCTCCGCAATCACATATGCAATTGGAGTCTGGCGGATCTGCTGTCTAGGACCAAACCGAAAGGTTTCAAGGTGACCTATCCCGCCCGCGTCTCGATAGCGGAACATCCGGATCCGAACCAGAGACATTCCGAGGGTTGTCGAGCTAGCTTGTATGTGAATCACCATTCTTTGGAACGTAAAGAGAAGAGAGAGCTTACTCGAGCATAGTCCCAGGAAATGCCACAAGGTCGCCAGAGTACCGAAATTCATTTGTGGTGTTTTGTCGTTTGGGTGGCTTTCCCCAACGTGCTATATAGATGAGACGTCTCAAATTAATAACTCGTAAGTGTTTGAGAATACCCAGAAGCCTTACATTTTGTACTTCCCTCACTCTCTATCTGGATATTACAGATCCCCAAGCTCACATCAAGCACTTCATAGCCTGCGACTCTTTAGCTTCCTTGCCACTTTCAGATACCAGGTGGGGAAAAAAGGAAAACCCACCACAATCTTTACCCTTTTCGCAGTCGGGACAACGACATTTGATCGATCGGATCCTGGTTTCATAGTCCGTCACAGAGGAGTGCAAGTGACTGAATATCCCTAGATTGTCATGAAATCCGCGCAGCTTAAATTCCGTAAACAAGGTGGATTCGTTTTTGGCTTCAATTTTGGGGCCATATCTGCGTGGGACAAATTAGCTCGGTAAAAGCAAGACAACGATACGGGAGCAGCACGAAAAGAGTCGGGATCGGATATGATTCTATTGCGTGTTAGCCAGTTTTCGCGACACCTCCCATACATGAAGATGGAGAGCGTACAGCAAAGGGCGGGTTCTCCACGAGGTGTTCCCGCAAAGCATTTCGGGATCCAGCTTTAGGCACCCAATACGAATACTTTCCTTTGCTGTCGTAGAACTCTGCCTCGACTTGAGTCTGTTGATCCATGGGTCAAAAGGGTCGGTATGATCCTCTAGGATGTCGAATTGTCTATGACTATGTTCGTAGGACCACTAGAGCGGTGGTGATATGTTATTGGAGGTACCCCCGATTTAAGATGGGGGGATCGATGAGCTTTGATACATGGGTATTCAACATCCACCTCTGATAACAAACCCCACCTTCTCGCGTGCATGCTCATCGTTTCCTTTCTTTTTTTTTTGTTGCTTCTCACAATCCGGATGGGTCGACTGTGCCTGTAGGGGTTTTCGAACCAAAGTGCGAGATTAGAAAGTGACCGACAAGTTAAATACCGAGCTGTGAGGCCACGCTTTGTGACGAGACACTAAATTAGGCAACCACGGCCGTCTAAAACCAGGCTTCGATTTATGTATTTTTTGTTTTATTTTTCTCCCGGGCGGCCTCACAGGCTGATCCCACAATCAGATAGACGGTCCATGGTCCACTGACAGGCATTGCAGTGGTACATAATGCTCTTATCAATCACTCGGAGGCGCCCCCGCATGTGCCTATTCATCTCTAGGGGAAAAAGAAAAAAGAAGCGGTCAAGACGTCATCTCGGGGCGTAGGTACAGGTATACTCGTAGAGTGGATGGAGTAGGTACTTAGAGTACTTGTAGGTAGACACGATTCGGTTCTCCGGGTAAGGGGTTCAAAATAGAGTTTACTTTTACACATACATCAGTGTACCAAGCTCAACTCTAGACTAAAGTACATACATGTATGTAAACCCTCAGATTAGCGAGGGAGAGCCAATGTTATGTTTTGTGGGGCTGACAGTGACTACTGACTGACTGACTGACTGGCCTGACCGGATGCATTCTGAGACTGACATCTGTTTGGTTTGACTACATGTAGTTGGCTGTGTAACGTGTCACGTAAAGAGTACTAGTGTGCACAGCCCCAGTATGCATGGTGCACTTTGTCCCACGGTTAAAGATCGTTCTGTCGGTAAAATACAGCCAGTTCTATATTTCGATTATCTGATTGGCAGGCTACGGGATCAGGTTACCGGGAAATGGAGCTGGCTCCATTTGCGCAAAGTCTCTAATCGCTGTGAAATACTCACGTACTGATTAAGTCCTAAGAATTCTTGGTAATAACGGGCTCATAAGGTTTAATTAACGTGCGAGTAATGCATAACTCTAGTATAGTCAATATCTTTAGTACTTCTGCGTCCTCCCAGATCGTATATTCCGAAATATAGTGGATACAGACAATTTAAAATACATACTACATGTACAGGGAATATATATTCCCACGAACTCTGTATATATACATGTATATATACATGTACAGTACCAAAAAGAGGGGTGGGATCACTACGGTATTCCCGTTGATACGCTAGAAATGCGGTAAGAATACGGTATTTGTACAGTATAGTACACTTCCTCTAATGCCGGTTTAATTCGGTATTTGTCGTTAAATTTAATTCGGTATTTGTCATTAAATTCCGTAGTGATTTCACCCCATTTTTTCATACTGTAGCTATAGTGATATTGTATTCCAGGTAATATAATACACATACATGTAGTACAAGGAATACGTAAGTACATGTATATACGTTAATGTTCTAAACCTGCGGGGGATATATATATATATATAAAAAAGCTTGAAGTGAGTATTGTTCCTTTAATAGTACTGGTTTTCCAAACAAACGGCATTACTTGGGTATTGTGCACAATACGGTATATTACAGTATGAAAAAATGGGGTGAAATCACTACCATAGGACTACGGCATTTAGTGACAAATACCGAATTAAATCGGCATTAGAGGAAGAGTACTGTACGGATACCGTATTCTTACCGCATTGCTAGCGCATCAACGAGAATACCGTAGTGATCCCACCCCTCTTTTTGTACTGTAATGTAGTGTTCAGTCTAAGACTGAATCGGTACGGATAGCTACATGTAGTTATATATTTTTCAAAACTTCATTTTTAGGCTTTGATAAGAGCAGGTTTCTGATATACATGCAGTGAAAACTACATACTTTACATGCACCCATAAATACATGTATCGTTGTTTCATCAAGTTTACTTGCTTGTATGTTGTGGGCTGCTTAATTCCGGCGTTTAATATAGTGTTGCTAGTACCTACATGTAGTAGATAGTAATTCACATTCCCATCAACAACTTTTCGAAACAGTACTAACCCAGTCAATAAAAAAGTATTGTAATGGGTGGAATTATATATCATGACAATCATTATTGCTGACAACAAATTATCAACGCTACATATGGGTGATGTGAAAGTGTTTTTATTCCTGGAATACCCTTTCCTCCGTAGCTGCGCAATTAAACCAGATAGGTATTTACACAAATGAAATATATTACGGGAATGTAATCCTCTATAGAGATAGGAAAAGCATCTAAACGTATTACACGTATGTGAAATCGGCAGAAAGGCAACCCGGCCCAGCCAAACCTCTTCCCCCATCAACCAGCCATACCTATGTGTCTCGACGGCCATATCGATGAGAGCCTGATCAAATCCTCCCATAATACCGCTATCAACAAACAACCTCCCAGAAAATAAACAAAAAAAACATATACTTCGTTAACCATGCCAACACAATATTGGTTCCTTCCATATTTACATTAATGAGGGTCCACATCTAGGTGCCTATATTCATAGTATATATATCATTAGCGCAAATAATCCCTCTACGATGGGATATCAAGTTTTACTTGCATGAGATAGCTATTGTCATGATTTCCCCACTTTACTGGACGTTCTCGATGGATCTCGCCGTAGACCCCCAGCCATCGATATGCTCCCTCTCTGGCCGCGGGAATCATCAGGTTCTGTCATCTCCGGCTGCTTAATACCCAACGCGCTCCCTGTTGTCGATGCCCTTTTCTGTGGACTTAGAGCCTCGGGATCCCCTTGTGTATCTCCAGCTGCCCCTGTCGATTTCTCTCGCCTCATTCCCATAATTACTCTCCTGCCTAACCGATGTCGCCTACCATCTGGTGACCCTCCCAATACCTGACCCCTCTCTATCTGCTGGGCCGGTGGAAGACCTTCAGTCTCCTCAATTATCTCCTTCGGATTGTACTCATCGACTACTATAGGTATGGTTTCGACGATGGCCCCTCTTTCGATAAGAAGCTGTGCAATATTCTCAAACCCTCTTTCTCTTGCAATCTGGAGAGCTGTACGATGGTTCGTTGTCGAAGGCGTGTTGACATTGGCTTTTATGTCTAGTAATATTTGGGTGATATCCATATGGCCTCCTCCAACGCTTGCTGTCAATGCTGTCTGCCCATCATTTGCTGCTGGCGGGGCGTTCACATCCGCTCCATTTTCCAGTAGGAACTGAAAAATCTCCATGTCTCCCTTTTCTGAAGCAACCTGTAGGGCTGTTCTTCCCCCAATCTCTGCTGGCGCGGCGTTTATGTTAGCCCCTTTGTCTATAAAGAGCTTTATAATACCCATGTGACCGCCTCTTACAGCAGCTTGCAGAGCTGTTAACCCTCCTTTTGCTGCTGGTGGCGCATTGAGATCTGCCCCCTTTTCTAGCAGCAATTGGACAATCGTTAAATGCCCTTCTCTTGCACTAGCTTGCAATGCTGTGAGTCCGTAGGCTGCTGCTGGTGCGGCGTTTACATTGGCTTTCTTGTCGATTAACAGTTTAACCAGTTTCTGATCTCCATATTTAGCTGCGATCTGGAGTGCAGTGAATCCGTTCTCATCTGCCGGCGCTGCATTCACATTTGCACCGTTGTTGAGCAATAGTTCAACAGTCGCTTTATTGCCCCCTTGGACAGCCGCCTGTAATGCCGTACGTCCGTTATTTGCTGAAGGCAGTTCGTTTACTTCCGCGCCCTCTCTAATCAATAGCTCAACAGTCGCCGTGTTTCCCCCTTCCGCGGCCGCCTGGAGTGCTGTCCGACCATTGACTACCGCTGATGCCGCGTTGACGTCTGCACCCACGTTGATCAACTGCATTACCAGTCTAGTCTTTCCACTCCCTGCAGCAATTTGTAATGCAGTAAGGCCGTTTTGCGGTGCTGGTGAGGCGTTAATTTCGGCCTTCTTGCTGATTAGTACCTCAATCGTCTCAATACTTCCACCCTCCACTGCTGCCTGGAGAGCAGTCCGTCCCCCATTTCTTGCTGGTAAGTCGTTCGCAACACTGATAGTAGCTCCTTCACTAATTAAAAATTCAATTATCCCGTTGTGACCACCCTCTGCGGCTGCCTGGAGTGCTGTACGGCCTTTTTCCGGTGCGGCTGCTGCATTAACCTTAGCTCCTTTTTGTATCAGGATCTGCATTGTTTCTTTCAGAGCTTTCCCGGCGGCCATTTGAAGTGCAGTTTGCCCGTTTGCTCCGATGCGATCTATATCTGCTCCATCTTTTGTCAAGAGGGCCAGAATTTCTTCTTGTTTCTTCGTGGCTGCTAACAGAAGGGCTTCCGCCAGATCGTAGGTATTCGCGCTTTTTTCCATTAATAACTTGACAATCTCCCGATGCCCTTGTTCTATAGCGGCCATAAATGCTGTATTCACACTACCCATTCCAGTTGAAGTTGCTCTAGTATCAGCCCCTCTGCTTATCAACAGCTCAACCACGCTTTGATGCCCCCCGCGGGCTGCAGCTTGAAGAACATTACCATGTCCCAAGTAGTTAATTGGGGCTTGGTTATTGATCAAGGTCTCGACGATTTCGTGGTGACCTCCACCCGCGGCTGCTTGTAGCGCTGCTGAGCCCGCCATCTCTGTCACATTGGCTTTATAATCAATCAGAAGTTTAACGATCTCCTTATGCCCATTTCCTGCTGCGGCCTGTAGTGCTGTGCATCCTCTTTCTTCGGATGGGGCTACGTTAGGATCGGCCCCGGACTCTAGCAAAAGCTGTACAACGTTTATATGGCCTCCTTCGGCCGCCGCTTGCAATGATGTACGACCGTTCACCGGTGCTGGTTTCTCGTTGCAATCAACTTCATGGTTGAGGAGTATAATGACAACCTCTAGGTGCCCCCTCCCCGCGGCTGCTTGTAGTGCTGTGCGCCCGTTGGTGTGAGCTGGCTGCGAATTGAAGTCGGCTTCTGCGTCTAACAGTAGCTTAAATACCCCTAGATTTCCACCTTCTGCTGCTGCCTGAAGGGCCGTACGCCCCCCATCCCTCCCCGGCGCTGCATTTATGCGAGCTCCTGATTGAATCAGTCTCCTGACAATATCAATATGCCCATTTTCTGCTGCGGCCTGTAACGCTGTCCGTCCATTATACTGAGCTGGAGCCATGTTGCAATCCGCCCCATGATTAAGCAGGGTATCAACTATCTCATAATGCCCTCCCCCCGCTGCTCCTTGTAGAGCCGTTCGTCCTCCGACCGTCCCTGCTGCTGCATTTATATTGGCTCTGTACTGGATAAGTAGCACAACAACATTCATATGACCTTTCTCGGCGGCCGCTTGCAGGGCTGTTCGACCGTCATTGTAGGCTGGCGGTGCGTTGATATCTTGCCTAAGGTCGAGCAAGCGGCTAACAGTTCCTAGACTACCTCTTGCCGCCGCTGCTTGCAACGGGGTACGCCCATTTGTTGGTGGTGTTGTACTATCTCTGTGTTCGACGAACCGTTCTGCGCCCTCTCGATGACCTCGTACTAATGCCCTAACCGGCATATTTGTACTTTTATTGTTACGAACTAATAGCTCCTTTATTAACTCGTTGTCATCGGCGTCAATTGCTGCTATCAATTGTTCATCCCTCCCGTTTGCAAATCCTTGCTCCAAGTCATACTCTTTCACTCGGACGAATAGCCTTTTCCGAGTGGCCTCTACCCAGACCATTGTTCTGTTTATCTTCTCGCGACTTATCAAAAGACTTCGCCATGTTTGGGGATTCCGTAACTTCTTCCAATGCTTTAACAAAGCAACTGCAATCATTATGAGACAAAACATCGGTATCGCAATTCCCGGATAATAGTACCAGCTCGGATTTTCCCTTAGTATGTTGATATTCATTCCGAATAAACTCTATCAAATGGTGAGTGTACACGAAGATGATAACTTTATGTAGCATAGGTGAGAACTTACTGCAACAAACAGGAGTGGTAAAAACACAAACTTTAACGTATGTCAGCCTTATTCAAATACACGGGCAGTTCAGACCTACGGTTATCCAACTCAATCTTTTGACGCTTTCGTTCATATCTCTTGATCTATATGCCTCGTCGATGGATATGATATTATGTGTCTAAACATTATATGTCAGTATTTTAGGAAAGTGAGACGGGGGCTTTATATAAATTACTCTTTCGATAAGATCTCGAGTTTCCCTGAGGAGTTGGTCCTCGATGGTTTTTCCGATCTTATCGTACTTAGCCAAAACCTTTTCCATATCCCTAATATATTTAAGCTTTCTTCTTTGTTGTTGTGGGTGCTGTTGCTCAGCTGATGCGGGAGGATTGAGGGAGGATAAGTCGGCTACAGTAAAATCCGTGGGTTTTCGCGATTGATTTCCTTGTTGACTCCTGGGAATGGACTCTGTACTAGGGGTGCGATTGATCTCGAACCAAATCTCATTTTCTGAAACATTTGAGATCATATCGTGCAATGCCTCCGATTGCTGTTGGTAGACACGATGGAGCTGCTCGAAGGTTTTGGCGTATTTGACCATTTTCCGAACAAGCTTCCTATCTTGAAATTTGTCATCCTCAAGCACCCCCCGATTCTTTGTAAATCATCATTAGCAACTCGATTTTTAGTCTCAACGGCGCTAAATAAATAAGCCTGTATCTTCTCCCACTCACCAGCGTGGACAAAATCTGCCTGCATTTACGAATGATTTCATTCCAATTTGTGTCCAGCATCTTTATCTCCGCTATTACATACGACATAGGCGTATGATGTACCTCAGTTCGCCCCGCGGGCCCAAAACGGAACGTTTCTAGACGCCCAACTCCCTGCGAATCTTGATAACACACCATTCGTAGATTTATAAAGGCCATCCCGAATTCTCCGGATCTTTTCATGACAAAGTTAACGAAGTTCGGCTCAGAAAAATAAAGGCTTTGGCCCACTTACCCTGGAAAGTGAATTTTATCCCCAGCAAACGAGAACTCTCTCTTGAGTGGTCTTGTTGTCTTGGAACTTGTCTCTGTACTAGGGGTATTTTCGGCATCGCAATCTAAGCCTATACCACCATATATATCGTCAAACACCGTAGGCATTTATCAAAACTTAAGATAGAACTGTTTGCCGCGTGTTGTGGTTTTTAGACTCACCTGCCTTTGTAGGTTCCTGGAAGAAGTAACCCAAAGTAACATCCAAAAGCACCCGTCCTTATTCATTGATATTTAGAAAATTCTCTCAAAGTAGTGACAGAATAATCTTACCGCAAGGTGTAGGTATATCCTTAGAACATCTTGAACACTGGCAGTTATGCTTTCTGAAGACGGTCTCATAATCAATGGTCGAGCCAGGTTTTAGG
This sequence comes from Morchella sp. 2018-W30, assembly GCA_024713625.1. Lineage (NCBI taxonomy): Eukaryota > Fungi > Ascomycota > Pezizomycetes > Pezizales > Morchellaceae > Morchella > Morchella sp. 2018-W30. Next base: position 1,736,948 of record JAMJEW010000007.1, on the reverse strand, counting down.
TGGTCGAAGATCTTAGGAAAAGAGCCAAATCCATGAAAATCAAAGCTTTTTGAAAGCACAAGCTTTTGGTCAGGCTCAAGATCTGGGCCATATCTAATGTAAAATTAGTTCTAATGCAATATCAGTAGGTATTATATGTCTTTGGGTGTACTATACGAGAAGAGTCTTGAGCGAATATGTCTCTTGTTGCCGATGTTAGAAAAGGCTCAGACAAAATATTCACGTCGAAAACATACATCGAATGGTGGGTACTGATCAAGATGTTCCTCTAAAACATCCCTAACGCCTTTGTTGTGTATCCAAGTTGTCTTCTCCTTTGCCTCAAACCCGTCGAAGCCTATCTCAACGAGAGTCCGACCCATAGTGTGTGTGTCCATCCCTCATGGGCTACCCAAGGGTTTGCTGAAACTTTGAATGCAGATATTCTTCAGGGAAATTTCAAGTCCAAAATAGCTCCTTTGGCGGGCAAATTCCTTTTCAACTATGCCGGGCTAGCCACGCCTCTTTAAAAGGCATCTCGGAGCTCTCCGGAGATAGCTAAATACCAAGGAAATTCCAGAGGTCCAGTTATTGAAATATCCAATACTACGGCGGTAAAGGCAATTTTGAACTCCTGCATGCACTTCTCTCTCCTCTTCCCTCATCCAATTCTGCACATGTGTTGATACGTGATTCGGAAACAGGGACAGATAGGGATGCATTAGCCAAACAGACTGGTAGCGTGTGATGAGAGTAAAACATATTCCTGCGCTGACCTTCAATGCAGACAGGGATCGCCCCACTTAAAGCTTAGCACCACACTGAGAGATACAGTACCATTGCCCATGTAAAACTTTGACGGCAGTGGGCGCTCAAAGGACTTTGACACCAAGTCTCTACTATTGAACTTACTTGTATTTACCTACCCCAGACGCCTGACTAGGCAGTCCTGTCAACCTTATACTGTAATCGACACGTGTGTATTAATGCTTATGCCAAAACTCAAAAAAAAAATTGGCTAGGATGCGAGATCGAACTTACTACAAACGGACAGTACTGACGCTGATCACTACTTTTCAGCCAATCGTTGTAGAGATGATATCCCTGGTCCACTAAGGCCAAGGAAATGCAACCCTGCTATCCCTTACTTGACTACATGTAGATTATAACATCACTTTGAGATTTAACTCCCCGATCCTACATACATAAGGTCAGTAAGTATTTTTAAGTTCGTCTCAATGTAATTGACACTATACGGACTTCGACATGTCGATTTTTCTTGGTTCAGTATGTATCAATATAAACAGGAAGTAAGACTTGGCTCGAGGTGAGACAAATTCCACACGAGCCTGGAAATAAGACGCTTTGAAAAAAAAATTAGCGCTCTTGGCAGAAAGATGACAGTTCTTGGCGATGTGCTGCCAGCATCAAAAGGCATATGGCTTCCACAAAGTACAGTCCGCTACCGGCCTACGCTTAACTATTCCAGAATCTTATGGACTGATCCGCTAGATATCTTTCAGCTGACATGAAACCGATCCTCGGCCCTAGCGAGCCCATCGAAATTAGAAAATCTGTGCGCTTGACTTTTGCTCACCAAAAGTGCGTATAGATAACACCGGCTGGGCATCATGTCATGTATTGACAACAACCATCCAACCCCTCTGTATATCCCTATAATGCCAAGATACAGGGTATCCGATGTGTCCAATATAGAGACTTTTATAGGACGCAGACAAAATGTGTAACAGCCGACATAACATCTTGCCAGCGGGATAGAGAACACGGAAGCTGATGTCCAGGTCGATCAATTTCCCCGTAAGTAAACAATACGTTTCAAGGCATCAACTGTTGGCCGGATGTTATACGAGAGAAATCTGAATTGGCAAGGCCCGTCCGATGGGTTTTGTGATGTGCTGTATCCTTAAGGATGAATGAAGGCACATGCTACATAGATATAACCTAGCTAGCCGCGTTGTTGTTGTCCCAGACCGCCACAAACCTAAACCTAATCAACAATCAGTACAATGTAAGTATTTTGCTATGCCACATTATTTGAGATACGAAAACTCTGTATGTAGAATATGTAGAGTAGGGCAGATGGCGTGAAACCTGGGGTTCCTACACTAATTATCGATTTTGGAGCTTATATCGAGACACTATCGAGCATAGTGATTTGTATGTAGATCGGAGGTCACAAAGTACTACGGGCGTAGGGGTAAGTCTGCAGACACCTACGGCTGTTGCAACCACGACCACTGTCTACAGACTTACCCCTACCCCCGTAGTACATCGTGTGGTAAAATTATTGTAGAAGTGTGGCCATGGGAAGAGTCCTATTGGCCAAATCAGCCTTTCAAACCCTGTTTTGAGACTCCATCTCTCGCTGTAGGTACATACATACTCGTAGTTCTCTGACGTTTTTGAACACAACTGATATTGCATGCCATACAAAAATACACTATGGCCCTGGTTTTGGGCCAGAGAAGTACGAGTACATGTAGGTACAGTACTACCCCAGTACTCCAGAGTACCCTGTATACAGTCGCGTGTACTTGTGCATACAGCCGGAGGTACTCTACTCTACCGCGAAAGAAGGGATGGACCGCTACGATATCCCCTTAAATACGGTTATAAAAATTCTGGCTTTACCTACATGTAGTATAGCACATACTCGCCTTTTTTATGGCGTTTCCAAACACGGCCGCTATTGGATACATGTAGCATATAAAAAGGCGCCAAGTCTTTGTATGGGACGTGGTACATGTAGTGATTCCATCTTCTTTTTTTTTTTTTTTTTTTTTTTCACCATGATGGCCTACATACTGCGTATGCATGTAGATATATACTCCAGGTAGGTACACGCTCTATTGCTTCGTTCAACGTAGATTACAAGTAGATATATGGTTATATGTTAGGGCTACCTAAATGTATAATTAGCATATGATGGCTATCGCAAATACTCGATTACCATAATTACACGAAGAGTACATATGCATATATGTACTCTAGCATTTAGTAGGTACTCTCACCTTTAATTGTCTGGAAGCTTAGTCAATATGCTTCACGGCCTCGCCCAAGGCGCGTCATGCGATCGAAGGACTAGAAAGAATCATGAAAGTTGTGGATGCCTCGCTCGATGAGGTGCCGCACTGTGCATGGAAGAAAACTCAGTCTTGGCACTTACCTACGTCCACAGGCTGCCACGACTTCCGTCTCATGGAGCTGAAAAATCACAGGTAAGGCGAATGAGGAAGTCCTACTGAAATGCGGGGAGAAGAACATGACAAGGCGAAACAAGATTGATAGCCTCGTCTCGCTAAACAGTCAAACCTAGCGCCCCGCTCCCGCTTAGATCATTGAAACTATGGTTGTGGGATCGATAACTGCATACAGTAGAGTACCTACTCTACAACGATGGAGAAAATTATTGTAGAAACAGGGGTCTAAAAACAGGGTTTAGGTGGCTGCCCCGGCCAATAGAACTCTTACCATACTTCTACAATAATTTTCCCCATCGCTGTATATACATGTACCTACATGCAGATTAACCCTCAATGACGAGACTTCAGCTGCAGATTGACCTTATTAGCCATCTGTTAGCGGAATTTTGGGAGCATTCGTTATCCTGCCGAATATGCTTTTCCCAGTATATCCTAGGCTTCAATCTAAGCGAGTGATAAGCTATGAGCTATCCATTGATTGACTACATGTAGTTTTATTGGTTCATTGATTACATGGTCCTTCCGACTATGGTACTACTACCAGTGCCTTAACCCCCTAGAAAGCACATGGAGCTACTTTAAGTATAGAGCTAAGTTTCCTACAGCTAAAAAATATTTTTTTTATATTGTTGCTCTGTCCCATAATCCGTCGCTCGAGTGCTGTCTATTATTTATATCGACCCGGACTGGGTGGGTTAAATGGGCTCAAGCTCTTTTGGTTAGGTGCAAGTGCTAGCTGACGGTACTGTAGGAAAGCCGGCCGCGGCTTCCATATTCAGAACATTCTGGTACTTTTACCAAGAGGTTGAACTACCTAGGGATACCATTTACGCTCAAAAGAATGCATTAAAGGGCATTGATAGGTTTGTAGATTTGAACTTAGTGAAAGGGAGACACTCGACTCGATCCGAATGTTCAACACTATACTTCTTTAATTTAGCGACACTTTTGGTCCTTCAAATATATATATCTCATCCCCCCAGGTCAATCAGACTATGACTTAACGCCATATTCAAATTTCGATCGCTTTCACGTGCGTTGTACGATATAAAACGGGCCCTTTGCGGCTCTTCGGCTCTCGGTGAACCCTTTATGTTGTTGCCCTGGCACGTGCAGTCAACATACCCCGGAGTTCCAAGAAGCACATGCAAATCTCAGCCCCGGAAACCTGGAAACGTACCCCACATTCCCCAGCTCATAAGCCTATATATACGGTATTGCACCCCTTTTGACACCCTCTAACCCCCTCCCCCATTCGTTACTCCACAAACGGGAAACGTCTCAGGAAAAAAAACATGGTCGCAGCTACTCCCGCAACTTTCACTCGCGATGAGGTCGCAAGTAACAACTCTACCGACTCGCTCTTTATTATAATAGATTCAAAAGTCTATGACCTTACCTCCTTCGCAGACGCTCATCCAGGTGGTGCGCATGTGCTTCTCCAAGTAGCCGGAAAAGATGCTACCGCCGAATTCTTCCAGATGCATCGCCATGAGGTGCTATTAAAGTATGAGAAGTTATGCGTGGGCACTATCGCTGGAGAGACACCACAAGTATTGACGATAGGACCGGGAGACTTGTCACCCGTCCCTTATTCGGAACCCCAGGCATGTATTAAGATTAACAGAAACTTTTTCGGGTGTTATCGCTAACTCAAACTTCAGTGGCTCGTACCAGAGTTTAGTAGCCCATACTACAAAGAAAGCCACAGAAAGCTTCGCAAGGCAGCCCGGATCTTTGTAGATGAGCATCTCCGTCCCGAGGCCCTTCGCATAGAAGAATCCGGAGAGAGACCCAGCAAAGAGATTATCAAGATGATGTGGTAGGCACACAAAGGTCTATGTTTACCTGGCAGAGCTTAACAATATATAGGGAGAATGGAATGAATCCTATGCGGCTTGGGCCAGGGAAGCACCTTAAAGGACACACTCTCATGGGTGGTATAGTCGCCCCAGAAGAGTTTGATTACTTCCACGAACTAGTCCTCACCCAGGAACTCTCAAAAACACACGGACGAGCTTGTAACGACGGCTTCCTCGGTGGTATGGTAATCGGTCTTCCACCCGTTCTCAATTTCTGTAACGATCCTGCTCTCCGTGAGAGGGTTGCTCGCGAATGTTTTTCGGGTGAGAAGGCAATTTGCCTCGCCATTTCCGAAGCCTTTGCTGGCTCGGATGTCGCTGGGATTAGGACCACGGCTGTAAAGTCAGATTGCGGAAAGTTCTATATCGTAAATGGAACAAAGAAGTGGATTACGAACGGTGTCTGGGCGGATTACTTCACCACGGCTGTGAAGACCGAGAAGGGTTATAGTGTTTTACTCATTGAAAGGGGCGAGGGCGTCGAAACAGAAGTATGTCATCCATCTCTATCAAAACTGCGGTAATCTTAAATCCACCAACTAACACGCTCGATAGCAAATTAAAACATCGTATTCCTCAGCTGCGGGAACTGCATTTATCACGTTTGATAATGTTCGTGTACCGGTAAACCACCTACTAGGAAAGGAACACCAAGGCTTCCCGGTCATAATGTCCAACTTCAACCACGAGCGGTGGGTCATGTGCTGTGCCGTCATCCGCAGTTGTCGTGTCGTTGTAGAAGAATGTCTAAAATGGACAAATCAACGCACTGTCTTCAACAAACGTCTCATCGATCAAGCTGTAATTCGCAACAAGTAAGAAATGCTGTATTCTCCCCATATTACGCTCTTCATGACTAACATACCCTAGACTAGCCAAGATGATCGCCCTTGTCGAGTCCTCCCAGTCGTGGCTTGAATCTCTTACTTTCCAAATGTGCAACATGACTTATGCTCAACAATCTGTCTCTCTTGCCGGCCCCATTGCGTTGCTAAAAACATTTGCAACAAGAGCAGCCCACGAGATTGCCGATGAAAGTGTACAAATCTTTGGGGGCAGGGGCATCACCAAGAGTGGTATGGGTAGAGTCATCGAGTCATTTAATAGAACATACAAGTTTGATGCGATACTTGGAGGTTCGGAGGAAATCTTGGGTGATCTAGCGGTTAGGCAGGCCATGAGAAAGTTTCCAAAGGCTATGCTTTAAGCTTTGAGTGGGTAATGGGTTTGATATTTGCGTTATAGCTTGCCTCTTTTTATTATTTAATTTATGTATCCGGTTTGGGTTTTATTTGAATTTATACTCTACAGCATCACATGCTTCTATCGTTCTCCCACTAGGTGGCCCAAGCTGCTTGAGATCATGAAGTGACGTGGCATCAATGAATTCCTAGCCCTGTCATGTTCAGCAACACTCTAAAGGTGTACCCAGGTAGTACCGAAACTTACTACGCGCACCATTGGATATGGAAATTATGCACTCACCACTTTTAGTGAGTATATAAGTTCGGCGTCAATTCAAACAAATGATGTCGGTATTAGTATTTCCTATGCTTCCAGGCATCAAAGATTGAATGAAATCAATTTGCGTGAGGATAGGACGCTTATAGCGTTGTAATTGTGTTTGATTCCTGTGCCAACGGGGCGTGGATTTACATCTCTGAATTGATTGATTGATTGATAGTCCATATACGCTTCTGAATTGGTATATGCTGTGAAAAAAATCCGACCCCCTGCGTGGTCTGCGTGCCGGAGATACTGCTAGCGGAAAGGACCATAATTTCCTACAGTGTATAGGATGTAGTAAGTACATATAGCGAGGTCTACGTGATCTAGAGGCTAATATAATGACTTCGAAGCTTCCTAATCCAACCCCAACCCCAAAGGCAACGTATGCAGCTATATTCTTTTTCTGCTTGGAGATGCCTAGGGTAAGTGTATTTAGAATGTATATGTTATTGACAGATCTATTTCTTGTGGAGTAATGCAAGTGATAATTAACTCTCATACCCGCCATTGAGGGGGTTTGTGACCAGGGTTCAACTTCATATCGAAGATTTATACCTCCTCTCTTTCATGAACCCAACCCTTTCTACCCTGCCTAGGAGTAGAACTAATACACGCATCTGAATACATGTTTAGTCGCCTAGATAGAGCGACACTTACATGTTATGCCCGGAACCCTATCGGTAATAAGGGCTGGGCTCTAGCTCTTGGAGCGGAACCTCTGATGAGATATTTGAGAAATTAGCTTCTTTGCCCTTTGTGATATTGTGCAGAGACTTCATTGAAGAGCTCTAGATCTTCGGCCACGTTCAATCATTTCTCTGGGCCTGTTCTCGGAGAGACGAGGGTGAGGGCGCCGAAGGCCTAGGTAGCATGGCCCTATACTCTACTGTGTGGGTATGTGCGTTGACCAGATAAGATCCAATAACTGTTCTTTGGAGTGGCAAGCAGTACCGGCATTCCCTACTGCCGCCGGAGCCCTTGACCGCTCGAGACCGCACACAATAACTATACCTAGACCGTTTTAGGTGGTTATGCTCTGCCCACACGTTGTTTCCCATGTCTGTAATATGTTGCGGGCACGATTGGAGCACTCGAACGTTTGATACCCTTGAGAATGTACCAATGGCGGGCCTATTTGATACATATATATGGGTCCTTGTCCATGGAAAAGTATGCAGTATGAAGTATAAATAAATAAACATAATTGCCCATGGAAAAAGGACTCTGGTTGCCCAATCCGAGTGATAGATTGTGATTGACTGGCAACATAGTTATATAAGCAACCTTACAGCAGCCGCTCGTCTCGTTAACGAAGGGTAAACCTATATTTATCTCTTATACACACCGACAGGAATCCTATCCGGCGGTATGTAGGGAACGGGGTTGTCTCCGGTCCAGATTCAGGGGCGAGAGACATCGGCTCTAGTGCTCTTATCCACCCCGCGCTCTTGGCCTAATCACGATGGGTTTCCAATACTTGTACTAGCCCCTTCTGATATATGTATATACTCTACAAGTATATTAAAAGTATTCTATGTTGTGAGCTCCTAATATGTAGCTAGGATGGTGACTTATATATCGACAGTCCTGTACTGATTTCCGAAGCATCAAGGGCACCAGCGCCTATACCCACTACTTTCTAGTTGAGAAGCCTGCCTAGATCATAGGCTCATCAACAGTGAGTAAATTAAATCATATTTTACAATTACGAAATGCCCCTTTCAAAAGTACCAAAGTAAACATACCCTTGCCTCCAGAGAGTGGGAGGAAATATTTTGCCATAGCCTATGGGCTGCATGCATGTATGAAGCATCAATCAATCAATTGCAACCAAAGTAAACCTCGCGGATGGAAAAGACCGTACCCGCATAATGAGGCCCCGAAAGGACGAGGGGCCACACCACCACCACCACCCCTTACACTCGCTAGGTAGCGACATATGAATTGTACTTCCGTCGGTATTACTTATTTCTTAACCCTTTTCCGCTGGTACCTGGCGCTTTATCAAATGGTGCCTAGATCGTGCCCTATTCCCCCTTCTGACACAGGCCCTTCAGACGAAACCAACCCATACAACTATAATAATATATTAAAATAACAACTATGTATATATATATTGTCGGGATAGGTACGCTGCGAAACAGTGCTATCCTAAGACAAGTGCCAGGGGCGCTAAGGGCTGGATACAATTAATGATGTAAACAAAAAAAAAAAAAAGTGCCAGGAGGTTAGAAACCGAGTGATATAGCATGACCGAAATCTTCGGCCCCATGGTTACCTTTGAAACGCCTGAATAAGCAGTCCGTAATCACCCGACGCGAGAAATTACGAATTGGTAGTGCCAGTGCACTAGTTGCGGGAGCTGCTCGGTATGTAGTTTCCATAAGGTGCTGCCACCGAGCGCTTTGGCACATATATCGTGCAATATGGATTTGAGCACTCGCCTTGTATTGAAGGTGTGGTCGTATCAGAATGGCCCTTGCAATGTATGTGGCCATGGAAATATGATATTGCCGGGAGGGTGGCTTATGGGAGGGGTCCGGGAGTGGTACGTGGTGTTCTACAGACAATCTCTCGCAAGGTATTGTGGGGTGACAAAAGTTCTCGTGATTTCCGCATAGCAACCAGCAGAAACTTTCTAAGGTCTTAAACCTAGGTACTATGTTCTGATAGCCTTCAGCTCCCTAATCAAACCAATAACCAATATCCTTCTTGTGTCTCTACTTAGTTAGTAGTCGCCAAGTTGTCACCCTACAATATGATAGTTTGTTTCGACGGGGTGATTATGCTGACAATATCTGGGATATAGCTTCCTCGTCTTTCGATGTTCAGGCATGTTTCTCATAGGCCGAAGACTGATATCACTCGACATTCAACTGCCTCTAAAGCAAAATGCTAAAACACGTTTCAGCATTTGTACATCGTGATACACACTAAATAGAGTTGCATGTAACCACATGTACATGTAGGTGTATGTGGTCACGATATGGGGGGAAGACGCAATACTGACCAATAGGCCAGTGAAATCCTCTGCTTGATTCATGCCCATGCATACCTCACCTCTCTTCACCGCGTCCTCCTCCACCTCACAAGCTCATCTATTGTCCCTTGGCCCCGGGTCCGTACGTCTGTAACCAGCAAACCCCCCCTGAGTCGCCGAATACCTACAAGATAGCTCTAGGGAAACGTGGGGGTTGCGCGGAGGACAAAGGTAGCGGTTTCAGAGGGAGTTGAACCTCGAGTGCATGATGAATAAAATTTATCATCTAGAGTACGTATTGTTGTCAATACATGTATGTAGGTAGGTATGCGCTCTACACGCCATCAACATCCGTAGATACCTCCCGTACCCACCTAGTCACATACACTCACACCTCACACCCCACACCTCAATCCCACCAGAGCGGTCAAATGTAATTTTATCTCTGTCTGTACCTGCATACCAGCTGTCCATCCGTCCCAGAGCCACGGCAACCATCCTCTCCCTGGCAAGGTGTGGTCACTTAGTTGACTGTACCTACCTACTCTTACCTGCTCTAGTGATTTCTCGTTTCTCCAGCTCCTCCTGCCCCTGCTTTGGGACTGTCGCCCGCCAGCATTTCTCGGATCAGTGCACGGACATTGCTGTTCCTGCTTCCCACACCGCACCCTGTAGATCGGCGGAGCTTGCCACGGATGGGCTGATGGCGGGATAGCGACAGGTTTCGAGATTGGATCAGGCGGCGGTGAGAATTTCTTGGGTCGTGGTTGTGGTGGGTTGTGGTTTTGCTGTGGTGGGTGGTGGTGGTGGTGGTGGTGGTGATGGTGGTGGTGGTGGTGGGAGGGGGTGGTGGGTGGTGGGTGGATACATCTTGTCCTTATCGGAGAAGGGAGATGGTGTGTGTACCTGAGAAATGAAAACTCGCTCACTGCGACACACACGCACGCATCTCACACATCACACCTCACACCTCAACCAAAGAGAGGGGTAAAGAACGGAACAAGAAAACGGCACCCCCAGAGTCTCCACAAAAAACAGAGACAGGCGGCCTACCCACCAAACATTCTTGGAGAAACAAACCTCCATGGCCAGTCCGGAAACGAACCACAACACGACCCTAGCATCTGGAAACATATTGATTTGGTCTGACCGTTCTCGTATGATAGGTTTGACTTGAGGGAAAAAAAAAACAAGAAAAAGGAAAGAGGGAAGAAAGGAACCTTCCTCAACTTGTCTCTGGAAAATACCAGAAGGCTCGCTCGACCGCTCGTTGGTTGATTAAGCATCGTATCAAATTTCAAAATTGATTGATCAACTAAAACACCTTGCTTTTTCGAACTGCGTATAGGACATACACAATATGTGGGATACGCTGTTTACCCGATTCTCGTCAATATGCGATAAGATTCAGCGTTTCCCTCCAGATACGGCCCAATCCCGTATTCAACACTGTCGACTATGGTGCTATAGCGCTGCCAAGGTGATTCCAATCCCCGGTTTATTTTAAACATTTGTTATTTCTTCAAATAAGTACTTAGTAGATTCAGATACGATGCACCCAGAAGGGCACTTAACCGATATGACAATTGTACAGGTTCAAGTACCTGTATGTACTTATACACGTTGGTACCAATTTTGTACCAAATCCTGATCTCCGGTGCATGCCCAAGCCCAAGCGCATGTACTAGGCACCTATTCCAGTTGCGTACTGGCACATCCACACATACTGCTCTAGACCTAAACGACACAACTTGAATCAAAGGTCTCAGCCAGTCGCACGAACTTTTGTCCCGCCAATCTTCACCTGTGTTTCCTTTATTTTTATTTTCTTCCCTGTTCAGACCATTCTTTTAGACGGCATCATCATCCTACCAATTCGCGGCGTGCACTGCACTCCCTCACAGAGATATGCGTGAGCTTACGGCCCACGTTTTTTTTTTCCCGTCTTCCTTGCTTTCTGGAAGTATGGTCTCGCCTTCTAGGCCTGCATAGACCGCTTGATTACTCTACTCAATACATACATACTACCCTATGGAGTGCGTGCAGGATATGCATCGTATATATTGTGCCGTGCAATGTGGGTCTTGGGTTTCGGATGATATCATATGATGGATCTTATATCATATGCGACTTGACCTGGGTATAAGATTCTAGACAGTGGTTTCCCGGAGATGGATATATTATAGGGTAGGCCTATATAGCTAGGGGAGGGAGGATCAATAGGGTAATTAAATAGAATGTGTAGAGTGGAGCGGAGAATACATAGTAGGCCAGGTGGAGTAGAGTGGCCCAGGTACCCAGCGGACCGCTCCGATTGGTTGTTGGGATAACTAGATCTTAGCTTTCTCCATCTCCATTTGTCCGTAAATATTGGTAAATCCAGTGATTAATGCAGTAATGGTGGAGAACCGTGAAGGTTCCATTTCCAGGGTAAGGGTTCCCCATGGATGCAAGTTGCCGTCGCACCGAAAGCCACCTCATGTGCTATCACTCGATAACCATGACTCTTTTTTATGTGTGAAGATCTACATGCAGAGTATGAGACTTGGTTCATACTTGACTATAGTAAAAAAAAATAGCAGTCATTGTATAATAAGTAGTCCTGGGTGCATAACCTAACACAGTTTCCAGTCCAAAATCCAGAATCTCCACCCCACAAAGTACTATGTCGCCACCATCACCACCGGCACTGTTGCAAAGCGCCGGATTAATCCTGAGATGGTTAAGGGGCCGGTGGCGCCGCATACTTTGCGAGGCCGCAAGCGTCTCGGCTAAAAATATTACCCGCCCAGCAGCGACCCCTTAAACCAGGACCTCCGGCCTCTATGGTTCCTATTTTAGCAACCACATCGGAAAAACTTGATGGGATCCCTACAGCGATCCTGGATTTAGGACATGAATATTTAGATCCGTAAACCGGTACGGAGTAATATATATCTCTGCTTGGTAGCACATTCGCATTAATTTAGTTGGTAAAGTATACTTTACATGTATCTATATGTAGGAATAACGACGATATAGGATAACTACTCTATGGCATGAATCGAACATGTGATGGCAATCAACGCTGTATCCTAAATCCCTTCTCTCCTCATAGATCTCCTGATAAATGTTTGTGAAAAAAAAAAGTTTGCACGTGCTCAGTCAAAGATTGCCCGTGAGGTTACGGGTTGTGTATCCCCATGTGGAGTAGAGCACCGTCGCACTCTTGCGTATTCCTGGGGTCCTCAAGTCGAATTCGAAAGGGATGATAAGAGAACCAAAAAAAAGTAAAGGGTCGAAGAGGAAGAGCAATCGTGATCGACTCGGGGTGGGGCCGTTTCGGGGGTAGGATATTCCTACAAAGACTCGGGAGACCCACCCGATGACGAATCTGGAGAAAACGAAGAAAAAAAAAGTAGAGTAGAAACACAGTCTCAGACGGAAATTTGGTGTAGTTTTGTTTCAGATGACAGCGTTTTGTGGAGGCGGCCATAGCCATGGCGACATTTTTGTTTTTGTTTTTTTAGGATTCCTGCTTCATAGTATTGGCTAAAGATTAATGATAGTCTTTAGAGTAGTTCCTATAATTGCCACGCGAAGTGGCGTTTTGTGTTTCTGGGGTTGAAGTGGTGAGTGTTGCCCAAAGGCGATTGGTGATCGATCTACTATGAAAATGGAATGGGTAAGGCGTGGACCGCGTGGTAACGGTATGTCCCTGGCTGCCCGGCCTAGAAACAAACTGAGTTTACCTAATAGGAGTGTTAAATTCCTAGTATCATGATCATTTCAATTAGCTATGGGAGAATCCCAGAAGGAGAAATAATTAGTACAGACACGTACCTCTCGTACTGGGCTCTTGGTACTCCTTATGTTTGCACACGTTGTCCAGGTTAAGCCTTCACAGGGGGCGGAACCGGCTTGAATGGGCTTGAATGGGCTTGAATGGGCTTGAATGGGCGTTGTTTAGACTATCTAGATTTCGCGCATGGGATCCATTGTGAACTCTCTTCTATGTATGGTCTCTTGTAGGGAACTAATAGCTAGATCAAACCTAGGTGACTTATTACGCCATCTATTCGTGCCCTCCCTGATAGATATCCCAGACCTTGTAATACCGGGGAGGCGTGAGGGAGTACCTACAACTAGGTTACACCTAATAGTTACCGGCATTCGTTGGTCGAATCGAGCAATTTGGCTCGGGTATGCTTACCTACATAATTCAATACACGATTCGTTCTCATCCATTTGTGAGATCTCACCCTCGCCTTGTTCTTGATCAGCTCAGAGTTGATATGTGAAGTTTCACTGGTGTTTCGGGGAGGGAGGCGGGGTGAGAGTAGTGGGGAAGCAGGTTGAGCATGAGGCTGATGTTGATCCATCAAAGAAGCTAGTCCGCAGCTAGAGATGCGAGTAAGTGCAAGGGATCGAAATGATGCATACCATATTTCTCTGCGGCCGTTCCGCAAGCTAGAAAACTCGCTTATTTTTTTTCTCTCTCTCTCTCGCCTCTGCTCTGACCTCAAGACATGAATGTGGTATGTCCGATACAGGAGACTGATTGGTTGGTTCGCCCACTGAGGGGGAGGGGTGATATGCAGATGTCAGAGCGGTGTAAACTTTTGAGGTGGTTTATAGATACTCACGGTCCTCTAAACAGTAAAGGATAAGCCTCTAGGTGCACAGCATTTGAGACCTCTGAAGGAGAAAACAGCTCGACATTTCACACTAAAAAGAGGCTCATGAAGTTCAGGCCTTATTCAATAGATCTGTATGTAGATGGGTATTGGTAGAGGATCAAAGTCATAGCATTATCTTCTTTTGAAGCTAGGGATCAGCAATTAGCTTTCCTCTTTGATGTAGGGTAATTCTGGCAATACTGGCCGTTATTACATGATTTAGTAAGTGACCCACGTTACGGTTGCGATTCTGCACCTCACTCAGAAAAACAACTCTGTCCTGTTCAATTAGCGGGGCAGAAATAAATGTACCTGGTACAATATCTCCATGTTAGTATAGTACTTCATGTCCCTCGTGTTAAATATTAGATATTACACAAGCGCCCGTGTTCCTGAATCAACTTTTCCTTTGACACACCATTCTCCGGTGGAAGAATAGCTAGCTATCTAGGGAAGCGACAGGCAGCTCTAATTACGGTAATTATATTATAATTATCCATTATCGCGTTGTATTCATTATATTGTACATAATTAAGTACTTAACTCTAGCTAGAGTTAGAGTATATAGGAGGGGGGTTACTACATGTAGTATGCGCCGTGTATGAGGTACATGTAGGTACATCTTAGTTTCGAACGCTATGAAGTAAACCCTAAATAAACATGGAGGGGGGGATATGTGCGAGCTAGAGGTGTAAAGGATGATGAGGGGCCGGTCGGGGGTGTTTGGTTTTGTCTAACTATTATGCTAATCCCCCCCCCCCCTCGTACTCTACCCTGCCCCATATTAGGGGTATGTTGCTGTCGCTGCCCGTTGGTTGTGTAGTATGGTGTCTGTCAGAAAGCCTCGGTGGTACCTGCACTTGCACTTCCTCATGCCTTCCTGGTCTTGTCTTCAAAACTTCCTTGTTCTCCCAATCACCCCTCCCCTACCACACACACCATATCCATCATCAGAAACTAAACCCAAGCCATGATTACCTGACCCCAATTATTCTACTACTCATAAACAAACCGCCTTCCCCCCCCCCCACTCCTGATAACCTCTCAAGTCTCTCTCGAACTCGATCTACGAATATATATTTTGTTGATAACCACATTCATTTTTCTTTTGCTACTCAATATCACCGCTGCATTATTACAATAATAGATCAACGGCCCCCACCCCCACACACATACATAACTACTAATAGACGCCACCTTCCTGCCCTTACTTACTACGCCGTAATAAAGGAAATCCCCTTACCTGCGCAGCCGGTTTCATCCCCATCAATAATTCTAAAGCTTGAACAACTCTTCCGATAATTTCCTCAGTTGAACTACATATAACTGCTGGTTCATGGTACGTTCTTTTCATATATCCCATGCTGTGCATCGTTGCTGACCTGACCTGAACCTTACCTCAGTTTGCAAGTGTTACCACAGAAACACTAGCCTCATAACCTTAATATTATCTACGACCATACAAGATGCAATACGACTCGCAACAAGATCATGAGGAGGGATTTATTATTACCCTCGAAGGTTACCAACCCACAATCTCGGAACAGCTACGACTACTTCCGTTCTCATCAAATATCCTATGTCTACCACCAATAACTCTCCCCCCAGCACCGTCGATACGTGAAAAGAGCGACCCGGAGGAACGGCTACCGCCATTGGATCCCGCCGTACGATCATATATCCTTTCACTCCACCATGCCCATATTGAGAGACTAGAAAAGGCAAGGTCCTTCTTGGCAGAGAGTAGCAATGGCGGAGACAGGATGGTCTTTCTCAATGGTGGGTTCGCGCGCGCTCAGGCAACATGTTTGGAGGCCCTGCGCAACGCGCTCATGTCGGAGGAAAATGGCAATATCGAAAACGCTAGCAGAGAGGCTGAGTGGGTGTTTGAAGACATCATGCAGGGTGGTGTACAGGGCCTGCAGGAACACGAGCTCGAGCACCAACAGGGATACGCTACGAGTAATGGGGATCCTGAAGAGCAACATGCCAAACCAGGACACCGAGATAATTTCGAAAGGGAATTGTATCCTCAACAGCTAGAAACCGTTGCTACTTCCGAGATTTCAAAAGTGGGAAGATCACGCGAGATATCGAGGCCGAGGGTTGTTAGTGCCGGTCCGAGGAGTCCGACGCCCGAGGAAATAGAGGCCGGGGTTGAGATTTGCAAGGCTTCAGTGGCAGTCCGTGTACGGAGCAGAAGTAATACTACTGTTACTCATGCATCTGGTCTCTCACCGCCGCCTTCACCGCCGACTGTCAGGACAGAATTTCATGTGGGTAGCTTTGCAAACAGCGAATCAATCAGGAAACGATCCGAGTCCTTGACCGAATCAGTAAGGGCAAAGGGATCAAGAAGGAAGGATAGGGATGAAAGTTACACCCTCCCACCAATTGAATCTATGTGCTCTATGGAGATTCCGACCCCCCCTTCAAGTGCAAAGGCCCTCGCATCAAATCTCAAAGTTTCACAATTCCCAGCGTTCTCGGATGATGACTTCCAATCGCCCCCAGAATTGAAGAGACCGGGGTCTCGCGACTCAACCCGTCCTTCTTCTCCTACACCTAGCTCAACAGCTGATATCAGTGGTGCTACAATCCTTCCTTCACCAAGATACCTAAGCGGCGGCTTCGATACATTTACAGATCTTTCTAAAGATCCTGTAGATCCTCTATTCCCGCCTGTCAATGAAAACTTGGTAATCTATTTTCCCTCGCCGGAGGGTAAAAGGGAGAATAGTGATCAGTTTCTTGAAAAAGTTCTTGGAGACTTTGCTGTCTCCTTCACTCCCCAAACCCCTGGGATCTTTCGCGCAAACCCGCAAATGCTCTTAATCAAGCGCAACAATGAGACCCAGAAACGTTACCTCTCGCCAATGACAGCACTATCCGGCCAGTTAGGGAATGCTCGCGGAAGAGAGTCATTCCAATCCTCTATGTCAGGCGGTTCCGCCGCTACGAATGTAACTCCTTTCTCAATACGCTCGTCATTAATCCCAAACGGACACTCGGATCCACTATCAGGTCTTCCTACTATCAGTTTTAGCTCTGAGAAATCACCAGTGGATATCCAGAATGAATTACGTGCGATAATGAGGCATCACTTCCCACCGCCTCCCTCCCCTTCTCTGAGCAATAGGGATAGGCTGTCCAGCTCTGAGGACGAGGACGAGGATGAGGAGGATCTGCACTGGCTCACTGCTGATGAGGAGATTGAGCAGATCTGGCGTCCAGTCCTAAGTTCCCGTGGAGATGATGAGTCTGGTTACTCTGGCCTCGATCTTATTGTTGCTGTTGGGGTTGAGGAAGATGGCGATCTCGCAGAGTCTAAGAAGGGGGTCGAGCTTCGAAAGCGGTTTGTGGAGCAGATTGAGGGGATTGCACATAAGAAGGGATCCTCGTGGAACTATGGGAACAAGGTTGGGCTAAAGTACCTTCTCTCATCTTCACTCACGAAAGTACGAGCCCAGCATAAATCAACAAAGGATAGTCTTGTTGTCAAGGGCCATTTTCTTCTCCCGGAGTTAGAACACTATATTACACATAACCCCCAAATTCGAATTCTTGTTATAGAATTTGACTTCTATACCGGCTCTTCTGCCATCCTAGAGCTTAAACGTGTTCTCGGATCGGAAGTCAATATCCTCAAAATCGCATGTGTCGCCGACGGAGTCACCCAGATCTCGCCCAAGCCCATGAAATCCTCTAAGTCCCCGAAAGTCGGTATTAGGATCAGAACCTCAGTGAACGCTACCACAATCTCCTACTCTCTAGGTCCCGGGACTCCAACCACGCCTAATGGCTCGCTCAAAGTTCCCCGAAAGCCGACACCCACGGGAAAGCGCCCCTATATTCCGAAGCAGAGTCTTATCTCGAGCGCAGATGTGCTCATCCCACCCTTTACGACCGCTTCTAGTGGCGCCTTTATTGATGCTGTTGAGGCAATTCACACCGCCTTGAAGGCCAGAGAAAGAATGACTGGGCACCATAGAAGGAACCAAGATGCAGATTGTCCGCCTACTCCCCGCCTCACCAGGGCCAAGACACCATCGTCGGAATCTCAGCAGCCCTACAGGCAGGACACTAGTTACTATCTTGAAGAAGAGACCGATGAGGAAGAGAACTGTGACGGGAAGAGGGCAAACTTCCGGAAGAGGGTGAAGAACGGTAGTAAAGCATTGAAATGGCTTGGGTTGGAGTAAATAACCTTTATATTTTCCTTTTGTTCTATCACCATCCTTCAGTCTTTCTTTACATTCACTGGTATATAATTATAGCTACTTATGGCTTGATGTCGTTGCTTTCAACTTTTTTATTGTTACTGGTTCCTTGGTTTGGTTGGGTTTGGTTGGGTCAGGCGCTTTCTATTTTTATATTTTTACTGTTATCGTGAACTTGATTCATGCACTCTCATTCAATTTCATTATCTCTTAAGCTCTACTTTTTTATCATCTATTTTTTTTCTTTCTTTCTTTTTTTAGCTCACTCAACTAGGGACTGGGGGGTTTGGAAGGAGTTTTACTATTTATATCTATTATCCAGTCTGGTTTGGGAGGTAGGAATCTGGTTTGGGTTTGGCTTTTCTTTTTCACTCTATGGGTTATCTATATTGAATGGCTGGTGTATCTAATTCTTATTGCTTGGGGTTGTGGTGAAGTAGATAAGTGGTAACTAAGCCATTCCAATTGCATCCTATTAAACCCTTCATCATAATATATCACTCGATGCCTTGATTTTTACAAAATCCTACTGCCCAACTTGGGCGTCCAGGCCCTCCAGCTACCGTTCACGGTCAAGTCAGCTACAAACCCCCTATCTATCATTCCGGAAACCCATACATCCCTGATAACCGCGATAACCGCGACTACAGCCCCCACAACATACTATCTTATCAGATGCCTAAGCGGTTAAGATTCTACCGCCAAGCAAATCTTAATTCATCGGCGTATTTCACCCTGCATCCCCGTATGCGGAGGCCAATGCTTTGACTTTGACCCAAGCTCTGATCTTCCCGACCCGTGTCTTGGTGGCCGCTGTTTATGCCTCCTTCAAGACTGCACATATGGTTCCCAGTCGTGGGCACGGGCACGACTGAGGCTGCAGTGTCGATGTGGTCTGCCACTTGATGGAGCACAGTCCCACCTTGAAAGAGACGGATTGCATGGTTAAGGCTGAGTTAACGTTCTTGGGGGTCCTGCCTAAGGCACTTGCTTGCTAGGCAGATCATGAGGTAACCTCCAGCCTAGAGCTCATAGACAATATGTATCGCCACTGTCGTCGAAGACAACCAAATCAACACTAAAGGGTTTTATCCCGTTGTACTCTCCAAGATTCCCGAGGGTAGAGCTTAATTTAATTATCATAATCATAGCAAACATATTTACTAAACTCTTTTAGGTATATGTGGTTTATGTAGTCCGCAGCCCTTGCAGTCCGTCCGGACTGTATACCGGACCGCAGTTGGGCTAGACTGTTCGCACCGTCACCGGCGATGTCACTGTCACGCAAGGTTCGTGAAAGGGTCATTGCGGAGTTGCACAGCTGCGCCTGGGCAATGCAGGGGGGGTAAATGAGTCTGGTGTATCCTCGGTGATTTATGAGATTCACATAGGTACTAGTGTCGTGTGCACGTACATAGTGAGACTTTTTGACAGATCGCGGTGAACTTGGAAACGTATACGACAGGACCATAATTAGTGTCTTGTGGGTCTTTTTTTTGCCTCTGGATCTCTTAGCTAGCCATGTCGCGAATGTACAGTGGTGGGTATTAGGCCATCGGACGGCCTAGCTAAAATGTGCCTATATATAAATGCATATTTGGTGGCGTTCCGTCTGGTCACTTATTGCCCACTGCCCCCAGTCAGAAGATTGGGTTTCTAGGTATTAAATCCCGATATTCCCAGCAAGTGGCTCGCTTGTTAGGTTGGATGTGGGTGATCATCTGCATACAATTCTATTAATGACAACAAGAATGTAGGTGATCATATTATATCACTCGGCCTGGTCTGCGACATTCGCGTACATTATGTTATTTTTTTTGGTTTAATTCATTAACTTGTGTGTGTTAGTTTATTGATTGTATGCAGTCCGTGGTACATAGGCTGTGACCATATTTGAAAATCCCCCCCTACCCCACCCCACTAATATGCATAAATAGAGGGGAAAAAATGACACGGAGTGTTTGACTTATATTACTTTGTTATTAGTAGTGTTAATTGGGCCGTGGGGGGTTTTTTTTAGGCACCCTATTTTCGTAGATAGGTTTACTCGTAGGATGACTGGGTAAAATATGAACTAATATGGGTTGTTAATGGCCCCGATTTATGTGGGTTATGATATACTTGGCCATTTTGATCAAAAGGCAGGCAGGTTGAGAGTTAGCAGGATCACAACTTATCACTCGGTATTCTATAAACACTTGATTGATTGATACTTCAACACTCATGTTTTTGTTTTGTTTTGTTTAATCCATTAATTGTATTAAACACTCGTGTTGTATGTAATATGTAATATGTGATGCTTATTTATTTATTTATATTCTATGCATAATATGCGCTGCTTCCGAGTATGCCTAACTAAAGTGCCCAAAGCTACCACCATTACTCGAAAAGATTAACTATGCATATGAGATCAAATCTACCCCCATCAACCAATCGTGAAGGAGGTAATCCCTGGCCGGAGATAGCCAATTTTTTCGAGTTTGTCCTGCACACACTCTGAGACTGTCTTATATGGGCATCTAAGAGTCATCTCTTCTACTATATATAGCCAGCTATGCCAACCAAGCCCCGTACTGCCTACCCCACGCCCGCCCCAGAGTCAACTCCCAAGAACTCGGTTCGATATAGTGCGGCACAAAGCCGTGGGGACGTACTGTCCAGGTGATTACAACTAGAGGAAACACTCGCCCAGGAAGACAAATCTCCGAATTGGGAACAGCATGGTATTCCAGGGAAAAATTCGCGCGGCACCAAAGGGCGATATGTAGGTTCGAGATGAAAGAAGTATCAGTTATCCCTCTTCTTCTAGTGGGCTATTATAGATTACGCCTTTGTCGATCACATAATTATAACATGCAGCTACTACTAACGTTACCAGGCGTTTGTACCTTGTCATGTTCTGCTTAGAAGTTATGTACATGCTATACATAAGTAGTTTATTACTGCTTTAAGGTACACCTCTGGCTTACAGGTGCATAAGTTTGTCCGGGACCACGGTAGAAATGGGATATTTAGTTAGGTATGGCCCTCTATCTATACAAATAAACCTCTATCAATTTAAGTTGCCATATACACACCAGGTTCTCAAGGGGTGAAAGTGAGGGTAACGGTAGGTGAGTGCTACATGTGGATTCACACAACATAATACATGTATCATCCACATTCTGTACAGGTACTATAGGTAATCTGCTATATACAACCGCCGAGGTGTCTTCTACATTGGTCATTGGTTGCCACTATAAATTTGGTATTAGGCTATCGAGAATGAAAAGCCATACACGATCCCATGCAGCATCCTACGTTTTCGCGGCTAGGCTCGCCGAACATAAATACATAAATAGGGTTAGGGTTGATATTCCACATTTCGCGGGGAGGGGGGGCACTTGGCACTAGTACATGTGATACGTAGAATCTCCCGCTATCACTCGGTCGGCATGCCAAGAAAAAAAGGCATCTAAATGGCAATTCCCTCCCCCCACTGTACGGACAAGCACAGACCCCCCCCGCCCATATGCATCCCTACTTCTGGAGATGGGACCGAATTCCAGAACCAACCGTTGAGATTTCCTTTTTGTTAGGGAAAAAAAAAGAAAGAAAGAAAGAGACAGAGGGGGTGGAGGAGGAGGAGGAGGAGGAGGAGGAAAAAGAAAAGGAGGGGGGTAAAAAAAAAGTAAAAGGAAAAAAAGGGCAACGAAAGAGCCATGTGTTGTTGCAACGACGTTGTTAGTGTCTCAAATTGAGACCGACGTAAAAAGGTTGATTCGAACGGCAGAAAGTCTCCGGGGTGGCCAAGCCTAAGTTTCAGTATCCTTGGGCTTCGTATTGGCTACACTACAGGCTGAGAAAAGAGTAAAGATTCTAGCACATGACAGGCTCTAAGGTCTAAGTCCTTGCTCCTGATCTACTATATATTTACACATTTATAGAGCGGAATACTGCGGGGGCGGTTAAATCAAAACCTTTGCTCCTCTACCTAGTGGCTAAAGGTTCCGCCATAGGTAGCATAGGTAGTAGGTACGTTCAAACTTCCTTGGAGTCCGTAAAGCGGGATAATTCTCGGTGGGTCTAGCTGGTTTGGATTTTGGACAGTATGTTTTAGAGATACATGTGCTCTACAACTAAGTACCTACGTGTGTACCTATCAAGTAACCTATTGCCTCGATATAGAGAGTACGTACTTGATCTTGTACGAACTAATTAGGAAAAAAAAAACAAGCTAATTATACTCCTTAAATCGAGAAGAATTATAGCTGATCACGGTATCGGTATACTTCTGAACCAAACTGAAGACTTGAAAGTCACCGTCGGTGAGTTTTGTTGACTCTGCGGACATATCATTGGATACTTATGGTGGTAACTTAAGTGTATCTGTATGTCTTATTCTGCGCTCTACTCTACATGTGGAACCTGCATCTGAATTGAGAGCTGATATGTGCCGACAGGTATAACATATAAGTTATACCCACCACTTGTCACGTTATGATAAGGGTACATTTAAATGCACCTGGCAAAAAAAAAATACGTTCGAACGCCCCCTCCCTGATTTGGAACATATTGCATTAGTATCAAGATGCGGTTTAGATGAGATAGAGATGAGACGATATCTTCATTTATAATATTTTCACAACGTTTTTGTTTGTTTCCCCCCAACACCTTTTCCCCCAAAATTTAATTACAAGAGAAGCGAAGGAAAAAGAACAGACAAAACCCCAATGAACAATTAACGCCAGCCAATGACCCCGCCAAAAAAAAACCCTTTGAAGACCACCATTTTAACCCTAACCCCCTCCTCCACTCCCACCAACATGTAACACATTATATTTAACTCGTCCTCCCCTAATATTAACATTAAAAAGAAACTAGTTCTCGAGTCCCTTCAACCTGATCCTCTCCCTCTCTCTCTCCATCATCTCCCTCTCTCTCTCCATCTCCTTCTCTTTCTCCATCTCCTTCTCTCTCAATTTCTCATCCGCTGTCAGGTCACTCTTCGCTTTACTAACCCTAACCCATGCCACCATGATCATCAACGCAACAATCGCCAGCGCAATCTCGAACCAGAACACCGCCTTGTAACTGATCCTTATTCCTTTATGATGTGTCTTTGCTGAGATAATCTCCGCGAATCCGAGAAAAAAAGCGATACTTAGATGCATATTTGAGTTGATTCTATCGTTTTTCAATCTGGTTAGTATTTTTTTCATAATAGTTTAGGGTTAGGGTTGTGTTGGATGGCAACATACATGGCACCAGCAAGACCCTGCTGTCGCTTCGGCAAACCAGTAGTGATAAAGATATTTGTGATGTTAAAGCTGATATCGATACCGACGGTTGCCATAATCATGGATGGGAAGACGAAGGCCCAGTAGTTTGCACCCTCGGGCATGACCGCGAACAGGAGAGGCGCGATTACCCAGGCGACACCGGCAGTGAGCATTAATTTGGTTCCAGAGATAATGTGGAGGACAAAGCCGCCAACTGTGGCAATGATCATGCCGCCTACGAAGAGGGGGGTGAACCACGCTACGATCTGGAGAGGACCGGCGCCCATGACTCCGTCGACGCTACAGGGGGTAGTGATTAGCCTCTCGATTTTTTTTTGGGGGGGAGGGGGGGGGAAGGGTGTGGCTTACTAGAATGTGGAGTAGAGGAGAAAGATTCCCAGACCGCCATACTGCATAAACATTGCAGCCACAACGGCCGGGAACATGGGCACCTTCCAGATATCGCTCGGCAGGAGCGGCTGTTCAGCAACCCAGCCCTCCACGTATACGGCACCGAGGAGCATGCAGACTCCTGCTACAAAGGTGATCCAGATATTTGGTGATGCCCAGCCCTGGTGCGCGCGTGAGGAGTCGGTAATGGCATAGACAACTAGAATGAGACCCGACACAATAAGGATGGTTCCGGGCCAGTCCATCTTGATATTGAAGCCACTACGCTCGTCCTTATCGGAGGGGACGGAAACCCAGGCGAGTACAAAGGAGATTGCAGCGAATATGGCCCCGATGAAGAAGTAGGTGCGCCATGAGGAATATTGTGCGGAGATGCCGGCGAAGAAGATTCCAAAGAAGAAGCCGAGAGGTGCACAGGCGCCGTAGAATGAAAATACCTACATGAGCGTTACGCATTAGTATAATCTTTTACATGTACATTTTGGGGCTCCCGATAAGCACCCCCTCCTCCTCGTACTCTAGGGGAAATGACTCCAGGCTACAATGATCATGACCCGACCTCAAGAAACTCAAAACGAAAAGCACATACCAAATTCTTCCTAGGCCCCGGACGATAAACACACCCCATCAACATAACACTACTCGGCAGAAACGCTGCGGGCCCTAGCCCCGCCAGCGCTCTTGCTAGGTCCAACATCAACTCGTTCTTTGCCACCCCCGCGACTACGCTCCACACTACCAGCCAGCCTACACCCAGCACAAACATGATTTTCCCGCCGTACATATCCGACAGTCTGCCAAAAGGTAGTAAAAAGCATGATATTACTAGTGAGAAGGCGGATGCTGGCCAGGTTGCCGAGGTTGCGGGAATATTAAAGGCTTCCACCACCGAGGGCACGAGGAGGTTGAAGCCGGAAACAAAGTATTCCTATATGTGCGCGCGAGACGAGGTTAGCCAATGATGGCATGCGCAATGAAGGCGGCTACTATTCTAATAAAGGTGGGCTGTGCGAGACATATATTATATCTTCCTCTTCCGTAGGTCGGTTAATGGGGGGTATTTACGAATATATCCCGGATATATCATAATCATATGTTGTTGGGTATTTTCCAGTGCGCCCCACTAAGAAAAAAAGATGGGAGAGAGGGGGTGGGGGGAGAGAAACATACAGTCAATATTTGGCTCATGCAAATCGATAGGACGAATCCTATCTCTGACCAAGCAGATTTGAAGCATTCCGGCCTGACACGTCCCAGACGCTCAATCTCTTCCTTACTAAGTATATATCTACTATCTGAGTCGGAAGAATCGGAGATGGTGGAACCGTGAATTGATGCAGGTGGTGATTGTGATCTTGTAACAACCGGGGGAGGTATTCTAGGAGGAGGAGGATGATGATGATGGTGATGATGATGATGAGCTTCTTGTTGAACTGCTTTCTCCATTGCCATTGGTAGGGAGGGGACTAGGTGAATAGCTAGCTAGCTGCAATGGCCTATTGTAGATCCTTTCCTTTAAAGCTCTCCGACCACCAGATAAGATAAAGATAAATATAAATATAATAGGAAAAGATGAATAAACGCTCAGATCAACTAGGGGTCGAGGCTGATGTGATATGTATTGTAGAGACTCGATTCAATGCTCCAGAGGGAATTCGACGTTCTAATATTCCTAGGTAATGAGCTGCAGGTAAAAGTAGAAGCTTGAAAAAACGAGTGAGGGGGTGATGGGAGCTCGAGGGGGAGGAGGAGAGAGGAGTGGAAGTAATGATAATGAGAATCAAATCAGAGGCCGAGATCCAGAGCTTGTTGGAGCGTCTGTCCGAGGAGGGAGCAGGAATCCATTTAAGTAGGCCAGCAATTGTAACAGGCTATCATTCAGACGGCAAAAACCGCGCTTTTTGCTAATAGCTCAATTACCTTTGGTGTACAGTAAAGTACATCATGTAAGTACGGTGATTTCCAAGATCGAGGAGGCGGGCCAGTAAGTAGGTGGTTTTGTATGTATGTACCTACAATTGCAAGGTGCCCGTGCACTCAGACGATCGTTTTTTTTTAGTGATCAGCCATATTCCATGTAGTTACTTTAGTTTCTCGCAACCAGCCCATACGCAGGGGCGGAATTTGCCTACACTCCAACTTCCATTATTGTACTAATTCGCCGGAAACTCCACAAATTTTTAGACACCCCCAGTAATGTAGGTACAATACCAGTATTGTACCCATGGCCAGGCGTCTGCAGGGGTTTATGGTAGCGAACCGTTTTCGGGCGGTTGATTACTGGATGTCCTGTACAATGTCTGAACCCATGTACCTACATTTTTTTTTTATGAGTTACGGACGTACCGTATTATCATTATATGGATGAGGGAGTACATGGAGAGCAAGATGCATACACACACACACACCCCGGTAGGTAGAGTATTTCTACATACAGTACTCTACCTCGAGTATCTAGGTAGAGTACATGACATGTATGTACATAGTATGTACCTACATGTACATAGAATACTCTAGATTATTTACTTAAACTACATGAGGTTCAGCAATGTACCTACATATAAATATATATACTCTATAAACTTGAGTTAAGCAGAGTACATGTACCTACATATTGTACAATATCCGTATACAGATAGGCAGATAGAGACACACATGTAATGTAATTGACCTGCCGTACGTACCCACACATCTACATACCATGCATACATACATACAGGATACTCTCTCTACTCTACATTCATACACACATACACTTGCACACACACACATATACATCTATATCCTAAATGAGGAAAGAGGAAGTATACGCAGGGTCAGGT
This sequence comes from Morchella sp. 2018-W30, assembly GCA_024713625.1. Classification (NCBI taxonomy): domain Eukaryota; kingdom Fungi; phylum Ascomycota; class Pezizomycetes; order Pezizales; family Morchellaceae; genus Morchella; species Morchella sp. 2018-W30. The sequence goes on along the minus strand of JAMJEW010000007.1, from coordinate 1,710,022 downwards.
AGGCAGCGGCAACCGTATTTATCTATTCTCCTCTGAATCAGTACAGTGTGTAATATGTAGGTAGATGGGTATTCAGATATCTGGAATACCTAGATAGCGGTACTACACACACACACATTTCCGACATGTATGAGTGCAGATATACTCAATAGGTATGTTGAGCCTCAGGTAGGAACGGTTATGCCCATCACAGTATTTTCGGACGCGTACCTCATGCTCACCTCACCTCCCAGCCAAGATCCATCCCCCAACACCTATTGCGTGCGCGTGGCCAATTAGGTGTCAACTCGGAAAAGCCGATTGAATTGGCTCACTCACTTCCCTCTTCCCCCCCCCCCCTCCCCCCTGTACAGCTGCACATTGCAACTGAACGAATCTCTCTCGCTAAACCGAGGATGCAAGATCTGTCAATATGCAAGCCATTTTCTCTACTCTAGTTGCCTGCCGCCTCCGAGTAACCACATAGTTCTATCATTCACACCATAGGTCACTAACCCACTCGTCCTCCCCCCACCGTTGCTGGTCTAGACTTCTTTTCCCAGATGCGGATATCAGAATTTTGAACTCCATACATATTCACCACCACCCTAAATATTGAGCTATGTAGCCATCACGAGGGTGGACAGTCTACATGGAGAAAAATAATGTCTAACTTGACTAATAAAGCAATCTCTGAAAGGGAATCTAGATGCGCCATGTCGTTGCTGGTGGCCAATGGGGGGATGTTTTGATGATGTCTGTTGCCGTGGATCCGGTTTGAAGTGAATATTAGTTTGGTCTTTTTTTAATGCTTTTTTTTTTCTTTCTTTTTGATCAAAAAAAAATAATAATAATAATATTTTGTCTTTGATAAAATATAGACGAAAACCAACCAGTCATTCCGGAGCCGTATCTCTTTACACAAACTGCCATACCACCGAATAGAAAGAAGACCTAGGTTTAGTTTCCAATATTTAGGGGCGCTGTCGCACAGATGCAAATTATTTGTAAAAATGCCGCCGCAAGCGTAGGTAACACTAACCGAATTTCTCTGCAGAGAATGCCAAGCCAAGACAACGTGCTTACTTGCTACAGTTACCACTTGCAAACAATTGCTCCTGAGATTTATCCGAAGGAATATGAAACGACCTCTAAACATTCTATTCCTCTCACTTGATTCCTCATCTTATTTCTCTCTATTTTTTCTTCCTTTCTTTTTATCTAACGGTGTGCAGTTTATGTGGATGTGTATGTGTATGTATGTGTGTGGCAATAAAGTGCTGTATTATCATGTGTCCTTTTCAATATCTATATAGGAACGGTCGTATATACTGCGTATGGCCTCTCTTATGATCCACACTTTCAAGACTTGTTGATCCTCAGACCATATTCAACCCCCCCCCCCCCACTCTCAGGGAGGATACACCTGACCTGATCTCTAATGGCAGTGTCAATCAATGTCAACTCCTCCCTTCCTCCCTCCCTCCCGTATGCATGCAAGTTTACTCCCCCTTCCGATAACGTGATCGGGATCCATCCCATGCCGCGTACATAACCTGATTCAGAGAACCCGGTTTTTTCCCTTTCGTGTCTTGGCTGCCTGGGTCGCAGAAAGAGGAGGAAAAAAATAAAAAAATAAAACAAAAAAAAAAAAAAAAAAGAGGTCAGCGAGTAGTAGGTATCTAGCTGGTAGGCAAAGTATCAGATACCTACATGTCCTACTTCGTACATAACCCTCCGAACCCGGGGTCTCGGGGTTTGGAAGCAAGAAGGCAGCAGAGAGAGTGAAACATGGGAAATTTCCTAGGATTATTACTGCATCTTAGCTAGGCATCTGCCTGCCGGGTTTCGTGGCAGGTTGTCATTTGCAACGCCGGGATGCCGACTACTATGCCTACATGTAGGTACCTGAATTAAAGTGGGGCAGACACGGGCAGCTTTCACTTAGTGGCTCAGTTGTTTATTTTTATTTATACTTTGCCTCCCTTTCTGCCAGTTTTTCCGCTCAGATTATGGATAGACGTTTTTGGTCGGGGCCGACCCAAGAAAAAAAAAAGAAAAAAAAAGAAAAGTAAGAAAAAGAAAAGAAAGAACCACGCTCTTACAAGACTTGAGGTGGACATCTTCGTGCATCACTTTCTGCCTCCCACCCCCCCCCCCCAAATAAAAGAAAGAAAAAGAAAGAAGTACATACATGTCTGATTAAAACTCCGGGAGATTGACCTCCTCCACAAAAGAAAAAAGCTGCTTATTCGACTCGCCTAATGCCCCATGCCGGCTTGCATGTGCATACGGCGTGGTAGCGTAGGATGACACCCGTGAGGAGTTTTTTAACCGCGGGAACCGCGCCGTAACCCTACTTTGGATGGTGGGCCTTTCGAATGAATACCTTGCGATTCGAAGATGGAGTCTTCCAACTAGCGTAGGTGGGCAGAACGAGTGAACGCGTTCGTTTTCGGGGTAAGCTATCAAATAGGCTCTGGTTCCGCTGCCGGTAGAAGAGAGAGGAAGTATCTGCGTGAAGGCGTTCAGGTAGAGATCCAATAGCTACCATTGGGACCCGTTCCTGATGGACTGTGATGAGCATGTACCAGCGATAAAGTGGAGTACTGGTACTGGCCGTGAATGGATGACCATGGGAGGAACGTACGCGTGCAGTATGAGAATAACATAATCAATCTCGTAGAGTACCAGTTCCATTTGCCTTGCAATCCATCACGATGACATATGATCAGCGGGGAATTAATTATATCATCACTATGACAGACATACATGTAGATATAGCTATCTTTGAATTCTTCAGGAGATGCGTGTATGTAGGTAGGATGTTACGTCTGTATGTTTGCTTTATTTATCTTATCAGAATGAGGGGTGCACAGACCACATTCTGACCAAGCCACACCTTAACCACATATATCGATCTTCAGGGTATGTCAAAGACGCAACCATATTTTGCGTCCGTACGTGAAGAATTTTGGAGTTTCTCTTTGGTTTAGGCCCCGCCAGCTCTTGGGAAATTTATACCTATATAGGATTGGTTAATAATTTCGTTGGGGTCATTTACTACATGTAATAACTAACGATGTTTGGCATTTTAGGACTTGTGATCGGAAATGAAAGCGGAGTATGTATGTAGGTAAACGTCGATAAACAGTTCTGCATGTATGTGTATTCCCTGCCTAGCGAGTCCCCTCCTCTCAATATGTCTAAGAAGGAATTACATAGCTTTGATACTTGGTCGTGAGGGTATAAGGTTACGTTTGTAATACGTAGCATATACCCAATGACCTCGCTGCCTGCATGTGGCGAATTATGAGAGTAAATTTTGCTCATTTTCACCTAACACGTATAATTCTTCTGGTGTTTTGTGCTCGCTCGCTGCGGTATATTGATTTGAAACCAAAGTAAGAGCTCTCCTGACACCTGCGGGGTACATACATATGTATACATGTATGTACCATGATCCACCTCACCTCACCCACCCTGAACCACAGATCTCGCGCATGCATTTTCGGTTTAGGGATCCATGCGTACATACATGGAGATAAAGTAAAATCCCGTACCCGTGGTGGAGGGAGAGTGGAAATCTGCCTCATGATATGCATATATGGCGAATAAACCTCGCGCAGCGTGGCCAGGGATCCTCTTCCCTCTCTCCGCGCAGTACTTTTCTATGTCTCCTTTTTCTCATCGGCGTTAAGATTCCTTGTTCCTCATTCAATACCTTTATTTTTGTAATTCCATGTGCTAGCTGATTGATCGGCGATAGGGATGATATGAATAAGAGTAAGTTAGTATGCAGAGCCATTGTGGATCCAACGATCAGACTACGTATACTGCATACACCACCAGAGTGTTGCATATTGTCGACATTAGCGTTGGAGTTGTTGATATATTAGTATATATATATATATATATTGTTAATTTCCTAGTTGAGTAATGAAAACATGATGCGCATATATACGTATACGAATCACCAAAGAAGATGCCTGTCTGCCTGCTATACGCAGATGAGTTGATGAAGATCCTGTCGTTAGAGCTAAAAGCCAAACGTACATGCATGCGTATACTGCATACTGATAACGACATCATGAGTCGAGATATTAGTGATATAATCATGATCAAATTAGAATTAAACTTTCCATACATGTACTTGCTGATTGTGCCATACTAGGCAGGCATAAACTGCGAGGCGCATTATGTATATCAGGCCAGGTGGGCTCGGTGTTCGAGCCTATCGCGGCTCGTGAAACTTCTCCGCGGTTCAACTTCCCCCAAATATGTAATTTACTGTAACCTGTGATATACTGAGAAACAATTCTAGGTATGTACTTACTTGGATGTTACTGCAAATGCGGCAACCCTAACCCTGTGGCCAATCGGACTGTCAGTCAGCTTTCAATTAAGTCTACCTGCACACTCGCCTATGCACTCTCCAAAGGGCGGGATCAGCACGGGGTTCGGGAGTGATGTTTAAGGCAAAAAAAGTAGGATCTTAGGGGTGGCATTGACAAATTCCTTGATAACGTTGCATGTGAAGGGGAGGAAGGAAAGACCTAGACATACGTTATACCTAGACGGCCGTGTAGGATGTGGCAAAACTAGAGTACTATAGAGGTAGGTACGAAGTACTTCCAGGAACTTATACGTACATATAGGTACATTCATGTAGTTTCAAAACAGGATTGAGAGTTGTTAATTCTTGATAACACAATATTGGACCCCTAGTTGACGACCGGCCAAAACCGAGGCGTCTGTGTGCTCGATGGTGTGACCTACAATGTCTTTTGACGTGTTATAGTTACTATACGAAATGGTTCAAACCCTCTCACCACCAGACTGATATCCAGAAGAAGAAAAAAAAAAAAAAAAAAAAAAAAAAGACACATGAGGTGCAGAGTTTTTAAGCCGCATCGCATTTTGAGATGATCTTCTGATCCGGGCCTATGCTCCTGATCGTCGCTTGTGCTTTCCTAGCGAGGATTCCATAAATAAACAATATCCACAAGCGATGCAGGGATTATGAAACCTAGGCTGTAAATTCATACAGGTACATAGAGCTGAGTAGTTTTACGGAATCGATCCCTGCTGCGCTGCCGAGTGATTGTTGATGCTTGATAAGTACCGGCTCCTCTGAATCATGAACCTACACCGTGCCACACAGATGCGCTCAACTGTCGATCTTTTCTTGGCGTGACTACTTAGATAGGAGTAATACTAAAGTACTACTTAAGCAGGTGTTTCAAACACTGCAGTATATTTGGGCCTTTGGTAAAATTAGGTTTCTTTACATGGGAATTCGATTATATCTTATCTTATATAATTATAGTTATCAATACATGCATGTAGTACTGGTAATATTACATGCCTGGCCGCTGAGGTGTTTGACTGCATACATGTAATGATAACATCATTACTAAGGCAGATCAGCTACAGTACAATCCACACAAAGATCAAGCTTCTTTAATGCCAGTTCAATATATGACTTATATATCACGGTTTGATATTTTTGCTAAGAGAAAAACAGCCCTGCATGACCACCTAACTCTTTTCAGTCTTGGGATCTCTTGTCCCTGGAATGGCGAACCAGACCGATCGATAACCGTCAATTGCCAGCACATTGCTGGAAAACTAGGGTATCGGTATCGAACCCTTTCTGCGGGTACATGAAAGTCATATATTGACCCACTCCACCTACATAAAGTATATAGTCCGGTTTTGTATAGAGGAAAAATTCTATCCTAAACCCTATATCAATAGCTCATAATTATAAAAATTTCACCTATCCTTGTTGGCCGTGATTTCCGTTCTCTAGTTAGTACAATTTAATATATAGCGGCGATCATGGTTATTGACCGATAGCAAAAAACGTAGTTTTCTCCCAGTTGAAAGCCGGTTTACCCTATTTACCCGCTTAATGCAGGGGCAGGTGTTATTCTGTACTAGTTTGTAATGTCAACATCCCAGAGTAGTGGTATTTGGGTTTTAGTCTCAGGTATGCGGCTTTCCAGAGTACCTACTCTAGAGTATAGCACTTGGCCCGGGCACTTGACACGTTCAACCTGTCGGTCTGCATGTGAAGCTACATGTAGGTAACTTACAATGCACAGTACTGTATCCCTCATCGGTAAGAACCTAAGTGCATACAAGCAATGGCCGGGAGATACGAAGCAGCCTTAAGTAAGAATGTTCTTCTAGGGGAGATTAGACAGTTGCCGCTATATACATGTATGTACCTGTATCTCTATATGTACGCTTGCAGTATTTCGTGCCAGCCGCGGAGTTACGGAGAGGTGAGTTATTTATTTAAACAATATGGCGGTCTGGTTCGCCCAGTGACCCAATCCTTTGGGAAGAGAAAAATGGTGCGTTTTTTCTATAGGCCACGGAATGAACAACCTTGGAGATAGTCATATTAAAACTCAATATCATGAGTTGAGAAAGTGTTCAAATCCCCCGAAGAAAAGGGTCCGGCCTTATCGCTAGCTCAGGTTATGCTCTTAAATTTTTTCCCGAGATAAGAAACATCACGCAGTATCGTGAGATTGTCCCTGGCTCAACCAATTAATTGATGGTTCGCCTCTGCTCATGCAATCAGGTTCATGTAGTCCGCCTTGACCCAAAAATTTTGAATACGACAAGGGTAGCTATACGGTTTTGCACCCCGAGGACGAGTCCACACCGAAAATCCTCGCACCGGCAAGTATAATGTATCCTACCGCTCTTAGTACAATATTAGCTCCCGTCCACTAAGACTTTGGGGGAAGTACTCTAATTGTATCACGTGCTCCGTGCATTCATTGATTGTCTTCACCGCAATTGGCCCCCAAACAAATTTTTTTCTTCACCCTTCTCCACAATGCGGCCCCCAAGGACTAATGCAATAAACAGTTTCTACACATCATTTTTTTAGATAATGAGAACACGAATCAAGACAATTCGTGTGATCGGCCAAATCATCCTAAATGTTCAAACCATATACTTGCAGTGCATGTTTTGAAACAAATACGGACTAGAGAATACTGAGGTCCTGAAGGCGCGCGTCGATGTAGGTTGGTATGAGAACATACCTACGTAGCTTCTAGCATCGTCCAAGGTAAAGATTAAATACTCTATCTTTCAAATTGTCTTTGTAATAATAACGCATGCATCTATATAATGCATTACCTTGATTGTCTCCTCCTGAAAATTAACGTTCACCAACATGGGCCAGCCATGGTGCTAACAGGATCATTGGCCTTTGACTTTTCTAGATCTTTGTGTAGAGAACTAACAGTCAAAATCGCTCCTCGCCCTTCTATGGCCATAAAGCTAGTTTGGCCTGTGCACCTGCATTACATTTGTGATGCGGGTGATCGAAAAAGGTGTACTTACATTAAGTGATGCCGATGGGTAAGGTTGGTTCGCTGGTAGGCTACCGTTGAAACTTCCCGATCAGCCGAGGGTTGTTGTTGTTGTTTCTCAACCAGAACTGCGTTAATGTAATGTGGGATATCAGGAATAATAGTCCCTTCCTCGTTATCGAGATCGAAGACTACAATGCCATATCTCAGCGTAGGTCTAGCGGTCAGGTTAGCCGGCCACGTCTATTCTATCCCACCCTATATTGCGCGCAATATCGCCCGTTACCCCACTAAACATCAATGAACCGGTACACCCATCTGCGAATCCTATTGGCCACATTGGAGATCTCTCTCTACACTCTTACTCGCAACGGTAGGTAAACAGTAAACGATCGGCACCCGGGCCCGGCCCCCATACGGTTTATCTCCCGAGAAGGGAGGGAGGCAGGGTTGTTTTGGGTAAACCCGGTAAAATCAACCATAGCTTAATCTAGACTTCCGTGCCATGGTTCTTTAGACTTGAGACAGCGAGTGACAACGCTCCGAGATGCATGGTGCAGACAGTGGTTGTAAGGGAACGGCACGGGCCTAGCTGGAGTAATCTATCTGCTGTCCCTGTACGGTCTATAAGATCGAACTAGAAAATTCTTCGGGGTACCGATGATGGCTTAATTCGCGGTAGACTGTAGCTTGGATTCAGATGAGTAGGTAGAGCACTCTAGCTAGGGTAGGGAGGAACGCACCTATGCAGAGCAACTAGGCATGATTGAGCGCATATCACAATATGTAGGGTGAGCAGAGTACTTAATTTTTTTTACTCTCTAGAGTAAGGACCTACATGCATAGAGGTACTAGGTGGTAATATGAAAGGGGGAAGAGTGGGCGGAAGAAATTTCGAAACCTGGCTCTGAGATTAAAATATGCGGTGATACCAGATACAGACGGCTCCCCGTACCGTAGGTAGAGTACCCTTCCTTTCCCGCCTATTCCCCGGGTCTCTGCATGCATTGGGGCCTAGCCAGAGTCCAGATTTTTCAGCATCGAAGCTGGAAAGAAAAGAAGAGGATCAGCAAAAAGAAAAGAAAAGAAGAGAAAAGAAAAAAAGAAAAAGTACACTAGAAGTTTGCTGCATGATAGTTACCGACAACAAAACAAGCAGCAGAAGAAGCACTGGTAGGTATTGTAGCTGATTGGTACGTGCTCTGGTACTGCAGTATGCACTATATTTGAACAGCGAGCAGCGGCACTTCTTCTAGCCAACCAAAGTCCATTTTCTAAAGAGCCGAAGAAAGAGAGCCACCCATGCGCTTAGCGCTTAAGATATTAGCACAGTCCGCTTGTTTCATGCGGCATCATATGTTATCACTCCACTTGGGTCGATTAGTGATCAGTGTGTAAAGTACCTATGTGTAGTATTTGGGGGCTAATAAATTGATTCCCCATTCGGTTTTGAAGCATTTAGTAATCTTCTTCCTTTTTTTTTCTTTTTCTTTTTCTTTTTAAAAAGAAATAAATTGTTTCTATATCTACACGTAGTATATACATGGAGTTAGCATTAGTGATAGACAGGAGTCAGGTCTTGAGACTTGATAAAGAGACAAAACCCGACGATTTTTGGCTTCACCGCATGGTTTTAAGCTCATTTATCAACCACAGAAATTACATGCTGCCTACATCGCTGCATGGTGTGTGATATGGGAGATCGATAGCGTCGAGATTCACTACCCTCTAATGACCAAGATTCGTTGAATGTGATATTTCTTTATTTTCTCAGAAGTCTGGATATGTCAAAGCAAGTCAAGACCACATCTAATTAGCTAACCCAGCCTCTCAGATGCCCATCATTAGTAAGAACTATATTAACAGCTAAGTTTACATATTTTCGGTAATCTCATGCTCATTATGGTAATAGTTCTGTCTGTACATAATTAAAGTCCTAGAATAAAGGTAAGCAAACTCGTCCACACCCCGGATATTGAGAAGGAAAAAAAAGGGTGTGGGGGGGGGGGACATACTGCAGGCACAAGCATTGGCAACCCTAATCCAGCCGTCGAGTATATTCCGAAAAATGACCCTGTGAATACCTGCCATCCTGGCAAATACGCCTGCAGCCATCTACTCTCTAGTTCCGTGATATATGTTGGCTTTCCCCTGCCCACGGCATATCCAAGTGAATATTTTGACGGTTCTGCCTTAATATATAGGCTTACTGCCCCGGTTTCTGGGATCTCAGCGTATGTTGTATTGAGTGCTGCATTTATACCAGTCCGGGTCTTTGCTGCAATAACCCGCTTCTTGGTTTCCGGGTGGAGGGTGATGGCTATCTCATTATGGTAGTGGATAGAAAGAAATATTGTGGCACCTGCCTCATGCCGAGGATTGGTAGGCTGGAAGTCAAGCTGGAGGCATGTGAATAATGTTGCACATGAATCACAATTGGTAGGTGAGGGTGTTTAGCAACGTACCTCAGTACTCCAAACGGTTCCTAAATCCACTTGCTTTCGCATCAGAGTAGCTGGGGTCTCCCTATTACTTAGTGTATACGGATTCCCTAAATTTATTAAGTTAATCGCTACTCTTAATTTCGTATGATGGTGGTTGTTATCTGTACCTTTCATTCTCAACCATCCCGGTCTCTCATCAAGGCTATAAAACTTCTTATAAGGCGTTCTGGGAGTATAATAACCCTTATCAACCAACTTTCCATCGAAGTCATCTCTCCATTTCTTCGGCCTGTCAAGGTCATACAGTCCAGGCATTTCAAACGTGATATCATTTCTACCATTAATCACCGGCCACCCATCTATCCAATTCATAGGGGCCAGGAAAGTCTCCCGGCCTAGCTGGTTCTTGCCTGTGGCATTGGTGGGATTCTGTGGGCGGGTTCCAAGGAAGACGGCATACCAGTCACCAGTGGGGGTGCTAACAAAATCGGCATGACCAGTGGCTAGAATCGGGTTCGACATATTGCGCCCTGAAAACCGATTGTACAATTGTAAGTCATTGTACTCCATGGTTATGGATACACGTACCATTGTATAATATCGGGTTCTGCGGATTTGCCTCCCAAGGCCCGTTCAGGCTCTTTGCGCGGGAGATCATGGCCCTATGACCGGCCTCGGTGCCCGCCTCTGCTGTAAGCAGATAATACCAACCATCTTTCTTGTACAAATGGCTACCCTCCGCCAGCCTCGGGGCATTTAGCGGCAAGTCGCTGACATGGAATAGCCTGGCTTCACTAAGCGCATCGCCCGTTTTGATATCAATCTCGGAGATCCAGATTGCGAAGTACCCAGAGTCGGGGTCGGCGAATTGCGAGCCAAGGGTGGTGGTTAGGTAGGTGCGGCCATCAGTGTCAAAGAAGAGGTCAGGGTCAAACCCCCATCTATTACGTTCGTAAGTCAGTGCTAGGTAGCAAGCGGGAGTATTGTTATGTATATGAGTGGGCAAGGAATGGAGTTATATTGCTTACTGGTCGACATAGGTTGGATCGCTCCAGGAACTTTCGTCCCAAATATTTTTTGTTGTGACGTAGAAGCTTCGGGGAGTATGTGTTACGTTCTTTCCAGATCATATTAATGAGCTCGTCTTAATTCAATCATGCAGGAGGGAGTAAAGGGGAGTAAGCCTGGCTCTGTACGTACATCTGGGGGGCTAATGACATCAAAAAGGGTCGTGATCATGTAATATGTTCTGGTGTGTTCATTGTATCTTAGGGTTGGTGCGAAAATGCCACCACTGGGTGCAGTGCCCCTAAGATTCAATTGCGAAGGCCGGTTCAGCGCATGGCCAATTATTTTCCAATCGATTCTATATGAATAATTAGCTGCTGATTTTGAGAAGCGATTGGATGTTGGGAGGAGGAGCATTTACAGATCAGTGGAGTGGTATATAGGGACTCCTGGAAAGAATTCAAAGGTTGAGGTTGCGAGAAAGTAGTCTCTACCGACTCGCTGGATTGTGGGGTCTGGGTTAAAACCGGGTATGATAGGGTTCTGGAATGCGTGCGAGATTCCTGTATACGTAGATAATTCCCACACAATGCATTTAGAGCCTACAGGAACAAAACACGAAAGTCAAAAGACCGTACATACGTAGTAATATTGTGATAAAGGTAATTAGAAATCCTCTGTTCTTCGTAAACACCTCCATTTCTTCTAACGCGTGTACATTTATAACATCGCAATAAGTACGATCGTGAAGAAACTAGACGACATATACTTATATGTATATATAGGTGGGCCGCTTCTAGGGCGAAAATGCGGGGGAAATTGCATTTTAGCGAAGATGTTCACTTTAACCACCACCCGGTACACGGAGAACCTAAAAGTTACAATATATTGGGTTTTCAGCCTGAAAAATGAAAAATAGATACCTGTAGCCTGAAGTGATGGGATGTTCATTTACCAAGAGCCTAATAGGTCTTTTCAACGGGTTTAGAGGTGTATATACATGGTACCCTTATCATAGGGGGGACACACCCAGGATGATACATGTAGAGCCAGGGTGCGCAATGAGCACCGCACCAGATTGAGGCATGTAACTACATGTAAGTACATGTAATTAAAGGCGGATTTTCTGTTAGATCGATAGAGTATACTACATGTACTTGTACCTACATACCTACATAATCCAAAGACATACATGTACTCTTGAAATGTACATACATACTTATTTCGTTTCGATCCCTACATATGTATGTATATACATGTACTTAACAAGCCTTGATATGGGTATTCTTTGGTTACAATTTTGGCATGGATGAGGGCGCTCCAAAGGCTCGCTGGATAAAGAAACGGAGTATTATATAAATACTGGCCGTATGTATGTAGTCTTGAGTGAAGTTGGAACGCCCAAGACGCTCAGCCAAGCAGTTATGGTGTAAAGTCACGCCAGCTGATACGTACCCTGGCCGTTCCAACTTCACCCCCCGTAGGCTACATGTAGTATATATATGGAGTACATGTATGTACTACCAACTCTAATCAGCCCAGTCACAAATCATCTAAAAATAGTTCAAACCCGGCCTCGACTTTGAATGATGCCTGGCATGCATGGATGTTAATGATTTGATTAACCTGGCAAGGCAAGTAAACATCACTGCACACTACGTAGGCATCAAGGACTGCACATTCCATTTCCCGAACGGTCATTAGCTAGCACTCTTGTCTCACTGTTGCTTTTAGAGTTATGGCGGAATTCGAAACTAATTGAGTCAGTGTTATAAAATATAAATGCCTGGATCTATGGAACTCTATAAAAAAAAGAATATATAAGTATATACATATATGTATCTCTAGAAAGATAGTTCTCATTCGTTTTCTTCCAGGTTTATATGTATAGATATATACCTGCCTTGATCTGCTACTTCTAGGAGAAACTTTTAGTCCTACCCAGAACTTCTTTAGGCTATTGAAATAGATGAAGACATCTACGCATGCGATTAGGTCGCTAGCAGGCCTGCTCGATATAATTCCTAGCGACGTTCTTTACGAAATTTCTAAACATCTTGACCTAGCTGATCTTAGTTCATTCCTACGGTGCAATCGATATTTAAGGCTTCTCCTAGAGCCATGTCTGCGTAGGCTTGCGTTGGCACCAAAAAATGGGCATTCAGCACTGTATGATGCGGTAGACCGGGAAAAACACAAACTAGTCGAATACATACTGGAGAATCAAGTTGACGTCGATGTCAATATGGAGGGCCTACCTTTCGGCGACGGTGTGTGCTACAGCATTCAATTGAGAACATCCCTTCTATGCTGGGCTGTGGGGCACCACCACTTTGGAATCATCAAGACCTTAGTTGAGAAAGGTGCCCGCATACCGACTGGGGGGGAGCTCGAAATGGTAGGAATGGATGGGATCCGTGATGAGCAGCTCCTGGAGTTTTTATTGGACAACGGATTTCCAATGCCTAGATATCCGCTCCATACCACTATCGACTGGGATATTGGTCCATATGATAAGCAGTATCCAGAGTGTTCTCGTGATTGGATTTTGAGGTATTTCACAAACCGCTTAAACCCTGTATCCTGTTTCTTGGTCAGTTATTGAATATGGCGGATCTTTACAGCGTGTATCTCAAGCGGGGCGCCGATATCGAAAGAAGATCACCGTTTGGAGATACCCCACTTAACCTTGCAGCGTACCGCAGAAGAGAAAATATAGTCGCGGTACTTCTAGAGCACCACGCCGATATTAACACCACAAATAGGTTCGGGCATACACCACTGATTTCGGCTGTGATGCATTACTACATGCGCATCACTTACCCACGGAGAAGTAGGGACAACTGGGCGCGGCCCTACAAAGATACTGCTAGAACTCCTTGGGAGGACCTAGAGGGTGTATATCTAGAGCGAGGCGAGTCAATAGTCCGGCAACTCTTGAACCGTGGAGCCAACATTAATGCTCGTGCCCGCAACGGCAAAACCGCACTACACTTCGCTGCTATCTCGTCGGGTCGGGATGGGAGTGCTATCTTGTTAGAAATGCTTTTGCAGAATGGTGCCGATATCACAGCGGTTGATAAGGGTGGGGCAACGGCTCTCCATTATGCGGCAGGAACTACTTGTATAGAGGCCATTAGACTTTTGCTGGCGAATGGAGCAAATATTAATGATCAAACGAAGTACGGTGATACACCGCTTATATATGCTACGAGGGCGATGAATCTATCAGTCATTAGACTGCTTCTGGACCACGGGGCTAACATCTTGATATGTAATCAAGATGGAATGACGCCTCTTCACTCCGGAGTGAGGGGCTACCGCATAAGGGCCGTAGAGGATGGATGTGATATCTTGAACGATGAATCAGTGGTTATCTCACTTCTTGAACACGGGGCAGACCTCGATTCCAAGGACTCCAGCGGTAAAACACCACTCGATCAGGCGAGAATAAACGAGGGTGAGAGGACTTGGGACCGAACTGGAATTGTCAAATTACTTTTAGGATGGGAGGAACGTATGGAGGGTTTGTTTTGAGATGGTCTGTGCGTGGCTAATTGTTAAAAACGTTGAAGACCTTCCTAGCTAATATTAAGATCTAGAAATAGAATCAACTTAGGGCTGGGTTGCAGATTTTGGGTTTTAGGTATTGTAACCTTTTATCAGCTTTGCTGTATCTATGTACTCGTTAGGGTTGAGATTTCACTTTGGTTTGGGGTACAGGCTCTCATCATTTGATATGTATTCGAGATTGAATTTCGTTTCGTAGTGTGGAATACAGAATGATTTAGTTGTTGTTCTAGCTTGTTTAATTAATCGCCACTTCCAATTGTATTTACTGGGGGGGAAAGTTTACTCTGCTTCTGGTACAGTTGGTAGACGTTCTCACGGGGTATGGCGACCACGGGGGTGTGAGGATTCTTCTATTGCAACACCGAAAGGTACCAGAACTGATTTTCAAATAGGTATAGTTCAAGATAAGGGGTTGTCCGGGCTTCATGTGATGTTTCAAACTTACTTATTCTTGTGGGTTTAGCTGTCCTTTGGACAGAAATCCCCACACCCCATGGTCGCCATACCCCCGTGGTCGCGTCTACAGAGAGGTGAGATTTGGTCATAACCTCTGGGTTGCATGCTGTGCACGTGAATAATTGCCACTTCCATAAACCCAGAATGTTTGAGATATTGACTCTGGCAGCGAATATAATTCTTGTCCTATCTACAGGGAATTTAATAGCCATTTTATAAGAATAATAGCCTTGGCAAATACTAGTAATGACATAATATAAGAGTGGTCTAGGCCTTGCCACAATTATTACATGGGAGTATATATCTTCCCCGGCTCGCAATGATAATCTCAACACAGAAATTACAAATGTAGATCGAGTGATGGATTGTGATCGATAGGAACCTGTCTAAGGATTCAGCGTGCGTACTCAACTGTCTATGCGACGATTCATTATTCTGGAAATTACACACATCAAATTAAATGGCCCATAAATTTAAAACTTCCGTCCCGCCAGACGTATAATTATATAATCGATAGGTAAGGCGAGTGTGTCATCGACTTGAGCGGCAATAAATTGACTTCTTTCGAGTCTATAATTTAGGTTGATAGTACTACGGGTGTAAGGTAGGTCTGTCCGTAGTGGATACACCCTACCGAACATTGAGGGTTGGTGGACTACAATGGCGCAACAACCCTAACCTGAGGCACAAAAAGCCACAGCATCATCATCACCAGCCACTAAGCGAAAGTCTAAGCCCCTTCGCCTCCGTGGCCTTAGTGTTTGTCACTTGCTGGACCTTTCGGCTTCCAACCAACACCCCATTCACTATCCTAGACGGTATCATCTTGTATCCTTAAGGTAGAAGAGAACCTTCTCTTAGACTTTGTTGTCTCAAGTGGATTCCCCTCTTTCCCTGCTTATACTTTCTGTTCCGAATTAATCTTTCGTTTATCTGGCCTCTTCTCTACCTGCATCTACAATCTACGGCCTCAACGCCCTGGATTATCTTCTTCAACAACCCTTGCGTAGACCCCCCCCCCACCTTCTCCCCCGCAATTGCGAGCTAAGTCCCGGCTTAGATACCAAAGTTTCATAATGGCCGATTCACCAGAAATACCACTTCAACCACAGCTTATCCCTTCCGATTCAACCGTGTCTTCTAGCTTGCTTCCCCCACCGTCTCTGGGGGATTCGCTTAGTTCTGGGTCATTAGTGGAGGCGGGAAACACTGTGGCGCTGCCTAGAATATCTTCTACGGCTTCGTTCGCTCCAGAAGCTTGTCACATTGAGGACATTGACTCTGGATGTGGCCATGAGCACCAGAAACATAGTATACTGCATTCCACAAACCATACCCCTAATATTTCTAGGAATGCATCAAAGGTGGATGTTTCTGGGGTGAGCGGAGGGTTGTATGATAGCAGAAGCTTGCCGGAAAGAGACGAGAACGAGGGCGGCGATGTCGGGGGAGGAGATGAGGATGATGGCATTCTAGAAATGAAAGCACCCAATAGCCGCGGTCGCTTGGGTACGCCATCTGAAACAACTCCATAATTTCCTGTTTAAAATGCACGTGACTTACTTTACTCGGCACTCTCTAGAAGATATCCAATTGGACCCATCTACAGTCGCCACCCAGGTAGAGCCAGCCAGTCAGGAACAAGCGAATAATCCCCCATCTCCACCTCCATTAAAACCCCTAGAGACAGCAAGATTTTCAGTGGCAGAGAAATCAGAACACAACTCTCCTTCGGTAACCATAAAATCTGAGGGAGTTTCAACAACTTTTGAAACCCCAGCACTACTGAGTACTACAGAAGAGCTAAACCCTCCGCAAACAAATCCGACACCACTCTCGTCAGACCTCGGAGGCCCGGAGGACCCAACGAATATAAACTGGGAGTTCGATAATATGTCAGAGCTGCAAGCGCATATAAGTGGCCCCGATCCCTTCGAACAACTTGGAGCAGAGGCACCATCTCGGTCATCGACCTTCCCACCTGTACCCCCACACGACGAGAATTCAACAACAGCGCATTATGAAAACGAAACAGCATTGTTCAATATGATGGCTTCTGAAATAGTCACTGGTGATGGGGATAGGGGTATTTTTGATTCGCCTAGTGTCGAACATGGAGGATTTTTTGGTGCGCCAGATGAATCAATCGAGGACGATTTTTTTAATAACGTTCCTGGAGGTGAAACAATTGATGATGACAATGTTGCGGCAATGATGGGACAAGTGTTAGATGCTGCTGGAATTGGCGGGCCTGCCCCAGAGGCCACTGAAAACGTGCAGGATGAAGAAGCTCGCTTTGAGGAGGGGATTCCGTTAATTGATCATGATTCGGAAAAGAGGCAGGGGGAGCCGGGCTTTTTTGATGACGAGAGGGTCAAAGCAGACCAGATTTTTGGTGCAAGAGAAGAAAATGGCGACGCGGAACAAGAGTTGCAAAGGAAGTCGACTGAACAGGTTGTGGATGCCTCTACTCACCCGTATCATTCCGCGGTGGGGATAGCTGCGAGTATGGCCACAGTCAACAGCGAAGTCCTGAGTGCCGATATCGAACCTAAAAATGATTCTCTATTCAACGCTCTTGCCACAACTGCGGAAGAAGAAGAAGATGATGATTTCTTTAGTAAGATTGGGCAGGAAAGTTCCCAACAAGATCCCCTTCAACCGCCACCAGTCAAGAAGGAGGAAGAGGAGGAGGAGGATGATCTCGTAGCCAGGTGGAAGGCAGCATTGGCGGGTGATGTCTTAGATGACGAGGAAGGATTTCTTTCTAGTGATGATGAGGGATTCCTCCCTGATTCTGATGATGAAAAGGAAATGACGCCAGTGCATGTAGATGGATCACTAAAAGGCTTCTCCAGTTTATCAACGGGAAACCCTGCATTGGCACAAACCCCAAGCCCTATACCTCCAACCGCGACTGGAAGATATGCTCCCCAAACACCTCAACCACCCACTCGAGAGGTTTATGGAACGGCGGGATGGCAGCCGCAGGTTCTACAGTCTCAGCAGGTTCTTCCAAGCCCATACTCTCCACATCAGCCAGTATCGACCTCTACAACACAGGCCTATTCGACTCCTAGTCCTTATAGCTCTCTTGGACAAACCCCCAAAATCCCCGAACCCCCAAAGGCACAAAGTTTCGTTAATAAAAAGGAGGGATATCAAAGTCCATATGACCTTCCCATGGATGTGGCTCCTCTAGTAAGAAAAAGGCCTGGTCTTGGACAAGCTACTTCAGGCCCTTCGGGTTTTTCGTCGCCTTTAAGAAGTACTAGTATGGGGAGTGCCTTCTCCCCGGCCACTGCTGCTACAGGACCGCCAAAACCAAAGCCTCAACCGCAACAGTTTTTTGAAGAGCTTCCTATGCCTCCAAAGTCTCGAGCGTCGTCGGCAATGGGATACTCTTCAACTCAGGTGTTGCCGAGGGGCGGGGGAGGTTTTGCACCCCCACAGAGGTCGACTACACAGGGATTTTATTCCCAGAATTCACAAAACCAATTTGCACACCAGCCCATGCCATCACCACAACAAGCACATGCGCAACCATTAGTACCGCAACCGCCCAGTTCTGCAAATAACAGGTACTCCCCTGCTCTTCGGGCAACAGGCGGGTACGTTGCACCTCCAGCATCTGCTCCCGCAGCGCAAGGATATCAACCTCCACCAGTACCAGCTCCAGGCCTGAGCACAAATGTTTCGTATGGTTCCCCAACTGCATTACCGGCTGCTCCTTCAAAATACCCCCCGAGGCCTGCTGGGCCTCCACAGGCTACATCCATGCCTCTTCAACCCCCAATTCACCAACAAACTGCCGCTCCACTACAGCCTCCAACATCTCAGCAGCCACAGGATGATTCTCAGCCCCCTGCTCTAAGACGATTCCCGAGCGATCACCACGTGATGCATTCGTCAAGGCCTGGGACTGCAAGGTCTATCTCATTATCGACTACAATGGATATACCACGAGAAGAGGAGGAAATAGTAGAAGATGCACTAAACGCTGCAGAGAGTAGTGTAGGTCCCGCTGCCGTATCTATGGTATCTAACAGTCGTTATGCTCCATCAAGAGGCCCTGGGACGCCTACCCCCGGACAGGCTTCCCGCTCAAGTACATTCTCACCGCCATCAGGATCACCAAGATACATTGCCGGCTCTCCTGTGGATGCATTTTCACCCCCACCAAGAGCTCAAACACAATCTCCAGGAATGGCCTTTGGGAGGGCTCATAAAACTGCGCAACGATCCAGAGAGCCATATGAACGGCCAAGCTCAGCATTTGCACACACCAGCACACACTCCCACTCTTCTCTTAATTTGCATCAGCGAGCCCAATCTTTGGAAGTTAATTTCATGGCCCCGACAGATGAGGCTGGGCGTGATGTACTAAAGCGATGGCAAGGTGCTCCATTATTTTGCTGGGGATTCGGTGGGAATGTAGCCGTGATGTTTCCTCGGCGAGCTCAACGATACTCGTCTGATGGCCTGCAACCAATGATTAAGTGCTCACCTGGAGAAGTCAAAGTCAAAAATATCAAGGATATTCTTCCCCTCGAAGAAATGGACGGCAAATTTCCAGGGCCCGCTTGGAGCGGAAGCAAAGGTAAAGGAAAGAAAAAAGAAATGCTTTCATGGATGACAAGTAAAGTCGAAGCTTTGGAGTTGGAACTGGGAGGACAGGGGAAACGTGCAGAAGAAAAAATCCTGCTGTGGAAGGTTGTACGGTTATTACTTGAGAATGACGGTGTTTTGGAGGGCAATCATGAAGTAGAGAAAGCTGTAAGGGCAGTCCTTACACCGGAGGTTACAGGAGAAGAGGGCGGTGCCAAAGTTGGCTACGGGTCTTTCACAATGGTTGGTGATATTTCAGCAAATATGCAAGGCCCAAGCGCAGATAGAGCCGATCCTGAAGCAGTTCGGAGTATTAAAACCCATCTTCTCAAAGGTGACCGAACAACCGCCGTCTGGCACGCAGCAGATAAGCGACTCTGGTCACACGCTCTTCTGATCGCTGGTACTGTTGGGAAGGACTTGTGGAAACAAGTGGTACAGGAGTTTGTCAAACATGAGGTTAAAACGCTTGGTGAAGGGGTGGAGAGTTTGGCAGTTCTATATGAAATCTTTGCTGGGAACTGGGCTGAGAGCGTGGATGAACTGGTCAGTGCTAGCACCAGGATCGGTGTACCCATGTACGGTGGTGTACCTAATGGGTCGGATGATGTTGAGGTTAGGTTGGACAGGTGGAGAGAAACCTTGGGGTTGATATTGAACAATCGGAGCCCTGGTGATTCGGAGGCAATATTGGCGCTTGGGAAATTACTCGTTTCTTACAGTAGGATTGAAGCTGGTCACATCTGGTAGTCTCCCACTCTAATCCAATTATTATGGTTATTACTAACCTCGCGGTAATAGCTACATCTTCGCTCGTCAGGGAGCTATGGGAGGTGGCGGGGCGATATTGGGGGGACATGATGACCCCGGATCTCATTTTTCATTATTAGGTGTTGATCCAGCAAACTTTACACCCAATGATGTTGATGCTATTATGCTCAGCGAGGTTTACGAGTTAGCCTTGTCACTTACGGCTACACCACACCCTGCATTCCCGCACCTACTACCCTATAAACTTCGCCGAGCCATGGTTCGCGCTGAAAATGGGAACAAGGGTGAGGCGCAGAAATATATCGACGCCATTGAAGCTGTCATGAGAGGCTGGGGTAAGCCATCTCCCTACTTCAACGCAGGGTTTATTGCACGATTTGAAGATCTTAAAACGAGATTATCAATTGCACCCAAGGATAACGCATCCGGGGGTGCTACGACTGGTGCTGGGGGGTGGCTTCCAAAGTTGAATTCTGAGACTGTTACTACATCTATATGGGAACACTTTCATACCTTTGTCAATGGCGAGAAGGATGGAGATGGTAACGGAGCGGAATCATCTGTGACTGATCCTAGTGCAGGTCCTTTTGGAAGGATCTCAAGTGAGAGTCCCGTAATCAGTAGGGTTCAATCTAGCGCAGACCTTTATGGAGGGTACAATCCCATGTCAAATTATGGTGCAAGCGCCCCAGCTCCCACGAGTGGGTTCCAACAACAATCTTACCAGCCTACTGTTCCAACTGGGGCCGGGGGTAAATATGCTCCCCAGTCTAGGGGTTCCTTTGACAACCCAGGGAACTCTTATACTCCGATGTCCAATAACCAGTATAAACCGCCCACAGACTTATCTGGCGCTGGATATGAGCCTAACTCTTTGGACGGAAATTCAGGCGGGTACGGGGGTTACGGAGAGGGATATGGCGGGGTTTATGAGTCCACTGCGCCTAGGGGGAATCCCTACGAATCGAATGGATATTCTCAGCCGGGCCTGCAGCAGAAGAACCCCTATGACAATTTACAATCTACCTCTCATCCAACAACAGACTTTAGGAACTCTGGCGCTTATAATCCCACAAGCTCCTTTGGTGAACAGACACCCACAGGCCCTGTGGCTAGTTACGATTCATCCGCTGCGCGAGAAACACCCTCCTACGGAGGTTATGAGCCCCCGTCAAGTGGTGGATATGAGCCCTCGTCAAGTGGTGGATATGAGCCCCCGTCAAGTGGTGGATATGAGCCCCCGTCAGGTGGATATGAGCCACCATCTAGTGGTGGCTACGAGCCTCCTAGTGGCGGATTTGTTCCGTTTGAACCTGAAAAAAACGATGATAATGAGGGCGACGACAAACCTAGGCCAAAGAAGAAGGGTTTTATGGATGATGATGAAGATGACGAACTGCTGAAACAGGCGGAGAAGATGAAGCAAGAGGAAGCGAAGAAAAAAGCCGAGGAGGAGAAGAAACAGGCTGCTGGTAAGACAATTGCCCATATTTCAGAGATCAAAGATGCAGACGCTGATTCTCTCTACAGATGCCAGCGCAAAGAAAGGCTGGCTCACCGGCTGGTTTGGTGGTAAAAAGGACCAGAATACGCAAGGTCCAATCAAGGCTAAACTTGGTGATGAGTCTTCCTTCGTCTATGACCCTGACCTGAAACGATGGGTCAACAAAAAGGCCGGAGAACAGGCCACTGCTGCTGTGAAACCCGCACCACCCCCCAAAAGAGCATCAACTCCAGGTAGCACTGGCATGCCATCTAGGCCTGGGTCCGCTGCTCCTTTGTCTCCACCAGTACCGACTCCAGCAATGACGCCAATTTCACCTACTCCTACTACCGCGCCTACTACGCCCAACACTCTATCTGCGCAGCCATCGTTGTCTGGACGAGCCCCAAGCCCTGCAATGAGTACAGGACAAGCGCCACCCCTTTCATCGCCCCCACCGACTGGAGCGCCCCCGATTGGAGTACCCCCGACTGGAGTACCCCCGACTGGAGCACCCCCGACTGGAGCACCCCCGACTGGAGCACCCCCGACTGGGGCGCCCCCGGCTGGAACGCCCCCGACTGGAGGACCAGTGGGAGGACCGCCAGGCGGAAAACCTCCTGGAACGCCCCCGACTGGAGGACCAGCGGGAGGACCGCCAGGCGGAAAACCTCCTGGAGCAGGGCCACCTAGCAGACCGGCAACATCAATGAGTGTAAGAGGTGGGGATGCAATGGATGATTTGTTGGGGCCACCAGGAGCAAATGTTAGTAGAAAGAGTACACCAGGAGTGGGTAGGAAGGCCAGGGGTAAAAGCCGATATGTCGAAGTTATCCCAGGGCAGCAGTAATTCGAGACTTGGCGGGTTGGTAGTTTGTATAAAAGCGTAATTCGTGGCTCTACTGGGCGGTGGCTGGGTTTGGTATCTCATCTCTTTTTGTGCTTGCCCTAGATAGCTGGGTATCATGGCTGGCTTTCCTATCTTAGTTCTCTTTCTGTGTTGAGGTTTTGTATTGTCATTTGCAAAAGGTGCTATTTTATCTGACCCTATCTGTTTTGTTTTTATTTTTATTTAGGCGGGGGGTGGATCGTGTTTATATATGTGGTATGATAATGGGTACGAGTGATGGGCTTATATAAAATGCTCCTTTTGAATTTGAATAATGCGTTGATGTGGTGGACCAAGTCCTAGATAGCCTTTCCTATTAACCCTAACCCTACTACGCATAGGCGATCCTGACAGGAGGTAATTTGATCCTGCGAATTTTGACTCTCTATGGCTTCGGAAATTTATCGCGCTGTTCGACAAATTTGGTGTCCCGCATGGTATGCATGCTTCCCAGCGCAGCAAGATCTACCATGTGTGACCTAAACCTAGCCCAACGTATTGGATTCGGTTCTAGATCCGCAGAACAATGTCTAGATATCGTGGCAACGGTGGAGCCGGAGGCCGCTTAGCATTGTGCTGTTGTCAGAATTAAAGTACAAAGAGAGGCTTAATGGAGGGGAGATCCTAGCCAGGGAGGTGGCGTACCTTTGTCTAGTTGTTCACCGTCCTGTTTGGGTAGGGGTTAGCTGAGTTAGGGGTGGGTACAGGGGAGAGCTGGAAACAAAACGACTGGTGGGTCAGAGAGTTCTTAAATTATCGTTACAGATTTCGGGGGCTTGTTCCACGTTAGAAATTATAGCTCCGTGAGAATGCGAATCGACAATATATATCTAAATATGCGTATGTAAAAAGGGACGCTCAGTAGGCTGATAGCAATATTACCCATGGCCGGCTTTCTCGCGCTGGATCGACCAGCTGGATAATCTATATTGCCAGTATATATATACATGCACATAGCAGAAAGAAAGCTATATACTGGGAATTGAGTATTAAATAAAAAAAGACAAAAAATAGTATACGTATCAGAGCTTGACCTTAGGGTCCGGAGATCTATCATTTCCTACAACTGCTATTTAAGAGTAGCTTCGTCGAATTAAACACAGCCTGTGTGTGTGGAGTTAGCTAGGAGTTAACTCATTGACCACTTTTGAACAAATGCCATTGGCTACCTAAATAACGGCATATCGTACGGAAGTTGCGCGTATGCTT
Organism: Morchella sp. 2018-W30; assembly: GCA_024713625.1. Lineage (NCBI taxonomy): Eukaryota > Fungi > Ascomycota > Pezizomycetes > Pezizales > Morchellaceae > Morchella > Morchella sp. 2018-W30. The sequence goes on along the minus strand of JAMJEW010000007.1, from coordinate 1,686,259 downwards.
GTTAGCTTCATGTATAAATCTGGAGTTTTTCACCTACGTTTCCACATGGGTTAATTGGTGGAATTGGCGAGCTCCACACCGTTACAGAATGAATAGAAGGAGGGAGAGGAGAGGGGAAAGGAAAGCTTTTTATGATCACTTGTAACAGTACTGAGGATCCTTCCGGCCGAGATCGAAGGGGCTGAAGGTCATGAATTTGTGCCGGGTTCCGGAGTTCAAATGGGGGAAGTATCAAAAATGGGCGGGATGAAAAATGAGTGGGATTTGGAGCTCGAGTATTGGGAGTACAAAAACTGTATGTATATCTTTATGGAAGGTACATTTGGTCTGCAGATTGATATCGGGGTTAATTCTAGGGTACGTTCTTGTAGCTAGCTCTTATCAGTGGGTTAGTACCCCTTGATTCCAACTGCAGCTCTTTGGAATAGTACAGTGGCGTGCTAATATTGGGGAGTACAATGCTCCATGTATGATATGATAACTAGCTGCACGTGGGACAAGGTAATCGGAGCGAATATGGTAGGTAGGTCATACACGAGTACGGGTAGGGCAGAGCCTCTGGGCGTCAATGAGTACATTGGTCATACCCTGCGGAGCACCTCTTTTCATTTAATTCATACCTTGTCCTACTCCATTATAGTACTACATTGAAATGATTTTCATACCCTGTTTTCTCGCAATTATCCTGCATAGAGTAGCGGGATGATATTACAGTTTCCCAAAAAGTGAACACCTACCTCATCAGAAACATGATCCCACAAGCGAATAGCTAAGCCTTCTAAATGAATAGAGTAGATCTTAATACTCTCGGTTGACTTACCCCGCCCCATATACCCCATCATCCCAAAGCTAGTCCTGATTCTCGTAAACCACCGAAGACATTGTGACTAGCAATTCCGGATTTTGATATTGGAGTGGGCGTGATCTAGACCAGTATAAGAAGTCTTCTGAGATTCTGTACTTTGATGGAGTAAGAGCATACAGTAGAGTCATGATACTGAGCCGGAATAGAGGGTGATCATAAACATGCATGATCAGTACGGGCCGTGATCCTATGCTGACGGTTGAAGTAGTGGGGTAAATATATTCAGGGACGAGGGATTTTCTCCGGAAACGACAGCCTTTGTGGCATGTGAGTTTGTGATCTTAAACGCGGTACATCGGTGTTAGATTGTTTGCAGGCTGATGAATCAAAACCAGCACAAAGATAACCCGAGGATCCACCGGTAAGTCTGCTGCAGGGGTACTAAACACACATACAGTAGATTGAAATAAACTTTGCGGGAGGTAGCCTGACCGATTTGCAATTCAACAGGGGAGTTGAGGAGAAGGGTAATGATTGTAACGTGACACAGAAGCTAGAAGGGGCTTGAGAGGGTAGAGGCGGGTAATATATGAGAGGCATTTTTAATAGGTACAAGGTATATAGTTACAACATGTCTAGCTATAGGTTTACGGAAAGGTCTACTATGAATTAGCAATAGATTTTTAGTGTCTCTGGTCAGACGTAGTGACTTTGGGCATGAATGACATGGTTTATAAGAATCTCATAGCATGACCACGAGACCCTAGTCGATACTTTTTCGTAGTCCGGTGAATTATATTGTGGATATTGTTACATGCTTGCAATTGCTTTTTGGTACCAACTTTGGTGGCTTGGTTATATATTGCTTATTTTGGCGGGCTTGGCACTGTAGGTCCAGCTAGCTACATGTATCAACTAGTACCGACTGTGGGAATAGTTCTTTTGCCTAACCTCATGAACCTAGGCCGTCTTGTGGAAGCATACGAATTTACAGGTGCGAATTATGGGCCCAGAAGGTGTTTCATCGATAATTTACAAAAAACATTCGCTATGTATAATTAAAACATCGGTTAGACCATTGGGAGAGCTCGAAAGCCCTATATATCTACATTCCTAAGCTTCGCCACTAACAATATACTTTATATCAATTCTTTTAAGCTTCATGCATTGATTCATGAAATTAAATTTTTAACAATAAGCCTATCAAATATCGCCTCCATGATCATTCATGGATTTTCAAAGGACACAAGACCTAGAGCCATTTGTAAATAATCACAAGGATCGAGACCAAAGTCCCCGGCGCCCATCATGTAGTCCAAAAATCAATAATGACTAAATTAATGCTCTTTGTGTTAGGCTGTGGGTATAAGCTGGGCTAATACAACATCTTCCCTGAGAAAGTGCAGAAATCTATCATGAGATGAGATGAGACCCGTACCACAGGACACAGGGCCTCGAGATTTCATTAGCCAAAAGGTGTACGGACCAATGGGCACATGTCCATAAAGCTTTATTATATTAGTTCAATATTATCCATTATGAGTACCTTAATCCAGCTGCGGGGTGTGCATAAGGTAACGGAAAAGATCGGCATGCGGGGGAAACCCTACATTTGTCCCAAACTCCGCACCACTACCATCATCACTTACTTAGAGGGGCTGTTCTCGTGGTAAGTTCGCACTCGTGATCCTTGCAAAATACAAAATGAATTTAGACTTGCCACAACGAACGCCAGTGTTTTGGAACTCTTTTTTTTCCTATAGGGAATGGTGGGAGAGGGAGGGGATATAGCCGCCCGGCGCAATGATCAGGACTGGTGATTTCATGGGCCGAGTCGCAGATTAGATGAAACGAGTGATTGCGTGTGGTGTCGTTATAATATTAAGGGTAGTTGTGATTAATAAGCGATAGATTGAATTGAGCTTGTATCGAATCCCAGTATAGTAGGGACTGTAGCCAGATACAGATACTTCTAACCACATTGGAAATACCCAGCTAGAGGCACAAACATGCAGACTCGAAATTTCATTACCATTACCAGGCAGTTGACGGCTAGAATGCTCTCTTACCCTTGTTTATACTCAAGTACCGCCCGTCAAATATAAGCGATTATCAGCCTCTCTTCTGACTGGCGATCGATGTCAACGGCTTTCACGGGATAACGAAGCGAGCGAGCTAGTGGTGCTTTACTACATGTAGTTTCTCAAGAAAGAAGGAGATCTCACTGATCGGTGGTATGCATTCCGGATCCCCTGCATGGGTCAGGAACGTGAACATGAGATGAAGACGACCGACTGACTGGCCTGACTGTCAATAGAAATGTCAACAATCCTGGTCCCCTGGTGCCTGACTGGCACAACAAGAGGGGAGAGGTCCTGCCGAATTTCTTTGTTACACCTCAACTCAAGCCTTGATCCTGGATGGTGAGCCTGGTCCGCGCAGGCTGTTTGGCTGATACAGATACATGTAGTTTAAGTCACATAGCTATCTTATGCAGGGCTTGATATTCTATTATTTTTCATGGTCATGGCCAAACAATTGAATGCATACCACACCTCTAGATATCTTTGGTCAGGGTCCTTAAATCACCTTTGTCATTCCAACACAGTATATAGTTCCATTCTTTTCTCCCACCGACCTCTTGGATTTTTTATTATCTACATTTCTGCTCAACCATAGCAACAGGCATTACTCACTCTCTATTCCTTCCTTTATCATTTGTTGTTGTGTGCAGAATATATACGAATAATTATTTCTACCTATTGTTACTACTATTATTGATATTCAGATATCGCTTGTACTATTCGGGATAATACCCTCGACCGACAATCATGGCCGTTTCCGGCATAGGCTCGATTGTGAGTATAGAATAACACTTTTTTTTTATCGATCTACCTTATACTAATCAATGACTATCTTTATAGAGAGTAATCATTCTCTTCCTCTCATGTATCGTATCACTAGTCCTCTCAGGAGCAGTCCTTCCTCCCCGCCATGAAGAGCCTAGCATCAACCCCCGCGCGACCCAGTACTGGTATGAGGCAATCACAAAGCAAGGCAGGGCAGCCTTCAATGCAAACCCTTCTTCTTATAAGGTTTACCGCAACGTCAAAGACTATGGTGCAGTTGGTCAGTGTTACCGTCCTCCCCCCTACTTCTCATATATATTATTAACGCACCTATAAAGGCGATGGTGTCACCGACGATACCACGGCAATCAATGCTGCCATTCAAGATGGCGGTCGCTGCGGCCTTGGTTGTGATTCTTCAACAATTACACCAGCAGTTGTATACTTCCCTGCTGGAACCTACCTCATCACGAAGCCCATCGTCGCCATGTACTATTCGCAGCTCGTTGGCGACCCTCTGAATATCCCCACAATCAAGGGTGCTGCTAGCTTCTCAGGAATGGCTCTGATTGACTCGGACCCCTATGAGAGCAACGGAGCCAACTGGTACACTAACCAGAACAACTTCTTCCGCTCCGTACGCAACTTTATCATTGACACTCGTGCCATGCCGGCAAATGCAGGAACAGGGATGCATTGGCAGGTTGCGCAGGCTACATCACTAATCAATTTGACCTTTGAGATGAGTACCGCTGCCGGAAACTTGCATCAAGGAATCTTTATGGATAACGGCAGTGGTGGATTCATGAGTGATTTGACTTTCAACGGCGGAAGATATGGAGCATTCTTTGGCAACCAGCAGTTTATGACCAGGAACCTCAAGTTTAATAATTGCCAGACAGCAATTTATATGAACTGGAACTGGGCCTGGACCTTCAAGAGTGTCACAATCGCAAACTGTGGCGTAGGAATTGATGTCAGTTCTGGAGGTGCCTCAGCACAGGGCGTTGGCTCGGTTATTCTCCTGGATTCGAAGATTTCCGATACTCCAGTTGGTGTCTACACCGTTAAGTCCTCCTCTTCGTTGCCTGCTACAGGTGCAACAGTCCTCCTCGATAACGTCCAGCTCGTCAATGTCCCCAAAGCAGTTGCAAATCCTACTACTGGGGCCACGATCCTTACTGGTGGAACAACGACCATCAACTTCTGGGGTCAAGGCAAAGATTACAGCACTACCAATACCGGAGGATCCTTTGTACAAGGCACCCTCACTCGTGGCTTCGCCAAACCTTCCTCTATCCTCACATCGGGTGCTAGCAGCATCTTTGAGCGCTCCCGTCCCCAGTACCAGGATCAAGATGTATCAAACTTCGTCTCTGTCAAATCCAACGGCGCAAGTGGGGACGGTACCACCGATGACACTACGGCCATCCAGACAGTCCTCAACACTTATGCCGGCACTGGAAAAATTATCTTTTTCCCGCACGGGGTCTACCGTATCTCCAATACCGTCACCGTTCCCGTAAACACAAAAATCGTCGGTGAGGCTTGGAGTGTTATCATGGCAGATGGCAGCGCGTTCAAGCAAGTGGGCAACCCCACACCAGTATTCAAGGTCGGTAATGCTGGCGACAGTGGGTACGTTGAGATTTCGGAGCTCCTGTTTGAGACAAAAGGCGCACAACCAGGAGCTGTCCTTATGGAATGGAACTCCAGAGATCCTTCAGGTCAGCAGGGTGTCAATGGTATCTGGGATGTGCATTTCCGCGTTGGCGGGTCTGCAGGAACTCAGCTGGAGCCGGCTCAGTGTGCGAAGAATCCAAGCACGACTATTACTACACCAAACTCTGCATGCTTTGGTGCATTCATGCTGTTGCATATCGGTAAGACTGCGAGCTTATATGCCGAGAATGTGTGGGCATGGACTAGTGATCATGCTTTGGATGGGCCAGACTTTGGGCAGATTACAATCTATAATGGGAGGGGTATCTTGAGTGAGAGCACTAACGGACCGGTGTGGTTGTAAGTTCATCTACCTTTACGCAACAGCGCACTATAAATCAGTAGTCATATGGTACTAACATAGTTAACAGGTACGGAACTGCCGCTGAGCACAACGTTCTTTACCAATACCAACTCCAGAACACCAAAAATGTGTTCATGGCCATGATTCAAACCGAAACTCCATACTTCCAATCCAACCCCGATGCAACCGTTCCCTTCCCCATCAATAGCGCCTGGAACGACCCCACATATGCCTCATGCACAACAGCCTCCTGCCGCAAATCCTGGGCTCTGCGTGTTGTTTCATCATCCGACATCGTTGTTTACGGTGCAGGGTTATACTCCTTTTTCGAGAACTACGCACAGGAGTGCATAACACCACAAACATGTCAGGCGGCAATTGTCAATGTTGAGTCAAGCAGCAAGTTCAGTTTACTCAACCTAAACACTATAGCCGCAGTCAGCATGGTGAACGTTAACGGCGCGGCTGTGGTTCCCGCCAGTGGAAACGAAAACAGTTATACAAGAACGTTGTTGAGGTTTGATGCATTGTAGATATGATAGGATGGTTTGGGCTTGGGATATGAGGATGTGAGCTTATGACAAACAGGAGTAGCTAAGGTTTTGTATTTTTTTCAGATATAGGAAACGCGAAATAAATGAGTCTTGATGATCAGATTTTTTATTTTTTCTTAATTATTATGGAATATATTTGTAGCAACAGAGAATATCTAGTTATATATATGTTGCAACCTAATGCTGCTTTGATAAACAAGTGGAAAGCCATTAATACATTATTCATGTAACCGTGGATTTAATCAATCAATGAACCAATCGTTATAGTGTAACATAACGGGAATCATACCATAGCCTTCGGGTCGCCTCTACATGTATGAGTTATCAATCAAATAACGGCGCAAGCATGAAGCATAATCAAATATAAAAATAATCAAATAACGGCGTATAAAGTATAAATAAATAAATAATAAATCAAACAACGGCGATCGTGATAGAAGCCGAGTGATGAGTTGTGATTCCTTGGTCCACGCTAGTACTACATGTATCCACACACATGCAAAGTCTTTAAGCATGAATGCAATTGTACAAGCTCACGAGAGATACCAATAGTTAGTATGTTCGGGTGCTTGACTTCTGTTACACCCCCATCTAAACGTTGCCGTCAAAGAGCATGTATATAGATATATCTTTATAAAATAACATATAGGGCCCCTTATGCTTGTACTAGAACGTACGCGCCCCGAATCACCAAATAATTATAATTTGCTCTAGATCTGGGGGATTTCGTAGCTACAAATATATGAATCCTTCATAGTTGTAGTGTTTTTATTGGTACTGTTGGTCTGCACTGGGTTCAAATCTAGGCCTTGACTAAATAGTATAAATCGAGGGTGTGAGAGTTTTAGTCATGCAGACAAAACACTCATAGACCAACTGTTTGGGAAGCGCTGGCCATGTGTGAGTAAGGGCTCGGAGATAGTAAAGCTCCCACACGAGCAATAGTGTGTGTGTCAATAGGGAGAGCGTTACTATCTCAAGATAAGATTGATAAGGACATGTTGATACATAGCCGCCGCATCGAGGACTTCGATGTCTCCGGGAGGTGTTTGCGAGCTGCAGCGTACTAGATGGATAGTATGAAGCTAGTAGTATGTTCTATTTATTACTAACCATTATCTCTAGCTTCTATCCAGCTTCTGAAATGGAGCGAGAAGTAGGATGTTGAGAGCCGGTCGTGTCTAAAATGTCGTGAAGTTGGGATAACGGTACGTACTAAATCTGATCTTAGCGCCCTGAAGAGGTTCTGGAGATATTGATATATCTGGTATAAAGCCTGTGAAGCTTGATACACTTTTGGTTGTGGACTTTTAGAACTCTAGTTATGAATTAAAAGAATCGATTGTGAACTTTTAGCTAGTGTGAGCTGGAGCGCGCTCTTTGCCGGATGGAATTTATCTCACGGCCTTTTACTACCAGATATTATATAGCAAGTATATATTCTTTTATTCAATTTTTTCTGGCAAGAAAGGACTTATCAAATTAAACAACAACAGAAAAGAGAAAACTAGCAAGGCTACGAGTGATACCCGATGAATACAAAACATAAGAGCTTGAGAGTGGTTTGGTGCCATGCCAAATAGATCACGTGTATAAAAGATGTCGGAGTATCTATTAAATCACTAGGCTGGTTAGTTTTTGTTTAAACCCACCCCGGCGGGCCGCGGAAACCAACATGGGGCGTGAACACGTGGCTGAGCTAGATCGACTACATGTACATACCTATAATTCGACATGTCATGTTTCCAGGATGTACCTAAATACATGTACTCTAGTCTACGTGTACTAGTATTTTCCTCACGTTTGTAGCAGGGACCCGTTATTGCATGCCATACAAATATGCGCCAAGTCCAAAATTTAGTATGGTTATGGCAATAGTGGTCCCGTTTACAAAAGTCAGGAAGATACGAGTATAGGAAGCGGATAGTCTCTCTAAGGTTAGATATCTACTAAATGTAGTTAGTATCAGTACTCAATGGGAGGAGCCATATGTCAAATGGTCCTTAACCCCTGAAGGGCGGACCTTTACATTATCTAAACAGTAGTAGCTGATATTCATTATACGTACCATATTGAGATAAATTGTGACTTGCAGCTAGCGACTAGAGTCACCACGCGTTTGTGGGGGGGGGGGGGGAAGTCGGACCGTATCGTATCTTAATGTTGTATGGTGTAATGCTGATAATTATAACCTAGTGGTACGTTAGTGCACCTTTATTTGGGCCCTTCTCGGCCTAGATGGTGGTATACGAACAAATAAATACCTACAGACATAAAATGTCTGCCTGAAGAGGGCGTCTAAGCTAACTAGATGAGTGCAGCTTCATCTAATTGTGATCTCGGTGAATCTGACATGTGCAGATCCGGGGCTTGTTGTTTTCACTGGGCTGGCATCACATGGGATATCAGGGCCGTTCCCTACACTTCCAAGCATGTGCTTTCATTCTTTTATGGCTGGCTCAACCGATGAGTGGTTTGACAGGTATAGATATTGCTGCAGGTCCGATCTCGTGAAACCATACATACTGATATATTATGTACTACATGTACTTACAGGCGAATATGGTACGTAAGTACACTTCTGTTTCATCGCAGAAATGACCCCCATGTCAGCCGGTGAATTTCAGCTAAACCTCGGGATGGATAAACAGAATTGCAGGTCTGTGAAGATAGTATTCTTCCTACATGCAGGCATTTAACAGATTTACACAACTCTCTCACAATACAAAATCCCCTAACCCCAACCTCGGTTCATGCACGCAATATCAGATGTATATGCTAGTATGCACAAAATCGCCTAATCAACTCGTAGATGCCTGTCGCATCCACTGGTACTATAAATGATAGTATTACTAGGAGATGATGTTGACGTAGGCGGGTGTAATTGATGACAGTGGGCTCGTGCCAAGCAATATCAAATACAGCCTTTACATCCCATAGCACGTGCGAGCCGCGGATGAGGAGTATCTTACTTGTTGTCCAATCCACTTCCTATTCTAGATCTGTCTGTATTAATTTGAAACCAAGACACGGTTGCAAATCCCAAAAACGCTGATGTCTGATCATGAAGATGTGGTCAATTGGATGTAGGATGACCTAATAGATGAACGAATCTCTGTAGATCCATCAATTGTAGTGCAGATGACAGCGTCTACAAGCTTTCTAACGTTGAGAGAATAGCACTATTATAGGTACAGAGGTGTAAAATAGATACATATGTTAATGTCTTCGAATGTTTACCTTGGCTAATTAAGCTCAACTACGTTAGAAAGACTTCTCCCCCGCAAAATTCCCAGGTTGCTGCTCACTCAGAAAAAGTTCCGGATAAGCCCCCTGGCTCAAAGAGAAAAACCACCTAAATTTGAGCAATCAGGGCCCAGCTTTTATTAACCCCAACCTCCAGACTCTGGAGTACGAAACCAAGGGTTCCCCGCGGCACGGGATGTACCGCTGGGTTTTGGCAGTGCATGTGAAAGGCCTGAACCCCCGCATCCCCACAACCTGGCACGGCGCCCATCCACAGCTTGATGAAGTTAGTCGCGTGTGAAAACGACCACATGGAATTTCGACTCCGCTCTGAGCACAGACCATTCAAAAGAGCCAATGATTCTTGGCACTGGATCGGAGTGTAGGTATTTTGACCAATAGAGATCCCCTTATCATTGATTTCATGATAACTTACACCTCGAACCCAGAAGGGTGGACCACAGCAGCTAGCTGGCTACCGACTAAAAGTAGCCCGCCAGCTACATAGTATGTGTATCATACTTGGCTGCCCCAAATATGATACCGAGAATGAGGTAGGTAGGTAGCTATAGGTACAGCAGGGGTTTCATCATCAACTTAACCTGCAGAAACATAGGTAGGCTGTGGGTTCCAAACTCCTATGGTATCTAGAGAGGTCATGTAGATCTAACGAGCGCCTTTCCGGTGCATGGCACATGACAGGCTCCGTCCTTATTGTAACTGCACGCAAAAAAAAAAAGCCTCAACTTGAAAAAAACGGTCACATAAGTTTTATGCGCACGGAATTAGCCCCATACATGTACCTACTCTACATGCACAGATAAGATATTATTATCGGAATCACCGAGCTGGATGGGGTCGGTCCATGGTCTATAGAACAAATCATTAGTGATCTAGAAAAGGGTATGTGTTTGCACAAAATAGGTGTCTAATATAGAGTACATATGTAGGTATAAAACGTACGCAAATACATTCCGGGGAGTCTCTCGCGATACGATCTTCTTGAGTTGGAACCCCTTCCCCAGCAACAGCCTCGGTATCTTAGTTGTGCAACTCCAAAACTTCAATTTTTGGAACGAGAATTATACGGGGAAAGCTTCCGTATGTTAACGGTGAAACCATAGTTAAGGGGTTACCTAGCGTTGTCGTCGCGGCTCCCCACACAACCGGCTAGGTTTACAAAAAACAGAACTCGAAAAAGAGTAAAATTCCCTCCGAAGAATTAATCCGTTTTAGTCATTTCTATATTATATGCATCTACGTCCTCATGATATCGTACAGAAAAAAGTTTGACCCTCCCATGCAGAAGAGATGAAAACAAAAGGAAAAGAGAAGGAAGGCTATATCATCCCAGCCAACAAGTTCCAAGGATTCATAAAAGACAAAGGAAAGAAGAGAAACACCCAACTCCTTTCCAAAAAAAAAAAGAAGAAGACCCGCAATGAAAATAATTATTCCCCCATTAATAGTTCCCAAGAAGAAATAAGAAAATACCCATTTTGTCCCAGAATTTTAATTAATCTCCGTCTCCAGCACTTGAATAACATCATCAATATCGAAATCTACCCCGTCTAACAATTTTGACATGTCCTCCTCTAGCCAACTACTTGACTCTCCCATCAAATCAAACGCCCTACCACCAGCTGCGTTCTTACTGCTCATTCCAGACATTCCTGCATCATCATAGTGCCCTAAGAACGGATCACCCTGCTCCCTTATACTCAAGAGCGCATCTAAATCATTGCTCCCCTCCCCCCCATCGGCAGGCATAGATAGATGTGGTGTCGAATCCGAGAATAGAAGGTCCTCCGCCCCGGCGGGTGCAGGGGCCTGGAGAGTGCTATTCCCATTCGATCCAGCATTGAAAGCACTAGGCATGGGAGCATCATGTGAGGGCGACGGAGGAGCCTGCAAAAAACTCTCTAACTTGAACTGCAGCTCATTCTCGTCCAATCCCTTACCCATATCCATAGCCGTCAAGCTCTCTAAGTCTGGTGGAGGTGTCAATGCTGCATTGCTGGGTGGGGCAGATGCGGGGATTGAAATGGCTGCCGCGCCAGACATTCCCGGCGACGTGCCGATGTGCGTAAGGTTCCTGTGGCGGGCGCGTCTGCGGTGGCCAAATTTGCGGTGCCCGTGAACTTGGATATCGGCTTTTTTAATGGCGGCCTCGAGAAAGTGGGTGGCGTAATCGGCAGCCGAGTAAGATTGGCGAAGCCCTTGCATCACTTGCATGCACAACCCAAAGCCCTCGAGAGAAAGTTCCCGGGTGTGGGCATTGGAAGATTTGATGTCTAGGAGGTGAATAATCACGGCGGGAAGCATAACGGTAACTCTGTTCTGTTTATTAGCGATTTGTAATCGTAATTGTGTTTAGTAAGATATACCCAGTTGTAGGCAAGTATCTAACGAGGTCAAGCTCAATTAATTCTTCGGCCATGCGAGTGATCTCCGATGCTGCTTGTCTCACTTTTCTGCGCGAAACCTCTTGCAATTCGGCGGCATTGTTCTTTGCCGGCCAAGGTGCGGGCGCAGAAGGGAGTACTTGTGGCCGATGTAAAGCGCTTACGGTTGTGCTGCACGATCATTGTCAGCCGATATATCCCCGCGATCTACACCCGTCACCAACGCCGAGAAAGAATGAGACATACCAGTACACCATGTGCAACAGATTTCTATGCAGAGTCAGGACGTCATCCATGTTATCGTTCGCCTTATTTGGCGAGTAACGTGCCTCCTCCGGCAACTCACGGATCCACTTTGCCAACTCGCTATCGCACCGAGCGACTTGACAACACTCTGGATCTAGCTTTTTGGGAAGTAGCATCATAGTTGTTCGCGTACTTCCGTCCGCCGCAAGACTGCCTTGGTTGGTGTTGAGTACCGAATATTGTGCCGACAAGACCTGACTAATGCATACACAGAGTTTTGCTTTCTCAATGCACATAATCGCAAGCTCTTTCTGCCTTCTCGCCTCCTTTTCCTTTTGTTCCCTCTGCTCATAGCTCCAAAATACTGAGTCTTCCCCTTCATCCGCATCTAATGTCATGTCGATCGAAAAATCATCGAGCGTGAGCATTGGCACATCACAGTCCTCGCGCTTTATCCTGGTGGGCCTCCTCATCCCCAACGCAACCAAACGGTCCCGCATAAAACAACTCCACCAGATCCGCTTCCATAGCTTCTTGCGCCCCGGGTCCATATTTGAATTCTCGGGGTTTCGGTGGAGGCCAATTGTATGACAGAGCGAGATGGCAACACCCATCCAGTGCCAGGTGTCTTTTTGGTCGTCGGGGGTTTCATACCAGTAGGTCATGAGAAGGAGAGTTTGTACAAGTGACATGCGATCTTGCTCGTGATCAAAATCGTACAGTGCCTATTCCGATTGTTAATGACTCGGCTAGGAGAACGAAATTGCGTATTTAGTTTTTCTTTTAACGTACCCTGACTTTTGTGAAAAAGGCCTTACGGGCAGCTTTTCGAGTGGTGAATCCGGCAATTCTAAGACTTTCCATATCCACAAACTTTATGACTCACACTTAGCTTGCAAACTCAACTACCAGATTGGGGGTTGGAAGTAACATACTGCACTGCCAGTGAACATCACTGCTTGAAACAGCAACAAGCTGACTTTCCCCTTGCTCCCATCTTCTGAACTCACAATATCTAAAAACTCCCTCCGATTCAACAATGGCATGTATGGATGCACAAAGTCGAAATGGCTCTTTAGTAATTCACTCCTCAACGGCTCCGCTGGTAGCGTCAGAGCGCCCTTCTTGGTCAAGTATTCTAGGTCCTCTAGAGGTATCCTTGCTGGGGTAGGCTTAATGAATGGCGGTACGGCCCCAAGGGGTCGCAAGATGCGGTGTGGCCCGGTTGAGGTCATCGAGGTTTGCGTAGAGAGAGAATTTGTGAGTGATGGCACGGAGCCGTGGGAGGATGCATATGAGGCCCTACGCTCGCGTTCCTGGCCGGAGAGACTCATTCGCATGCTCTGGGCTTGATCTTTATAGATTGTAAGAATGATGTTGCAATGTGACTACATTATTGGTATACAATGGTAGAGGATTTTTGGCATACAAATCATGTGAGGAACATGTCCTTCTCTATCTGAACCGCCATCCACAGACATAGCGGAAGGTGAGTGGTGGTGATGCAGTTGTTCAGGGTGATGTGAAATACTTGGGGATCTGAGAGCAGCAGTGGCAACAGCCGGTATGGTTTTGGGAGCAGAAGCAGTATCCGATGCTGACCCTGCAGAATCGACCTTTGTTCCCCATAACTTCCTACAGCAACAATTACTCGTCAGTGCTGCATAAGAAGTTGAATAAATGGAAATATGACTCACTTTCTCCGCTTGCTTTCAGTGATGATACACTCGACCTCGTCTAACCTGCAGTTAGTGCAGGGAGCTCCATGCTCCACGACATTACATCTAACCTTGCGTGCCCGGCAGCATTGACAGGCCTTTGATGCTCTTCGTTTTACAGGGCGAAAATTTGTACCTGATGGGTTTCCAGCAGCAGTTGAAGATCTCTTTTGACCTGTTGTGGGACTGGAGGATGTGGTAGAGTCAGGGACCGCTGATGAATCGTCCGTTGCAGTGACCGTTGTTGCGGATTCGGTGACAGCCATGATTAAAGACTTTTATGACGAGAGGTAGCAGTTGTGAGTAGTAATAGTAGTAGTGGAAATAGTAGAATAGTAGTAGTGGCAGCAGCAGCAGCAGTAGTAGTGGGTAGCAAATAGTAGCAGCGACAGCAGAATCCCTTCGATCCAAGCAATCAATCAATCGATCAATCAATTACTATTCGCAACAACTAAAAGCATAGACAAGAACAGAGAACATGAATGAGCAGGCAGGTGGGGCGAAAGGGAAATCTGGGGAAGGACGGGTATGTATACATCAGACGACGGGGGACGGCCGAGCGGAATAATTACAAGCAGCTAAATACTAAGACTTCTGGTAGTGGTGGTGGCCATGGTGGTTCATGGCACATATTCATGCACATAAATGGTAAAAAACTAGCACTCTTACGTATCCGTGATGTACGCACCAAAAAGGACTAACTAAACTACACGAGGCATTTCTCACCACCACCACCACCAGGTCCACCACCACCATCAACCTAGCTCCGTTGTTGACAGCCCACATGAGCTCCTCCATTTCCCACCAACCACCATTCAGGAAAGACTCTCACCATGAGTGTCCTCGATTCACAACTCACACCTTAATACAACCGCAGAAATATTAAAAGTCTATTGCATTTCCTTTCGCCCAACTAAACTACTACTGCCATTCTTCTTAGCATCATGCATTGTTTCACCGCCAGTGCTTAGCGGGATTCCCCAGGAACGGCACACAAAACGTCTTTTGTGGGGCAAGAGGACATCGGATTAATCAGCTATACCGCTGATCAAAGTTCTCGGCGGAGAGCTCTGCGGCGTCTCCACCTACTTACACCAGGTAAGTAGGTATCCACAATAGGTTATCCCACCGCAATGACCCCGACCTAGAACTCAGCTTACTGAGCGGTGCGTACGTCTACTTCACATATACCTACATAACTTTTTCCAGGTATACAGGGCAAGTATGTGAAAGCAGGGGTCCTGTTATATGGGACATCGATGTGGATGGACGGATGCCATGAGGGTAATAATGAAGTAGGTGGATTTATTTGGCAGAGAGGTCCAGTCTTGGTCGCACGCATGTGATTTGCAGAAAGCCTCTCTTTCATCTCATCCATCATCGGGTTTAGAGAAAGGAAAAGAAAGAAGAGACAAGACAGGACGGATCGCGTGCCCTCCTCTCTCCTTGCTTGGCCTGCGTTTCCGCCCCGCAAAAACTTCAAAGGGGCAACTTAAATCGCTTCTAATGACTTCGAATGACTCGCTTTACCGAGAGTGCCAAGTTGGCAAACTGCAAGCCCCCCAAATCAAAACGCTCGTGAAAAAAAAAATGGATATATAAGTGGATAAATGACTAGGGGGGCAGTGGTAATTAGCACAGGTTCCCAATCATCGTGAGGTCTTGGAAGGAAATGTTGGGAGGCCGGAGAGGCCTGGACGTGGGTACGTGGTAGTGCGTTTGGTAAGTCAGATCAATGGCGGAAATAAAAAGGCTCTTTTTCTCTCTCTCGTGACCAAAGATCTCGGGGGGGGTTGAGAACCTAGTAGTAACAACCATGTACCAGTGCACCGATTGATCCGGCACTACCCATCAGCCTCAACAAGCAACAACAGCACAGCATCACCAGAATATTAAACAGGGACCTGGATGATAACAATGCTCAGTGAATAAATAGAATATAAAACACCCAGTAACAAATAAACAAACAAACAAGGTAATAACTATACCAGTAGGTATTCTTAGGTATCTGTACCTACCACCTTCATCCTTCAGTTCTTCAGTCCTCTTCACCTTCAAAACCAGTCATTTCAAGTCTCACGAGTCGCACAGCAGCAGCATTAAATGCCACCCGCCATTTGCCCGGCTACGGTCGAACGGACAAAAGGCCGGATGTCTGCTAAACTTCGGCACTCCCCACCATCACCGCCCGATTTCTCCGATTGTGCGGACTCCCCAATAAGATACCCCCAATTGCTCACCCACCGCCTGCGAGAGCCGGGGTGGTAATCATGAATAATCCGAATCGTAATCCGCTTCACTGACCCGCTTAAAGACTCTCCCGGGATCATCATCACTACTAGCTAGAAATTATGAAACCTTCCTTATGAGGGGAAACTAAGGCAGTCTTGGCAACTACCTTGCTAGCTTGCCTGTTACACGAATGAAGCAACTGTTAGAACTCGAGCCCAAAAAAAAAAAAAAAAACCTTTGAGCTCCATCGCGAACGAGACAAAAGAGAGAAGAATGAAGCAATCCCTTGAATGAGATGGTGAAACGCAAACCTTTTTAACCACTCGGTAGCAAATAACACGAGAGTCCGGTTAGATTATGTTGCCTCGTGCAGCACTCTATCGAATAAGAATCCCCAAAGCTACTTTTGACCACGATTGTAAACCAGGTTTCAAGTTTCTCGCTTGATCGGCCAAGAAAAACACTTTTTGTAGAATACTGCACATATGGACAGACATACAGTAACTCAATGGACACACACACACTCCTGTAGCCGTGTATGTAGGCCAGCATCACTTGAACCCCTGAGGTATATCATCCTGCGCGCACCAAGGGTTAAATCAGCTACGTCCGACTTCTTCCGCATGGATCAATTGTTTCGATTAAGTGACAGTTACTGGGAGTGTGAACATCCTTCCCTCTTCTCGTCAACGTACAGGCTCTGCTTTTACCTAGATCAGATACATACATACCTAAGCTTTAGATACCGGCCCGCTTGTTTATATAAGGCGCCAAATACACGCACCGATGAAGGGGGGAAGGTCTGCTCGCTCATATCTCTCTCCATATGTACTGAATCGTTATCGTGAACCTTGCGATCGTTGAGATGGACAGCTTATTGAAATTAAAACAAACTAACCGTTATCGATGCAAAACGAGCTTCTCTCTACAAAATTGTACATATAGACTGTACATTATACCCACGTTGGCCAGTTGATTGACCCGCGCGCGCTCCGGCGCTCTCCTCTCCTCTTGGTACTCGTTTGTTTCAGAAAGAAAATGCGTGATTTATTTCCCACGACAACGACGACGAGGGGGTGAGGGGTGGGGGTGATAACTGGACGTTCTATTTGAGTTTGCTGCATATACCGGTCATGTAGCTTTTTTTTATGCACCCCGTAGGTATGCGTTCGTATTTCGCTACTATCTAGTGGTGTACCTAGTTCTACTCCACACTCCGCATATCAACCACCTTGCAATCATCCATGGACCATGAACCATGGCCAGCTTCCTCAAATTCTTCCTCCCCCATTTTCTCTGGGTGCTGGCCACCCTATGGCTAACTACAGTATGTGTTTGTACCACGCCGTGCCTGTGCGGTGAGCATTTACTAGGATCAAAGTTGGGGTCCGCTAAAGCAGGCAGCTGTCTGTCTGTGCATCATCACCATAATAGATAGCTCTTATATATATACGATACTCACGCTCCAGTAATAAGTGTCGTGTGCCTTTTCCTTCATCCCTTCTTTCTGTATGTGGCGGTGATGCTTGGCCTGGCCCACGGCCCATGGCCCGCAGAGACACATTAAATTACCTCCCTATAAGGCATCGCTCTCTGTCTCTCTCTGATACTTCGGAACAAGTAGGAAGGAAACACCCCCTCTTCCCCATCCCATCCCCCTCGAAAAAGATATGGCCCGTCGGCTTATGGCTAGCTCGATACATGTTGCAGCTGGCGGTGCTGCTCCCGGAAAACAGAACAGGAAGTGAGGTGCTCTTAATCTTCCCTTCCGTTCGACGGATGGATGGATGGATGGATGGGTGGATGGATGGATGGACGGATGGATTGGAATGCTTGTCGACGACGTCGTAAATCTTCTGTTGCGTTTTTTTTTTTCCCCTTTTCTTTCCTTTACTCTAGGGCGCGGGTTCATTCGTTCCCCTGGCCATGGATATAATGTATGTATGTGTGTGTGGGGGATCCCCCCCCCGGGACCTACATGTAGTTGAAAGTCGATACCCTCTCCACCTACCCTACTCCAGGCCAACCGAGAAACGGCTGAGTAGCGAGCGCCCCCCCCCCCCATGGCCAGCTACTACTACTACTACTACATTCTGGCTTCCTGGGGGGAGGGGGCGGGGCGGGGGGCAGAGTCGGTAGCTAGAGTAGCTACATGTATGCTGATGTACCTACAGCTACTTCTACGGAATATATCTTTTCCGCCAAGTGCCTTAGACATAGTTCATAGGGTTAGGGTTACACAGGAGGGGTTGGGAGAGCGAGAGAATGGATATAATATCCAATATACCCTTTTGGCCGACTTAATCGGAGGGGGTCCATGTGGACTCTGGACCTCTCCCGCGCGTTGCGGATATTGTGGATTCATGGGTTGTCACTCGAGAGCGCAGCATGTACCACTGTTGTCTGGTCTGTGAGGAGTCTTAGACGACGACGTTTGAAGATCAGTTACATACATGTACTTGTGTAATCCTGGCCCTATCGTTCCCCATTAAACCGCCACACTGGCTGTCTGTCCCTCGGAACGTCCCGTGTAACAGTACGTTACTCTACTCTACAGGTATCATCCATCCATCTATAGTACATGTATGCATCTAGGCCCCATACCTTAACCGCAGAGGGGGAAAAAATAAAAAAATAAAAATAAAAATAAAACAACAGCCCTCGACACGACAACGACAACGCAATAGAAAAAGACGGGCGCTTGCCGTTATCCTGAAACACCACACCTCGGGTTAATGTTCACCGAGTTGGCGGCGCGAGTGATATCGTGTGATTGTTTTTGGGGAATGGAGCCCGAGAGTAACGGGGGTGTGAGATTCACCGCTACGTACATGTACACGCACTGGCTGGGTTGGAGAGTGGGTGCTATATGGTGCCCTGCTTATCTTTTGGCAGGTACGTACGGTAAGTACGTCGGTGGGTGGTCTGTGGAGGACCCTACTACTGTGCTTGGTACGTAAGTGCCCGCTTGAATTCAAAGACATTGACGGGTTTATAATATAGGCCTTGGCTACATGTATACAGAAGCTGGATAGGATACTCCATTGGATCTCTCGAGGGTAACTATAGCATCCATACATACACACATGTACCTGTCACTGGGATCCTCCTGTCGTAAAGGTAATATAAAATACTATATGTACCTTACATGAGCAGCGGTCTGATCGTGGCCCGAGCTCCAGTTGCGATTAGTCACCTGGAGCTGCCAAATAGGCACCCCAATCATGGTAAATCACTCGCGAGGGGCTCTTTTCTGAGTGTGCGTGGGGCCTGTGCCCAGAAGCCAGATCTAGGTGTACTAATGTAGACAGAGAAACATGAACTCTCGAGGGGCACTCTATCCTACATGTCCTAAAACACACACTGCATGTGAGATCCTGCCCTGCTGCGGCTTATCGGGAGTCCGCGTGACCGGGGATCACAGATCGGGTTTCGGCTTTGTCATAGGATATACTTATATGCGGCCGGCCGCCTCTGCCCCGTTCGGCCCTCGGCAGATGGTCGGGATAGCACCAGGCCGGGGATGCCGTAATCCAGTTGCAACCATATAATGTGCGATTGCCCGTGGGTGTCTAGCTGTGCATGCCGCCACCTTATCTTATATATATGGAACTTTATCCCCCAGCTCTAGAAGCCCAAAACGCAGCAATACCGGCTCGGCTTAGCTCTGTCGATGTGTGATTATAGGAGGCTCTAGGGGGGGGGGGGGCGAGGAGCCCTCGCTGGGCAGTTTCGGGTACCGACCCAACGAATTCCCGAAGGGAGGGTCGACTGTGATGGGATATATTTCGGAGGATAAGTGTCATCTACGGGCGGGCCAATTGGGAAACGATGTGCTTGTCGTGCTCTAAGGGGATCGAGTTGGTGACATGGAATGCCCTATAGACATACGATACCGGGGCTATAGGGGTGGGTGGGTAGAGAGTGGCTGTGGAATGGTCTGGGGTTTACGGCGGTGTGTAAGGCCGGTGGTGGAGCTCGAGATGGGCGCGGCTAGAAACTCGGAGGTGCATCTCCAGGCACTGGTCGACCCGTGCTGCTGGGGCTAGGAAATCGGATACTGGTGGCCACATCTCAGCTGCTGCTGCTGCGGTGTGTGCTCGACCAAGTTTGTGCGTGCAATCACTCCCGGGCAGGCTGGGTGTGGCGGGTTATTTTGTGGCTCCGGTTAAGCCATCTATTATACTCGGGCGTTGCGGGGTACTGAAATCCGGTTTGAATAGAAAAGAAACCGCAGAGGGACGTGCTCGGGTCCGTCCGGGACAACACTGAGGTTGTCTAAATACTATATCAGCTCCGCATGGTTAGACGGTGTCGGATCTTGGGGTCTAGCTGCACGTCCGAGCTTGGCATGGCTCCGGAGAAGGTCTTGTGCTGGTTTCTGCTGGATGGCTCAAGATCCGGGGTTTGTGGGCCGGCGCGGGAATCGGGGGGTGGGGTGGGGTGGAGGTTCATAAATATGGATCCATCCCCCACGTTCTGGAAATCGTCCGCTGAAGGAGCACACTATATACACACGGCCCATACAACGTATACACCCGAAGCCTAGGCCCAAAACGATACAAGAGCAGCGGCCCGCCGGTGTAGGCAATGCCCGGGTTACTTTCTGCACCCAGGTGCTTAGAGGCTAGCGGCGCGCAGTAGTTGTGGCGGCGGTGGTGGTTAAGGAGGGGGGGCGAGGTGGCGCGCGGGCGTCATGTCAGCATCTGTTGCAAGTTAGTTGGCTGGGGAGCGGGCTGCGGGCTGCGGGGTTCTGGGGGGGGGGGGTCTTGGAAGCTGGTGTCTGCCCATCAAGGTGTTGTGCTTAGCTAGGTGGTCTCGGTGTACTGTGTGTGTGCGGTTTCGTCCAGGGGATGCATGTAATGTGGTGGAGTTGGGAGCTCTACATGGTGTGTTATCTCCTGGGAGACAGTGTGAGGGTTATAGTTTTGGCGTTGTGGAAAGGCTGGCTGTGGGTTGGTTGTTTCTGAGTTGCTTGCGTCTGGATCTGGCTGGCTTTCTCGTTTCGAGGTGTTAGATGTAAAATATGGCCCTTCACTACTACTAAGTGCCCTTGGTTAGCTACATGTAGAGTAATAAGTCTGGTTTATTCATGCGTTATCAATTAGTCAATCTCCTTCTGATACAGGGGGGGAATTTAACTACCCTTTTATATATAGCAGTAGTTGCCTTGGAAAAGAAGCGGTAATGACATGATATAATAGTGGTCTAGACCTTGCTATGGCCACAATTATTACAGGGAGGATATGTATCTTTTGAACAATTTTAAGCTCTGTACTCTATGAAGTATAAATAGATAAATAACAATTTTTAAACTGATCGAGAACGAGTGATGATCTGTGATCCTTGCATTATCTAATGTCCGTGACAACAGGTTGAGTAGCGCGGGAATGTCATAGCAAGGCCGTTAACACAATGGTCAGACTCTAGCTACGTGGGATAAGTAGCCGAGCCCAACTCCTTAATGTTTTTTTCTGGTCAGGTTAGGTTCCTACATGTTGTGTATATATACAAGTGTATGTAGGGTAGTCTAATGTCCTAGATACATGTAAGTATGTATGCGATACATCTGGTTCGTTTTCCCGTAAGAAGGTTTGAAGCGGGAACCGTTTGATGTGGGGAGCCCAGTTAGCTCAGGACTCCCCCACCAGACGGTAGAGATGGTGCATTTACCGAATTCTACACGGTTCATCTATAGCTACAAGGCCACTAGAGTGAAAAAAACCACCAGTGGAACGGGGCGAGATGTTAATGGAAGGGGGATGATCGCCAACGTGCATTCGTTCCTCTGATATTTATTTGATATTCTCGTTAGTCCTCATATCCTTACTCACATATCCTCTGACGTATAAACACTGTGCTTTATTTAACCAAAAAGACAGCCCCGACACGTAAAAGGGCTTGGAAACACGCAAACCCCAACTCCGGCCATATATAGACATTGCATTCCCAACAAACCCTGCAGATTACATCGCATCAGCCAAATTGTTCCGTATCCAAACTACCGCCCGATCACTGGGAATCAAAACTGACCGCTGAATGACTAGATTGGCACCCTTTTCGGTTCCGGAAATATTTCACTTATCGTCTCTCCGCAAAATGTCTCCAACTTTTGCACCAATGGGACTACAACCTACAACCCCCGTATGCACTACGTTTGTGAAGTCATCGATCTCGAAACCCCGATACATGTGGCCACCAAGGCACAGTATCACGGAATTGCCATAATTCGTACCAGCGTCTGACGATATTTCCTCGGTCGATCGCATCGCAGTCACAAACTTCGCCCCGTCTCCCCAAGTCCCAATATCAAACAGGTTTTTTATCAGTATCCGGACCGTCTCGCGTCTCACACTTCTTATCGCTTCCCGTAAAGAGTGTTCCCTCGTATTATAATCAATCGATTGCAACTCAAGGAGCTTATTAGTGGCCAGCTCATAGCCCTTTGTTGCGGCCTTCGTAAGTATGGAAGAGGCCGATTCTCTTATATCATTCGGGAAAAACCTGGTGATATCTGCTTTCCTAAGTTGTCTTATGAATATCCTATTCTTTCCTCCCAGAACTAGGTTTACTCCAAGCTCCAAAAACTCCTTGCTCATATCCTCAACCCAACGAGATGTGTATCCTTCCAACCACTGGTCTTCTAATACCTTACTTGCGGTGGGTCGACTTCTCGGACTTGAAAGCATAAGTCCCTTCAGAAATTCTATCCCTTCCTCGTCCACTTGCGATTTCTGCAAGGCACCTGGATTATAGAGTTCTGGGTTATTGTAATAAGTAGAGCCGGTGTCCGGGGGAATGAACAATCTATATTCTCCAACTTCTGCTTACCCAAATAATCTGCCAAGAAAATAATTGGCTCAACGACACCGAGCTTCTTAGTTGTGGCAACCGCAGCATTGCGGTGTACTGATATGAGATTACCGAATTATTTCACCCACTCATTGATAATCGGCACTTTAGTTCTTGGCGACTGGTTCTTGGCGTGGATAGCCCGCCAAGAGCTCAAAGTTCAGATTTCTATTTACTTCCCCAATACGTATCCATAAACCACCGGTCACACAATTACATGCAATATGTGCTAACTTAACAACCCAAGCACCGAAATCCGCCGAAACAGCCCGCAACATTGAACGAAAAAGTGCTGAGGACAGACGAACAGAGCGTAGGGCAAGTGCATTTGAAACCCCAGAGTATACATCAAATCTCCCCATCCACGCCCTGCCCCGCTGTGCGTGATATGAAGTAGGTACTGGCGCTGAGACCTGAATTTCTAGGATCACGACCCCAGCCTAGGTCCCCTCTGAGCTCCCCCCAAAAAGTCGCCCGAAGTAGGTAAGAGGATATCAAAATCCCCCCCCCCCCGGCCCCCTCCCCAGCCAGCCAGATCGACAAATCACCTTGCCGTCTGTCGTAAAGAAGCGGAGGCCGTATCTGTCTACAGTTCGTACATAACTACGCTCAACACCGTGGCGGCGTGACCACTGTTTAAATAAGCCGCCACGGCATGTAGGTCTTGGCGTCACGCACAACGCCATCGCCGCCGCGCGGAGGAGTGATCGGCTAGCCTGGATTGTTACTATTACTATTAGCTAGGATCAATCAGTCGGCGCGGTAGGAGTCATAAAATCCCCAATGGTATGGTATGGTAGATACTAGTGGCTGTCTAACGTTTAAGGTACATATACATAGATAGGAAAATGCCAGGCCATATATGAGTTTGGTATTTCTGTACCCTTCCTACTTTACACAATAAGTACATGTACAGTAATTCCAATTGACACACACAAACAGCTAGAAGACACCCACAACTACATGCATATACATACGCTACTCGGCCCGCACACACCCAAAAAACACCGAGTGACGCCCCATGATCCATAATCACTACATGACCCATCCAAAAAAAAAAAGGAGTCTATCATTATCTCTACTAGCTACCTATTCGTCTCTCGTTTCCTGTTTCTACTACTACTACTACTACTACTACTACATTTATCATGACAAGCTGCCTACCAGCCACACATTGACCGTCACCTCCCCCAGTGCACAGCCGGCGGAACAAAAAAAAAAAAAAAACCCCAGAAAAGCCACTACCCCCGCCTCCACCTCCACTTACCCTCCGCCCACGGCCACCCCCCCACCCTCCACCAATACACGGGGACGCCCGCGGCCACAAACGCCACCACCACTGCCGTCTGTCCCGGACTGCCAAACACGCTGCGCGTGACCAGAAACAGGCTCACGCAGCAAAAGATGATGGGCGTGGTGATCCACGTGCGGTAGCTGCGCTCGAGATCGGGCTCCTTGACGCGCAGCACCACGAGCCCCAGCACCGTCATGAAGTAGAATGTGAAGCCG
Organism: Morchella sp. 2018-W30; assembly: GCA_024713625.1. NCBI lineage: Eukaryota > Fungi > Ascomycota > Pezizomycetes > Pezizales > Morchellaceae > Morchella > Morchella sp. 2018-W30. Next base: position 1,661,817 of record JAMJEW010000007.1, on the reverse strand, counting down.
GCGACGCCGTAGAAGGTTAGCAGCGTGCCGAACTCGCCGAGGATGATGTAGACGCATGTGATGGTTGCGTTGAGCAGCATGGCGTAGATGGGCGTTTTGCTCCACGGCGGGTGCGCTGCGTGGTAGGTGTTGATTGAGGAGGAGGAGTGGGAGCGCGCGCGGCGGAAGGGGAGGCGCGAGAGGGTACGGGTCCAGAGGGTAGGGGTGGAAGTACTGGGGACGCGGGTGGGGCGCGGGGGGTCTGAGTGTGTGGAGTACAGGCCGAGGGTGCCAAAGAGGGAAGGGAGGTAGCCTTCTTTGCCGGCGGCGTAGATGAGGCGGCCGGAGGTGAAGGTGGTGGCGTTGAGGGCGCCGAAGCAGGAGAGGGAGACGGCGAGGGCGAAGACGAGGCCGCCTATGTGGCCAAAGACTTTGGTTCCGAAGGCCTGGGGGTGGTTAGTGGGGTGACATTAAAGAGGAGCCCAGGGAAGGGGGGGGGGGACATACGACGGCGATGGTATTTGACTGCCCGATGGTCGAGCCGGGGAGAACGAGGTAGTATGAGATGTTCGCGAGGAGGTAGGAGACGATAACAATGGGCATTGCGCTATGGATCACACGCGGGAGGTCACGCGAGGGGTTTTTCATTTCGCCGGTGACAAAGTTGACCTACAATCATTGACACTGTTAATCATAATTCCCACATCTTTTTCTTTCCTACCCGGATCAAGATCGAAAAAACTCACATTATCCCACCCGTCGAATGCCCACAAGCCTGCATAGAGCGCAATGGCATACTCCCCCAGCCCGCCCACCGCGGTACCATTCCCGCCCTCCCTGCCAGAGACTCCGCCCTCGCGGCTCTCAAACCACCCCATCTCCTTCCACTCCCTACTCGCCCCCTTCCCGTCACCATTCAAGCCCGTCGCCGCCACCACAATCCCAATCACCGTGATTGCTAGTAGACTCCCGACCTTGAGGAACAGCAGCGAGTCCGAGATGCGCGTCGTCAGCCGCGTCGAGAGCATATTGAGCCCCGTGACGAGGAATAGTAGTAGCGCGGCCGTAACCTTATTCGCGAGCTCTGACGGCTCCCCGTCGCCCGGCAGAAGCCCAAAGAGGACGCTGTTGAAGTACTCCCCGGAGATGATAGCGATGATGGCCGCGCTCCCAGGCTTCATCACGATGACCGCCGTCCAGCTGAACAGGAAGCCCGCGAGCTCGCCGAAGCAGTGCCTCAAGTACACGCCGCTCCCGCCGTTGAGCGGAATCGCACCGCCGAGCTCCGCGTAGCTGGCCGCGCCGGTCCAGGCGAGGATCCCGGCGACAGCCCACACAATCAGTGAGACACCGGGCGACGGCACGTGGTTGTTGACCTGGCTTGGCGACGAGAAGATTCCAGATCCTATCTGAAGCCCAATGAGGAGTGAGAGGCCGTTCAGGTACGAGAGTGTTTTTTGCTTCTCTAGGGTTCCGAGGGCAGCGCCGGCAGCACCGCTGCCAGTGTGGGTGTAGCGCGCGTCGGAGGATGTGGTCAGCGGGACGAGGTGCGCGTTGAAGTCGAAGGCGGAGGAGACACTGTAGGTGCGGAAGTTTCGGGGGCGGCCAGGTTCAGCATCGGAGGAGTCGAGGGAGAGACGACGGGAGGAGGCGATGCCGGAGTGGGAGGAGGTGGAAGAACGAGGGGAGCTGCCGCCGGGGGAGGATGAGGCGAGAGAGGCAAGCTCGAGGGAGTCGCGAGTGGGCGCGGCGGAGTAGGTGTGCGCCATTGGGGGGGGGGGGGGGGGAATTGTGTCTATAAGAGTTGTATGTGTCTGTGTATGTATTTGCTGTGCGTGTCTACTGTATCTGTATGTCTAGGTGTATGGTTCAGGTCTATGCCATCCTCCTCCTCCTCCCTCTGTATCTGTATCTGTGTCTGTAGATTGTCGTGATGGTCGTGATGGTCGTGATAGCTATGTGATTGTGATTGTGACGATGATGTTGATGATTGTGATGATGATGTTGATGATGATGGTAGTGGTGCTGGTTGTGTTGATGATGAACAGGAAAGAAAGTGCAATCAATGTCTCTCCCTCTGATTCACAGTCTCTCCTCACAGTCTCTCTCGCTCACTTTCCCCTTCTGACGTCGGTTTAGTTCAAGCTCAGAAAAGACAGCCAGGGGAGAGGAGACGGTCTAACCTCTTTTGGCCGTTATTTAAGCGCTGTGCGACCAAAGAAAAGGTTTGTTGAATTACAAGCAGAAAGCGGGACCAAAGAGGAGGAGAGAGAGAGGAGAGGAGGGGAGAGGAGAGGAGAGGAGAGGAGAGGAGAGGGGGAAGGGGGGACAATCAAGATAGAGAGAGTGTGAGTGTGAGAGTGTGAGTTGCAGGCAGCGGTGAACTCTACTACCTGTACTTTACAGACTACATACTCTACTTACTAGCTACTAACTCATGTACTCATGTACCTGACCTACTCAATAGAGCATGGCAGGTTGTCAAGCGAGCGCACTCCTTCTCAATATAATTATCCGTCTCTCGATTACTGATGCCCGGCGCGTCGATATCAACAATCACCCAGCAGCACACTGGGTACCCCCTCACGCTTTGGACCAAGATCGATAGAGGCTACAGACTTACCACCCCTACACAGCACTTTAGGTTGTGCTTACTGGCTGGCTGACCGAGTATGTAAAACCCTAACCCAGGCCAAGATGTCCCGTCCCCTAGCCCTGGATTGTGCAACAACTTGCAATGTGTCAATGATCATTCTCCCGGCCAAGACGCCGTGGGATAAGCTACGTCGCTACAAGGGCCAAGACGCGACCCGTACCTACAAGGACTTAACTTGGGTTTATCCACCTTTTGAAAAGGGGTAGAAGGTTGTCCGGTCTACATTGAAATATACGCATGCGCGCTCGACCGAGGCGATGTTCATTATCCCTTAAGTTGTCGATGCTGACCCCTATACTATAGCTATAGGGCCAGGATTTGTATGGGAAATCAGTTATTTGATAAGAGAGATAACAAGATCTACTAACAAAAGCCACCAAACTTTGCCTTTTGCCGGAGGTCAGCATTTACCGACAACTTAAGGGATAAGGCGTCTGCCGTATGTGCACCCATCACTATAATTCTACTCCCTGCATGCTGGGTTGTCTCTTATCAACGTCACCGTCGCAGTAGGTGTAATGGGGGCCTACTAAACAGATATCGCGATATCTAAACACTCTACCAAAGCCACAATATTCAAATGTGATGTTATCAGCTACCGTTCCTCAAAGTAATACACCCCCAGCCAAACCCTAGCCTGCTCTCCGTATTCCAGCCCAGAGCGAGCCCTGTTGTCTATATATGCGTCCACCACAAAGCTTACCAGCCACCATTACTTTAACCCACTAGCTCCATTGGCCCTTCTGCTACATACTAGCTACTTCTGCCCCCGTTGATATAGATACCGGCAAGAACCTTAGTCCCTAGATCCCGTAAATCTTACACTTGCTATAGTTAGATCCCAAAACAGCTCCTGTCAAGCCAAAGCCGCCCCTTACATAGATACATTATTCCAACGAAGAATCATGGCCACGCAGCATGCACACCCCAAGCACCGACTCTTCAACTGCTACATCTGCACGGCTGGGCCATTAGGACATTCTGTGCGATTTAGAACTACCACTGATGCGTGCCAGCTCGGTACTCCCAACAGCGCCATCTTACTAGTTATACCATCACAGCTGGCGCCCCAGGGCCAATATTAACTGGCAATCGCCACAGCATCGTCGTCTTCGGCGTCCAACCCCCGGCCGGCTTAGGGACCGAAGGGCGGTTGGTAGGGGTTGCTAGGGCTCTGAGTAGGCACGAGAGGGCCCAGAGGAGACTCTGTTGGGTGGTCATGCTAAGTGTTTGTGTTGGCTGTAAGGGGTGTGTAGCTTGCCTGTGTTGGTGGTATAAAGGGACAATAGTTAGTTCTTCGTCTCTGGGCTGTTCTGTGCGGTTACTGCTGTCTGTCTCGTCTCTAGAGGGTATTCTGCACATAAAAAATCTACTACCCTTCCGGGCTTCCCTCAAGACGGGGTCGTTGAGGGACTAAGATGTGTCGTGCTTAACTGCTTCCCCGGCTCTGTGCCATGAGATAGCTAGCTGTAGCAGGCATATGTTGGCTGGAGCTTGTCCCTAGACATTCGTTAGCTCAGACTCAGAAAAGAGACATTGAAGGTTCCACAGGACACCAGTGTGCGTGATGTTGGGTGGGGTCGAAACGAGTGTGTACCCCCGCCAAGACCGAAAACCAGTCCGGAACCTTTGCTGGCTGTCAAAGGCAAAAATACTGGATTAGGAAGTGTGTCTTAGGGCTGCTGGTGTTTGGCCCTGGGGGTGGCTTTCTGGGGCATAGAATTGTTTGGTAATGCCGGTGGTGCTTATAACGTTACCTGTATCCTCCTCCGCTGCTGCCTTGACCCAACACCCCACCACCACTACCACCACTACCACTACCCCCAACACCCCACCACCACTACCACCACCACCACCACTACCACCACCACTGCAGCTCTTTCTTCTCCGTCTCTCACTTTGGCCGGCACAGTTATCTACCACCCACCACAACTAACACTATTTATATAGCGAAACCCCCCACCATCGGTCCCAAGTAAGTCATGAGCCCATGCATTGTAGTCCCGTCGTCGAGCTCGAGCCCTAGAGCACTTCCCCCCTAGTAGGGCATTGGGCAGACCAGCAGCAGGTGCAGCCCCTACAAAGCACATTCCTCCGCTAGAAGGTCCTTTCCCCTTTGGGTTTGACTGAAAAAATACTTGTGGCTACGCTAACGTACGTTAACTACCGGGTAATCATGGGGCGGGGTGATGCGGGGCACGCACCACGCACATTAACTCGGTCAGTAGAGTAGCAAAGCCTCAACTCCGCCTAGTTAAGGGCATAACGCATTTGTCCAGTGGGAATATTGGATGTGTAGTGCCTAGAGCGGCCATATAGGTAAGGTATCCAGTTTCTACGGTTGCAGATATTGAGCTATACGAGCTGGGTTCGTAGGGATAACTTTACGGCTCCTGACGTTCGGGGAAATGTCAGCGGCTCTCTTTTTAAAACTGTGGAATATCCACTTCCGGCGATCATCTGCTACCGGTGACTGGGAATGGAACACCCGAAGAAGAGCTTTATCCTACCGCTATGAACATAGAACTATGAGCTTGCCTGGCCCAAGATAAAAACGGAATTGGCCTACCTGAATGCAAACAGGCCTAGGGGCCAGATGATCGGATCAAATCTAGATCTAGTAATGATAACTTGGTCCTAGACACCTTAAGAGTCAGAACCTCTAGCTCAGAACTCCCAATGTCCCATTGGCTTCATAGTTCGGGCCACGTATGTAGCTTTTATATTACTTTCATGAGCTGGACCGGACTGGAATTTGCGTTGAGCCGGCCCACCCTCAACAGTTGGACCGACATGTGGTGCTCATCGCATATAACATATAATTTAACACGACCCTACGAACTCTTAGTTTAGGCCACGGAGCTATACCACGCAGGACTTGAAGCACTTCTATTGAACTGGACTAGCTGCCGTACCTGACAGACGCAGGCTGACTAAGCCCCGTGCATGCAGTCTGATGCAGAAAAGCCGTTAAGCTAAAGCGGATAATATTAGAACTGAAGTTACATGTATACGTAACTACGGCCTTGCTAAATTCCATACCCAAAAAGGGGATGATCAAGGCTTCGATCGATGCTAAGTTAAGTCCACTATACTATGAGACCAAAGGTTACCAACCACCGCCTCATCATGAGGGTCGAATTCTGGTAAGAACTACATGTATCCTCAGCACTTGCATTGAAGGATTACAACAATCGGTCTGTACGGTATCGGGGTTTCTTTGGAATGGCACTCGCCTCGGACGTTATACAATGTTATAATTAGTACACCCGAGGAATTCTGCACGGAATATTACTACGGAGAGGAGTTCCCAGTTAATTAAGAGGCTGGGCAAGACCAACAGACGATACGGGACTCTGAAGTATTTGGATCTAGGCTCCAATCAGAGACTATGTATGTACCTGCGCTGCGCCGAGCTGGAGCAGCTCATTTTAAAATTTAATAGGTTAACCCTAACCCTATCCATTGAACGGAATTCTTCATGGGAACACCACCCTCACGACGACGACGACGACCGTCAACCTCACAGTAACAGGACCGGAGCCTCCGTAGCCATCTAAGTAGAAAGAGAGAGAGAAAAAACAGTCATTTTTGATGCAACAAGAATCTATTTATTTTAAAAGAAGCAAGCAGAATTCCTAACTGTTACTCCACGTTCCGGGTCCCTCTACGTAGTTTGCAATCTGCATCCTACATTCACCAACATGGCCATTATTAGGTAGGGCGGGGAGACCGAGCGCTGCCGAAGCGGCCTGTAGTTGGCCGCCTGAGGACCGTACAGTATTAGCAACTTTCACATCCACCAGATGCTATTGCGGGTAAACGTCGCCAGATCACGACGCGTTCTTGGTAATTGATCACGGAGAACTCCAGCTGGATAGTAAGGCGGTGCCATCTCACTAGGCTCCAAGAGGTTGTGTAGCCTCATTGGTAGTCTGGTTGGACTGTCAGTCTGCCTGGTCAAGCGAGGACAGAGAGAGATACTCATTTACATGTGTCAAAATGCGAGCCAGCAGCTGGTGGTTCTTGTTGGCCTGTTGCTGGAAAGCACTGGTCTGTTGCTGAAAAGCAGTACTGGTCTGTTGTTGGAGGGCACCGGGCTGTTGCTGGGTGCATGGTACCGATACCGCCTGCGGGTGTATTTGGAATCAATGCCACCTCGTCCTGGATAGTGGCGATGTTCGGCTGAGCCATGCTAACTTCTCTAACCGTCAGCCAGTCCCGGATTAACTATGTATGTAGGAAAGGAATTCAGACTCACGGTATCGTCTAGGGTGTACGTGTTGTTTCTATTACTAGTACAGCGAAGGCTTTCTATAACGGCACCTTCTATAAGGGCAATCTCCCTATAACAATAGCACTTCTCGGTCCTTTTTGCCCGGCCTTTAGCACTAGCACCTCTTATAAGGGCAATCTCTCTATAGCGGTACAAAATTCCGGTCCCGTTATAGCAAGCTTTCACTGTATGAAGTAGTGCCAGAGCTGGTTGAGCAATAATAGCTTATATTAGTATAATCATGAGGTTCGTCTCTAGTATAATCTTTGCTTAATAACAACAGTACATGTCTAGCCTAGTCACATCTTTATGTGGATTACCACATTGCCATGAGATGACTAAGTAATTCCTCGGCATTTTATACAAGTAGTTGGACTGTATTTTTTATTATTACCAATATTTTCTCATCTGAATGTGCGTCAACACGCCTAGTATTGAGGGTGGGATGGTTTCTACAATCCAAGAAGGGTGAATATGAATAGCCAGTACTGTGGCCGGGTAACTCCTCCGTTTGTGTGAGTCTTGGCCGGCACGATCGGCTACATGCCAGGGCAGTAAAATGCTTAGGGAGGTGTATTTTCAATACTTAACGGACTGCCCATGTCTTACTTAACCACAGGCAGCTTCTACCTAGATTCACGAATCCTCACTCGAACGCCCCAGCGCACAAAACACGTGCCCTCGGCTGAACCCCCCCAACTCAGTCATCAATAACAACGCCCCACCAAGGTCTATGTAATAATAATAATAATATTCAGTCCAGCCCGTCTGTGCAGAAACAAATGCCGGAGATTTGGAGACGAAGCTCCCGGTCCTGTGTTGCACCGAATTTTTTCCCATATGAGCGACCCTTTTTTTTTTTTTTCGCCCACCCACCCACCCAAGCGAGGACCTTCTTATTCGCCTAAATTTAGGGCGGGTTTCTGTCTACTCTACTTAGAACATCTAATTATGATCTATCGGCCAAGACACCAAGACACCACCCGCACCCTGGTAAAGTAACCCCTGTCACAATGACAACGCGCTGTCGTGAGCCGTGGCCAACGAATGGTGGAAGCTGATGGATGGGGAGGGGGGAACCTCAGCTCTAGTCCATCCAGCTCATCAAGAGTTGGAGAAGGAGGGTGTGGGTGGTGGTGGTGGTGGGGGAAACAAATTGCTGGCAGATTGGATATTGGGGGGACACGACAGGCAGAAACGGTTGTTTAATTCCCCCTACCTAGATCCACCGTAAGTACCTACATGTACCTACATGTATGTATAACACACTAACTAGCCTGTGTGTGCTAATTACATGATGTATGTAGCTAGTGGTATACGTATAAGATTAAAGCAGGGCAGATAGAGTAGAGCAGAGCAGTGTAGAGAGAGATCTAGCTTCTAGTAGTAGTTGTAGTGGTGGGTGGTGGGAAGGCGCCGCGAAATGAATATTGAATGGGATCGACATGGTCTTCCTCCAGATACGGACGGGGGGGTGGGCTGGGATAAACGAATCTCTCTCCCCGATTCCCGTCGTCGGTCGTGTCTCTCTGTCTCTCGTTCGTCTCATCTGCCCTCTCTGCTCTGTTTCGTTCTTTATATACATCCACCTACATCTCAACCCGCACCCCCCCCCCCCTCCCAACCCCCAACCCAAAGCTGTAGCCGCCATGTACGATGATGATGCAGTCCTTTCCCAAAAACCATCAGCACAACTAAGGATCCCTACACAACGCGCATATTTGCCTCTGATTCGCCCGGTGATCGGCCAGTCGTCATTGAGGGAACCGGGTAGCCCACACGCTGGCGGACACGCGAACTGATTGACCTTGTTGCTGTGCTTGCTTGCTTGTGGAGTAAGTAGGTAGGAGGAGGAGGAAGAGGGAGGGGGGGGTGGACGTTGTAGTTGTTGGTGCTGTAGTAGTCGTAAGTAGTAGTAGTAGTGGTAGGTGGTAGTAGTAGTAGTAGGCTTCCTTTTCTCTTCTCTTTCCTTCTTTTCTTCCTCTTTCCTGACTTGTCAAGTTCGTTTCTGTTTTTGATTCCAGGAGTAAAGGGAGGACTGTCTTTTTTATTTTTTGGTTCTTTCTCTTTCATTTCTACTTGCAATCATCATAGTTTTTTATTTTTATTTCTTGTTTTATTTTTTTTTTTTCTGGAGAAAGGTCTTGCTTGCCCCCCCCCCCCGAACATCATACAGACAGGCAGACAGGCAGACAGACCGACATTATACATACATCATCATCCAGTCAGTCGGTCAGTCAGGACCTCAGTCAAGTTGGTCAGTCTCCAAACCCAATCAATCCTTCAAATCAAGTTATACAATACGAATTGTGCTACTGAGCATTCATTTTACCTGAGAGGCCCGTGTGTGCTCTACTCTGCTCTACTTGAATAATCTGAATCCCCTTCCCCCCCCCCCCCCCCCCACATCTTCTCTCAGACCGGACTGTCTCCATCTTTTACCTCCGAGAAAGAGAGAAAAAGAGAGAGAGAGAGAGAGAGATAACAATTCCCTACCTGTGCACAGCTCTCGCACCCCCCCCCCCCTCTCTCCCCTCCCCCTATCACTATCACTATCAGTTTCACTACCACTCACTCACCTCCATGATGACGTCTCTCTTCCGCCCCTCCAACCCCTCCCCTCTCACAAACACACACACCCTATCATCCCCTCCCCCCGAGCCCCCAATCCTCCAAACCCTCCCTCTACAAAGCCACTACTACCGTCCCCCAAGATCAACCTTGACCTCGCCAGCCCGCAGCAACATCTCCAGTCCCGCCGGATCGCCAACCCGCACATCCCGCCAAACACGGATACAGAGCCTTCTGGCCAACGACCCGCTCCTCTCCCGCCTCACGCCCGCCACGATCGCCCGGCTCTCAAACGACCCGGAGTTCGCCTTCACGCCCGCAGAGAAGGAATGGAGCATCCGCGCCGCCGAGGGGATCGTCAGGGTCGGCGAATGGCTGCGCGAGGTTGAGGGCTGGAACCTGCAGTGGAGACGGGCAAAGGGCCGGGACGCCGGCGACGGCTACCTGCCGCCGGCGAGACCGAAGAAGAAGAGGAGGAAGGTCAGTGTGATAAGCATAGGCACGGAGATGGGGTCCATCGCGGAGGAGGATGAGGACGAGGAGGACGAGGCGGGCGATTCGGAGGAGGAGGAGGCGAGGAATCTGTTGATAAAGAAGAGGAATTCAAGGCCGCCGACGACGAGTGCGGCTGCGACACCAACGAAGGGCAACAGACTACTTCATGGGGAGTATGATGGAGAGTCCACGGATGAAGAAGACGATGACGAGGAGGAGATTGATGAGAGCGAGTACTGTGGCTCGTTAAAGAAAACCACGATCGAGCAATACCTCGCAAGGATTGAGCAGATCAGAGCTGAGATCGAAGAGCTTGACGTTGAAGCGCTCAAAAGCAAAGTCCTTGGTAAAGCCCTCCCCCCCCCTATAAAACCTGTATATTATTCTCTATTATTCTCTATTATTCTCTATTATTCTCTATTATTCTCTATTACTCTCTCTATTTATTATTATTATTATTATTATTATTTTTACTGACATCGCGCTGCTAGCCTACCGTACCGGAATATCTAACCCGCTCACCGATTCGTCCGCCATTATCACCGCTATAACATTGCAGCTCCTCCCGCCCCTCCACCGCCTCACAAAGCTGCTCTCAGTCTGGGCTGTCCGGCTCGCGGTCCTCCGCATCGTGCCTGTTTTCCTGCGATGGCTCGAGATCGCAAGGGACTCTCTCGACGCCGGTTACGCGGCGATCAACCATCCCAGCATCGCGCCGTCCCCGGATACGTCCGACACCGAGTGGCGCGGGCTGGAAGAGTCGACGTTCAAGCTGATGCAAGAGACCATCACGGCAAAGGTTGCGACCGCTGGCAGACTGATGGACACTATGCTGGATGCGCTGGAGGGCCGCGAAGACGTCCTGCCCGACCTGTGGATCACGGAGCTGGAGGACGTCGAGGAGCGGGTGGGCGCGTGGGAGATGGACGGCGAGCGGATCGTCATTGCCGGGAAGTTGAGGCTGGAAGAGCTACGGCAGAACGAGACAAAGAGGGAGGAGCTCCTGCGCGAGATGGAGAGAAATAGACTTGTGGAGGAGCAGGAGAGGTATGCGGCGGAAGCAAGGGGCGCCGAGTACGTGGCCGAGAGCGTCATGGAGCGCGCCGAAGAGACGGAGCGAGGCCTCAGGGAGGCAATGGAGGCCAACGAGAATGTCACGGAGGGAATCGAGCTTGTCGGGGATGATTACGACGAGGATGCTAGTGGAGATGAGAACGACTATGAGCCTAGAGAGATGGATGAGTTGTTAATGAGACTTGAGGGTGTAGAGAAAGATAGATTATTCTCTAGAGATGCTTCCGATAGTGAGGCGGAAGATATGCGCCATGCAGACCTATTTGAGAGATCAAGGAAAGGTCTCCGAAAAGATGTGTCTACTTTCCCACCTCAGGATCTTGTATCAATGGCGCCGGGCCACGAGATATCACTCGGAAACAATGCCCACACCGAGGCATCGACAGCTTTCCATACGCCAATGCCTACGCCACATATTGCACAGGATGAAGATGAACTCCGAAAGGGCTCTACGGCAACTGACTTTTACACACCTATGCCCACACCCGGAATAACCACCGCTCTAAACCAGACAGCAACCTCAGAGTCCGACGGCTCCATAACCCCCACACAATTCCACACGCCTATGCTGACGCCAAGGGCTCCATTCCCCCCCGCCCCCGATTCAGAGGCCTCCTCTTCGCGCCGGGGATCTGCGACGCCCACCACCCAGCCCCCGACGGCCTTGCCCACGCTTTCCATGTTTGGAGATCAAACACCCCCGCGACGGCGCCTGTCCTCAGCTTCTTTCCACACACCCATAACTACGCCGGCGCTCCTGGCAGCATTCCAGCATGGTCCGCCTCTCCTCCGAAGGCAGCCCTCAATGCCGTGCATGCCGGTCCCGAAACTCCCGCCGACAGCACAAGTCTTTGCTGCCACTGCCCGCCGTGAACCGCCGTCCCCGGAAACCCCGAAGCGCTCCGAGCCCGAAAACGTACAGGACGAGGCAGCGGAGGCCAAAAAGACTACTCCCAAGCCGAAAGTCAATATTCTTGCCGCTGCACGTTCTTTCTTCAAGTCTCCAAAGGGGGAAAGCAAGAAAAGCCGCGCAAAGAAGGAGGAGGAGGCCAGGAAAGAGGAGGCCCGAAAGAAGGAGGAGGAGGAGCGGGAGATGATCGAGGCGGTCAATGCAGAAACGGAGAGATTGGCGAAACTGGAAGAGGCAGAGAGGGAACGCACAGAGAAGATCATGGCAGTCAAGATGAAGCTGGCAGAGGCGGAAAGACTCAGAGAAGTAGAGCGAGCGGCCAGAGAAGTCGAGGAAAGGAAAAAGGTTGCAGAGGCAGAGCGCAAGCGACTGATCGAAGAAGAGGCGCGGGCAAGAAAGGCTCGCGAAGAGGAAGAACGATTAGCAAAGGAAGAACTCCGCCGTAAGATTGAGGAGGAGGAAAAGAAAGAACGTTTAGCACAGGAAGAGCTCCGTCGTAAAATTGAGGAGGAAGAACAAGAGCGGTTAGCACAGGCAGAACTCCGCCGTAAGATCGAGGAGGAAGAAGAGAGAGAACGGCTAGCAGAGGAGGAACACCGTAAGATTGAGGAGGAGGAGGAGGAGGAGGCGGATCGTCAACGAAGACTGTCGATGGAGCGGGTAGCCACGCTTGAAGCTGCTCGTCTTACTACCGAGGCAGAGCACCAGAGACTCCTCGCTCAGGAGGCATCAATCATTGCAGAAGAAGCCCGTAAACAAATGGCAATGGCGGCAGAGGAGCGGGTAGCAGAGTCTGCACCTAAAGTGGAGGCGGAGCAGGTGAGATTGGCTGAAGCCGAGTGCCAAAGGCTCGCCGGAGAGGAGGCGGAACGTCAACGCTTAGCGGAGACTCAAAGGGCCGCAGCTGAAGCTGAGCGTCAAAGACTCGCTGAAGAGGAAGCAGCGCTGGAACGACAAGCTGAGTCTGCGAGACTCGCTGCCGTGGAAGAAGCTGCGCGACTTAAAGCTGAGGAAGATGCTAAAGCTGAGCACCTGCGATTGATTGCAGAGAAGGAAGAGCGCGACAAGCTCGCAGCCGCAGAAGCCGCTCGAGTTAAGGCTGAAGAGGAAGCTGAAGCGGCGCGTATCAAGGAGGAGGAGGAGGAGCGTGAACGACTCGCTGCAATCGAAGCTGCCCGTCTCAAAGCTGAGGAAGAGGCTGAAGCAGAACGCCTGAGACTCGTTGAAGAGGAGAGTGAGCGGCTCGCTGCAATCGAGGCTGCCCGCCTTAGAGCTGAAGAAGCTGAAGTAGAGCGCCTGAGACTCATTGAAGAAGAGCGTGAACGACTCGCTGCAATCGAGGCTGCCCGTCTCAAAGCTGAAGAAGAGGCTGAAGCAGAGCGCCTAAGACTCATTGAAGAGGAAGAGGAGCGCAAACGCCAAGCAGAAGCAGAAGCCGCTGCCATTGAGGCCGCTCATGTTAAGGCAGAGGAAGAGGCCGAAGCTGAGCGTGTACGATGGGCCGCCGAGGAAGAAGAGCGCCAATGCCAGGAAGAAGCCGAAAGACAAGCTGCGGAAGAAGCTGCGGAAGAACAAGAGCGGAGCCGTCAAGAAGAAGCCGAGGCTGAGGCTGCAGCAGAGCGGCTACGGATTGCCAAAGAAGAGTTGGAGGCAAAACGTCAGATAGAAGTTCAAAGAGTCGCAGCCATTGCAATGGCCCGCCTAGCGGCAGCAGAAGAACAGCGAAGGCAGGCTGAAATAGAACGACTTGCTGCCGAAGCTGAAGCAGAGCGTTTACGACTCGCCGAGGAGGAGGCTGAACAACAGCGGCAGGTGGAGATTGAGAGACTCGCTGCGATTGAGGCTGCCCGTATAAAGGCTGAAGAGGAGGAGGCAGAAAGAGTTACAGCTCTTGAGCTTGCCAGAATGAAAGCTGAAGCTGAGGAAAAAGCCGAGCATTTACGGGTTCTTGAAGAGGAAGAAGCCCGCCTAAAAGCAGAAGCTGAGGCGGAAGCTGAGTGCTTGAGAGTTGCCGAAGAGCTAGCAGAAAAACAGCGTACAGAAGAGCTCGAGCGCCTTGCTGAGATTGAAGATGCACGCATCAAGGCCGAAGCCGAAGCCGCGGAAGCAGATCGCAAACTTGAGGATGACCGCCGGAGGGCCATAGAAGAGGAGGCTCGGCGTAACGCCAAAGCTCACGCCGAAGCAATCAGACTTGCGGAGGAAGAGGTTGCGAATCAACGCCGGATTGAACTTGAGCGACTAGCAATACTCGAAGCTGAACGTGCTGAGCGAGAGGAGGCTGAACGTCAACGTATGGTAAAGCTTGAAGTTGACCGTCTCAGGGCAATCGAACAAGAGGCCGAGAATGAACGACTCATAAATTTGGAGCTTGAGCGATTGAAGGAACAGGAAGTTGAGAATCAACATCTCGTTGCGCTAGAAGCGTCCCGTCGCGAGATTGAGTCCGAACAAATTGCCGCTATCGTAGCAGCTGAGGAAGCCGAGCGTCAACGAGAAGAACAGGTCAGAACTCCCATTGAATTTAGACAGAATGAATTAGCTGAATTAGAATTACAGATAATTGCCGAAGCGCAGAGAGTAGAGAAAGAACGACTTATAGACCTAGAAGCTGTCCGTTTAGCCGCTGAGGCTGATGTAGAGACTGAAATTCAAGCCGAACTCGAGAGACAACTGCAGCGTACCATTGGCGATGAGGAAATCCAAAGAATACTCAGAGAGGAGGAACAAAAAGCCATAGAGCTCATAGAAGAAGAGGAGCGGAGGATAAATGAACAAATTCAACAGCAAATGTCTGAACGGGCAGCGATGCTTCAAGCAGAAGAGGAAATGGAGCGCCAGCTCAGCGCTCAGTTAAGGATGGAAGCCGGAGCGATCGCTGAAGCAAAGAGGAAGCAGGAATTGGAAGAAGACCTGCGCCGCCAACTTACTGGCTTTGATAATTCCATGGACTCTGACGACGAAGCGCAATTCCGGCTGATTGCTCAGGTCAAACAGGCAGCTCTTGAGCTAGAGGAGGAACACCAAAGGCAACAAGCAATTGATGAGCGAGAACAGCGGAAAGGTATTGCCGAGTTTGAAGCAAGACTAAGGGCCGAGGACGAGATGCAGGCGAAAAAGCTCGCGGCAGAAATGGAACGAGAACGCCTCCGGGATCTTGAACAAGAACGTCGTTGGGAGATTGACGAGGAAGCAGCACGGAATCAGGCTATGCAAGAGGAAGAGAAGATCCACCGACAGATTGCCGCTCAAGAAAAGAGATGGGCTCATGAGGAAGAAATGGAAAAGAAGCGTTTCGCGCATACCGAGGTTGAATTAACGTTTGAAGAGATGGATCTTCAACGACGCCTCGCTGAGGATGAGCGACAAAGGCTAGCGGACTTGGCTCTAGTACAACGGGAACAGGAGCGGTTAGCTGCCCAAGAAGCAGAGAGACTTGCAATGGAGGCACGAATTGAAAATGATAGGCTCGAGGCGGAGCGTTTGAGGGAGAAAGAAGAGGAAAAACGAAGGCAGGCACAACTCCCAATTCATCCCGGACCCAACTCAGATGGGGATTTCCACTCGGGGGATGATATTACAGAGGATTATCAAGACGTTTCACTCACCAAAACCCCTCCCAAAGAATCTGATGAGGAGTCTGGGAGTCTGGGGAGTGAGAACATGGCATACGCAGAAGCACGGAGGAACCAGCCATCTGCCCCCCTTCCATTTATAACCCTGACACCTATATCTTCACGGTCGTCGTCTGCTCTTGACCAGACAAAGTACAAAACTTCTGAGGTCAACCAGGAAGTCCCACCTACACCATGGTCGCAAGAATCGACAAGTCCAGAGGTTTCTCCCGATGTGTCAAAATTGCAGGGAAATATCTCAGAGTCGTACTCGGATTTGGAGGAGGATCTGGTAGCAGTTGAGAACCTAGCCGCTCATCTCTCTCTTCAGAAAGCGCTCAATGGCAATGGTAAGTGTGGTTTTATCATCTTAACAATATTATACTGACCTTTTGGAGATGACTCGACAGAATACGAACTTCCTCAAAGCAGGCAAAGCTCCGATCAGGAATTATCAGACAGTTCCTTTGATGGCCTGCCATGTGTTCTTATAGAACCCTCAACACCTGGAGATAGGTCTGATTTTGAGGACAATAGCGCACCTCAAACTACTAGTGGTACATGGGATACTGCAGCGAATTCCCCGGTTTTCGTCGAGGATGACAGCCCATCTGGCTCATATACTGGAGGATCCTCCCCCTTAAATCTGAGACTTGACTCCAATGGCTATCCTACAGAGGAGCACGATGCAGAAGACATTTCCGACCTCGAAGCGGCACCCATTGCAACTTCTACTCCGAAGACTAAGAGACGGCCAGGGACACTAGGCGGGCTTGATAGCATTACGGAAGTCCAGACGCCCTACTCGCCCCGAGATGGAAGCTTTCCGTCCGACACTCATGCACCCGCTACACCTTCGAAAAAGGCAGGAAAACTAGGAGGTTTGATGTCGAAGGGAGGACTTGGTGTGCAAGATAGCCCAAGTTCCAGAAGACGCTCATTCCTTGATAAATTCAAAGTGGGACCTATCAGTTTAGATTTAGGACTTGGGAACCGGGAAGTCCCTGCGCGGGATGAGGTATGGCGCCTGAATTCTGATATCCAGGAGTATATTGACAGAGAAAAGCTTGCCAAGAGGAGCACCACCCCCGAACCTAAAGCTCCTGCAAAGGTTGAAAGATCACAGAAGTTCATCAGGAAGGCCCCACTTGACATGGCAAAGCCAAGATCCCTTTCTTCGACTGGGCATTACATCTCGCCGGGTTCTACGATGAGGCTAAGGTCTACATCTCCTACAAAGACCCCGACAAAGACCGGCCCTGCCATCAAGGCCATCCGCCGCCCACACATGGAGATTGATAGTGACGATGAGGGATCTGTCGTTAGTGAACAGCGCTGGCCACGGTCAAACGAACTCACTTCTGATTGCAACTCATCTCCTACGGATATGGGTGCCCAAAGACTAAATGTCCAGAAGAGACAAATCCCAAGGCCGGTGAAAATCGATACCATCACACCAGAAAGGAAAAGATTATACCAAAAGAATGCGCAAGATGATGACGATGGCTCCCAGTCGTTCACTCTGGCCCCGAAATTGGAGTTCCCACAGCCAAGCCTAGACGACAAGGTCAATGATATTTTGACCTCACTCAAATCTCCGATTCGTCTTACGGCGTCGAATCTCCAGAAGCTTACAGAGACATCAAAACGATTAGGTCCTTTGAGGCCATTTGAACTACCCCCTTCCAGTATACCAGCACCGAAATCTGTCGCTGGGAGTTCTGTAGTTTCTGATGCTACTGGATTCCCTCGTGGTGGTAGAAGGCATGTGTCTAATGTGGCAAGTGGCATCGAACTTTATCATCTCCACCGCGATAATGGCCAGGCACCTATCAAGCTGTATATTCGTCTTGTAGGAGAGAGGGGCGAGAGGGTTATGGTCCGCGTTGGTGGTGGATGGGCCGATCTAGCTGAGTATCTCAAAGAATACGCCACACATCACGGATCAAAGAGGCGAGCAGTCTCGGGGAACAACATCGAGATTCAGGACCTTGGCAACATGCATCACTCAATACACGCAGCCAGGTCCAGGTCATCACTACGAAGTAGCAGCCCTGCCCCAGGCCAAAACAGGTCTGGCTCACCCCCTGAAGGTCGTTCCCGCTCAGTTTCAGCGGTAGGCCTTAGATCCCGCTCCAACTCCGCAGTGGGTGCCAGACCAGGCTCTTCCTTAGGAAATCGCCCTGGTTCGTCGTTGGGCAATCGCCCGGGTTCATCTTTGGGTAACAACCGTCCAGGATCCTCGATGGGTGTTCGAGGGCGGGAACGAAGCACATCTCTCGTCCAGCCAGCCAATGTCAGCAACCCACCTACCATGCGGGGCGGCCACGACGGGACCATGCGGGGCGGCCATGACGGTACCAAGGACCGTCCAGCCCTCACGCCATTCCAGCCCCTAGCATACCAAAGACAGAGCTCACTTGGATCCCAAAGTGGCATGTCACCACCTAGCGGGATCCGGCCTCCTAGTAGAGGACAATCCGCGGTTCGCCCGCCAAGCAGGGGGCAGGGAGCAATTCGCCCACCTAGTCGGCAGGGAGCGCCACCACCTGTTAGTCGGCCGGGGTCTTCACATGGCGGTCTCCGAAGATCTGCGTCCAGATTGTCATTTAGCGAATCTGCATTCGACCAGTCCGAGACTGGCAGCTCAACTGAGACACCACCGCCAAAGCCATTGGGGCTAGCTGGGCCAAAGGGTAAGAACACTGTTATTTCCCCCGAGGACCAAGCATGGGTCGACGGGATGATCGGTGAAGTCCGAAAAGTCAGCGCACGAAAGCGTAGATTGACGGGCGGGAGCGTTAGTGGTGATATGGGGCTGGGAGATGAGCCCTTTGCTATTCCGGGAGAGCTAGTAGAGGTGCAGCCGGGTGTGCAATTTGGATCTCCGAAGTTGGAAATGGGGGATTTGGGGAAGCAGGGAGGTACAAGGAGGGTGTTCCCGAAGAAGACTTAATTTGGACGATAGATTTTGGATTACTTTTTATTTTGCATATTGGTCTTAGTTAATTGGATGGTGTTTGTTATTATCAGGGTACATTATTTCTTTTCTATGGGAGTTTTCTTTTCTAGGATTTCTTTTCTACATACGTTTCAGGAGCAAGTTTTGAGCGATTTTGGGATTTCCTGTTTTGTTTGCGGGTTTTTATTGCCTTTTTTTTTTTTCTTCCCTTTTTTTTTCTTTTGTTGATTGCATATATTCATTTCCCTCCTTGCGTTACAATTGCGAAACTGCATATAGAGTATAAAAATTCAACATACTTGGGGGTCACATCAGATCACTGATTTGGTTTTTCAGCAACACATGTATAAAACTCCAACATGTGGGGGTTTCCTTGGTATCCATTGATTTCTCCACTTTCCATATCCAAAACGACGGATTCCCCGGCCCCCCAGATTGCTTTTTCCCCACACGTGGGGTGTTAGATTAACTGAGACCTGACTGAGACCGAGACCGAGACCTACATACTTTCAACACGTAGCCTTGCGTGCAGAATTTCTTGTGGATGGGCGGATGTATTGCAGGTCGGAATATCTACGCATATGGTAGCTTTCTTTGCCTTTTTCTGCCTTGTTGTATCATTTCTATGCAACGTGTGCATATATTGTGCCTTTGCTCCATGATTCATCATTTTGTATACGGGGTCTATCTCAACGGCGTCAACGCCTCCTTAATCGAGAGTGGATTAATTCTTGCATCAGTACACACACACATACATACATACATAAAACCATGTGGTCTAGTCACCTCTAAGCTCTGGAAGAGTATACATGTAGTTTTATGCACCCACGTTGGTTGTTCTCGGGGAAGAGGAAGGGGTGCCATTCTGATCTTGCATAAATTGGAGAGCCAGAGAGGGAAAAAAACCAGTTTTTCGACGAAATTGGTACGTACGGGGGTGGGGGGGCCTGCATATGTAAGTCGCTGGGGAAATGACGCTAGAGTATCCGGGAGTGTGGCTTTTTGGTTAGTTTAAGCATGAAGAGCGCTCTGTGTACCTACATGAGTAGCTACATGTAAGAAGAATCTTCCTTCCCCCCCCCCCCCCAGTTATTACAATCTCCGCGAACCAATCGAGCTTCATAATTATTATTTCTTTTTTCATCTCATCTATCATATTTTTTTTCTCGGCTATCACCAGCTAAAGCCTCTTGTAATGGTCGCCGAACACTATATTGGTATCCAATTTTAAGCAATTAGAGCATACGGGGGGGTATATGGGGTGAGTTTCAGTGGGTACGTACATGTAGTGATAGAGTACTGATATTATTGTACTTAGATATGTACCTTAATAAACACCATATGTAACTCCTTTCAATATGCGACGTTATCTGCAACACGTACATACATGTACTTATCATACTCTACTTGACAGTTTAGGAGAGTGAGTCAGAGTACAGTTCGAAGTCATAAATAAAAGCTAACGTATGTGGTGTATGTTTGTTACTCTTTACTGCATTAAAGTGATAGTATACCGGATCGGGTATCTTTGGTAATGGAGTACATGTAGTTCCACTACATTCACACATGCCAGCTGAAGACGTAGGTGAGTATGCAAGCGCACCACCATGCATTAGCAAGCAATTATCTATAGTAGAATACATAACTTATACCACCACTGTCCACTCATTCTACTCTACAGCACTTCTGCTCCATAGCATATGCAACTATTTTTCTTGGTCTGTGCATCTTGCAAATCGGTATAGTCCCTAGATCTATCTCCCCCGAGCCGTAACGTATGCACGGGGTGAGATCCCCCTTGCGGGAATCCGGAGGATGGCGTGGGGACATTTTCCATCTTCCTCCGTGGAACTCTCCTACAATTATATCGGTCTGGACCTTGATCGACTTTAGACCTGGCCCACCGAAAGCCGAGTGACACCCTGTGCGCCAAGACAAATCAAGGCACTTCGCGTCTCATCTTCAGATCTTCTCCGGCCGTCGGCCCCGACGTAATACTGCGTAATGTTTGACCTCCCAGAAACAAAACGGTGCAGACTGCTTCCACTCCACTTTAGCCCACCCTAACACTCCTGCTAACAATTGAGGCTTGAATTAGTGTTCGCCGCGAGGAGCTCTTCGACGACTTCACCTCCGCCGTAGACTCTACCACAGAATCCCGCACCCTCAATCTCGACCTTGACTTCGTCACCGTCGCACCCTTACAAGATGCAGTCCCCATAGATAACACGGATATTGCAGAGCTCGAATTTAGCCTCTTCTCGGGTCCGCGCCAGACCGTAATCCTCAAAGAGGCAACACCTCCTAGTGAAGAAGACCTCTGGGAGGCGCTTGCGCACTCACAGAAGCGTCCCATCACACACTATGTTATCAGTGAGGCCGATATGGCCCTGCGACGGCGCGCCTTGCTTGCTGGTGGTATGATCATTGGTGGGGACGAGGTGCAAGCGGGGGCGGGGGCTGTTTGGGTATGTTTCTGTGTTAATCATGTAGTGGTGGTGGGGGGTTGTTAATGCGCGAACACGGAGTGATAGCCAGCTTGCAAGGTCCTGCATAAAGTCATAACCACCACGATGCGCGCGCAACCACCAGCACCCAGAGCTGATGGGAAGCGTGGAAAGCCTAGTAAGAAGGCCCGGATCGCAATAAGGAAAGCGCAGCAGAAGATCAAAGCCGCGGAGGAGGAGCGACAGCGAAAGATTGATGCGACAAGGAAATTCGCAGGCTTTCCGCCCGAGGAGAGGGCAAGACTAGAGAGGGAGGATAAAAGTCGGAAGAATAGGGAGAAGAAGGCAAAGAAGAGGGCCAGAGAGAAACTCAAGAAGCTGGCGCTGAAAGCCGCTGCAGAGGGTGGCGACGGAGGTGATGGTAAAGATCAGGAGATGAAGGATCAAGATAGTAGCAGTAGCAGTGATTCAGAATAGTTAGTAATTGCTAACACTAATTCCATAGAAATGTTTGTATTTTCAACTGGCTGATGGTGATTCGGCGTTCATGGCATTTAACAATCAAAAGCGTTACCAACAACCCTCTTGGAACTAATATCATTTAACACAAAAGTTATGAAACAAATTTGCCCAAAATCCATTCCCTAGTCGCACTACAACTACATATAACAATAACCCGCTTTAGATCTTGACGCCATCCAAATGATTCAAGATGCCCTTTGCCTGTTCACTCTTCCAGAACGTCCCATTGGGGAATCCGAATACCTCCATACTCTCCTTCTTCATCTCCACCGAGTAACCTGGGTCCTTAGGTGTGATGTAATATCCGTCCTTGATAACAGACGGGTGCAAGAAGTGTTCATGGAGATGATCAACATACTCTAGCAGCGAAAGCTTAGCTGATACACATACGTAATCAATCGTTGACAGGTGCTGGGTGTATTCTGGCAGCCCGACACCACCGGAATGGGGTACAATTGGTACGCCAAACCTGCAAGGATATTAGTTTACCTATTTTGTCTAAGGAAGTAAGGAAAGGTAGGGTAGATTTCTTACTTCTTCGCCATCAATAGTACTGCCAACACCTCGTTCACACCGCCCATTCTGCATGCATCAATCTGACACACGTCGATCGCCTGTGCTTGTAGTAGCTGCTTGAAGATAACCCTATTCTGGCACATCTCTCCTGTAGCGACACCGACGCCCAAAGGCTTCAAGGCTTTGCGGATCGCTGCGTGCCCGAGGATGTCGTCTGGTGAGGTTGGCTCCTCGATAAACCAGGGTCGGAACTCGGCGAGCTGTTTCATGTACTCAATTGCTTCCGGCACAGACCAAACCTGGTTTGCGTCCACCATAAGAGTATTTCCACTATCGTAGCCGATGATATCGCGGGCAATGCGTAGACGGCGGCGGTCTTCCTCAACGGAGCCACCGACTTTGATCTTGAAGTGCTTGTAGCCTTGTTCAAGGGTCTCTTGAAGCAGGCTACGCATCTTATCTTCGCCGTAGCCTAGCCAGCCTATACACATATGATCATTAGCTCCCATATTCCTCAGGAATATATTCAGGTGGGGAATAGCACTTACCAGCACTAGTAGTATATGCGGGTACTGCCCTATCCACACTGGCCTCTTCAATTCTCTCTTCCTTCCCTTTCTGCGCCGCAGTCAAAATTTCCAATGCCTCCTCCGGTGTGATCGCATCAGTGATATATCTGAAATCGATACATCTCACAAACTCTTCTGGTGTGAAGTCGGCCACTAGCTTCCACAACGGCTTATCCTCCGTCTTAGCCCATAGATCCCACAATGCGTTCACCACAGCTCCTAGTGCCAAGTGAATAACTCCCTTCTCAGGGCCGATCCATCGTAGTTGCGAGTCTGCAACCAGATGACGCCACGTGCGGCCCATGTTGGCAGTGAGCTCCGACAGGTCGTGCCCGACAAGGCGCTGGGCGACATGGTGAATCGCGGAGCAAACTACGTCGTTCCCGCGACCGATTGTGAAAGTCTTTTGCAAATTAAATGTCAGCTAGACTATCACTTGGCTTTTATGGGACAGATAACACACCATTCCATGTCCTTCGAAAGGGCCATCGGTTTTGAGGATACAGTATGCGGCCGAGTAATCACCAGCATCATTCATGGCATCAGATCCGGTTTTGTCGAGTGATGTCTATTTCCATCCCCACGATTAGTGTCTTGACTCAACTCATAGCTGGGATCGAAGTTAAAACTTACTGGGAACCGAACATCCCGTGATTCGAAAGCTACAATTTTAACCATCCTGTCTGTCTTATGTTCGAGTCTATAATGTCTGTTGTATAAAGTGTTGACCTTCAATTGCAAGAAGAGCTATTGACGAATATTACGACAACTCGGAGTAAATGGGTTGTAGTTTTATATCTTCAGTACCTAATGCGGGGTCATCGCATAACCCCCGCGGGTCGGTAGAGCTTCGGAGGAATGAGCATTCAGGTACAACCATGGTAAGCACACAAGCAAACCGCCCTATACTTTAGCCTAAGTATTCGGTTACTCGCAGACAATCTCCACACTGTGTCTACATAGAGGTTTGTTAGACAACGGGTAGCTACGATGCTTGAATGAGATGAGGAGATGATAAAAAAAAGGCAGCCTACCTCTCATCGGTGAGCATGAAGCATCTATGTACCATCAGACTCATCTAGCCCCCCTGAGCTTCGGAAAATTCGGAATAATTGTCCCGAATCAAAGACACAACACTTGCGCCATTTTATATCAGCGGGTCTCGGCACCCCAAAGTAAGCCTTTTGGTCCCTGAGTTCTCGATCGTGAGGTCATGGGTAACAAGGGAAGGTGAGCGATAACCCTAACCCTCGGTATATCTCGTCGGTCTCGGCGGTTCTAGTTTATTTGATTGATTGATTAATTAATTCATTCGATACATTCGGCGGTTTTGGAAAGCTAAGACCCGAAGATCATATAAAGAGTAGCAGCCCTCTCCTGAAATAGTGGTCAAGGGGGTGAAACAGTTAACTCTAGTCTAGCATTTATATGTCTGATTAGTACTGGTGGTTATTATAAGGTACTCGTACGTTTCGTCAAACTTACGAATGGTTAATTACATGTAGACACTGGTTTGAGGAAAAACTGTTCTAGCAACTGAATGCACCCTCATATTAATAGATATATGAACAATGATCGCATGATGTAAATTTGATTTAAAAATATTCAAACTCGTTCCAGACGGTATATCTCGCTCTAATTTTAGGAAGGGCTTCATTCGGTAGGGGTTGAGATGAGGTTCTCGAGAAGAGGGACGCTTATTGATTGAATTCATGTAGACTAAATGTAGCAGATCACGACTGTGCGGCCCGTAAACCCAAAGTGCATATATGTAAATCTGTATAGATCTACACGTATTTGGGTGTATACATGTATAATTAAAGCTCCATTTATACATACATGTATTATAATATCAAGATACATGTAAGTACTGTTCGATGGCGACGTAATTCGATCTGTGATCGTGTTAACCTATACTAAATGTACTCATGAATATACATGTAGTATATTATTTCCATTAGGGTATCATATATATTGAATGACGTACTTGGGATACTCTTGAATGGCATAAAGTACATGGAGCTAGCCTCCATATATCCATAAACTCCCTGGTCATGAGATGCACACTGTTGAATATCTGCAATCATATTTGAACATTGTAGAGCTTGATTTTTTTTTTAAAAAAAAAGAAAGAAAATTGTATATAAGGCTACCAATTACAATTACAGGCTAGTACGCTAGCTATAGTACTCTACATGTATATATCCCGGTAGCTCGAACCACTACTATTCCCGTGCCAAGATCCTGTAGGTACATGTATGTACAATTATTAGTGATAACATGCGCCTACATGTTTCTATATAACCCACTGATAAGGATACATGTAGTATATCTACATGTAACCACTTATAGGGTATCTATATATTTCCCCTAGTGGCGCTTGCCACTCAGATTAAGGGTAATAATCCGAGGGTGTTGATTCGATCGTTTCATGTAAACGTCGTCGCTAATTTACTTGATTGTTTGCAAATTTACCGCTGGCAGGATCAGCGCGCGGGGCAAGACGATCATTGACGATCACTCGGTCCTGTTTCTTCATCGTTCATGGGTTGGGAGAGTCAAGGGGACCTTGCAGAATATGCGCTTATGTGAACAAGAAGGCATTGACTTATAATATGCTGGTAGATACATGAAGTAGCTAATGCTTGTAGGTACACATTACATTCACTTTATCTTTGTATAGGCACTCCTTGTTTTTTGAAGATCGTTGTTGTTCTATACCCCTGTGCCGTGCACGGAATTGACGGGATTCTTGAACATTCCTTAAACGATTGACGGTCCTTGCACATTGATACGTTGGCTGCGTTGTATTCGACAGGACGAAACACATGATCGTTTCCGCCGCTGAGTAAACAAAATAGACCCTTGTATTCAAAGTACACACGTAACCTTGATCAATTGAGTGGGTAGCTAGCCTGTGAGAAATTTTTTAGCTTGAGATATATTAGTAGCATTGACATATATCTGGTTAACCACAACCATATGGTCTAACTTCAATATAGAAGGGCAACGAATCGACTCACCAGATCATGATCGATCACCGGCTATCAAGCAACAGCCTCCATTTGAACTAGACGTGCACGTCCCACTCTAAATAGGAATCTCTAGCCCATTTAATTAATTGTATGTATTTGTATTTATATATATATATCGCATCGACCCCATCCCAGCCATCTCCATCCTGCGCACCTCCAATCACTACCCCCCCAGATCACGCCTCATCACTCGCTGTACGTACATGTAGCCTTCCCCTCCTCCTCCCGCCCTGACCCCCCTCCTCCATATAACTTTTCCCCCTCGTAAATTTACAACGCAACCACATCAGCCCGAATCCAAACCTGCACGATTTATTGGTCCTCCCACGCTGCCAGATTGCCGCCATGTAGATCTATCAGATATCCTGCGCTCCAGCCTTTCTTTCTTTTGCCCATTCATGCCCGCATTTGGATACATTCCTGTTTCAGTTGTACTATGTATTTTTCCATCTTTCCATTCAGCTTAGCATGCGATATGCAGGGAACATAAATCGCTGGTGGGGAAGGGTAGGAGCTACACTTCTGTTACTCCAGAAATAAAGTCATTAGAGATTCTTGAAAAAAGAAAATGCAGGAATAGATTATCCCAAATCTGGGGTTCCACGTAGCTTAGCTTAAGGAGTATGCTATCAAGTCGACACATACACGCACATTTTGTGAAATGAGGCATGTAGCAGCTGGGAGGAGAATTGATTTTTTTTTTTTTTTTTCACCTCCTACTCTCCCTGTACTACGTGCAATGATCAGTAATGACCAGCAAAAGGTAAGTAAAAAGTATCCATAATTGTGTTGTACTTAGGCCTCACGAGGGCAGTACGTATACATACGGTGACATGATTGATTACGTAACCAATCTCCTTGCTAAGCAACCTCAGTGAAAAAGAAATTTGTGAAAGCCACAGATGACCTTGTACATACAGGCATTGAAACAGGGACATCATCACCATCATCGTCATCGTCATTATCATCAGTAAGGTTGCGTAAAGAAGCTCCCTTTCGCTTTCTAGATGGGTCTTGTGGTACCATAAAAAATTTAAAAGGGCAGAAAAGAAAAAAGCACCTTCAACACCTTACTCCTGCTAGGTTACGCCACACCAGATCTCTTTGCCCCGGGAAAAGGGAAAAAAGTAAACAAAAAAAAGAAATACTATCAAATAACGTCACGCCCCCCTCCCCCCTCTTTTCTTTTCAGGTATGGGGAAAAGAAAATACGTCGTGGTCATGAATATGTTATTCCGCACACAAAGGCTTTCTCGTAAGTTTGCATGAGTATCGTGGGGCTCGGGGGTACTTACTTTACGTACGGGCAGGTACAACTCTACTGGGACCGTATACACTTTACAAACAGGTACTTCCACTTTCCGAAACAGTACATGTCAGCAGAAACCAATGTCCCAGGCTACCATGGTCGGATTTAGACACATCCCATGTTTCTCAATTGCAACAAATATCGCAACTGCGATGCGCGGAGATGTCCTCTGCACGAGTGATCAAGCGTGATCCCAAACATAAGGACCGGTAAGGTCAACAGCCGTACCGATTAGCTAGCCCTTGCATAAAGGGAAATAATTCAGGGCTCTCCGCCAACAACACCGCTATGTAACTATTGTTGACTATTGTCGTGTCCACCGGCTGTTTGGCTCCCTGACCCTCCAATGCAGGAATACGGGCCCAACACCGCAACTACCTCCGGGGCTCAGCCGAAGTACGGGGAAGGCTCCCTGACTCTCCACCAATGCAGGAATACGGGCCCAACACCGCAACTACCTCTGGGGCTCAGCCGAAGTACGGGGAAGGCTCCTGAGAATGATTTCGGGGAGGGCTATTGTGGAACAGGGGTATACCCTTTTGCTATGTCGGTAGGAACCTTCGCCGAAGGCGTTGAGCGAAAGGCCCGGTCCGGTTTGAGAGCCGGGAGGATCCGGATAAGATCTAGAACTCTCTACAAGGCGTTGGAGGCCCCCTTGTGTGTACCTGGCTGGCTACTCGATGTATGCCATTATTGCCGCGGCTTAGCCATCAGTACACCTTCACTTTCACTTGTACCACTGTGGCTGACGTTTGAAATCGCACCAACTACATAACTGGCTTCAAAACCGACCCCTCTATCCTCTACGTCAAACGTAGCCCCTAGTAATGCAGGGCAGCGGGAGAGTACCCTATCCGGGCCTCTACTTGACCGTTGTTAGACTCGATTCCTGAGATAAGACCATATCCCTCTATCCATTTCTCGGCAGGCCGGGAAAAAAGAAGGAAGGAAAAAAAAGGAACCTGGGTATCAATACCCATCTCACAAAAAAGTGTTGGTACACTATGCAAGGGCACGGGCCAAGCCAGGGTCTTCAGCTCAAAAGGGGCTGGTTGGCGAGCGATCATACAACCACATCGTTTAGCATCGTCGATGTGCACTTACGGCCGATATATCCATCGTATAATTTCCGGCAACTATAATATTATCAACTACATCATAGACCAGGGCTACAATGATATGTTTTACATGCCGTTCTATGCGCTCTTGAAACCTTCTAGAAAGGTTTCACTCTCATGTTCAAGAAGTTTCTAATCGGGGGAGTCACCTGTAGGAGGTAGAATGTACCTACATAGCACTCTACATACGTGTTTCAAGGGGCGCACGTATGTACAACATCGCTGTCAGGCATAACCCGGTAACGGTTATTTCTTCAGGGCGAACCCGGAAAAGTGGTCATAATGATCTACCTACGTTATTGGACAGCTTGCGTACGGGATATCGGGAATGCTCACCGGGTGCTGGAAAATTAAAAGATACTCGAGCAACTCTGCGTCAATAAATCGGAATTTAAGCTGGTATACGATACGATGTGACAGGTAGTTTAATTATATAAAATATTCAGACGGCGGCGGGCATCCGGAGCGGCTATCGAAGTTTCTGATATGGTCCTACATATTCTAGGCAGTTCCTATGATCGTGGATGGAATGCGCGCAGCTAAATTCATCTTGGCGCCATCTAGAAGGAAGGATAAGACAGCACATGCATCACGAATCCGGGTTTATCCCACCCGAAAGGAGGCTGTTGTTGGGGCCGTGCTCTAAGTGACTTGCCGTAGAGTACATATGGGTAATACATACACTTTGGGCAGCATTCCTCTCGGAAAGCAAACCTACATATCTCATCGTATTAGAACTCAGTTAGCATCGCTGCGTGTCTACCTATTTTTAATTACAGATTGTGGCATGGGTTGTCCATTGTTAAAAAATTTTGAAATTTGTCTAAGCTAACAAGCCTGTCCAGCTCAGTCACATATCACTCTTAACAATTCGTAGCAGGATAGTAGAGAGTACTCTGGAATCATCAATCCCTGTTAAATTGTTGGATATTAGGCGTGGTCAAACTAACTGCGTGTGGCCACATACGAAAAATCCTGATACCGACCCATTAGAGGATGTTTCCGGGACCCTCCGTCCTAGACGTGCCTTAAGATGACCATAACGGCTGCCGATCCTAGCTAGTTAACGGTCCTAGGGCTGGCTATCTATAATCTAACACTCGCAAAGTACCCATCTGTCCGTGTAGGTAGAGTGGAGAGTATATAGTACTAGCAATTTACAATCCGCGGTTACAAAAAAAAAAGAAAAAAACTCTCAAAAATCTGATTTATGGCTGCGCACAGACCAGACCAAACCAGAATTCTATTCACCCGGTGAATTGCGTACGCATAAGGTGCCGGTATACCGAGACGTTTTATTCCATGAATCACACTGCATATATATATCAATCCCCTCGGCCAGTGTTGTTGTCGTTATAAGATTCTGACCAAGGTACAAGTTTCACCTGTATCCCTCGTTAATGAACCCCGGATGCTCATCCTCTTGGCAACGGGTAAAGAAGGACAGAATATTGATGTGGTGTGGTAGAGTGGGGTGGAAGTGGGGGGAGAGAGGGGGGGAGGGGGGGGGGTTCCGCGCCGGGGAATGCTCCAGCTACCCCGTACCCCATGTTCTTTACTTATTCTGGAAGTTATCCGCAGTATATCGGGATAGTTTAATATAAATAAACGACTACATGTATATGTACTATAAAGTGATTTTTTTTCTCGAGTGCTAGATGCAATTTCTACGGTCTAAGAAACTTTAGCTCCGGGTATTCCAATCTAGACTGCGCGTAGAAAGCGAGCAGAAAAATAAACCTAGTTGCATACAAATACATGTACAGTACCGGTACTGTATGTACCTACATGTACCTAGGAGCGGAGCTATGACGCAGCTTGAATTCCAATGCCCGCTAAACAAAGTACATGTATCTATTCAAATCAACCAGTGGAGTGTTCATGGTTCGATGAGAGAGGCATCCGATATTGAAGAAGCTGTAGCGCAGGTCTCTCCCACCATTATAAAAAAATGGTAATTGGTGGATTTTTTAAAACAGTCATTTCTATTATGAGTCGGGGCTTCTTGAAGGCTCTTGTATGGAAGGAGGTTGAACCAGTGTCTACTTTAATTGTTTTTTCTCCCAGTTCTTTGTTACGTAACACAGGCAGTGCATTGATTTATTGCGCCTCTTCCGGAGCCCTAAACACACTTTTTTTTAAATACCATTCTGTAGTAAACACATACATGTATTATTCAACTTCCCTTTTATCGCGGCGGGAATATCTGAGCATGTTCACGAGGAAGTAACATATTAGTCCAAGCACCTAGGCTTGGAAGGAGCTCGGGCGTCACACTCTTTGAAAAGCATTCATCCCGTAATAAACAGAGTAGCAATTCACACCTGACCACGTGTGTGTGTGGCTTGAACGTCGACTTTAAATATAGTGAAGCTCTGTGATTCCCCGTGCGGAGCTGTCGTAAGTCGATGCAAACCAACCAGTATGGCAACAGCGCAGGAGGCGGAGAAGGGGAAGGTTGGGGGGTAAAGGTCGACCCGTGACATGAATATTGGTAGGAACGACTGTGTAGGGCCTAGGGATTTCTCGAGTCCTAAAATGCTTCAACGGGACGAAACATGTAGATAGCGAGAAAAAAAAAGTTCTTCTGACACTAGTAACGGTTGAATTCGGTACTGTTCCATAATCATTTCAGGTAACGAGCTCATGAATGGTAGATTCACTGATTCGACACGACGTGTCAATGTTTTTTAGGACCAGACATGTCGTAACTTAACTAGCGAGCGACTTGCGCTGCGGTTTGATTGCTTAGAATACATCCCGTTACTTAATTCACAAAGTGCAAGAAAGAAAGAAGGAAGGAAAAGATCCAGTTCGATTCCGGGGGTTAATTTACCGTACAAAATCTGGAGTAGGTAGATACCCTAGATACTACGCATATTCCGATATAGTAGGTGAACGTCGCACGCAATCATATGGTTATCCTTCGCAAGTAGCCTAATCACCGCCTTAATTTTACAACGACAACGTCTCGACGCGGGCCAGATATCGAAACAATCTATTTCTTTTTTGTTTTATGTCCCTTGACTTGGCCTCATCCAGGGTTTCCACCTGCACTAAGGAGCTCCGGGGAGGGAGGGAGAGAAAGAACGAAGGAATAAAAAGAACCAGCCATGAAGCTGTGGAAAATAATTTTTTTTTATTTACAGAAATTGCTATTGCAGGGATCCTAGCTGCACTATAGAGCCTCTAGCTAGCCATATGGAGCAGCTTCGGGGAGAGTGGATTGGGAATTCCGCGACAATTTGATCTTGTTGTTTCGGTTTTTGAATGTCCGTCTACTTATTCTAAGTGTATCAGGGTCTTTTTCGTAAGGTCGGAAGTACTATCGATGTTTCGACCCTGGGACCCAGGCCGAGACCATCCAACGGCTATGGTGGGTTAGCTATGCGAGTGTGTGTGGTGGACGTGCACTGCATGGCCTGCACATGTGCCTCTCCAATGACCATCAAAGAACCTCAATCATATGTGGTACTACACTTTTTTTTTTAAAGAAATTTCAGGGCAGGTGATTTGCGTGGACTTCCTGACCCTTCTTTCCTCCTCCCTTTTTTTTTTTTTTTTTTTTCTTTTCTATTTTCTTACCTGGTTTGTATCCACCAAACGCCCCATATGGGAGTACCTACGCTGCTGCATCCTGTACACAGGCACACAGTACATTACGTTACTACGTGTATATCACACCGATGGAATTGTAATACGCAGAGGTATTCTACATAATTTGTCTCTGCTTGGATACAGACAGGAGGGCAGGTTACATGAATGCTACCTCGGCCTTGCGCTGCGCAATGTAGGTACGGTACATACATACAGCAATTAATTCGAATTGTAACCATGCCACTTCCCTCAGTGGGGCGCTATAACTCAATTGATGTATGTACTAACCGACATATCTCCTGCCACAAAAAAAAAGAATTCCCCGAATCCACCCCCTTCCCTGATATTATGAATCAGCGAACAATTGTAAACGGGCGGAACCAGGGTAGGGGGTATATGTAGCTAGGGGCTCAACTAATATAATTCGGATCGTTCCGTTAGCAGAGGCGTGATACCGTACCCATAGCTAATAGCTAGGCTAGTACTGCATGGATATTATAGGTACATGTGGGTAGGTATGTGCCCATCTCCTCTCCTCCCCCCTCCATCACCCCCCGGCTGACAGCAATATCTGTTTTCCACCTGAGAGGAAGGGTCTCAATCAAGGACCATTACACCACTTTTCCCTAATCGAACAAGTCCATCACTCAATCAATAGAATTAGAGGTACTCGCACTCAGGGAGTAAAAGATCAGAAAGAGAAGGGGGGGGGGTGGGGGTTGGCCATGTCCACCCAAATTCACGTGGCAACTACTGGAACTCGATGCTCCCCCCCCCCGGGCCAGAGATCCACATAGTCTGTTACTACAGCACCAATTAGTAGTTTCAAAGGTCCCCCATTCAACTGACACAGCCAACTAGCGTATATAAGAATTTATCTCTTCCCCGGTGTTTTTTTTATTCGAACACAGCAACTACCCAACATCCTTACTTTTCACACTACTAGAATCTTTTATAAGAACTAGCACAGGTCCGGTACCTTTTTAAACCAGCACTACCAATATACCTTTCGAGAAACACCCTCAGAATGGCATCTCCTATAGCGCATTACCCCAAAACTGGAATTAGGGTTGTAATCGTCGGCGCTGGCTTTGGAGGCCTTACAGCTGCAATTGAATGCACACTGAAAGGTCACACTGCTATCATAGTCGAGAGGACCCCTACGTTTGAGCAACTAGGAGATATTATCTCAATAAGTGAGTATTATCAGTTTTAATATTAGTTGTTGATATATATTACTATTTGTCAACCACCATCCTTGCAACAACTTTTTACTATGCCAAAAAAAAAGATGATTTTATATGCTAATACTTGTCTTCTTAAAGGTACAAATGCAGGAAGAATTCTGTCACGGTGGGACCCAGCATTTATAGAAGAGAAGCTTCGCCCCGTGTGCATGCGCCATTCCGGCTTCAAAATCCAGAACAAAGACGGTCAGCAAATATTTTTTCAGCCAGCCATGCCTCCAAACCGTGAGAGGCCAATGTACAATGGCCATAGAGCAGACATTCACAGGGTCTTCTGCGAATATGCCAAATCGCTCGGCGTCGAGTTTAACATGGGGCGGAGAGTCACCGGATACCAAGAAGATGCGGCCAGCGGCAAAGCCTGGGTCGAAACCGAGTCTGGCGAGATCTTCAAGGGTGATGTTGTCGTTGGGGCCGATGGTGTTCGAAGTAGAGCAAGAAAGTTGATTCTGGGATATGAAGATAAACCAAGAAGCAGTGGCTACTCCGTCTGGAGAGCCTGGTTTAATGCAGAGGAGAATGGTGTCACAACAGATCCTTTGACGAAGGAGTTTGTAGAGAATGGAGATACACATACTGGATGGTTAGGGGATGATATGCATTTGTTAGTGGCAAGCTGCAAAGGTGGGAAGGAAGTCTCGTGGGTTTGCACAAGAAAAGTAAGTATTGTACTCTAAGAATTTTTATTGAAAGTTATAGCACTAACATATCTTTAGGATGATTCAAACCTCGAAGAGTCCTGGTCGAGCAAAGGAAAAATAGAGGATGTTTTAAACCGCATCAAGGACTGGGATCCAAAATGTCGTGCAATTGTAAATACTCCATCCCTTTGAGTTTTTAGATTTCAAAGATTTCAATTAATGGGCTTCTCTAACATAAAATCTTAGGTATCAAAAGCGCCTTCATGTATGGACTGGAAGCTTGTATGCAGAGATCCTCTACCAACATGGGTTTCTCCCAATAGCCATACCTGCCTCCTCGGGGATGCGGCGCATCCTTTCCTTCCCACCTCAGTACAAGGCTGTTCTCAAGCAATAGAGGATGGCTCCGTGCTCGCTACATGCCTCTCCCTATCGCATCAGGACTCTTCTGTTCCCCCATCAGAAAAGATCCCCAGAGCCCTTCGGGCTTATGAGCGACTCAGGTATGAGCGCGTCAAAGCTGCACAAAAGACTGGTGAGGATCTCCGGGACAAATGGCACAAGTGCGATTACAAAACCGTCCATTTAAACCCCGAGAGCATCCGGATGCCTAGGGAGGATTGGTTGATTAAGCACGACAGCGAGAGATTCGTCAGGAGGATGTGGGGTAGTGTTGCAGCCGAGCTGACCGGGGGCCCTGTTATCCCGAGGAAGAGTCTGGCGGCCGGCAGGGACAGCGACGAGAATTTTGATAGCATCGAGCTTCCACCCACACCTATTTCAACTCCAAAGGAAGAGCTGGCCAATCCTTTGAAATAGTCGACTAGATGGACATTTATGGGGCAACGCTGTTTTCCTTAGTTTTCTTATTTGGGGTATATTTCTATTACATTATTAGAGGAACATGGTAAGACTTGGGGGTATAGGCTTGGCGTTAATCGATAGTTACTAACACGTATGTTTCCATACTTTCATTTGTTTTTGATGGGACTTTTTTTGCTGGCTTTAGAATTTTTTTACTTGTACTATAGAAAGAGGAATATCAAACTATTCCACAATAACTACTTAGAATATGTATTTTGTCATGATCGCAATCACGATGATCAATACAATACTTTATAAATAAAAAAAATAAAAGAAAGAAAGAAATACATTCAAGTAGTTACAAGCGATGATGTGAATCACGACCAAGCACGTTGTTGATCTTAATCACACCCACATATGTCATACAATAGTCAAACATATGATCGAAACATCTCTCGTGGTCAATGCGTAGAACAAAAGACAGAAAAAAGCTGGTCAGCAAGGAAATCATTACTATGTGCATATAAATTATCTACTAACTCTGCATAATATATCCCGCACGACGAGTAACGTGGGATCCAAGCGAGAAACGGCTTTGCATATGGATATTAACGTTTTTTTTTCCCTGGGGGGTCGATAAGGCAAGCCGTTCGTTTATCGCATTTTTTTTTGCCTGTTGTCGGATAAAACCGTCCGGTACCGGAGAAGTCGGTTACGGTAACCTGGATATTTCTTTCCAAAGCTGTCAAGGGGTGGCTTCCGCGCATGTGCATTGCACATTTGGATTTTGTTTTAGGGCAGAAAGACGTAAAGCTACGGTACTGTATGTAAGTAGGAGGTTAATGCGACTCCTATCAAGCAAGCCACCTAGTGCCTCTTCAGCTAATCGCCGAAATTTCTATGGTGAAAGATGACTAGCAGGTACTGATGCGTTAATTTGCGAGAAATAGGTAATTGAATGGCTTTGAGACAATATAATTGCGTAGAAAAGCACGCTACCAAAGTTCACTTTTACGGGAAAATCGCAGAAAAAGGCTTGTCGATATGCAGTGGGACTGCAATCTGCAGGTTGCAGGTTAAGAAATGAATTTGCAAAGTTTTTCGTTCCTCTCTAATCGGAGCCGGATCCTCGTCCCCGTAAAAAAATAGAATAAAAAAATTAATTTTTTGGTATTAATCCATGTAACTATGATTGTTAGGCTGATGATATATCCTTACTGGTTTAAATCAACTCAACGAGGGCCCCACGAGCGATTAAGGTTTCCCAGCGCACTTTCAATATTAGGGTAGAGCTATATAATTTCAACCCACACACCTCAGAGCTGAATACTAAACCAGGCCGAGCACCGAGCTTACCGGCTGTACCCTCGGAGCCAGATCCGGGTCAGTGAATAGGAGAATCGCCGATAAAACTTCCGAGTTGCCGCATGATTTCCAGATAGTTAGAGCTACTTCTTTATATTCGGTTTGATTACCGAGAAGCCGTGCCGGTAGGAACGATAAGCCCCAAGTACACAACGCAATGAACAACAAGAAATTCACATGGGAATTATCAGCACTACTACCTACTTACCTAATTACTACTCTAGTTAAATTACACATGTGAACTTTCTCCACTCTAGAGCCACGTAATGTTGTTCGATAGCACTAAGAAATTTTCCAGTTATTAATTTTCGATAATTGAGAAAAAGGTAAAATTAATCGGTAAAATAGATTAGGCTAGAAATGATTGCTGAAAAATTGTTTTAAAAATATTAAAGGATAATTCCAAACCAAGGTGCGGTGAGGAGTATATGCGCTAGCTGAATTGGGGTAAATGACAACAGCCATGAAATCGAGTGATGTTTCATGATTCACATTCAATTGTCAACCGGAGTTAAGAATCACATTGTAAAGTGTCGATAGCTTTTTGGGAAACTGTGCCCTTCCAAGAAAATCATATGTAATCGACATACCATTCTTGGGATATCCAAAGATGGTGGGATCTAACTCCCCGCATGATGCAAGCTCATCTCTGACATCGTAGGTCAGATAATTACTTATTATCCTCACGACCATATTGGTTGGCGGTCAGTGCGGCATAATCGCGAAGGTATTGGCAAGGCTGGCCCATAAGTCTTTTCCGAGAAAACGGGACGGAAACACAAGGTGTTCCGCCTTCAATTGAGACCTTCGATAGATGGAATACTGCATAGCGATACCGATCGTACGATCCGTATTACCCACACTGAAGGGTATGTGCGTATAGAAACATGGCTCATGGTAATATCTGGAAATGATGGATGGATACATATGCGTACTCCAAGGCTGCTGCTGACCTTGAATCGGGGTGTGCACTAAGGATTCTCTGGTACTTGATTCGATAAGATAACTGCGACTTTTTACCAATGGTCACGATTGTAATTCGGTTATTCCGTATGGGTTCATCACTAGTTTCTCTGTGTGATAGGTCTTTTGTCTTTGCGTACATTTAGGTATTGGTGGAAGGTCACGTGAATCATACGCGTGAGCGACGTAAGGTGTCGCAAACCTCTGGGCCTTAAGGTCCATCCCCGAAAGGCGGAGAGGAACCCAAGTGGTACGGTTGTTTAGTGTGAAAGTTCACAGTGTGTTGTAACCCCTGGCATGAAATGTCGTGTAACACCTCCTGAGTTGGGGATAACGCAAGTATGGAACATCTGCAGGAACTTCTACTTAACTAAGCTGCCTGTCAAGATATACTATTTTCACGGACCTTGTATATGCCTGTGTTGTGGAAATATTATGTATCTATTTCTACGATAATATGATCACTACATGTAGTGGTGTACCGCACGAAAAATTCTCTTGGAACACTACTGCACTGTCCACCAATAGTAAGATATGAAGGGTATTAAACCTATGGGAAGTGCCCAAGTACAAGACAATATCTCTTTCTACTCTATTGGAATACTTGGAATGGGATATTCATCATTCCATCGGTGGTTTTCTGACTTCTTGGGTCCCAGAGATACTGAGTGTGGAGATTGATTCGACACGTAGGCGTCCAGCTTTCTATTCTTTGGAGCCCCGTTGTATCCGAGATTTTTTAGTTGCATTTCCCCACACAATCGAGCCTCTTCCACGGATAACTATTGGTTGAGAATTCTAGAATTACTTCAGCTGCAGTACGTATGTACCTGGTACATACTTTCTCAATCTTTGGTACATGGCCAAGACATCCACTGGATGGCTGGGTGAATAGGGCGAGGTCATCAGATGAAAACTTGTTATTTATCCCATGTCACTAACTAATTGATTTTGTGGACGGCTAGAGTGGACCGACACGTCAGTACTTCAAAGGAAGTAGTACATAGAATTCCCATTTGATGGTTTCTAATTTCTTGGTTATTACGCTGTTAAACGTACATGTAACCATGGAAACCTGCTCCTATTTGATTTCCTTTGGTCAGTTACAAAATCAAGTAACTAGATAATGGTACATGCCTTGCTGCTTGTAACTATAAAAACTTTTTCATATCAGCTTCAGTAATTAGTGTTGTGGCTAACAACGTGTCTGGTTTTGATAGATTACTCACAGCAATACTTTATCTAAAACAAGCCTTCGCAAAATGCCTAGATCGTCATCAAAGGGGTTGGGGGCGGTTCATGCAGGGTCGGCCGATGAGTTAGTAAATTTTGCTATCGGTAATCGTCTTGGCTGTTTAGCTAGTAAGACAAAGATGAAGCCGGTCTAAAATGTCATACGAGCGGAAAGATGTGAACTTGACGATTGGTGCCTGTAAATCTCGGTGTTTGTTGTCCTCTTATGCTGTGATGTATACAGAGAATGTAGCTATGCTCAATGGACCCCGACATCAAGAGTCGCATATAGGGCCCAGTAGGTGGAGAGATCGTGATCACTAAACACGTCATACTCTAGTTTGAAATCGCACTTTTCGGCTCGAGTATGTAGAGTACCTGCTCATGGATGACATGGATGACATGCACCAGATTTCCGGAGGCAATATTGACACGGCCTGAAATCGATGCGTGTTGAGTGCGGTTCATCCGATAATGAATGACTAAACATAAAACGATAGCTGATTCTCGGCACGCCCCGTTGACTATGCATGCGTGCAGGTCTAAATACCTATGGAAACCTTAGCTTATGGAGAGATCTCGCCATGTGGCTGATCAAGTGATAGTTTCATACCATAGATACCTATGGAAGAGGACAATCATCGATGTCGTACCTTAAAAAGACCCGAAGAAAAGCGTAGCTCTTACAAAACGTTGAAGTGTCTCACTAATTTTATAGGGTATGTGAATATACCTACGGTAGCACAGTTCAAAATTATGCAGATATTTCGAGGAAAATGTTAGCGGTGTAAGTGGATAGATAATTCACGTAGGTATGTACCTTTGCGCACCCCTGAAACCCACGCCCTAATTCCCAAACGACACTTTAAATGTTCCCGTTAGAGTAGGGTTTCGGGTGGATGCAGATACATCCAAAGTAGTAGGTGTTAAATTTCAAAGATGACTACGTTCATCAGCTCACGATGTCTGCATCCAACATGAGACATTTTAATCCGCAACATAGAATCGCCGGTCTGCCCTCTTCATCGATGAGGCGTTAGGATTCGACTGATTTTATACAGGAGTTCTAGAGGAACCCGTTTTGCAGCTCTTTGCATCAATCTTAAATCCGTATATTATAGTCCTGTATGTAATACAACAATCGCCAGAAAAATACGGGCTAGGCCTCCCTTAGGATATTTGAAGTCTTTGTGTATCCACCATGTAGTTTTTATTTCTATTATCACCGGACATCGCTTAATTGTGTTTTGATGGTCGTATATTAGTTTCTAGTAGAATTTAGTGTATATAGAACTGTTATGTGTGTTACTGTGCCACTGGATAATCACAACATACAATTTATGATCGACCCCTGGTCGGTGGCCCCCCAACAATTCACCGACAGGGCGCTAGGTAGTCCTTTTAATATCATAATATGGACCGGTGGAAATTTGATCTGTAGTCCATCTGAACATTGAGGTATTTAGTGGGGATTCCGATAACTACTAATGTAAAGCATCAACTCTCCTATATCGGATCACGGGTTCCGCGAAATCGATGAGTTGAATTTAGGTAGCCAAATAACCATAGGGATATGCGGACCAACCAAAGGATGATTGCCTTGCATCATAGAATATCACTCTGTTAGTTAACAATCGTGACCAAAAACAAAAATCACCCGGAAATTCTACCAATATAATTTAATCATTCTCCCAAGATCTTACGCTGATAGGGAATGTATTACTTGATGCCTCAATGTTTTTTTTTCTCTTTTATTCTATTGTATGGCGACTGGTGGGCTTGCGATTCGACATGAGCTGAGTATATGAGTAAAACTAATTAATATAAATTGTATGGTTTGTATATTACATTGCGGTGAGGAACTCAGCTGAAAGGAGCCCTTGAAGAATATTTCTACTCTGAGTAATATCCTGGGAAACGACCAAGGCAACTAGGATACCTAGTTGGACTCAAGGTTCCTAGATCTAAGATCAGCCCTACCAGATCTTAAAAAGTTACCGAGTAGACTGCCGATGAGCATAAGCCCAGAAAAATCAGTAGTTAACACCGCCCCTGTGTAATTACTCATCCGGCATATACATATCTGTACACCCGACGGAGAGTTTAGCAAAATCTCAGTCCGTTCGGACGGTTGCCAAGAGCGGTGTTGGCTGTAAAAAGCTCTGATCTCTTCCTTTAAGGATATTTTTCAGCTCCTCTGCAGAATTGTCCTCTTGGCAACCGTCCGAACGAACCGAGATTTTGTTGCCCTCACCGCGTAATACCCAGCCCTGGAGAGTAGGGTGACTTGGCTTGCAGAGCCCATGTATGTAAAAATACATCCCCGAAAGCTTATTCTTTGCGAAGCCACAGGTGCTGATTATTTTAGCATCAACTTCGCCACAACACGAACCCCGGGCGCTCTCAGGTCACATGCCCCGTATTCTATCGTTAAACCAGCACATCGCTGTAATAGGCTGGTGACATGAAGAAATGCCAAGGAACTACCACATGCAGCAATAATAAGTCGATTGATGGGACAGTAAGTTTCGACATCTACCCAGATCTGCAGAGTAGAAACTGACAAACACGACCTGTGCCCCGAACGGCGGTGTTGATATTCCTATGTCGAACTATATGTAGTCAAGCTTGGAAAGAAAAAGCAAAAACCTGTCCGTATTTAAAACCTAGTCCGTATTTTGATGAAGCGACTCGCTAACAGGAATGTTATGGTGTGATGATAGAGTGACCTCAGAAACATGCAGAACAAGCTTGAAATTACTCCCGAAATCCCCGGATGAATATGTGGCTAGTGTTGTGTTATCAGGGATAGCTTGTCTCTGCTAGGATGGTCGAGGCGGCCTTGGGTGCCGCCTTAGCTTTCTACTCGAGCAGCCCTACGGTTCCCAAGCCTCTCCCCTCCCAGGCAATGCTTAATTCGTTGGTCCGTCTTTCTCCAATTGTTCCATCCGCCCACCACACGTTCCATGCACCACATCTCTCCATATAAACTGGATCCCCTCGCCCGTTTTCTTGGGCATCATCATCATCTCAACACTCCTCTACCCGCTATCAAATAAGATCCTCTTGGTCCCGCGCTTCTATTCTTCGACCATCCACCGAATACTCATAACCTCTTAACTTAACCTTAAAAATGCACTCATTCACCATCACTACCCTCTTCCTCCTCCTCGTTGCCCTCCTTGCAACACCAATCCTCGGCGACTACGTCGAGCGTGCTGGCTATGACCAAAAGTTTGGTGAACTTGAAGCCCGTTCTCCTACTCCTGCACGCAGGAGAGGAGGAAGCTCTTACGATGACGATGATGGTATGTCTCCATGATAACATGTAATGAATCCAGTAGATACTGACCACTTTATTCCTTTAGACCCAACTTCAACTGCCGCTGCAAGTGCATCACAGGCGGCAAACTTTGCGCCCAGCAATATGATCAATCTTGCTGGCGCTGGTGCTGCGGCATTAGTAGCAGGCGTTGCTATCATAATCTAAGTTTGGCACAGTAATTTTACGCGCTTGGGTTGAGGACTGTTAATTGAAGTGTTTCTTTTTTGTTTTTGCGATTTTTTGTTTGGGGTGTATTTATTTCCTGTCTTTCATGGTGTTAACGCCTTCCTTTTGTAACTCTTATAAGCTGCACATAATGAACATATCGTAGACTTTTTGGACTTACTGCGGCCTATTTTCTACACAATGCTCAAAAGGAGGTTCCATCTAGGATAGCACGTGCGTAAAATGTGCAGGGTCTGAGTGTCGAGTTCCTGGACGGTACATATCTAAAACCCTCCCAATCAGAAGGACAAACTCTTAAGCCACAAAATGCGAAAGGAACATGTTGCATTACTGCCAATTTCTTAGGTAGGAAATTGTAGTACAGCGTTTTTCCCTTTGCGCTGTGTAGTAATCATGATTCGACGTGAAGATGACCTCTATTCAAATATTCTGGGCGATGTCAAAATCTAAAACGTCAGTACAGTCAGTGATGTTTCCATGCTAAGTTCTAACGGGATTTAAAACCTTATTCTGCCTTGTAAGACCTATGCAATCTTGCCACGACCTCAGCCTTTCGGGGTCTAGGATCAAACACAGCCTTCCTTGAAAGCGCTCAGACGTGCAAATTATACCTTGTAGATAAGGTAACCTTATTTGTATTGAGACCGTTGCTGTAGGAACATATAAGTGGATAGTTTAGGTCTATTAAAAGGTCAAGGCTTATCAAGAGCTAGCAGAGGACTACATTATTGGTGAAAGCCTTGAGATCATGTATGTGATGCTGAACTAGGACCCGTTGACCTTAATGATAACCAGTACATTTGTGTTAGCACTAAAGTGGTAAAAGAGCTGGTGGGAGAGGGCCTACAAATATGTAGTCATATTCATGATTGAAGCACATATCCAACGTCGGTGGTCAAAGAAGAAATTATATAGATGTGACTTTATCGTCGATTATGACTCTCTATGGTTGGCCGAGCGGCTCTGTTGACACACCAACCCAACTTGTTGAAACATCCATAGAATTAATCCATCCGCGAGAGACTGCTGGTGGTGAGAGGGATGGGAAGGATGAGGAGTGAATAAAAAATTTCATAGAAAGCAAGAGCAAGAGACTAAATGGCCTTCAGGCGATAACGCGTCATCAGGCATTCTCCAAGACACTAAGGCTGCATGCCGAGTTGCCGTTCCCGTCAAGGAAAGAAAAGAAAAAAAAAATTAGAGTGGTAGATCAGGAGAAACGCATGTTTGCATCGTCGCTCGCTCTAACACCCTATCAGATGGGAGAACGGAACCTTAAAATCTCACATGGACCGGCCTGCCTGGAATAGCCGTCCGAGCCGCGCGGCCCGAAGACACAGACCACAAGAAAGCCAAAAGTCTGTATATCCCGAAGATGTCATGTAGACATGGAGAAAGCTTTAATTGGGGTACCAGATCTGTAAACGTTTATATTTTTATTCAATTTCCAAATGCGTTAAGGTATTAACCCCTGATCCTCTTAACATACCATCTACCTATCTGCAAGCAATAGCGCGGGCCAGACTGGGGGCTTTGGGTTCTGCGACTCAAATGATCGAGTTGTTTTAGCAGTAGGGAGATCGGGGGATAGAATCTACCAGAAATAGGTGGGCGAAGAAGGGGAATTTTGAAACCGAGGTGGGTGTTAACCCATAGAATGTTGTTGACTGATTCGATGAGTGAGTTACCAGCAATTGACAGAAATCGTACCTAGTAGTGAGTTCAAGCTACCCCTACGTCACAATTCCCTCCTATCAATATAGGGGTAAGCTATAGGGGTCTCGTAACTTTGAGAGATCTAGTTAACTGCGGGACATCAATTTTAACCAAGGTTCACAGTCCACACTTTCTCATATATATTCGCCGAACCTCACCCACTCCAGCCGCTCA
This sequence comes from Morchella sp. 2018-W30, assembly GCA_024713625.1. Classification (NCBI taxonomy): domain Eukaryota; kingdom Fungi; phylum Ascomycota; class Pezizomycetes; order Pezizales; family Morchellaceae; genus Morchella; species Morchella sp. 2018-W30. Next base: position 1,618,513 of record JAMJEW010000007.1, on the reverse strand, counting down.
AAAACCACGGCCCAGGGTATAACTCTCCCATGCTTGCTAGACTGGTGTATGGCAAGCGGTCGACGTCGTTCTCTAATATAATATAGGTCCGGGTTCCTAAGCTTCCTCTTTAGCAAGGACGACTTTCGCGGGGTTAGGGTAGTTTGAAGTGGCAGGCTATCTGTCGTTTAGACTGTCTCTAGGGGTACAGCATCCCCAAGCTAGGAAGATAATAGGACAGACTTAATGTGTACTAGGGAGCCTTTTTTGCTATGGCTGAAGTCCATTTATCCATGACCAATGGCCCTGCACGCCAAAGGTAGTACGCCGCTCCAAAACTCGAGAAAGCCGTCTTTGCTCACTAGAACTATATATGTGGGTCCAGGAGATCCGAAACTATAGCGTCTCTTTTAAAAGATGCTATCCCCTAGGTTGTAACCTGTAACAGCCGGTATTCTAGTCCTTTTAGACCAACACCTCCCGGTTTTTTATCCCGAGGTTAGTCAAGTCCTCCGACAAAGACTCGAGTGCGCTGAGACGTTGAACAGAGGCTTCCTCTTTGAGCCGTCTCCAGCGAGCATAGAGTCCTTGACCGTCGAGACACCTAGAGTTTCCATCGCTCATGGTACAGGAGCTTTATTACGACCGGGGATATGCTAGTCCCGAATCGAAAGGGGAAAAACTTTTCTCAACCGCTTGGTATCCTCCTAGTCCTCTCGTCCCCAATATATAGCTATAGCTATACAAACCTCTACAATGTAGGTTTGCTCTTGCGAAGGGCATTCTTACAAACACCTAGGCCTCTCTGGGAGAATGCATGTATTATCACTCGTCCTCCTAACCCACCATATCACGTGAGGGTCCAACGTCTACCATAACAGCTAGTCCCACCTCGCACGCAGTTGCATGCAGCTCTCTGTCAATAATTCACGAACCACCGTACCTCCCGCTTAGGAAAAAAAACCGTCTCCCAAAATGTACAGAGAACCTACAACTTAGCGTCTTCCCGGGTAATAACATATACGCCCCTCTCTCCCCGCTCGTCCCGCCCCAATTCACCGCGGTATCGATACGGACCACTAGTTCCAGCCTTCCGTAACTAACGTCTGTAATTGTGCATACTACATGACAGCTACTCCTTACATGTACTACGGTGTCAAGGGTAAGTAAGTGAGTAGAACGTAGCAACGCAAACCGCACCGCCGAGTTCTACTCACTTACTGTCATGAGAGAGTGAGCCGTATCACACTTACCCTTCAACAAACACTACCACCGTTACACCACTTTGCACTGCCCCCGCGGGCCCCAGGTCCACATCTCCGCTCGATCACACGGCTGCTGCGCCTTGCGGCCTCCGCGTATATACTCGCAACTTCATAACGTTTCTGAACATACATGCCATACAAAGATACAGCCTTGGGTTTTTTTTTTAATATTAGTCGTGTTCAAAAACGCAATGAAATTGCGAGTACTACAATACATGTCAGTACCGTATGCAGATACTGTATGCAACACTAGCACATCCGCCTTGCCAAGTATGTGGCTGGTGAGATGTGCCGAGCTCACGGGCCATCACTCGGCCCTGCGCCAAGAGAAAATAAGAATTCGGGGACTGTTAAGCGATATATGCCAAGAAGCCGGGATTTTTGGGGGGTTTCTTGGCTATCATTATGAAAACTCTGATATATCTGAACAGAAGCAGACAACACATGGTGTGGTTGTCGGGGCGGACAAAGAGCAACAATTCCTTGCATAATGGAGCCACGCAGAAGTCAAACGGGGTCTTACTGCCTTACAAAGTACTAAGTCAGAGTTACGCCAGATCTGTAGCCATGGCAAGGCAAGACTTACCCATGCTCAAACCCAACCCAGCCCTAACCCAGCCGGTAACGGCCAACATCTACCTACCTACGTACGGGCAGAAATGGTAATGCTACAGACAACAGAAGGGTCCTTCGTAACCACATATATGTACCCCATGGGCGCCGGAACGTGACATAGAAGTGCGGAAACCTCAATATTTTGGCCGTACGTACGTACGCATGAGACACAAGTCTGCATTTCCTTCAGGGGGGCCTTTGGCCTGCATGCAAAGAGCTAGGGCTTGTGATGAGAGACAGTAATAGGGGGCTGTTCGCATTAGGTATCCTCTCTCCACCTTAGCTCTGGGCTGCCATTACGCTCGTTGATTGCACGGCAGACACACAACGGCTGCCACGGGTTCGCTCCGCTTTGTGTTGGCTGTATGTATGTGGTTGTGAGGGGTCTGTGGTGGCTATCTGACCGTTCCGGCACAACCTGGGTGCACGTTTTCGGTGCGTCATGGTGCGTCACTCGTTCCTTTTTGGTGTGACTAACTAGTTTTTTTTTTGTTGTTTAATTCATTAACTGGTGGTTAATTAGTTGTTATTATTATTACTTTGGTTAATTTAGATATCTGACATGCCTTACTCGCCAGAACGTACGCCTCTCCAGCTGGTTAATCATTATATTCCGGTGCTAGTTTTTAATTTTAATTTACAACAAGTGTCTTTTCTATATATACAAATCTATAGGATGTTGGGCATATCGACATACCGAACGCCCCATCCGCCAAAGTACCAGTCCGCTCGGGGCGTGTCCTACTCGACTGTCCAGCCCTCATACACCACCTCCGGCAGGTCCTCCAGATACACCAACGCCACCAGCCCCTTCCCCAGCGCCCCCCACGCCTTCCTACTCCTCCAGCACAACCACTCGCCGCCACCCTCCATGGGCACGACGTCGACCCTCCCCATCTCGCACCCCTGCAGCCCCGCCGGGCCCCTATCATCACTGACGGCGCCAACGAGCACGTCCTCGCCGCCCTCGCGCGCCCCCCTCCCGCCCGCAACACACACCCACTCCGCGCCCTCGACCCTAGCAACCCTGACCGCGCGCCACGCCGCCGCCTCGGCAAACACCCACACCACGCCCGCGCACCACCCCGCATACGCCACGGCCAGCTCCAGGCTCCCGGTCGTGTACACGCCCGGGCCGAGGTCCGTGGGCTCCACGCGCGCAGGCCCAAACGCCTCCACGGCCGCGCGCTCGGCGTCCCAGCGCGTTGTGCCCCGGAACTGTAGCGGCCCGCCAACATCGATGCGGTGCAGCAGCGCCGCCACGGCCGCTGCGGTCTCGGAGGTGCTGCGCCCGGGGCGCATGCGTGTTGCCCAGACTTTGCGTGTGGGGAGGGCGTGGTCGGCGCCGGCCGCCGCGGACGGGTACAGCCAGGGGAGCGGCATGCGGATGTCCCATGGGCGGGTGCGCGCGGGCATGGGTGCCGTGGGGGTGTGCAGGCGGGCGCTGAGGAAGGCGGTGAAGGAGAGGCCGCGGGGGATGTCGATGCGGGGGGGGAGGGTGGCGGGGATGGGGAGGTGCAGGGTGGTGAGGAAGGTGTGGATTTCGGTGGCGCCTAGGAGGATGGTTTGGGTGTAGCGGGAGCGGGCGTTGTTGAGGCCGTGGAGGGTCATCTCGTCGCTGGTGTCGTCGTTGGAGGGGGGTGGGGGAGGTGCTGGTGGTGGAGGGGGGACACTGAGGTTGGTGATGATGGGACCCATGGGTATAGTTGTTTGGAGTATCTCAAGTACGTATGTAGTATTCAGAAACCTGTATATGCATACACTTGAGATATATATTGATGCCAATGCAGGATGCGAGATGAGATGAGTTAAGTTGTGATGTGCCGTGTCGTAGTGTTTTATGTGTGTGTGTGTGCTTGACCGAGTGACGTGTTGTGAGGATGGCAAATAAGAAGTATCTCCGATATGATGACACTTGCAAAATTAACAAAACAAAGTCCCGATAAGCGGCTTGGGAGAGGGGAAGCCCTAATCTCATGTATGTGTGTGGGTATGTAAATACTTGTATCGATTAATCAAAACGAAGGGCGGAATTGATGACGTCTGTCGGTGAGACGTCTGTCCGTACTGAAGACACACACGGGGTAAACCCACCCACACAAGCTTTGTAAATCAAATCTCCTATGGCAATACACGACCGCGCATGTTGAGCACTGCATGCAATACCAAACCCGACGTGACGATGAACCCAACACACCCCGCCAGCCAGATGCGCAGTGCCCAAAACTACCCGTAAGCGAAATCGCGGAAACAACCCTAGCCCAGGTCTAGGGTTTTGTCTGCACACCCACACACCTGTTGTTAGCATTGCTGTAGCACATTGGGGGCTCGTGGGTGCCCGTCGGAGCCTTCTTCTGTAAGCCACCAGCCACTGTAACGGGCCGGGGCTGCTAGCGCCCCGACCCGCCGGACGTAGCGCTGTTCTTTTATAACCCAGGCCACCTGTCGCTGCATGTCTGTACGCCGTCTAGCTGTATATCTGAAAGACCACCATATTCCGCTGTCGAGGAGACAATTGACGTGACAGTTGACGGCTAGCTAGTCTGGCACTCTGTCAGGCCCCTTACGTATATATAAGCTAGTTTATAAGATGAGATGAGATGCGGCTGTCTACGTTGGCACAGTATACTACACGTATTACAGGGCCGGGGTTTCTTGCAATTGGCGGGGTCGAGTGATGGCCCGTGAGTCGGTTCGGCACGCTTGGCCGTGGCGACTTGGTGGAACACACACAGGTGGAGTCCGCTGCCTTTGCTGCGATCAGTATCGCAGCGGGTTCTGCGTGTCAACGCAGCAGGAGCGTGTAGCTGGGTGCACGGGGCAAGAAGTCCAGCACTGAGTATACCGCATACGCCAGATCCACCGGATGGGCAGGGTGTATATACAAAGCGCTGGTGAGTCCACCAGTACGTAGGCTGGCTGTAGCTAAGGAGGTGGTGGTGGTGGTGGGCCTGCCAGACGCCCTTGAGTGCGGTGGTGGACGGGCGGTTGGAATAGTAGTACATCTGGAGCTTAGGCGTGGGTATGTACCTAGCTAGCTAGCAAGGGGTGATATTATATAGCATTGGTTCAGGGAGCTCTCGATCAGTTGCAGACTGATCAACATGCACACAAGGTATACATGGCCATACCGCCGCGGGAGCTCCTATGCTGCGGGCAGTACGGCAAAGGCAGTCTACCAAAGGTTTAGGCAAAAGAAATATGAATCTACCCGGCCCAGAACAAACACCCGAGTGATATATCATGATGCCCTTGCTTACTCATCCGCCATCCCACCTTCCCCTTTGTTGGCTTTGCATCACGTGGTTATGTCTCCCAGAGGCGGTTTAGCCAAAAATAAGCAGGCCGTGCTCTTTGCGGTGGCAGAGCAGAGCAGAGCAAACACACACACACACACTCACTCACTCACACACCATCACCATCATCTCGTCTATCTTGATCTCCCATCCACCCCCCTCGGAGATCCCCTTTTCTTTTCTTGCTCTCGGGTCTTGTCTTGGGCTCTTCTTGTCTACAGGTACCAGGTGTTGCCCGTAGTAGATACCTGTCGTGTGCTGCTGTATCTACCTACCAGCCACGGGGGGACGAGGATAGAAGGGAAAAAGATAAAAATAAATAAAGCAATAAATAAACAGAGGGACAGACAGACAGACACCACATAGAAAGTAGCAAGCAAAGCAGCACAGCAACATCCCGCGGGAAGCTAGAGGCACCACCACACATCACCCCTCTGCACCCCCCCTAAACACACAAACAACAAACAACAAACAGAGCAGCAGCAATGGCCTACTTCTCCAACCTCCTCACGGCCACAAAGTCCCGCTACCAGTCCATCCGCGGCGACACCGACGACGGCGACACGGAGGACGACTCCCACATCGCCCGCTGCCTCCGCGCCTACTACCAGGAGAACGAGCGGCCCATCCCGGACTGGCTCGGCGGCGGGCCCCCGCCCGTGCAGTCCCTCCGCCAGACCAACAAGATGGCGCCGCCCGGCCACAACCGGCAGGGCGTCAACGCGTCGCTCTCGGACATCTGGGACAACCCGCAGCCGCAGCGGTTCCAGCAGCAGCCCCCCGGCGGCGGTGGGGGGGGCCCCGGGCAGAGACAGCAGCAGCAGCCGAGCTTGTTCCCTGATGAGAGGAGGCCGACACCGGTGCAGGATGGGCCTGGGAAGGCGTTGACGAGTGCGCAGCAGAGGATTAAGGAGCGTTTGTGGGGTGGGAGGACGGCGAGCCCGCCGCCGCAGGGTCAGTTCAGCCCGCCGCCGCCGCCGCAGAGTGTCCAGATGCCGGGCGAGCACATGTTTGGTGGGGGTGCGCCGCCGCCGAGGAGACAGGGCGGCGGCGGCGGCGGCGGCATGCCGTGGGAGAATGAGGCGTATAGTGCGCCGGGGGTGCCTGGGTATTATGGTGGTGGTGGTGGTGGTGGTGGTGGCAGCAGCGGGAGTGGCGGTAACCTGAGGAGGCCGCAGCAGGGCGGTGGCGGTGGCAGAGTGGGATTGCCGAGTGGGTCTGGGGTGTTGGGGGGGCGGAGGGGCGGAGGGTATTAGGCTGAGTTGTGGTCTCCTGTCCTTGTCTTGTCTTGTCTTGTCTTGTCTACTACTACTACTACTACTACTACTACTACTTCTTTTTCTGCCACAACTACCATAGATTCTTCTTTTAAATATGCATATTTGTTGACGAGCTTTCTTCTCTTCTTCTCTTCTTTGCCTTTTCTTTAGTCTTTACTTTTTCTCTTTCTTTTCCATTATATTTCTTTTCTTTTCTTGATACTATATCCTACCTGCTTCTCACGATACGACAAGGCGGGTCCACAATGGTTTACGAGCTCTGGGGAAAAAAAAAGGCTTACATCCTCGAGCGACTTATTGTATTCTTCATCACCCCGTTTTTCTCTTTCCTCTCTCTTTCTTTGTTCCCCCGCGATTCGATACGGTGTTAATAACATGGGCCGTGAGTGAGTGAGTGGAGGGTGTATTTACGGTGAATAAAACATTCTGTGCATTAGACCCATGTGATGATGCGGAAATGATAGCAGCGACAGTAAAGTGGTCGTCGGCACGGCAGCCAACAACCATGTACCGTACCGTACGTCCATGCCTAAAAAGAATCATTACCCCACACCATCTCTCACCCCTCACCCCCTCCCCCCATAGAAGTGTAGCTGTATCTACCCACCCCTACTTATGTAAGTAGTATACAGAGTTCAGTGGGCAGAGGATATTTGGGAGAAAGTACATATACGTAACGCACCCGCCCCCAGCCACATTCACGTGCCACGGGTGCGTCGTCATCCCACGCACCCGCTGATCTCACCGCCACCCACCCACAACCAACAACCACAACCAACCAACAACCACAACCCACTACTCTACATCCCATCCCCATAACCCCCATCTCATCCGTCTCATCCCCCTGAATATATTATACATACAGATAGACAGACACCCAGCATGGCTTCCGGCTCCAGCAGCAAGAAGAAGATGCCCGAGTACACGCCGCCCGCAAGCCCGAGCGGGAGCTACTACGACCTCAGCGATAATGACGAGGAGGACTATAGCACAATCACTCACACCAGCTCTGGCAGGGGCGTGAAGCTGCTCTACAGCAAGTCAAAGGTTCGGAGCTAGCTAGCTAGCTACCCCACCCTAGCCAAGAGCAATCTGCTGACTACACAGCTAGGTCTACGTGCACCCCACGCCCTCGCAGCGCGACAACATCCCCGGCTTCATAGCCCTCGTGCAGCAGAAGCCGCCCCCCTCGCTACACTCCGAGACGAGCCCCGAGTCCACGCCCTCCTCGCTGCTCCTGACGTGGCTGCCCGAGTCGGCGCTCGGCGACGCCTACGACACCTACGTCAAGGTCGACCTGATTGGGGACGAGCGGCCGCCGCGGCAGTCGTACCTTGTCCCGCCGCCGCCGACGGGCAACTCGCTGTCAAACTACGCCTTTGCCGTGCCCGTGTCGCAGATCTACAGCCTGCTGATCCGCCCGCCCAACCTTGGCTGGTGGTGGGGCAGCGTGGTGGTGAATACGCGCGGCGGCGAATCGTTCCCCGCGCTCTTCTTCCATGACAGCGAGTGCGCGAGTACCATTGCGCAGAGCAAGAAGCGCGCAAAGGCCAACTTTGACCCGTTTGGCGAGGATGGCGGCCTTTTCTGGGGCGGCGATGAGGTTTTGAGGTGGTTGAGGAGGTTTGTGAGGGTGGAGAGGAGCGAGGTTGAGAAGAGCTTGTACTTGGTTGATCCCAGCAAGGAGGACCTGACGAGCTTCGTCAATATGCCCGTCAACACGATCGGCGTTGATCGTGCCAACGAGGGGAGCAGCAGCAGTGCGGGGATGGACCCGCTGACGAAGGTGTGGAAGGAGGCGAGGTGGAGCTTCCTGGAGAGGTTCACGAGGGTCACTAGGTTCACGAGGAGGACGGCGGAGGAGATTTTGGATAGTGGCGCGGTTCCGCCGGCGGTAAAAAGGCTGCTGAAGAATCCGGATGTGGTCAGCCTGCAGGATGAGTTTGACTCGGCGAGGTTGTATCTCGCGAGGTGGGCCATGGGCATCGCGGAGCAGAGTGAGCGGGATCAGGGAAGGGTCGTGTGGACCAATCGGGATGTCATGGAGCTCGAGGACTCGGCGGTCGGTGAGTTTGAGATCCTTGATATTGAGTCGGGACAGGACTCGAAGCCGGTCTCGATGCAAGAGTGGAACCGGTGGCTGGATAGTACTGGGAAGCTTGTGGTCACGGAGATGGAGGTCAAGGAGCGCGTTTTCCATGGCGGTATTGAGCCGGGCGCTGCCAGGAAGGAAATCTGGCTGTGGTTACTGGATGTGTATCCGTGGGATAGCACTAGGGACGAGAGAACTGCCATCATGAACAGCAAGCGGGATGAATATGTCCGGCTCAAAGGCAAGTGGTGGGATGACATAGATCGCCGAAATGGCGATGAGTACTGGCGCGACCAGAACAATCGTATTGGTAACCCCTTCTGCCCCGCTTATCAAATCATCACCGTCTCGCGATCATTTCCGCTAATAATTATATAGAGAAGGACGTCCACCGCACCGACCGGAATGTTCCCATCTTTGCCGGTGAAGATATTCCACACCCAGACCCGGACTCGCCCTTTGCCGAAGTCGGCACGAACGTGCACATGGAGCAGATGAAAGACATGCTGCTGACATACAACGAGTACAACACCACCCTTGGCTACGTGCAGGGCATGTCCGACCTCCTCGCCCCCATCTACGCCGTCCTGCAAGACGACGCCGCCGCATTCTGGGCCTTTGTGGGGTTCATGAACCGCACGGAGCGCAACTTCCTGCGCGACCAGTCGGGCATGCGCGCGCAGCTCGTCACGCTCGACCATCTGGTGCAGCTGATGGACCCGCCGCTGTACGCGCATCTCCAGAGCGCAGACTCGACAAACTTCTTCTTCTTCTTCCGCATGCTGCTGGTGTGGTACAAGCGCGAGTTTGCGTGGGACGATGTGCTGCGCCTGTGGGAGACGCTGTGGACAAACTACCTGAGCAGCCAGTTCCACCTGTTTATCGCCCTGGCGGTGCTGCAGAAGCATAGAGGCGTCATCATGGAGCACTTGAAGCACTTTGACGAGGTGCTCAAGTACGTCAATGAGCTGAGCGGCACCATCGAGCTGGACGTTGTGAGGGCTAGGGCCGAGAGCCTCTTCAGGAGGTTCCAGAGGACCGTGGAGGCGGTGGATCGTAAGGCCGCTGTGGTACCGGCGCCGGGAGCAGCGGTGAGGAGGCGCACCACTAGCGGCGGTGGGGGTTCTTCGAGTGGTGCGGCGGGTAGTAGCGCGAGCGCGGCGGGGAAGGGGAAGGAGGTGAAGGAGGGGGTGGTCATTAGTGATGAGTTGAGGGGGCTGCTGAGTAGAGCGGTGATTAGACCTCAGGGGGCTGCTTAGTGTTGTGTTGTGTTGTGTTGTGTAGAGTAGCTTATTGTTCTTTTTTTATTATTATTTTTTATTCTCTTCTTTTTTCTTCCTTTCTTGTCTGGGCTGTGGCTTTGGAAGGGGTGGTTGGTTGGGCTGGTTGGGTTGGGTTGGGCGGTGGGTTGGTGGTGGGCGGGTGGGCGGGTGGTTCTACTTGGGTTTTTGGGATCTATCGAATGAACGAACGAACGAACGAACGGAACGAACGGAACTATCAACTACCTACCTACATATATATGCAGCCAGCAGCAATATCTATCAGTATCTTGGCAGTTTTTGGAACTTTCCCTTTTTCTTTTTCTCCTTTTTTCTGTTCTTTTATGGTAGAGAGGGTGGTAGTGGCGGTGGGTTGTTTGCTTGAACTCTGCTTTGTTTTGTGGGGCACAACATGTACCGTATCGTAGCGTAGCTGAATAAACACAATAGCCGTAAGCAGAAACTACGTACGCACAGGGCTGAGGGTCAGGTTAGGCTTATGGTACGGCCTCCCGCTATACTCGGTGGACGTGCTGCTTGCTCGTAGGTACATGTATGTGGTGCCAGCAGTGGGGGTATGCTTATGCTTAAGACTAAACTAACACCCCCTTCGCGGGTGGTGCAGAGACTGGGGTGGAAGGGCGTTTATTATGACCCGGCACCAGTGGTGCATACATTGGTTGTGCATTGGCGTAGTCGGTCCGTTCTTTTTTATGTACTCTCGGGAAAGAGTAGATGCTGGAGCTTGGTTATCTCACTCCAGACCCCCCATATAGTACGTATATTAATGTGGCTTCTAGCTAGGCAGTAGCTGGTGTGCGTTGCCGACAACTGGCACTATAACATCGACGGTTTTTACGTCACGGAATATCACTCGTCCTTGGTACATGGTTCTCTGGACGGAGGCTTGTTTAGTAGGTCCTCTGAGCTTTATACGCCCATTGGATAGCTTAAAAATCTTACCACGAAAGGTGTGTGCGACCTGGCCTAGTTATACGAATGGTATCAGATTATCGCCTACTTCGGTCCAGTTTAAGCCGAGGGCTGTTATTAATAGATATCTAGAAGAGATTAATGAAAGTTGGAATCGAATCAAAGTCACTAATGCCACTTTAATTGTTTAATTTACTTTTGTGGCTAAGAGTCCTGTTCGAGTGATTGTTCATGATCCATTCCCGGTTGAAAAATTTAGCTCAGTCCAATTTAAACCTTAATATACACCCATAAAAATTCCCATAATCCCATCAAATCCAGCATAAAAACAAAGAGAAAACACCGGCTTGATCCTTCATACAAAAACGAGCAATGTGGAAAAGAACACAAACAATGGTATATTTTCATGCTCCCCTCTTAGAAATCAAAGATCTATTTCTTGTCCCTCTGTCCGTAAGCCCTGGTGGCGTAGTCACCATTGTAGACGATCAAGTCCTCAGGGCGGTAGTCGTGCTTTCCAGAAAGGTAGCTCTGGATGATGGCCTTTGTGCCAGCAGCGTATCTCTTCTGAGCATCGATGGAGGTACCAGACATGTGGGGAACCATAGCGTTTCCACCACCGAAGGGGTTCTTGGCGTAGCGCAGAGGGTGGTCCTTGGGGGCGGGCTGAGGGAACCAAACATCACCACCGTATCCGCGGAGGTGTCCGCTCTTGAGAGCCTCGGCGACGTCCTCCTTGACAACGATGGCACCACGAGCGGTGTTGACGAGCCATGAGCCCTTCTTCATCTTGGAGATAAGTTGCTTGTTGAAGAGACCCTTTGTGCTCTCATGGAGAGGGCAGTTAATGGTGACAACATCACACTGGGAAACTAGCTCCTCAAGGTTTTCCACACGGCGGGCGCCGAGAGCCTTCTCGACCTCAGGAGACAGAGGCTGTTAAACTGTTAGCTGAGTTTCTATACATCTGCGAGATAGTACAAACCTGGTAGTCGTAGTACAAGAGCTCCTTGCAATCAAATCCTTGGAGACGTCTCAAAACGCGCTCTCCGATTCTGCCGACACCGACAGTCCCGACAACCTTGTCCTCAAGGTCGTACTCATCCTTGGCGACAGCCGCAACATCCCACTCACCAGCCTGGATTTGCTCGTGGGCAGGAACAAAGTTACGGACAAGAGCGAGGATAGTCATGACAACGTGCTCAGCAACGGAGACAACGTTAGACCCAGTAACCTCAGCGACGGTGATACCGCCGTTGGTCTTGTTGGCAACATTGAGATCGACGTGGTCAGACCCAATACCGGCGGTAACGGCAAGCTTGAGGTTCTTGGCCTTAGCAAGGCGGTCGGCGGTCAAGTATCCAGGGTGGAAACTACACAAAAGTCAGCCTCTATCAATCTCAAACCTAACTATGATAACTCACGGAGTGGTGATGATGATCTCGGCGTCGACCAACTCACGCTCGAAGACAGAGTTGGGGCCTTCCTTGTCGGAAGTGGTGATGAGGGTGTGACCCTGGTCTTCGAGCCATTTCCTCAAACCGAGCTCGTTCTCACTAGCTCCGAGGAGCTCAGGAACGTCCTTGGCGTGTTGACCACCCTACGCTATAATTAGTTGCTAAACCACTAAACTAGAAAAACGTCTCTGAATGACTTACATCGTAGAGAACTGCGAGAACTTTGACCTGTGGGTTGAAAGTTGCTGTTAGCGTACGAGCCCCCGAGATAGCTCCGAAAGCCGTTTTTCTAGCAGTTGTCGCTGAAAGCACTGAAGGACGGAGGAATTGTCTTCTCAAAAGTGAGGACGAAGAGCGTAGAGGAGCAGCAAATACCATGTTGAAAGATTTGAGTGTAGTTGACTACTTGAAGAGTTGTGTAGCTATAGGAATTGCGAGGAGAATGTCAGTACAGTTATATGAAGAAGTTGGGGGGAGGGGGGTGGGGAGAAGCTGTTCGGCTATATGCTGATTTCCAGCGATCCAGCGATGGGAATAATAGGCAGAAGGAGCAATGCATGCGTACCGGTAATAGAACGGGGAACGACCGGCAGGTTGTTCAGTATTATTGGATGATCTAATGTGTAGGGAAAATGTCGATTCTAAAATTGAATCGATGAGGTGATGAGATGAGTACGTGAAGAGTGATGAATGAATCTGATGATGATTTTGAAGAATCCAGGCTTTTGGGCTCTTTAAATACTTTACCAAACAAACTGTGCATAGCACCTAAATGCCAGCTATACCCGAGGGAGAAGTGTGTTCCCGCTATTGCAAGAACAATTCTGTAAGCAATTCCTAGCTCACCATCATCACCCCTCCTCAATTAGCGTAACCCAACATCCTCATCATTCTCACCACCCCTTCACAAGTACGGCAAATATCTCTCGGGGATACGTCGGGTCTACTTGATATGGTCTAGCGCTCAGGGGATTTCTGGTGTGAAACTGCACCCTGGCTCCCCCGCAATTTTTTTTTATCGATAAGGCGCATCAGCCCTGACATCTTGGCACGGGTCGGCGGAAGTAGCTGCTCAGCGATGGCGTAGAGGAATCCTTACCGGCGGAACAACACAGACAAACTCCCGGGTACACATCGGGAGACAAATATCTGGCAACAGTTTCCTCTCTTACCCCGCCAAAAGGACTTCTACAAGGCGACGCCCACTTAGGAGTTTGCCTTGCATTTGCCATCTGTCCTTTCTCATCTCTAATAATTATAATCTAGTGACACTATACGCGGATGCTTGGTGCGAGAAGCTTGGTACAGTCGAGGTGTCAACTTCAAGAGAAACCCGACAATAGCACATCTTCTAACATCTACAAAGAAATATCAATCACTTCACCTTCTTACGCGATGTGGTAGGAGAGTCAAGAACTAGCTACCCCCCCGAGTGGGGTATAGCTTTAGGTACGTACAGCACTATCGCACATTAATGATAGAATTAGCTAACGTATTGGCTTGCTACCTCTATCTTTCATTAGCACCAGCGCGCGTATCGACTTCACGATGCTCTCGGGGAGTTAGGCAATTAGCGGCGCTAGAAAATTGCACTTAAGTTTGTCCTTTAGTTGTTCCGATGGTTGTTCCGTTCCGGCAGGCTACGCCTGATGTGGGTGCGGGATTCAGGGGATCTTCCCCACAGTGGCGACGGTGCCGAAAAGTGCCGAGAAATCACTCAGGATCATGATAAATCACACAGGAATTAGCAATTAAAACGTTCGTTTAATCATAATCATACGCCATTAGTTGCATTGGCGGTGGCCCTATCTACGGGTTTACAACGGCACCATCACAGTTCCTGCCAACATACAAGACGCAAGGGTGATAAGCGAGAAACGCCGGGCTCGAGGTTCCACTTACGATAAAGGCACATTTCTACACGTAGACGAGTATCAGACAGTTTTCTTCTATGAAGGACAATTTAAAACTATCAAGGAAATCTTGCTCATTTATCTGGTAGGGATAACGGTGAAAACTCTAGATCATATCATATGACATGAAAAATCTTAACTCCCGCATCTGCCTACCCCCACAACCAAACCCCGATGACAGCAGCTCTATAATCTCTGTATGTAGGCTACACCTTGCTACGATCTCAGCGATCTCTGCCAAGGATTAATGCAGCTCCGGGAGCTAATCGTTTACCAAGAAGAGATCTAGAACTATTACACACCACATGTATTTGTGTTAGGGTCTTAGTACTAGAGCAAGGCGCTGAAAGGATAGAGTTGCCTAAGAAGTGCATGTATTTATATCCATTTTTGACAAGTTATCCCCGTGTAAGTTCTCCCTCAAGATCTAAGGCTTCAGGTTGCAGAATAGTTGCAAAATCGAAATCACACTATTGCCTAACAATAATCCAAGGCTGATTGCACCCAAAGAACTTCCATAAACTACACACTTAATGAAGGTAGAAAGAAGGGAGAGATAAAATACATACTCGCGAAGTTTATGGTTGACATATATAGTACCATTCTCTCGAGAGAATGACACCAAGATCCTAAAATATCTCACGCACACGTAGCCACCCCGCTTTGAACCGTTGCAGGCTGTGGAGGACATGTAGTAACATAACATACGTATATACATGTGGTACTTTTTTTTTTTTTTAGGTAACTTCATAACATCTCACTCGAAATACGTTCTTTGGTCAGGATCAAGCTTTATGTAATTACATGTACATACATGCATTGACTTCAAGACAACACTTTCCTATCTCCGATCACTCAAGATCTATATAGTCATAATGAAAGTGTTTTAATATAGAGACTGATGTTATAGAGCCGATCTCTGCAAGATACAGACCATGGGCTCAACGGCCGGGCTCTTGATCGCCTACTAGGATGCTCACCATGCGGATGCAAGTTGCGGCGGAAACAACATATGATTACAAGGATAGTAACTATAGTCATTTTGGGGACAACGACGAAACTGGTTGAACGACGAACAGGGATATTTGGCAGACAAAGCACAGGCGCTCAGGCTGGTATCTAATCGCTTGATTGACTGAAAGCTGTGTTTTCGTCGTTCGTCGTTACCCCCAAATTGACTTTACATGTACACACAGATCGAATCCCCGAGTTCTTTGTAGCCATGCCCCAGATACACGGAGTATTAACTACAAAAAAAACTACACAGTGAAGATAAATCGGCAACATAGTCCGCAAGGTACTTTGAGGCGCCTTGGGGCTGCGAGTAGGGGGGATGTACCGCGTCTGTTTCGATGGTTCTGGCTCGAAAGTCGAGCCAGACACGCCCCCGAAGTTACCTCAATGCTCTCCTAGCTAGTCTTTAACTCTAAGTAAAAACCCCCTCAGGATATCAATCACAATGAAGGAATGGCCTTTTTCACTCGATCGAGATAAAATTGATTGGGGGGCGCGGGGGAAGTGTCAGGGCGTATATATATATCGAACTTGTTGAATTCGAATGTATGCCTTAGAGTGCCTAGAACATACATTGGTTAAATCTGGAGGGCTGTATCAGCTACTTAGTGGATCTTACCACAAATACGATTAGTAGTTATACCGTTACAGAAATTGCCCTACCTTATTTACTTCATACTATTAACACATATAACCTGATCTCAGCGGCCGCCCACCCAGGAGATTCGAGGGTTTCAAGAAATCCCTATCTCTTATTTATTACGTGCATAGATAGATATAATCAGCGGGATAGCAGGTCGATCAGGAGCTAGGCTCTAGCTCTGATGCTAAGGCAACAGCGTATGAGGCTCTCGTTCTACATATGCATATGATATGGCTACATGTAGCTAGACCCTCGAGAGCTAACCCCATCCAATGACCCGCCTCACGCATGATTATATAAGTAACTCTCCTTCAACCATACACCCTCCCAAACTAGCCTTGTACCCATCCCCTACGAGCAGTGCTCCCCAACGTGTTTCTATTGGTTACATGTAGTTGCTACATACTTACTCCCGGCCCAGTTCGGAGGAAACACCATTGCACGCCATATCAATGAGCAAACCCTCGTACCAAAGATAAAAATAGCGGCAGCATACAAACCACCTAAGTTAACATCCACTCCACCACAACTCCGTCCCCGCGCCGCGAGAGATCCCAGGTCCGACTCCAATCCAATCGAATATGCTAGTATATGTAGTCGAACGCCGGCCCCGTATTCACATCGCATCACTCGGCTCCGCGGGAGGCCCGAGTGACGCCTTATGAAGGGTAGCCAAACGCTTCATAGTAGACGCTCACGAAAAAGAAAAAAGGAGGGGATATTTTTTTTATTGCACAAAAACTTATACATCCTATCCTTTTTACCCCACACCTAAGGGCAAACTAAACAATTATATAGACCAGATAAAATAAAATAAAAAAAAAACGAATATACCCCTCCTGTGGTAGGCCCCCACCCCCACCCCCACCCCCGCCCCGAATAAGCGTATCCACAAGAGACGAATCAAAAATATAAAAACCCACCTACAAACCCCGCCCACTAACCCATGTGCCTGGTAGTAACGAAATTAACAAGAGGGTATATTGAATAAACAGGAGAAAAAAAATAAGAAAACCCAACTTTAGAAGGTGTGAGGGAACGCATATATAGTGTGTCCATAACGGGAATCAGACAGAAACTCCATTACAGAGGTGACACAAAAACTATGTATAAGCCGGGACCAGACTAAACCGACCATCCTAGAACATGCCGACATAGTTTATATAGTCCAGTACTCAAAAAGATAATAGACAAAGGAAAGAGGATGAATGTTCAGCCAGTGTCAGGCTATGCCATGCACGTATAGAAAGAATATATCGAGCAGGCAAAAAGGAAAGGGAGTCTTCCACATATACAAAGAATCAGAGTAATGGTAATAAAACGAGACTTAAGGAAAACCCCCCACAGAATGAAAAAAAAGAAAAAAAAAGAAACCACAGACCCGTAGAGAACGAGAAACCCATTAATTACCCCCCACTTTGAGGCGAGGGCCGATAAAGAAATAAACCCCAACGGAACAAAAAAGACAAAAACATTAACACAAACAAACAAGCAAGCAAAAAAAAAAAAATCACAATGAGACCCTCTAACCAAAAAGTATACTACTCCGGTGCCGCAACCACTGGCTCCGCCTTTTCTGGCTCTGGTGATGGCGGTGATACAATTGTTGTGGGTGTCGGCATTGCGCCCGTTGCAGGGTCAGCATCTTCTTCTACATCTGCCTCCGATCCCCTCCGCATGTTCATCAATGCTAACTTCGCCCTTGCGATCATTTCATCGGGATTCTCCGCATCCTCCCCCTCTAGAGCAGCCTCAGCACCAGACGCCGACACGTTGCTCCCTTGTCTTCTCCTCCTCTCCCTTCCTGAGCCGTCCCCACTGCCCCTTTTCCTCCGTACACGGAGACTTCCAGCTGTTCCGGTGGCCGCAGCACTATCACCGCTATTCTCCCCGCGTAGGCGTATTAATATTTCTTGAGACCTCGATGCCAAGGAGCCTCCTTCTTCCGCCGCCTCGATAACGGGAAGCGTCATTGGTGTGAGCGGCATCTCCGGTGATGCGGATTCGCCCCCAGATGTTTCACCAGCGACGCTCTGGCCTGATACTGTTCGCCCGCTTGTGCCTGACGCTGTTCGGACTCCTCGGCCCTTGTATTGATCACGGCGTCTTTGCCGGTGTGCTGGACCAGCTTGCTTCAGCTTCTCAAGCAGTGCATCCATAGCACCAGATTTGTTGGGGGCAAGCTGTTCTGCATTGACCTTTGATATCGCGGTTGCAGTGTTCTGAATCCTTATCCTCTCTCTTCGTTTCTCATCATCCTCAAGTTCCAAATTCTTACTGTTTGATGCCTAGTACAAAATCAGCACCTAGATCAAAAGCCCCCCCGGGGGGGGGGGGGGAGGGGGTAAAACTTACCTTGTAATTTTTCAAAAAGTCTGCAATCATCTTGAAGAACTTCTTCCTCGATTGCTCGTCTGTCGGGTCTTCACCATAATACGTAAGAAGGTCATTAAATGTCTTGGTCATGGCGTCCAAGTGGTCTTTAAGATATCCAGCCTTCTTTCTCGCCTCCGGCAGGATCGGTAATACAACTTGCAAGACACGATCTTGAGGGTGGAATTTCTTCGGGTCACTGAGATTTCCGGCGTCGACAGAGGCCTGGATGTTATGAATATTGTCGATGAACTTCTTTGCTTGTTGCATCATGTTGTCCACATCGGCTATTGCAAAAGCTTGTCAGTCACAGCCTCTTTTGGTTGCACAAGGAAAAAAAAAAGAATAATACAAACCTTTCTCTAGCGCAATACATTCATGCAAATCATCCGTGAACGACTGCCATTCAGGGAACTTGTTACGGATCGACATCTCAATGTAGTCCATGAGTGACCTTTGATTCTTATCATCCTTCAAGTTAACCAAACGGGAGAGGGTTCCGAGCTTGAAACCAGAAGCTTGCTTATTGGTATCGTTCATAAAGTTACCCATAGTCAAAATAACCTAGTGAATATATTAGTACTAGTTAAGCGCCGAACTTAATAAAGAATGACCCACATTGAGAACCCCATGGAAAGCCTTTGAACCCCGGACTTTGTCTGCAACCTTGACGATTTGATGCAGCTTTCCTTGTAATTCTGTGTAGTCCGGATCCAAACTTCTGGTCAAAGCCAATGCCCTTATCCTGCCCTTCCAGTAATGGTGCAAATTAAACGCTGTTTCCAAGAAAATATGGTCCTCTCTACGCAGCTCGTTAGGATCAGCTTCTCGCTTCTGTTTTTCAGCATCTAGTTCTGTCCAATCAATACTGTAAGGCGTCAAGTTCTTGGACAAATTATCAGAGATGACGCAAAGTTCGTCCTTCAACAAGAAGTCCATGATGGCTGAGTTATCAAGCATATCTTTGTCACAAGACAGTATCTTCTTGACAAGCTGGTCAACAGGAATATTGGCATATTTAGACAAGGAAATCTGGAAAGCCTTGACGATCGAGGAGTCCAAAAACTCCTTCTTCTTCTCGGCTGCACCAGCTGATTTCTTCAGTATCTTAGCTTCCTTAAACGCAAATAAGCGCTCCATCTCTTCCAAGATACCCTTCTTGCTCAACTCATCGAACATTGCATCCTTATCGAATCGGCTCGCCCAAATGGTGTACTCCACGCCATCCAGCTTCTCCCAATGCATAGGCTTCAGCTTCTTCTTAGGCCTCATACCAGTGAACAGCGCACCGGCTCCACCATAGAGCATACCCATTGGCGCAGGAGGGGGTGGAGGCATACCGGGCATACCGGGTGCCCGGGTTCCGAACCCGGGGGGCGGAGGGGGCGGAGGTGGCGCGCCACCGCCAAAGCCAGCCATAGACGTACCTGGAGGTGGAGGTGGTGGTGGAGGCGGAGGAGGGCCACCGGGAAATCCACCGATCAACCCGGGAGGGGGAGGGGGGGGCGGGGCACCACCGCTAAATCCTGGCATACCAGGCGGCGGTGGAGGAGGGGGTGGGGCACTGTTGCCGAAGCCAACTAAACCTGGCGCACCTGTCATACCTGGCGGCGGTGGAGGGGGGGGCGGGGCACTGTTGCCGAAGCCAACTAAACCTGGCGCACCTGTCATACCTGGCGGCGGTGGAGGGGGGGGTGGGGCACCGGTGCCGAAGCCAGCTAAGCCTGGCGCACCCGGCATGCCCGGCGGTGGTGGGGGCGCGGGCGGAGGAGGGGCCCCTGTGTTAAATCCTATTAAACCACTAGGAGCCGCGGGGCCATCAAACTTGGCTTCCTCATCCGTACCGGCACCAAGGTCCACGGGTGTCTTTGGAGAATCGGACTCAGTACTGGAGGGCGAGCGTCCAGTGGCGACCCCATCATCACCAGCAGTTGGATCCCCATCTTCAACCTCCTCCTCCTCATCACTTTCGGGATCAATTCTAGGAATCTTATTCGTAAGTTCGCTAAACATTCCAGCGGCCTGATCAGTTGGCATCTTATGCCTTCTGTAGGCACCATTCCGGGATTTCAATGCTCGCGGTTTCCTTCCAACCTCAATGATATGAGGAAATTCGTACTCAAATTCTTCCTCGTCATCCACGCTCCCCTCCGCGATCCCATCCTCCCGACCAGCTTCATTTCTTATTCTCTCCCTATCAGCAAAATTCCTTGCAGGGACTGGCGATATCGCTCTCTCGTAGGCGCTATCGGCACTGCCCTCTCTCCTGTAATTTCCAAACGAGACGTCCCGGAAGGAGATGTCTCTTAGGGGAGCTCCCTTCCGTTGCCTTCTAGCCTCCTCCAAGTGCTCTTGTTCTATTTGTCTGGCCTCTATTTGAATGGCATCCATGCGCTCTCGGAGCTCTCTTAATCTATCACTCGGTGCTACCTGTTGCCAGACTTTACCCTCTAGCTTGAACTCGGTCTTTTTCCTCTCCAGTTGCGTCTCGAGCCTCTCCATGAGCAGCTTCCGGTCCAAGATACCGTTCGGGGTAACGCTTAAATCTTCCGGAATAGGTTTCCCTTCCTTCCTCGCCTTCTTGACCATATTTGCATGCACAGCGTCTGCTTTATCTTGGGAGTCCCGGAGCATAAGATATAGCTCTCTGGTCTCTAACTCACTCTTTTGCATCTGCACAGCATGTGCGAGTTTGATCTCTTCTAGCTCTCCGGTAAGTCCCATTATTTGCCGTCTACCAATCTCAATTACCTGTGTCTGCTCTTCCAATTGCTGCTGTAATTTCGCGATTAGTCCGTCCGCACCCATGGCAATCTGCTCGCTCATAGCATCTCGCTCGGCGATCGCATTTTCCGCAATCTGCCGGGACTCAGACGCTTGCTCAAGTGCGTGACGGGCCTCTGCATCTGTATGAAGCTTATCCATGAGCGCCTGAACTGAAAAGTTCAGACTTGCTTTCAATTCCATATCCGGCAGGCGCCGGTCCATAACGACATAACCCAATATTGAATCGACAAGCTGGAACATGCGTAGTCGGTCCTCATAGTTATTATCCCGCATGAGTAACAGATGTTGCAGTGAAGATACAAAGTAGTCCTGTGCTTGAGAACCCTGGACTTTGGTCATGATGGCCTCTACAATGGCATTGGGGTCGTTAAGATCTTTTGGATCTCCCTCTATACTATCTGCCATACTACCTCCGTCCCTCTCCATGAGCTCGTCATAGTCCGCTGCGGCGTCATCTTCGTACTTCTGGATCTGCTTGTCGATGAGGTCGTACTGGAACCCTTGCATCTTTGTCGAAATCCTCTGAAACCCGCATGCCTTCAACTGCGCCCTGATGTGGATACGAGCATGGAGGTCATCACAGCCGGTGGCAATGATATTGATCAAGAACAGTGTTGCGAGCGCGTATTCCATGAGTAAGCTTTCCATTCCAATACCCCCAGACCGAACCTCTTCACTCGCGCCGACAAGACTCCCGAGTTTTCCTCGGCCATCGATAGTAACCTCGACGATCCTGAGCCAGGAGTCGAACCTGCCATGCTCCCCTTGGTAGGTTTTCAGCTGATCTAGCGCAGCAATGACACTAGTGTGACCGATTGGCCGTTCCCAATGACACAGGAATGTCAAAACCTCTGAAACGAGCTTTCTAGTTGTTACTCGTGGCGAGGTGAGAGACGCCGTAAGCGCGGAAACGCAGTGAGGGTGCTTAAAGGCATCCTCAGCACCATACATGCTGTTCATTATGGCCTTTAAACATTTTACGATATCATATTCTTTGTCAAGAAGTGCATCGGATCCGGCACTGTTCTTTCCAGTGTGGTTATTTATGCCCCGGAGAACAGTCGTAAGTGCGACCTGTCCCTGAGCCTCAATAAATTTTTTAACCCAACTTTATTATTGTTTTATTAGCCACTCATTCCTTAAGATGAAAAGAAAATTCTAATTCCAGGAGGTGGCGTACCTGATTGGTTGTGTCCGAAGAGACACACTCAAACTCCCGAGCTGCTTCACACTGATGCTACCATCCATAATCTTCTTCACATACCACTCCGGGCCACCCTCGTCCGGGTCTCTCCCCTGAGCTTGCGCCGCCGCCTTCCCCTTCTGTATCGCCTGAAAGTCTGCCAATTTATCCTGGTGAATCAGAATCCACTTTTTACTGGTCGGGTAGGCCATAATGCCCCGTTGCGCCTCTTTCGGAAGTCCAGAAAAGCCTCTCTTCTCCATAAGCTCCTGAAACATTCTCTCTACCTCCCGATCATCTCGGGGGCGCTCCAGTGTAAATCCATCGGCAGAGCTAAAGTTCATCGGCGAAGGAATAAGATCGGCAACCACACTTGGAGCGACGGATACAATAGAATTCCGAGTCGCCGATGAGATGGAAGAATATATTGATGCCTGGTCGGAAGAAGTGCGTTGGTATGTAGAGTCCGACGCGTTCGAGCCGTAGTACTGCTGTTGATGTTGTTGTGGCTGCTGTTGGTAAGAATCTTGTTGGCGAGAGGGAAACGTTGAGCTTGAGTAAGGGCTCGGCGGCTGATAATTGTTGCTGTAAGGTATATATCCCTGCTGGTATTGCTGGTGCTGTGAGTTTTGCGTAGCCGTCGACGACGAAGACCCGTGATTAGTCGGCTGTGGCCTCTGTGAATCAGAAGCATGAGCGTAGTGCTGATCGGCCGACGGATGAACCTGTGGGTACTGATGATAGTCGCCAAACCTACCCAGCCCATGGGGGGTTACCTGTTCATCGCCTCTCGAGACCGGCCTCAAATTATGGTCCATCGGTATAGGCTGTCTGTTTAGGTCTGCCGCTACACTGTCGTAGGGTATGGAGGTGACAATTCCGGCCGAATAGCTAAGGCCGTTCGCTTGCGTGGGCGACAGCTCGCCGGTGTAGTAATGACTTTCCCGTGTATCGCTCTTTGAGCTTGTCATAGATAGCCGCGAATGATGACCCTTGCTTCCCCGTGATGAGCTCTTTAAGCTGTCCGCATCTATGGGGGGGTAAGGGTCTCCGCCCTTGGAGGAGCTGGAGAAGGGTGCTACCTTGGGATGTCTACTCCTTGAGAAGATGGAAGATTTCCCGCCCCCCGACGAGCGGGGAGGGGCATTGGAGTTGTTGGACATGAGTCGGGGTCGGTGTTGGGGAAAACTCCGGGGATGGCGATGGTGTTGTCGCGCTATAGGATCGAGGTGGTGATATTTGATGGCCTAACATCCGCGCCCAGAGCGGGTTTATGCGTAGGTGTTTAGATGATTCTCTAGGCAGTGGCAGGAAAAAAAGATGAAGTGTTGTTAGTTGAAGAGGTGGTTGTGATGTTGGGGGGGAGTGAGTGGTTGTGGGTATGTAGTTGTGGTGGTGGGTGGGTGTAGAGGTTAGTGTCAAGACCAGATAGAATTAAAAGAAGCCCCCCTCCCTGACCCGAGTTGAGTTGAGACCCTAGTTCGTTAATGGCTTTTCCAAGACTCAGGCTGTATTGGCAGTTAACTGGCAGCCCTTTGCCCCTCCTGCACTTTATTTCGGACCGTTTTCCTGTGTGATCTTTTTGTTTTTGACCGTGAATCTTTTTTTCTTTTCTTTTTTCCCCTGAGAAACTCTGGTCCTCCCCACCTTGCACGAATA
This sequence comes from Morchella sp. 2018-W30, assembly GCA_024713625.1. NCBI lineage: Eukaryota > Fungi > Ascomycota > Pezizomycetes > Pezizales > Morchellaceae > Morchella > Morchella sp. 2018-W30. The sequence continues at coordinate 1,594,762 of JAMJEW010000007.1, read as the reverse complement.
ACCCTCCGAAAGAAAAAAAAAGGGTCGCTAGCGGTAGCGGTCAGCGGTCAGGCAGGTCAACCCCACAATGGCTCTCTCACGCGGTTATAGGCGGCTGACTAGCGAGCGACAGAGGATGAGGAATCAATATAGTTAATGCTGGTGTATATCTCTTGATGAGTGAGTGAGTGAACGAGTGAGTAAGTGATGTCCTCTCTACTCTGGCCAGTGTAGGGGACATGTGGATGTATCTCTCCCTCCTCTGTTTGTTGCCGCTCAACAACCAGGCACCACCACACTCACTACTAACTTTTACCCTTGCCTGCCTGATTGGACGAACAAAGATGAAGGTGTAAAAAAAAAAAAAAAAAAAAATCCCTCTCTCCCCCTTCACGTCTGGGGAATGTGTAGAAGGGCCAGACAAGAGTAAGTACATGTAAGTACAGTAGTGGTCCAAGTCATGACCCGCCGATCCGAGCCCCCCCTATCACGGTGCTCCAGAAACAGCAAAGCTCTCGCTCTCGCTTAGAGGGCAAAAGTACAGACCACCTCTCCCCTGGGGGGGGGGGGGGCGCTTAGCGACTATAGCTAGCTAGCTAGTAGGGTAGGGTATATTACATGTACTTTTGGATCTACTTCTTCTACATACTTCTTTCTTTCTCCCTCCTTCTGGCTTTGTAAGGCGGTCACTCTCCCCCCTCCTGTCCTAACGTCTACACTGGCCAGTGTCACAAACTCACAAGGTACATGTATGTATCGCCACTGTCTCAGGTTTCAGCTTTGGGGGGGGGGGGACGTGTAGATTATGGGTGGGTTTGGGTTGCGTGCAGGGCTGGTGTGGTGACATAACATTCTATTACTTACCTACCTACAACCTACCACAGAGCAAGCAAGCTCAAGCTCTCTCCGTGACAATCAAACGGACCACACAATACACCAAAGAAACCCCCAAACACCCATATCCACACACCAGAAGCCCCCCATCGTGATCTTAACCCCCCTTACCGCCACAAGGAGTCCTCCTACCACGGCGGCCAAGCCCCCCCAAGATAAAACAAGATGGCCGGCACCATAGCCAACTTCATCACCGTACCGTACCCCCTATGTACCTGCATTCCCATTGCAACCTCCACTAACACATCCCATCCCAGACCTCGCTCCTAACCCTGACCTGCGCCGCCGTCCTCTTCATCGCATACCGCATCGCCATCCGCCCCATCCTGCAGAGCATCCCGCTGCAGAACCTCCAGCGCCGCTTCGCGGGCGCGGGACAGGTGCGCCTGCCGGACGATGATGCCCAGCTGGAGGAGGGCTTCAGGGATGACAGCGACGATGAGGAGCAGGATGTGAGGGTGAGGAGGTAGTTAGATGGTTGTGTATGCCCGTAATGAGACTAGGGAATTTGGCTTTTTTTCTTTCTTTTAATGTGATGCGGGTTCGCGTGGAAGCGGTGGGTGTGTCTGGGGAGGTGCTTGTGCTCTTTGGAGCTTACTGTGGTTGTGGCTATGGTTGTCGTGGTTGCGGGGAGTGGGGGTGGGCCAATGATAGTTGGGTGGGAAACACAAGCTTTGATATCAGATTATGCATATGCGCCGATGGGGATGGGCAGCTGAGTATGTAGGGGCTTTATAGCACAGTGTATTATAGTGTGGCAGAAATTGATGCTTTTTCTCTTTCTATTCTCAAGTATTTGTTTTTTTATTCTCACCTCGTGCCTGTTGTGGAACGATCACTGGATGGGCTTTGTTCACTACATATGTACGGTTAATCAATTATTCCAGGACCTACCTCTCTAGCAAACTTACCTCTCCCATGCCCTCCCACCCCCGTCTCCACGCCACCACCGCTCTCCCCACCCCCGCATAGTCCCCCCACACCTCCACACCCGCCCACACCCCTCCCTCCCACGCACGCCTAACCCTCCCCGCCTGCTCCCACCCCCCCACCTCCACCGCCACCACCCCCGCGCCCACCAGCTCCGCAACCCTCCCCACAAGCGGATAGAACGCATCCCCGTCCGCGCCCGCCTCAGGCACCAGCGCCAAGCGGGGCTCATAGTTCCTGACGGACCTAGCCGTCTCCGCGGCGAACCCGCGCGGCGAGATGTACGGCGGGTTAGCCACCACCACGTCCACGCGCGGGAACACGGCGCCCACGGTCTCGAGCAGCCGCGCCGGGTCGCGCACATCCCCGCGCTGGAAGGTGACGGCCGTGGCGGCGCGCGGGGGGAGCGCCCCGAGCGCGGTGTTGTGGTGGAGGTTGCGGCGCGCGAGGCCCACGGCTGCGGCGGATAGGTCGATGCCGAGGGTGCGCGAGTGTGGGAGGAGGGCGTGTAGGTGTAGGGGGATGCAGCCGGTGCCGGTGCAGAGGTCTAGGATGTGGAGTGGGCCGGAGGGGGGGGTCTCCGCGATGCGGGCGGCGAGGTTGGTTACTAGTTCTTCGGTCTCGGGCCTGCGTTCTTGTTAATGGGCTGCCTGGCTAATGGACTAGGTAGGGTTGGCGAACCGTGGGATGAGCACGCCCCGTCGGCAGAGGATCTCGAGGTCGCCGAAGGGCTGGGTGCCGAGGATATACTGGAGTGGCTCACCGCGGCGGCGGCGCTCACAGAGTGGACGGAGGGGCTGCTTCGTCTCGATAGAGTGCTCGCGGAGCCATCGGAGCTCGCACAGGGCTGAGGAGACTGTACGGCATTCGGGGAGGAGGAGGGGTAGGAGGGGTGAGAGGGTGTGGGCATGGCGTAGAAGGGAGGGCGGCAGGCGGGGCATTGAGGGAAAAGGTTGTGATTGTGGGGGGGTAATGATCAAATATGTAGATAGATGACGGTGGCTGTGGTAAGCTAGAGTAAATTAGAGTAGATTAGAGTAGATTATAGTAGTAGGTGATGCATAGACTGTAGACTGTGCTGAGTATACGTGTATCCCCCGTAATCTATCGATCTGTAGAGTCCTCACTCACTCACAGGTCGGAGTGAGAGTGAGAGAGAGAGATCTTCCTTGGCAGGGACTACCACACACACACACTCTCTCTCTCTGGTCGATAAGCGAGCCTTGCGTCACACTATCCATAATACGGTCCATCCCATCCCATCCTGTCGTTCTGTCCGTCTGTGTCTGGCGCAATGGATGGATGGACGGTGCCCGAATTGCGCAATTACACCAGATATGTCACTGTGGCTGTCTGGTTGGTGGGGGGGCAGTTATGTTATACCGCGCGCCTATGTACCCATTTTATCTTACAGGGTGGGTTGGGTGGGAAGAGAATAGGGGCTGGGTTAGCTGGGGAAGCTCGAGAACGTGGTCTCCTCTATTCGATATCAGTAGATACATACATGTAGATCTACAGTCCCTTTTCGAGAAGGAAAAACCCCTATCTCACGTCCACCCATCACATCACATCCCATCACTCGCCACAGAGCCGCGCCAAGGTGGTGGATGCAGTATCACTTATGTAGCTAGCGTTACCGTATGTCAATGATCACCTGACAGCGGGGTGTTGCTGTAGATCACCTAACCCACGGACGGGCTGTTCGGAAATCAACCTCCAATCTAATCTCCTATTCATCATAGAGAAGTCATAACGGTAGAGATCCCCTCCACTCCCCCCCACAGTGCTCAATTGCGAATGTAGGGCTGATCAATGACTGCTGCAGATGGGTGGCCGCCTCCCATTCACGCTGCTTGCGGCCTCGAGGCCGGCGCTGCGATGTGTTTCTCTCCCCCGAGTCAAGCCACCTACAAGCACTACCCCCTTCCCACTATTATCCCAGAGGTACAACACCACCACTCCCCCTCGGAGTAATGACAAACTCGACTTTACCCATCTCGACTCCAAATGGCGGTCCCACCTGCAGCACCCCACCACCACCACCACCGGCGACCAAAAGCAAAAGTTCTACATCCTCTCAATGTTCCCCTACCCCTCGGGAACCCTACACATGGGACACCTCCGCGTCTACACAATCTCGGATACGCTCTCGCGCTTCCACCGCATGCTTGGTCACCACGTGCTGCACCCCATGGGCTGGGACGCCTTCGGCCTTCCCGCCGAGAACGCGGCCATCGAGCGCGGCGTGGACGCAAAGGCGTGGACCGAGCTCAACATCGCCGCCATGAAGAAGCAGTTCGAGGGCATGGGCGTGGCGTTCGATTGGGGGAGAGTATGTATGACCCCCCTTGCCCCCCCCCCCCCTGTGCACTGACTAGTCATGAGGTGCTGATTGCGGGGGTAAGGAGCTCACGACGTGCAGCCCGGACTACTACGAGCACACGCAGCGGCTGTTCTTGAGGCTGCATGGGGCCGGGCTGGCCTACCGCGCGGAGTCGCTGGTCAATTGGGATCCGGTGGACCAGACGGTGCTGGCGAACGAGCAGGTGTCTGCGACGGGGCACTCGTGGCGCTCGGGTGCGCTGGTCGAGAAGAAGGTGCTGAAGCAGTGGTTCTTGAAGATCACGGCGTTCAAGGAGGCGCTGCTGGAGGACTTGGAGGTCCTGAAGGATCTGTGGCCGGAGCGGGTGCGTGCACAGCAGAAAAACTGGATTGGGAGGAGTCGGGGCGCGGAGGTGAGGTTTCCGGTGGCGGTGGCCGGTAGTGGCGAGGAGCGGGTGCAGGTATTTACCACAAGGGTGGACACGCTGCATGGCGTCCAGTATCTTGCGCTGTCGACATCGCACCCGCTTGTCAAGAGGATGGCGGAGACCAATGCAGACCTGGCACGGTTCGTGAAGGAGGCCGAGGCAAGTAAGGACTTCAACAAGGCCACCTCCCCCGACGGCAAAGCAAAGCACGGGTTCCTCCTCCCCGGAATAACCGCCGCAAACCCGCTCTCGCCAGACTCCCCGCCGCTGCCGGTCTTCGCCGCCGAATATGTGCTCGATGGCTATGGCGAGGGCGCCGTGATGGGAGTCCCCGGACACGACACCCGCGACCACGCCTTCTGGACCCAGAACTGCCCCGGACAGGAAGTCAAGACCGTGATCGTCCCCTCAGCGCCTGCTTCCGCCGCCTCCTCGGAGGTGTTCACAGCGCTCGGTGTCCTCGCGGATAGCTGCGGCGAGTTTGCGGGTATGCCTTCGGCGGAGGCGCAGAAAGCGATTATCGAGAAGTTAGGAGAGGAGTGGGCAACGGAGACTACGCAGTGGCGATTGCGGGACTGGTTGGTATCTAGACAGCGGTACTGGGGGACGCCGATCCCAATGGTGCATTGTGACTCCTGTGAAGGAGTGGGTTGAGACTACATGTCCGAGCTGTAATGGGCCCGCTACAAGGGATACAGACACCATGGACACATTCGTAGACAGTAGTTGGTACTACATGCGTTTCATTGACCCGCACAACAAGAAAGAGTAGATTCTACAAACCCCCCAAATTCATACATTACACCTTACTAACAGCTCCAGACCCTTCTCCAAAGAATCCTCAGAGCTCCTCCCGGTAGACATCTACATCGGCGGCGTAGAGCACGCAATCCTCCACCTCCTCTACTCCCGCTTCATCGCCAAATTCGCCCACTCCTCCGGCCTCTGGCCCTCCGGCGGCGGCCCCACCAACGCCGCCGAACCCTTCAAGAGGCTCATCACACAGGGCATGGTCCACGGCCGCACACACACCCACCCCACAACCGGCAAATTCCTCACCCCGGCCGAGCTCGCCCCCGACGGCACAATCGCGGGAACCAACGGCCTCGCACCAACAGTCACATACGAGAAGATGTCCAAGAGCAAGCACAACGGCGTGGACCCCGCCGCCACCATCGCCCGCTACGGCGCAGACGCAACACGCGCGCACATCCTCTTCCAGGCCGCGGTCGAGGACGTCCTCGAGTGGGACGAGAAGCGCATCGTCGGCATCCAGCGCTGGTTCGGCCGCATCCGCCAGGTCGTCGCCGCCACCAACCCCCCCGACGCCGGCGCCGACGCCCCGTTCACGCCCACCACGCCCGCGGAGCGCCAGCTCTGGAGGGACGTGCAGCGCACGCTGAGGGAGGTCACCGCCTCCCTCTCCGAGACATACGCGCTCAACACCGTCATCAGCACGCTCACAAAGCTCACCAACACGCTGCACGGGCTGAAGCCCGATGCGCCTGTTGGCGCCGCGGCGCGCTATAAGGCGCTCGAGACACTGCTGCACATGATGGCGCCCATCACGCCGGCGCTTGCGTCCGAGTGCTGGGCTGTGCTGCGGCCGGCGGGGACGCCGATCCTGCAGCGCCCGTGGCCGGGCGTGGATGAAGCGGCTGCTGCTGCCGGCGAGACGCTCAGGTGTGCGGTGCAGGTCGACGGGAGGGTTAGGCTTGTTATGGAGGTTGATGCGCGGCGCATGGCGCGGGAGGACCCGGGGGGACATGTGTTGAGGAGGTTTCTGGCCACTAGGGAGGGGGCTAGGTGGGTTGGTGATGAGGGGAGGGTGGTGAAGGCGATTGTGGCCGGCGGCGGGAGGGTGGTCAATTTTGTGGTGGGGAAGTAGGGTGTGTGGATGGCCTTGTATATAGAGTGGTGTGGTAGATGGGGGTATGGGTGGGACTCAATGAGACACTCCCCCTCTAAATACTATCCCGTCAGGAATTCACAGATCTGGTGTGGGCGTACCTTCCGAGGGCAGAGGACTTGCCTATAGAGTGACCATATGGCCGGAAACATGCACCTGCGAAAACCTATTCTAGCTGGCGCCCAGTTCGAAAATAAAAAACCTATCTACATCTTATCCGTCAACTCTTGGCTACGATGCTTCTCAGGCCTTGGATGTACTTGACTTGACCTCTACTGTAGTATACTCTTATAATTAGGTCTCGAGTTTCATGTAATCTCCCACGCACGGGCTGAACGTCAACCCAACCCAGACCTGACTGGTTTGTAGTTAGGGTTAGTTAGGGTTATTTATTTATTTATACTTCATACATGCAGGTTAGTTAGGGTTAGCTAGGGTTGGTTAGAAAACACAGGAGGTGGTAGTTTAACGGGCCGGTATATAACAAACCCACTGTGTTTACTCACTAGCTACCGCCATCACCTAATATCACGCTGTATGTGGGCTGGGAACGAGAGTTCGGGTTGTGTCCGCAGCCAGATAGACGGGAGGTCCGTAGATATTGTGGGGGGGCGGTCCCGCTGCTAATATATTTATTTTCTTTCTAGTTTTGGAACCTTCAACCTCCGCTCTATAAATACGTGGGCAGTCATCAGCTTGAGGCTCTCTGGAAGTACCACAAAAACTGGCTTCACGATTGGTTGGAGGGCGTAGATCAGTGCTTGCTGTAATTTTGGTCTCAGTAATGGCGGTATGACGATTCCGCAAGTGCGAGCTCGAACCCCCAGCGCAGGAAATAGGCAATGGGCGCAAGTCACGTTCGGTATTGGAATAGTAAGCGCCCTAGGGGCATTGCGGTAGTTGATCGGTGTGAGTAGTAAGGTCGGGGCATGCTATATCACTCGCATTAGTTACGTTGGTTGGTTTTGGGGTTTGAATACATGTAGTAAGTATATATATGGTGGCAGACTTTAACCTTGGATGCAAAACAAATACAACTGATTTTAAAAAAAAAAAACTTGGATGCAATAGAGGTGTCCCATTAGTCTCGTGCCCATCCCCTATTTTTGGTGTGGTTGGTGATGTAGTATTTTATCTATTAGTCCACACCAGTAGGCACCTAAAGAAATACCGATTGGGTCTGGGAACGAGGCTAGTGTCTTATATTATACCTATATACTCTACCTTAAGACAGTCACATATATGTGGCAAACATATAATCCTAAGCACAGTAGTTAACTTATATAGACGCCTTCCCCCTCCACCGGAACACCCCCCTCAGCGGGACAACTAAACCTAAGAAGGGAAATATCGTTGTTGTAACTGGCCTCTTTACCTGTTTTACTAACCAAACATCAACCAATCAATATCTGTTCCAGTGAGGGGTGTGTTCCAGTGGAGGGGGAAGCTGTCTGTACTCAAAAGTAACACCCATTACACCAATTAAAGGATATTATATGCGTGCTGTACTGTCTCAATAATTTCTAGAGACATTGATATATCCAGAAGTAGGGACGATCCCAAAAGACCTAGGTACTATTGTTAAATAGATTTTATTGTGGAATGCCTCATACAACAAATTTCAATCACGCCTCTTTGACGGCCATCCAATTGGGTGCCCATGCCATCAAGGCAGCTCTTGCAAAGGTCCCCGAGATCGACCCATCAGCAGTCGAGGAGGTCTTCATGGGCACCAAGTTTAAAACCCAACCAGATTTGTTATCCGCATTCCAACAAGATCTACCGGGGCTCGGAGGAGGAATGTATAACTAGAGGTAATATTTCGGTTCCAGATAATAGGGGTCTGGACAGTAAGAGCATCAAGAAAATCTCTCGCCACATTTATGTACTTTATCCACTACCGCAGATCAAGCTCTGGGTCAGTCGGATTGAGGCTCAACAAGCATTTGACCAATCCGAAGCCCAATATTCCAGTTCAACTTCCTGGGTTACACGTGTGCTGTCGCTTTACCCCTCCTTAACTTGTAAACAAGCCTCGCCGTAATCTATCTACATATCTAAGGTGTGCGCCAAAAATCCTTCGCGACCCTACGAAGCCCGAAGTCCCGTTTAACAGCTGCCACCGCTCATGGATATCAAGGCCCCTTCTGTACAGGCGATTAGAAAGCCCCCGGAAGACCTGGCCCGGGAATTCGACAGGCACAAGTTGGAAACTATATTTCGCGATGATCGTGTGGTGCATACAGCGGATAGCTCGATATGGACAAAGAAGGAAAGAATTGGCGCTGGTGGTTACGGAACTGTCTGGCTCCAAGAAAGGGGAGGATTTGTCTGGTCCCTGGAACTGAGGGAGAGAAAAGAACTGAGAGCTGTTAAAATGCTGGATCGAGACCCGCATATAAGTACATGCCAAATACAGGAGCTTCAAGCTTTAGTTATGCTAAAAGAAGTGAGCATTCGAGATCCATATGATACCATACACAGCATAAACTCACAGGGACAGTATCCGCATCTTTTTGTGAAATTCCTAGGGTGGTATGAAAACCTAGAACACACATTTCTCGCGATGGAGTACATAAAAGATGGAGATTTGAGCAAATACATTGCCGATCACGAAGGGGGCCAGAAACCAATAGTAGAGGTGAAGGAGATCACTAGACAGATACTACATGGACTAGGGGTTCTTCACTCTTTAAAGATCTACCACCGTGACTTAAAACCTCAGGTAAACAAACTCCTTAAGAAATGATTTTATGTCCATTATCATTGTTATCAAGCTTTCTAAATCCACCCTAGAATATCCTTGTGGCTTGCCTCGACCCTATTTGGGTGAAGATCGCCGATTTTGGAGTTGCGAAACGGGAAGCCAGCACCTCCCTACGAACTCAAGTTGGAACATATGGCTATATGGCCCCCGAACTTCTAGGATACTTTCCTAGGAGAAAGCACCGAAAACCAGCATATGCTTTGGATATGTGGTCATTAGGAATCCTAGTGCATGAAATTGTGACTTTTAAGACACCATTTTGCATCCGCGAAACCGACCCAGAACCAGAACTGAACCCCGATTCCGACCCCGAATCTGACTCGAGTATCTACGAAACCGGCCACGGAAGTGCTTCAGGGACATTTCCACTTGACGAGGAACTTCTGAAGCAATATTGCCTCGGCCATAAAGAGTTCCCAGCGGATCTTTTGGAAAGATCACAACTGGATAAAGAAGGGATAGATTTCTTGAAGGCCCTTCTCGCTGCAACCCCAAAAGAGCGCCTGACTGCAGCTTCCGCTTTAATGTCTCCATGGTTGGAGGAACCTGATTTGAAAAAGGAATTTTTGCTGCTTGGGCTGGATCCCGACCAAAGTTATTGGGGGGAACAAATCACCTATCAGCTATACCCAGAAACGAAGTCAGTACCTCTACTCAAAGAAGCTACAAGGAAAGGTTATAACCTAGCAATCGAGAAACTCCTCCGGGTCACACCAACCAATGATTATATCATTAAAGAACTATTCCTGTTAGCGATAAAGAGCCTGCAATACGAGACTGCAAACACATTATGTCGACACCTTAGAAGTCTTGCAGATGAGGAAGAGGTTCTTCATTGGGCCCTCAAGATGAGATGCACAGAGGTCATCGATATATTTCTAGAGGGTGGAATATTCGATATAACTCCCTCCTATTGGGAGAAGCTGTATCACCCGGTTATCAGAACAGGCAATCTTGAAATTCTAAAAAGAGTTATAAAGAGAGCAGATATAAATCACATAACGGGTTCCGGGTCGCCCTTAGAGGTTGCTGCTCGTTTTGGTTGCATCGATACGGTTAATCTCTTACTGGACAGCGGTGCGGACGGTACCCCCGAAGCCTTGTATAGTGCAATTGAGGGTGGTCATTTAGGGGTGGTAAGGGTCTTGCTGGACCGCGTTGTAGAGATAGGCAAAAGGCTCCAGTCGGGCACACCAGCAATTCTGGAATCTGCAGCTTCCCTCGGCCACCTAGAGGTGGTAAAGCTCTTGCTGGAAAGAGGTGCCGATGTGAAAGGTAGTCCTAATGCCGTACCATTCGCAGCAAGTGGCGGCCATTTGGAAGTGGTAAAGCTCTTGCTGGACAACGGTGCCAGTGCGGGGGATAATCCTAAAGTCTTAATGTCTGCATTAACTAGCGGCCACCCGGAAGCGGAAGGGTTCCTCCTAGACAGTGGTGCCGACCCGAGAGGGGCCCCCGCGGCCAAAGGCGGCCATTCGGATGTGGTCAAGCCCTTGCTAGGTGACGGCGCCCTTATGGACGAACAAACAGAAATGATAGAACAGCTCCGTTCTATGCAGCTAAAGGGGGCCACTCGGAAGTAGTAAAGCTCCCATCGGAGAGGGATTGCGATGGAACTCCAAGCGGCGATATGTTCTTCTCAGACCCCTGTCAGGCCCCCAGACTAGGAAATCAAATACCGCAGAATCTCAGGGATAACGAATCGAACTGGAGTACTGGAATATTAGACTTCGGATTGGTCAAATGCCTGTTGAGCCTCAATCCGACAAAGCCAAAGCGTAACTTTTAGTCGTCTTGACCAATGGGTAAGTGGGATTTCAGCCCAGTCCGATTCGTTATTCCTGAATTCTGCGGTACTATAAGAACGAGAGATTAGTAAAATAGCATTTCCTAACTACTGATTATCATTTCACAACAAGAGGCCCAATACACGCCGTACCTTATAATGAGAGTTGACTGTAGCCCCAAGAATCCTACATAGCCTAATGGCCAAGTGGGAGCTAAGGATGGTTATACTGGAGTCATGGGACGGGAGTGGTCTATTTATTTTCTTAACTGGTCTTGGGGTACATGTATAGAGCGCTGAAGGCAATCAACTGCTTATTAGGCCTCAATGCTCAAGCTTGGCATCATGAAATGTCACTCGAAGCCCTCTTCCCTCCTAAACCTCACCAACAAACTCCACCTCATCCCCTATCTCTCATAAAAACACACCCATAACCAGAGTCGCCCAGAACCGCACACCAAAACACGATCTCGATCACCATCCGAGTGATACTTCATGATCCAATACCACATGCGTTGAGGGTTCGTGACCAACATATACACCCGTCATATCTACCTTATCAAGATGTATGCGCGGGGCCTAACCTGACGAAACATGACACGAGCACTTGTGGAACCCATCCCAGCTTCTGAATGGCAGACAATCTATAAATGTGGCTATGTACAGTAAAGTAAAACCCTCCCCTATGTAAGCCTACGAGGCACTATCGTGGAGTGAGAAGAAAAAAAAAAAAGAAGAGAACCCTATGTATAGCAAATGAGAAGAAGAAGTGGATGTTGGCGGCTTAGATATAGCGGGGGACGTCGAGCGGGGTAAGGGAGAGGTGCGGAGAGAAAATTTGATGGAGGCGGTGCACGGTGGGAATTCATGCAAGTGGAAACCAAGCGGTCCGTACTCATCAGCAGCTATAGGACAGGGAGAGATAGAGAAGCCCCAAAGAATCCAGAATAAAGCTCAGCCAGGTAACCTCAACCGACAGCACGGAGCTAATAAAAACAAACCGCAGATCGCCGCGCCCCTAAAAGAAACCAAAAGAAGGGAAGAAAGAAACAAAAAATAAAAATAAATTGAGGAATAAAAAATAATTAATATATATCCGCATAACCAAACCAGCCCACATCTACACCCGATTGTCCGGATCCGTTCCCCCAGCACCCGTCTCCTTCTTCCACATCAGAATCTCCATGAATGACTCTGCATCGCCATTATCCGGCCCCGGCGGGACTGCCACCTCGAATGGCGCCCCCCCTCTTGCCCTGGGCGGCACCCTTAACGAGCCCGACTGCGATGAGTGCGCCGACTGGGCTCGCGCTGGCTGTTTGGGGCCCGATTGCCGCCGGTCGAGATTTATTGACGGGACTGTAGCGCGCGATGGTCTTGTTGGTGCCCGCAGTAGCGTACGGGGTGGCTGTAGCTTGGATATTGATGCGGTACTGGATGTGGCGGTGGGTGGCCGGTCGATGATGGGTGGGAAGATGGAGTAGTTTGTTGTTGACCGGCCTCTGGTGCTTGGTGGTGGGGGCGGAGAGGTCGCCGCGGTGTTCTCCGACGTGGTGGGTGGGTTGCGGAGTCCGGCGATCATGTTATTGATCTCGTCTCCGAGCCGTCTGAAGCTGTGTGTGGTGTATTGGGAAAAGATGGACGGCGCACGGGAGGAGCGGCGGTCCCTGGAGTACTGGCTTGTGGGACTGATCGGGGTTCGGAGTATGGATATTGTTTCCCGCTCTGAATAGGTACTGATGGCGGGACTGTGGGGGATCTCGGAGATGGTATGCATGTCGTAGTAATCACTAATGATCGAGGCAAGTGCTGGGCGGCTGCTCATGGAGCGGTCATCACGGTTACCGTGGGGTTCACTGACCACGATACTTAACTCTTTCTCTAAAGCTGTTGGATGTCTGGGGACCCTCTCCAAGGATCTTATTTTCGGCGTAAATCCACCATCGATCTCTGCGGGTGTATTTCTGGTTCGCATGTAAATGTAAAAACTACCGGCAATTATTCCGCTAATGTTTGCTACAACAGTTGCTAATGTAGATGTGGAGTACTCAGGGCTGTCCTGGGCAGTCAAAACATAGTTTGGTACCATCAGAATCTAGGATTTAATCGAATAATTAGCCTATATTTCTCATTTTTCTTTCTGACCATTGATCGCCAAATCATACCCATTGGAAGACGCTGATAAGCATGAAATAAACCGTCCTGCCGGAAGCCATCTTCTCCTCTCTATCAATTGCAGCATTTTTGCTCAGGTGCATGAGAACCACACCGCCCATAAACACTGTAATGGGCAAAAGCGCAACCATGATACCAAGCCCGCCTGCAGAAAACTGGTCGACGAACGCCATCAGCTCTCCGTCACAGAAATCTTGAGAAGAATCCTCAGGCATTATTCGTGAAGGTATCCATGTCACCATCGTGAGAACAAGAGCAGCCAAAATGCAGTACATGATGGATTTTCCAGAGCGAGGTTGGAACCGGGGCTGGGAGAGAGCACGGATAGCAGTTTCAATGGTAAATGATAAGATGATATAAGGCGTTATCCATAGGGCTTCACCCACATCAGCCAATGATCAAAAAACCACAAAATCAAATCGAGAAAAGGCAAGCAACTCACCAACCCAAGCAACCTCCGAAAGATACCTGCAATTCCCTTGAAAAGGACTCATCCTCAATCCCTTCCCCTCTACCACCGCTAACATGGTTCCCTGCACAACTATTGTGATAGCCAACACAAGCGGGAACACATCGAACGCCGGAATCGCCCTCCACCATGCCTTCGAATCCCTATCTTGACCACTTCCCACAAGTCTCGCCTTTGATGACTCACTCCGACTTCCACTGGCCCTTTGATCCAAACTGTTCGCCCCATGTACCCGTATCCGCCCCATCTCTGCCAAACTACCACTCTTCCTCATACTCCTCCGCCTACACGCATCCCTCGCATCCAATAATATCCTCACTACCATCGCAGCCGCAGAAACAATATTCACCCCCGTCAACACCAATATTATAATCCGCACCTGCAGGCCAGCAATATTTGTGCGGCCCGACATCGTATCGCCCGGAGGAGGCCCGTCAGCCCTTGAATCCATTTTTGTCAAAAAGTAATAATAAAGAAAATGTGAATATAAAAGGGATTTTGTAAGAATAGAAAGTTAAAGACTCTGTCTTTAGGGGCCCCAAGCAGATGAGAACATGAACGCAATCCTTTTTCTCTTCCACTAGTTGATATATTGCTGATGGTCCGTGGTCGTTTTTTCGGCGTGTTATAGCGGTCTAACTGGGTTTCGGTTTTTTTTTGTCCCGGCAGGAAACAGCAGGTAATAGAAAGAATATAGTACTATTAGCAAAGGAGAGGAATTGTATTTGTTGCTATCAATCCCCAACCACCGCACAGCGGCCTAACCAACCAACTGCAGTTGAAGAGCCGGAAGAAATACCGGCCCAAATTGTAGGAGGCACGCAAAAAAAAAAAGAGCTGCAAAACGAAAAATTCAGGAAGAAAGGTTGGGTATATACAACTAGAGTAAGTTGCGGCGGGAACGCACTAGGTTTTACTGGCGAGTGTCGCCTCCAAGATTTTGGACAGCCACCAGCCGGAAACAGGACTGCATATACCTTGCATGCGTTATTGCCGCACTGACGGGCGGAAACCTCGACCAAAACTGCAAAGGCATCACTTGGGTCCCAGGTGAGGCCAGGGGGGGGGGTTGGTGGTGATACTATCGACCTATATGAACCTTATATTAAGGAGCTGGTGTGTAGATTGTGCAGAGCAGGGGCTTTTTCTGCGGGCAGAGGGCTATGTGCATGCAAGTACTAGAGTAGTAAGACTTGAAAGTAACCAGACAGATAGGTATAGTAAACTAATAAACAACAATTGTTTATGCAATCCCGTTCTGTGTGAACGTTGAAGACTTTGCAGCATGCACTTAATCTGAGCACTCTAGAGTAGTAGTAGAGTATCCGCATACCAGCCATCCATCCAGTCTCGTCCAGCCATTTTAATGGCTACATTCTGCGATACTACTTACATTCCTGGATCGCCAGTACGTAAGTACAGTGGCGCACCTACACCGAAACAAAAACCGATGGGGAGGCTGGTGGACTAGCAAAGAAAGTTAAGAGGAGGATGAATCTGGATGATGAGTTGAAAGTTTAACCGTCGCGAATCTCTCTTGGCGAAAGGGGCCTGATATTTATCCTGCCAAGACATGTGAACCACGCTATCCCACCCCCTCTGTCGACTATATAATTCCCTGCAGCTGCGCGTGCAGCAATAAAAAAACCGTCTAGGGAATCCTATATAGCTATGATTTATATAAAGGATACAAAAAAAGCTACTCGATGGTGCTGAGGCCCACCAAGTCCCTAACACAATGGCCAATGTTTGGACTCAGCGTCAATATGAATCCAGCACCACGGCGCGCATTTGATTCCTATAACTTAAAGAATGCTCCTATTCTACTTTTCCTTCTAGACCAATTTTCCGATCATCAAACCAAGGTCCAAACACGCTTGTCGGGTTCTGTCACATCCGATGATAGAGAACCGATGCAGCTCCTTCCCGAACCTAAAGATTAAACGCGGTTTCTACCTGGAGATTGAGTTTCGCGGGAAAGGCCCGCATGAAGGGCGGGATGGTGGAAGCGAGGAAATAAGCTCCTAGTTCTACATGTAGTTAAGTAAAGGAGAAAGAAGTTTTTGCTCCCGGCCCAAAGAAGCAATGGCGAAAACAAGAAAAAAACAAAATCGGGCCCCTCGGGCGCCTGGGCTCCTGAAAAACTTGTTACAGCTCCTTTTGTTATGTAAAATCTTACGTTAGTCGGTTTCTCTTGGGTGAGTTTCTACAAATACACAACTTATTAAGGGAGACCCATCCTCTGGTTTGACTAAACAGCCTGATATTGTGTTACGACCCTATTAAGACCACAAACCTAGTGACAGAATAAGAGCTACATGTACTGAAGAATATGACAGGATTGGCATCACTAGTGTAGAATATGCATACATATATTAAGGGAGAATTGTGGAAGGTGGCTTACTGTAAGGCACCAAAGGAAGTTTGTATATCTAGCCTTCCGTGGCCAAGGGATAGGGAATCTGCGGTGCGTGCTTACTTGAGCAAGTATCTAGTTCGCGATATATATATACATGTACTCCACTCTATTGTGATTTCGTGCATAAGCTTAAGCACTAAGCTCGTGAATATGTATTTCGAAAGATACGAGAATCTAGTATTAATTAGCAGGATATATTTATACAACCTAGACAACTTCTGGAATTATAGATTGAGAAGTGAGATATGTAGCGCGATATCGATCCCCCGAACCTCAAAAGAAGAAGGTTGCTCAAAAGAGTTCCCTGCGTTGCTCCGGTAAGAATAGTGCTAACTAGATGGAAATCCATTTCGAACACGACGGATCCAGGAACCAAGAACTTGCAACACCCGTGCCTTTAAGTTGCCGGGATAATTCCATGTGGTGTCTGAGAACCCAGTCCCAGTTTCCCAATGGCGGCGGAAACAAAACCAAAGGGACAATTTACCAAACACCACACGTAGTATGTCCAGTCATATGTGCTCATCCGTTCGTTCATCCTTCGACAAACAGTTTTTTCTTTCCGTTTACATAGCAAGCGAGCCGTCCCCCTCGATTAGTTATCCAAATGCAGGCTCTCAGATCGCCCACCCATAGAAAGAGCCTAAATCCCGTGAAAACCATCCCTGTACCACGTGTTTTAGGGGTTCTTGAAACGTTCGACGTTTAACAAGATGCAGGAACGGGACTCTCGTCACACTGGAGCACTACATACATACCTATCTAGCGGGTTCACGTCTTGAGTCAGGTTGTGGGCATTTTGCCGGAGCCGGGTTCGCTTGTGATGCATGCACGATGTTCAAGTCGTACTCTAAGACATACATAGACACTGTAATGATACTGCACTTCTAGCCGGTGCCGGTGTTGATTCCCACCAAAGAGTAGGTACTTATGTCAAGTTAAAAATGAAAGGCCTGTCATTGGAAACCAAAGTGGCGGTAACAATGTCAACGGTAACAGTCATGATAACTCACTCGTGATAATGAGTTGCAACAACTCTAGATATATGTAGTCATTTGTAGGGTAGAAAATTTTCAGCGACTTAGTAGGAACAATTTTTTCAGGGTGCAGCAGTCTCTCTGTTACACGCCCGCTTTGTTAGCTTCTGTATGTACCTGCATGTGCGGGGTCATGGCCGTAGAACGAAAAACAAAATAACTGCAATACCTACATACACTAGGCCGTACGCCAACGGCAGCGTGAAATAGATTGTCTACTCCGAGGCACAAATGTTTGGTTTTTTGTTCCTCATTCGCCGTCTTCGGGTTCCTTGCACGTGCATTTCCTAGGCAATTCCTAGCTTCTTAAAGAAACATCAGACGAACAGGTTATGATCTGTACTGTCGTTCACGGAGTGATGATGGATACTGGGTATTGACGGATCCACCAAAGAGAAACAGCCAAGCCTAGCTTATTTTCTCTCATTGGCCAAAATGCCCCTGTCTGTCAGCACCCAGTGTCCGTCAATACCCAGTGAGTGTCAGTAGTTCGCGTGGGTACATGTATGTAGCTAGGTATACTTGCAGCATGCCAGCAATGGCTGAATGCATGTCTGTACGTATTGATACACATGTCCCGCTTGGGTTTGCGAACTAGTACTAGGTACAGGAGCACCTAGAAGGTTAGTTTCAGAATAAGATCAGTGGCGTAAGTATTTCGTCATTTAGTAAACAGAAACTCCCTAAAGCCTGCGGACTTAACAGTTAAGAAAATAAGTTTATTTGATCGAGCCTAGCGTGTTGAGTTAAAAAAGTACAAGTATGGTGCCCAGAGTCTAAAACCCACGCCTCATTTCAAATCCCTAAGGCTTGTCACCACAACATAAAGACTGAAGCAAAACTATACTCCCATAAAGACAATCTAGGCCTAGGTGAATATAGCTTTATAATTATCGTGTTATTGTTGAGGAGTAGGCTAGTTTATGAATTTATTGCCGCCAAGAAAATTTCACTTGAGGTGTGCATGTGGGGATCATTAGCTATAGCTATATACATGTAGCTATACTCTTCCAATTTGGCTTTATTGAAGCCGAAAAATTTGCGGCTATGAAAAAACCTGCTCTTGCAGCTGGAGGACTACTCTATCAGGGGACCTACCCTTCCCGCCCCCATAGTACGGCTTCTACTCTCATGCTTAACTTCCCATATGCATCTGTTCCTTCCCAAATCGTGTCTTTTTGCGTCATGTCTCATGGTTTATATATTAATGGCCAAGTCTTGTGTCTACAGCCTTAGAGTACTTGGTAATAGAAGATATACGGCTTTAATTTATATTGTCTCATTGGATATAATTAGTGACATATATGTCTATCCATTGCCCCAACCAATTAACAGTCAATATCTCGGGAAATGAAGTATGTTACTAACTGAAGTTTCCTGCCAGCCGCATCACGATTGATCACTTTGGCCAATATCTGCCCTTTACTAACCATAATCAATTGGCATGTCGTCACTTACACAGAGACCACACTCTATAAGCGCTCTCACATATTCCATCACTCGCAACGCTCGTTGGATCACGCAGTTCACAAAACATTAGACTACCACCACCCTACCTACAGTGGCCCCCCCACTCGTGGTGGGTGAGTGCTAGAAAAGAATTATTACTAAACATTAAAACCTAGTAATATATAAATACCAGTACCTCATCCTAGAGATAACATACGTTCCATCTCGAGCTTAAGCTTGTATTCCTTCTCGAAACGCATCTTCCCGGCCCAAAACATTGGACGAAATGCTGCGCTACGCACATG
The DNA here is from genome assembly GCA_024713625.1 of Morchella sp. 2018-W30. Lineage (NCBI taxonomy): Eukaryota > Fungi > Ascomycota > Pezizomycetes > Pezizales > Morchellaceae > Morchella > Morchella sp. 2018-W30. Next base: position 1,575,893 of record JAMJEW010000007.1, on the reverse strand, counting down.
TCTCTTGAATGTTACATATAGTTTAGTTAGCTACTAATTAAACCTAACATCTCTTCGTTGGTGGTTACCATCGCAGTATATCAATATATATGCCCCAGGCTGCAAAGAGTTGTTGCCCATCGGCACAATGTAGCCCGAAGTTCTACGTTGAACACGTATAGAGGGCGTTATTAGGCTTGGTAGCGTAGTAAAAAAGTGTACGTTGCGGAAGTGAGAACGGCCTGGCGCTACTGGCGACAGGCTTTTGTGAACGTTGTTAATATTGTAACGGAGATGGAGAAATACATATGTAGTATAATATAATAGTCTTGTGCCCATCCCCTATTTTGGTGTGGTTGGAGATTTAGTATTTTATGTATTGAGCACACCACATAAAGAAATACCGATTGGGTCTGGGAACGAGACTAGTAGTATAACTCTAAAGGCCCGATTTAAGTGCCCCCATGTTACCCTGCAGGGTCGCCGCTTTAAAGCACAGCTGAAAAATTAAAATGCTACTTGTATTTCCCATATTCTGGACTGTCAGTCTAAGCTGTCTCGAGCTGCGTCTCTTGTAACTCAGGGTATGCATCTAGCAATTCGCGTCCTGCGAGCGACAGTCTCCACCGGACGCCCATTTGGGAATAACACCCTGCGATTTCTACTCCAACAACCTCATCCTCTGGCCCCATACAGAGGCACACGGGCATCCAGCTCCACACGGCCCCTAAAACCGCTCCAAATTCCTTCCAAATATGACTCGCCCAGCACCATCTTCGCTCTCTCCACGGCGGCCGGAAAGTCTGCAATTGCTGTAGTTCGGATTTCCGGGCCCGCCTGCATGGATGTACGTTCCCCTCCCACCTTGCGACTGAAATGATTACGACGCTGAGACCGCAGATCTTCGCCTCACTTTGCCCCTCCACGCTGCCCCCAAAACCCCGTCATGCAACCCTGCGCACTCTCTATAGACCGGATACTACAGAGATCCTCGACCCCGGCAGTATCATCCTCTTCTTCCCCGGCCCTCGCTCCGTCACGGGTGAAGACACACTCGAGCTACACCTCCACGGTGGACCGGCGATTGTCCGTGCTGTTCTCGGCGCGATTCCACAGGTACGCTCAAGTCATAAAATTGTCTATGCGGAGCCGGGAGAGTTTACGAGGAGGGCTTTCGCAAATGAGAGGTTGTCGCTCCCGCAGATTGAAGCGCTGGGGGACATACTCTCTGCTGCGACAGAGCAGCAGCGCATCCAATCCGTGCGGTCGTCAACATCAGGACTTTCGAAGCGATATGAGGAGTGGCGAGCGGCATTAATTTCTGCGAGGGGCGAGCTTGAGGCGCTGATTGACTTTTCTGAGGATCAGCAGTTTGAGACTAGTTCCAGCGAGCTTTTACGGAATGTCGTTGTGGCAGCCGAAGAGTTACTGGCTGTACTGAAGGGTCATGTGGCAAACGCAATGAAGGGAGAGATGCTCAGGAGTGGCATCAGTCTAGCGCTACTAGGTGCGCCAAATGCGGGGAAGAGCTCGCTGCTAAACCGCGTTGTGGGGAGGGAGGCGGTCATTGTCTCTGGTGAAGCAGGCACCACTAGAGATGTGGTCGATCTATCTGTGGACCTGGGCGGGTTCATGGTCGTTCTAGGGGACACCGCAGGTCTGCGGGTGGGTGATGTGGCGGAGGGCGTAGGTGAAATTGAGAAAGAGGGTATAAAGAGAGCCAGGAAACGTGTTATGGAGGGCGACGTAGTAGTTGTAGTTCTCTCAGTTGAAGGGACCGCTGATGGCCTGCAGATCAAAATATCTCCAGAGGTATCCGATGTTGTTCGTGAAGCAGAGGGCAAGGAGATCATCGTCGTCGTCAATAAGATAGATCTCCTCCCAGGGACTGCATTGCCCCAAGACGTCTTTAACAGAATCGCAACTTCTATACCTGGTTTACCATCCGGTAGAGTGTTTGGTATCTCCTGCACCGCTGAATCAGGAGCTGGGATCCAGGAGTTCCTGAATGGCCTCATTACCATCTTTAAAGAGATGACCTCGCCTGTCTCGTCGTCTTTGGCTTCGTCAGATAACTGGCATGAGTCGATAGGCGCAACGGAGCGCCAGCGCTTGCTTGTAGAGGAGTGTATTGAAGCCTTAAAGTCGTTTCTTGCACATACAAGCGCGGAGCTTGAAGAGGAGGTGGACGTAGTTGTTGCAGCAGAGGAATTGAGGATGGCTGCAGAGGCGCTGGCCAAAATCACAGGAAAAGGTGAGGGTGCCGGTGATGTAGAAGAGGTGCTGGGTGTTGTGTTTGAGAAGTTTTGTGTAGGCAAGTAAAGGCGAATGTGTAGACATAGGAGCCGGCATTTGCTGAGCATTGGTCCCGCGATAACAACGGGCTGGTTGTGTATGATTCTATTATCCGCTAGCATGTAGGGTCTCCTGTTTCCCAGTGGTTTAAAAACGGGAAAGGGATTCTCGATACGACTGGGTTTGAGCAATACCTTTTCGACCAAGATAGAAATAGGACCGCTTGTGATTATTGACCTTGGGACTTTCTAGGCTCCTTTAATTCTCCCTATTAGTCAATCGCATACATGTAGTGTAGCTATAATAGCTATAGTGGCCGTATCGAACTGCTATATTTGCAACGTCCTGAGCCTCTAGAATGACTCTCGATACATGCTTAAGCATTTCTAGCCCTTGCTGAGAGGGAGCTGAAGAAGGAAGATGCCTCTGTCGACGTCAGAATCGTGGCTATATAGTCAGCATCCCGATAACACCCGCTAGTCTCCTATTTCTCGCCCCGCATTTTAAGTTTACCACTCCCCGCTACTTTTGAGGACGAAGAAGAGGCCCATGAGCTGACGTTTCTATTTCATGACCCTTATCGTAAAATAGCGTCATCAGAAATCACTCGGTTTGTCAGAGCTTCCCCTTAATTTTGGGTTAATTCATTTTGCTACACCTCTGGATTCTAGACTACTATATTATATGTACTTCGGGTGTAGAGGTAAGTGAGAAGAAACCCTTCACGCAAACTTGGCAGCTTGGTGTCTTCTCACTTACCCCTACACCCGAAGTACATAATTAGTAGTAGCCTATACAAGGTCAAGTATAATTTTCTCCTGTGGTCTCCAGTTACCTAAACATGTGGTGGGTAATGCTAAACACTAGAGTATATGGTGCGGTAAATGTGTCAAAAGTAATTTTGCCAATGGTGGTACCGGTGGTGAAAATAATACCCACATTTATACCTTAAAAATGGATAAAAGCACAGACCTTCTGGCCAAAAGGGGCTATATAATGCCAATTATATTATATAATGCCAATCATATAGGAATATTGTCCACCGGTGGGGAAATTCTCCACTGGTGGCAGGTATTTTACCACTGGTGGGAAAGCTTTATAAGTGTTGGCATTAATTCTTGAATATTCACTAATGTAGCATAAAGACTGAAACTTAGCATTTATACTGGCACAAAGACTAAAATTCAGCACTGATACCACCGGTGGTAAATAATTTATCAACCGTTGGTAAAATTACTTTTGACACGTTTACCGCTCCATAATCACTATTCATGACTGGATCTGGCCAGCTCAGTTGGGCTACACACAAGTACCTATATATACAAGCTCAGTTCTAAGCCACAAGCATAGAACACCCACTCTTTCTAAACAATTAAAATATGGTCTGTGTTATGTTTGGGTGTTAGATCTATTGGAGCATTAGAACATTTGTGTTTCTGGTCTATATTAAACGCTACGCATACGGTCGCGGTCACTGTTGATACAGGAAGTTATGATATACATCAACGTTTGGGAAAAAAAAAAAAAAGGAATCCCCGCCGGTGGTGTATGGTGCGGTAAGTGTGTCAAAACTAATTTTACCTTCGGTAGTATAAGCACTGAATTTTAGTCTTTATGCTGCGCTATACTACATTTATTATTAGTGCTAATACTTATGAAGGTTTCCTACCGGTGGTGAAATGCCTAGTGAAATTCCCACCAGCGGCATTATATAGCCCCCTTTGGCTAAAGGGTCTGTGCTTTTATCTAGTGGTGTTCGCTTGATCATAAGAGGTCACTCGTCACATTACTCAGTCGTTAATTAAGAAGTCCAAGCTTTTGGTTGCAACGATATCCGAAATGCGTGAGTATCTTCACGACAAATATCAGCTTGATAGTATTCTTGGTCTTCGAGAATTATGGCTACTAAGTTGACCCTAAGATAAAAATCTCATTTTCATCGTGCTCCGCAGATCTAGGCCATTCTAAATCTTGTGTTAATGAGGGAAATAGATTTTTAGCGTGTATTATGTATCATTCCTGGGTATATCTGAGATCGGTTAGGCCAAGATTTGCCATCAAGCGACGTCGTCTTAAGAAAAGAGCCGCAACACCTATTAATGCTCCGAGTCCCGGTAAAAGTCTTTTACCCTCAACAACTTCAATCGCTCCCATCTCGGAAAAATGGCTCCTCAACAAGCAGCAGCTGCTGCTGGCGATCAGACAGAGGGTGGCTTTCAAGTGTGTATTCCAATTTCCCTGAATATTATGGCTTTACCTCTAACATTGCCCCATAGTCTACACTTAGGTCAGCCCTCAATGGTGTTCTCATCTTCGTAGCTGTCCAGAGCGCGTTCAGTAGGTTCCATCATCCTACACGAATAATTAGTATCTAACTTAATTAGAATATTTTGCCCCTCAGCAATCCGCAAATGTTAATACCGCGCCTCCGTCTACATTCGATAAAGGTACGAATACGGTCGGTCGGAATGATCCAAGCTATCGATACATCCCCGAGAAAGCTTTCTCACTTTGGCCAACGGATGCCCCGATGGATGTATCCATTTATGTTAATGAACATCTCGCGCTGCCACCTTTCGCCGATCCTATAATGACAGAATCACTCATTTTTAGCGAAAAGGAATGGCATCTTGATGACCCCCAAGACGCCCGAAGTGTCACCGTCGATATTCCCTTCTCCGAGCGGGTCCAGAACAATGGGTCTCTTTTCGCGCATATTTTTGTTTCGCGTTCTGGAGCTACCGCAGATCCTTATGATGCAGCTTATGACCCGTCGAAGACATTTCGGATTGTTAAATTGTTGACTAGATACGCGCCGAAAAAGAAGGTGGTAAAGACAAAGAAATTAATTGGTCGTAGTGAGGACGAGGAAGAAGCTGATGAAGAGCTTCCTCCCGTTCCCGATGCTGGCCCTACAATTTCTAGTTACTGGCACTCAAACTTGACGCTGGATGTTGTGAGCAACACTGGTGTTTTGAGTTATAATACCCTTCCGCCACCATTGAGACAGCATGTAGTTCTTGAAGCGACTGGCGCTAGAGATGAAACCGGAAGAAATGGTTGGTATTATCCAGTCTTCTTTATCAACGACTTCTGGTTGTTGAAGGAACACATGGTTGAGATCAATAGCACCGTCAGGTACGTACCCTATTAACATCTTGCTTGTGATATACTAATTACGATTTCTAGATCTCTCCCAATGCATATTAACCTGGGTCCTACCCCCTTCTGGAAATTTCAAATTTACGCTTCCCTCGATGCCTCCTTCAAGCAACAAGCCGCGCAGCCTGGTCTTGGTGGTGGCGCCAACACTGGTGCCGAGCTTGAGGAATTCAAACGAGTACTCATGGAGACCAACATTTATCTTCTCGGAACCACCGCAATTGTTTCCCTCCTTCACACGGTCTTCGAGATGCTTGCCTTTAAGAGTGATATCTCTCACTGGCGTAATAAGAAAGACAATGTTGGTATTAGTGTCCGCACGATCCTTGCAAACGTATTCATGCAAGCTGTTATTTTTCTATACCTTCTTGACAACTCTGAAGGCACCTCCTGGATGATTCTCTTTGGCCAAGGAATGGGCATTATCTTGGAGGCATGGAAGATCACCCGTATGGTCGATGTCAAAATCCAGGCCGTGGACTCTGTCATACCATACCGGATAAGATTCGAGGATAAACATAAACTCTCGTCCCTTGAGAAGGAAACTAAGGAATATGACGAGGAGGCGTTCAAGTACCTCTACTGGGTCGCCGTTCCTCTTTTGGCTGCTTATGCAGTATACTCGCTTATGTATGATACCCATAAGAGCTGGTATAGTTTTATTATTACGACACTCGTCGGAAGTGTCTACGCCTATGGATTTTTGATGATGGTACCAAGTTTGTACATCAATTACAGACTGAAGAGTGTCGCGCACATGCCCAGGAAGACTATGGTTTACAAGCTCTTGAATACGTTAGTACTAATCACCCCTCACGCACCTTTAAACAAGGCTAATTATCCCCACAGCTTCATTGACGACCTCTTTGCATTCACGATCAAGATGCCAACCCTCCACCGCCTCGCCACCCTCCGTGACGATGTTATCTACTTCATCGCCCTCTACCAAGCCTGGATCTACCGTGTAGACTACCGCCGTGTGAACGAATTTGGCCAGGTAGGCGACGAGGCCGTCGAGGTTGACGATAAGACCAAGGAGAAGCTCGATGAGGAACTCTTGAAGTCCGAGTCTATTGACGTGGCACCCAGTGGTAGCGCAACCGGCGCAGAGAAAGCCAAGGGTGGTAAGAAGAGGAAGTAAGCTATTTTAGTAATGTGTGTAGGCAAGGGGTGGGTGGTAGTAGTATCCTAAAGTTCATGCGAAATGATTTATGATTTGGAAGGGTTTGTACGGATACCTGTAGTTCTAGCCGGTTGGGTGTTGTTGAAAATAAACATATCTGTGCTCGAAGTTGAATTTGTATAGAGCAACTTGGTAAAGGCCTACTTCAATTTATAGAATAGTTGTCTACGGGACTTGGTCATACTCGCCAAAACCTAAAAATATCAACAGACTTTTTCTTCGGGCGGGTAAAGTAGAAGTATCTTATATATAGTACATGTACATTTGTATAGTGATATATATCGCGAACTAATACTGGGTGCAATTAGGCTAGGCTCGGAGGCGATAGTGGAATTATATTAATCAATCAATCCATCCATCATTGCAATATCCGTAAACTATAATGGACCGAGTGATAGATTGTGATAGTTGGAAGGGATGGTTGCTAATAATCTATCTATTCTAATCTACTCAATAAATACATCTATAAACTCTACCTACGCCTACTCTAACTCCTTTCATCCACCGCCTCCCCACCCACAACCCCTCTACACAATTCACCCACGACCCTGCCTCCCAGCACCGTCTCGTCTACAATCCCCTCCACATGCTCCGGCTCGACCCTACCGTACCACACACCTAGACCATCCCCCTTCTCCCCCTCCCGCGGTGGTAAATATACCACAATATTCCCCGCGAACTTATGCCCGCTCAAATGGCTGGTACACGCCACCTCGACGCTCCCCAGTAGCCCCCGCGCCTTGAGCACGGCATCGAACTGCGCCACCAGCGCCGGCGCAACAAGCCCGCAGCGCGCATCCCGCGACGTATGCGAGCAGACGAGGATTATCGTCTTGGGGACCCTTCTTGCCTGCAGCAGCCCGGCTGCAGCAGCGGCGGTGTCGCCGCCTCCAGGTAGGAGGTATCCTTTCAGCAGCGCGGTGACGGCCTCCGTGGTGTGCGGGATGCGCGGGATGTAAACGTTCCCTGGGAAGATGTAGGCGGAGTCTGCGTCCTCCGAGTCAGGGGTGAAGGACGAGTTTGTCACCAGCGTGGGCGCGAACGGGTCGCGGAGGCCGTGTGCGGCGGCGACAGACTTGACCTGTTGGGCGAGGCCGCCGTCGCCGTCGAGCTCGATCTTGGATGCCCAATCTTTGCGGGAGGTGGAGATGAGTAGGTGGCGGTGGTAGCGCGGGAGGGCGCCGGCGAGGGGCGTGGTGCGGTCGATATCGAGGGAGAGGGTGGCGGCGGGGGAGGGGACGCAGGAGCAGGTGGGGGGTGGACAGGTGGCGGTTATGGGGAGGGGAGAGGAGAGGCGCTGTTGTAGGGTGGGCGTGGTGGGTGTGTTTGTGGGGATGGGGATACGTGTGGCGAGGGAGCGGTGGGCGGTGGTGTGTAGGCGGGCGGCGGGGCGGCCGAGACGGGGGCGGAGACGGAGACGGAGTCGGAGTGGCATGATGGGTGTTGGCTTATCAGATGATTTGATTGGAGGTGAGTGAGAATGTATGATGGGTGGGATGGAAAGCCCAGACGCCGAGAGCAAGCGTCTTGTCTTGTAGTGTGCCAAGTTCTTGTGTGGGGAGGGTAACTCCTGTTTAACAACAAAGGACAACCCTGTAAGTTGCCTGTGCTCGACAGGCAGGGTAACGTAAGAACATAACGGGGCCCACCAACAAAATGCAAATGAAGTTCTGTCTCACCTTACCCCCCGCGCGTGATTGAGCAAGTGCCCAGGATTACAGCTGTATGTAGTAGAGAGTGTAGAGTACACTAACTTTGCCCGCAAATCATTGACACCCCGTTCTGTGTAGAAGAGTAGAAGTATGTACATGTAGGTACGAGTAACAATCTATCTGTCCACTCAGCTCTTCTCTCTCTCTCTCTCTCCCCCCCACCCCATTACTCTACACCCACTGCACGCACCACCAACCACTCACACGACAGCTATGGTCTGAGTCCCAAACTGCTCAAACTGCAGGCTACCAAATCACTAAAACAGAGAACGACTCTCTCTCTTCATCAAGACTCGGGATAGTTCTGAATTCAGCTACTACTACTACTATTACTAGTCTACATATATATATACATACAACTCATAACCATCCATGAGGTCCACGCCCAACACCTCCCAACAACCCCCACCTCCCTACACTATGAACTCTCTCCCCCCCAACCCAGGTGGCAGCAGCAACAGTAATAGCAACAGTAACGGCAGCAGTGGCAATAGCTCCGACCTTACTTCACGCCTCTCCCTCGATACCAGCAAGCTTCCCTCAAACTCTCAAACCACTCAGCAGCAACAGCAGCAACAGCAAGACCCCACAGACTCCCTCAGCCTCCAGCAGCTCCGCCGCGTCGCAATGGACCTCGGGAAAGCAAAGACCCCTGACTACACCTTCGTCTACGACACCTCCGACACACTATCTGCTGAGCTCTCAGAGTGGTTTACCTACAGCGCGGACACGTACGCGCTGATCCTGTCGTCGCAAGCTACGTTTGAGCGTACCTATTCTCCACTCTCAGCGCCGCCGCATCAGTCTGCCGCCGCCGCGGCGGCGGCACAAAAGACAGAGCCGAGGTGGAACACGAGTAAGGACGTGAAGCGCCGGCGGTTTATTGCGAGGTGTGCAGACTTGCTTGAGAGCACGGACATGGAGCAGAGGATAGTGGGTCTCGAGGGGCTATTCTATGTTGTGCAGGGGTGCTTTGGGGAGGTTCGCGGTGGAGAGGAAGAGCAGCTGTGGCGCATTGAGAAGAATGTGGCGCTAGTTAGGGCTGCTGGCGTTGTCGAGAGGGTGTTTAATTGTGTCCGTGGTAGCGTGGACAGGGAGTGGGGATTTGTGGAGAAGGTGGTAGCGCTGGGAAAGTTGGAGGAGGCGGGGATGGCGGAGAGGGAGGTCACGATGAAGGAGTTGAGGGTGGCGCTCAGCGTGTTGTACTTCTTGATAGAGGTAACTCGGCGGAGGGACTCGGCGCCGGGGGTCCATCCGGGGGAGGATGTAGAGCAGGAGAGTCTCCGGAGCGAGTGTACGGATCTGCCAGTGCCTGGTGGGCTGTTGGGATTTTTGGCGGCGACGCTGTCGCGCCTCCGGTGGACGGACGACGATACGACCATGCTCCCGCTCCATGCCCTCCTAAGTCTCACATGGAAGACGCTCCTCCTTACATTCGGCTCCGCCGAACATCATCTCCCCGCCGTAAAACGGTTCGCCCGAGTCGTTGCAGGTCTCGCCCCCGAAGTCGACAAGAAAGAGATCACCGCCTCGCCCCTCGACTACCAGAGCTTCCGAAATGACATCATCGCCAAATACCCCGTCTATGATCCCCCGCGCTGCGCCTTCCCCTTTGACCTATCATCGAGCTCCGCATCCTTCCTACCTACTGTTGCCTCCACGCCGCCGCGCACAGAGACTACCGGCGTTGATGCCGTGGCCGCTGCCGGCTCGATCTTGGAGAAGGCGGTGCATATTGCGACACCGGCGCCATCACCCCCACCATCACCCGGGGGTGGAAAGGGTGGGAAGAAGCAGAACTATCAGACCAATAATAACTTCCCATTTCTGTACCCTTCCGGTGATGGCGATGGGGGTAGTGGAGGCTGCTGGTGGAAGGAGGAGTGCGAGTTGGGGGTGCCGGCAAGTATTAAGGAGGCTGGAGAGCTGTTTGCTGGTAGGGTGAGGAGTACTCTGGCGATGAGGCAGCTGTGGAGTGAGAAGGAGGCATACGAGAGGTACGAGAGAGGGTGGGATGTGGATTTGGAGGAAAAGGCGCCTAAGGTGGATGAGGAGGAAGGAGGCAGGGAGAAGAGGTGGGAGGAGAAGAGGCTAGAGGCGGTGGAGGAGCTTTTTGTACGTGTTTTTCTGGTTGCTTTTGTGTTTGTGGTGGGTGAAAACTAATATCAGATATGGGTATAGAAAGTGGCATTACCGCAGCTACAGTCGTTGGTGATTGTTATGCTGAAGGTTATATTGGCCACTGTTACGGCGCCGCCACTGCAGGGGCCTCCGCCGATGCAACAGCAGGGACAGCAGATCTCGTTCGCAGACCAGGACAATGGGAGAGGTTTGTTAAATTTTGTTTGCTTCTTATTCCTCGCTATTGCTAACAATCAATAAGATGAAAAAGTGGACTTTGGCGCTAGCATCAAGAGCTCATGGAACATTTTTGGCCGCAACACCCAGGAACAGACCAAACTTGCTAACGCCAATGCCAACAACACCAAGGCCTCCGGCGAAGAGGGCCAGCCTGATCTCAACCTCAACCACAAGATTTGGGAAGAAGAGAAGGAGGCAGAAGAGAAGCGGCGCGATGCCCCGCGTATGCGCGAGATCAACAGCAAGTCCGTTAGTGCCATATTGCTGAGCCTGCTAAAATGGTTCCGAGTCTCTCGTATGTTTAACCCACCACCCGAGTGACCTCTCATGACGCACAGCATATATTAATAGTGGTGTAGATGTCCTCAAGTTTGAGTACCTCACGCAGCTCCTGCTGGACTCCAACTATCTCCCTCTCGTCCTAAAACTCTTCAACCAGCACGATACTGTTATAATGGTGACCACGCGCACCGATCGCCCGGAAATGTCCTACTGGACCTTCTGCGCAACACACTCCCTCTCCCCACCACCCCCACCTCCGACTCTCCCGCCTCTCCGCACCCCGGACTCCTCACCCGACTCTGCCTGTCCCCCACCAATCCCGAAATTCCCCCCACACACCACCCACCCCCAAACCCAACCACCTAACCACCCCACGCCCCCCACCCCCGACCCGTCAACCCTCTTCTCCTGGCGCCCCTTCTACACCTCCATCACGCTCCTCCGCACCCTCCAAAAAACAGTCAAATCCAAAGCCCACCGCAACCTCTCCCTCGTCACCTTCAAGTCCTCCGCCATCCTCCGCAAGCCCCTGAAATGTTCCCACCCCCTCCTGCGCCTCTACACGCTCAAGCTCTTCAAGGGCCAGGTCCCCTACTGCGGGCGCAAGTGGCGCCAGAGCAACATGCGCGTCATCACAAACATATACCTGCACTGCAGGCCCGAGCTGAGGGACGACTGGCTCGCCGGGGGCGACGTTGACGGCGAGGTCGAGGAGAGCATGCCCGTCGAGATGGCCATCAGGGCGCTGTGCAGGTTCTACTGCGTGAGGAGGTGGCCGAAGGAGATGGGGGTGGCAACGGGAGAGGGCGGGGAGACGGGCGCGTGGGGTGAGAGGGACTTTTTTGGCAGGGAGGTTGGCGCGGGGTGGGGAGTTGGGGGGGAGGAGGAGGGGGAATGGGCGTGATTGTCATGGTGATGTTTTGTTTTGCTTTGTTTTTTGTTTTGTATTTTTTAGGATTTTCCTCTGTTTTGTTGTCGTAGATATTGGATGTTTTTAAGTAGATCTGATGTGATGTTCTGTTCGGTTTTGGGGGGGGGGAGGGGGGTGTAAATAGAATAACTATACCAATAACCATAGCGATAACAAATACCAATATACAAAACATAACATATAACACATAACCATAGCAGCACCCTAACCGTGCATACCGCAGCCTGCCATGGAGCAAATAAAGAAAGGACACAAAAAGACACACAATAAGCCATCCGCTTTGCCATAGCCCACCTGCATGCATGCATGGAGTATCAATCAATTCAAGCCATCCACGCGCGAGGGGACACAACCACCAAAGCTAGAGAGAGGATAAAGTACTCGGCCAGCTCCAACTATGTGTATGTGAGGCCAGTCCTCCTCTTCCCTGTCTCTTTAGTGAGCCATCTACTCTTCACTTGTGTATATATATATACGCAAACCCGCCAGTCCCATACACGCGCACAAACCTAGCAAGCTAATCGAGTGATACCCTATGACTCGGAGTTACAGTTACCAAAGGTGTGCATTCCTACTAACTACAAGTAAGTAATAGTAGTTTTCCCAATCGGGGGTGGCTACTAATCATACCGAGTCCTAGCGCCGTTCATGGTGAGACATTTCAGCTACGCTACTACTGATTACTACTTGTTTATTTGGTACGCTGTCTTGGCTCTAGGTCTCTAGGGGTTGCTGGCTTGGTGCGGTGGTTTCATAGTATGGGCTTGCATGGCCAAGCACTGCAGCAATTGTTGGTTTGGGCTAGCTGTTACTACTATTACTACTGCTACTGATGTTTCGGTTTTGGTTGTTGCTGATTAATGCTAATTGGATGCTATTTACTTACAAGTACTTGCGCTTAGTCGCTGAGGGAGCTCATATAGTACTACATCCATGCTATCAGCACGGGATGGGAAGTAGGGGGAGGAGGGGGGGGGGGTACTTACTGTGATGACCGCGGTGTCATCCTCGTTCTCGGTTAGGTACACATACACGACGAGGGCAAAATCATTCATGAAGCCTTCCTCATCAGCACCGGCCCACAATCACAGCATAGCACACAAGAGGGTGAAAAGAGGAAGAAAGAGACTCACAAGCAACAACACTCTTCGCCACCCCCCCACACTTCAACACCCTCGCCCAATCCCTCCCATTCACCGTAACCCCCGCCCATCCCTCCTCACCCTCTTGCGTCCCCCTTTCCTCCTCCCTCTCCCCCTCTTGTTGCCCATCACCCGCCGTCTTCAACCCAACCCACACACTCTCCACCTTCACCTCCTCGCTGCCCACCCCCATCCTAAACTTACCCCCTTCCTCCCCGCCCTTCGCCTCCAGCCTCACCCTCCCCTTCTCCCCGTCCACCCTCACCATCCTCTCCGCCACGCCCCTCACGCTCCCCAGCGGCGGCAGCACCACGCTCACATCCGGCGGCGGGACCTCCGGCTCCCGGGTCCCCGCGACCGTCGCGGGCGCCAGAACACGCACGGGGATCTCCTGCGTGACGAGGGTTGACGCCGAGGAGGCCGTGGTCACGGTGAGGGCGAGGATGGGCACGTTGTCGGCGGCGCGCTTCGTGAGGCGGAGGGTGGCGGAGGGTGCGGTGGCGCAGGAGCGGAGGGCGCGGAGGAGGACGGGGAGGGGGAGTTCGAGGTTTATGGTGTTGGCGGAGGCGGAGGTAATGATGTAGGCGCTAAAGATGATTTCCTATGGGCAGGTTAATGGTATGTATAGAGGAGGAGGAGGAGGAGGAGGGTACTTTGGAGAGTGTACTGTAGATAAGTAGTTAGTGAGTGGGTGTTCTTGGGGTAATGGAAGGGATGAGACTTACGCAAAGACCTTGACTCCAGATTCCTGCAGAAGCGTGAAGTGGACTTGATCTTCATCCAGCTTCAGCCAGGCGACCTTCGAGACTGAGCTGAGGCATGATACGAGCTCTGAAATTAACTACTTGTAAGTCTAAATCCAGCTAGTCAGATGCAATGGGGGTATTTGAATATAGCTTACTTGTGAGGGTCGTGATGTTTGTGATTTCTGTCTTGAAGCGCATTGTGACTGTGTTAGTTGTAGCAGCAGGAGAGATGTCAATATACTAACAGTAGTGGGGCCCGAGACATGTGCTTACAGGGTAGTTTGTGTTGCACAACATCGCCAAGAACCCCGGCTAGTGGCTTTAACTTCCAACACCTGGCTGGATACATGTAGCTAGATATCGAAAAGTCAAGTATATCTACAACCACATTCTGTCATTTCAGCTATATACCACCCCACGACACGGAAAACAATGTCGGTACTCCTTCCCCGTACCCTCCGCCACACACGGTGCCTCCTCCCTTCACAATCCCTCCCAAAACCAACCACGGTCAAGTACAGCACCACCGCCGCACCCCCGTCCAGCCGTCAATCCCGGGCCCTCAAGCTCGCCGCTGCCACCGCAACCCTCACCGCCCTTCTCGGCGGCGCCTACACCTTCACAACTCCCGGCACCCCTAGCACTCTCAACCCAACCACATTCACCCCTTACACCCTAACCACAACCCCCATCACCGACGTCCCCACACCCACCCGCATCTTCACGCTGACACCCCAATCCCCACCCTCCTCCTCCGCCACCAGCCACCTCCCAATAACATCCGGCATCCTCTCCCTACAAATCAAGCAGCCCCAGCTCCAGATCGCACGCTCCTACACGCCCCTCCCACCCCCGCCGCACAGCACCGGCACCCCCGGCACCATCCGCCTCCTCATCAAGAAGGAGCCCGGCGGCGAGATGTCGCGCTACCTGTACTCGCAGCGCGAGGGCGCTACGGTCGAGCTGCGCGGCCCACATACAGACTATGCATACACCGCGGCCGACCTGCGCGGCGACCGGAACGTTGTTTTCTTCGCTGGTGGGACGGGGATTGCGCCGGCGTTGCAGGTGGCGGTAGGGTTGGGTGGGAGGACGGAGGTGCTGTGGGCGGTGAGACGGCGGGAGGAGACGGAGGGGCCGATGAAAGCAGTGGTGGAGGGGGTGGTGAGGGAGGCGGGTGGTAGGGTCTCCGTAAAGGTGTTTGTGGACGCGGAGGGGGGGATCCAGATGAAGGATGTGGAGAGTGCCGTGCAGGGGAGGATAAAGGTATTTATATCCGGGCCGGAGGGGTTCATTGGCTGGATTGCGGGGCCGAAGGAGTTTAGGGACGGGAGGGAGGAGCAGGGGGCTGTGGGGGGGATGGTTGGGGCGGTGTTGAGGAGGAGGGGTGGTGATGTGGAGGTGTTAAAGTTGTAAGTAGAATAGCCTTAGTAGTCTCGGAATTTGTTAATCACCCCTATTTGTATTTATATTGCCTTGTGATGTATATATATATATAATCAAACTTTAGAGTCTATTCAAGTATTTTTACTATGCTACTATTAAGATGTTAGAATTCTTAAATAGGTAAATATATCATTGGCACCTATTAATAAAACCCTCATAATTATTCGTCAAAATAAATTGCTAGGTAATTCATTAACAGTAGAGAAGAGATTAATAACTAGTTAAGGGCAAGGTATAGCCATTATTGAAAAAAGAAAAAAAGAATGAAAAAAAAAACAGAATGAAAAGCCTAAGTCATCAAATACTAAAAAGCGTAGTTGATAGCGCTTTTTTGACTTACTGTTGGCTTGAAATTCATCTTATGTAGGAATAGCTTGGTATGTAGAACGCTCATAGAGCGGACAGCATCCTCCAGCTTTATCACGCAAGATATATTGATTTCGCTTGCTCCTGTTGTGAGAAAGAGACATTAATATCTTACCAATTGGAAGTGAATCAGCTATTATTGCACTTACCTTGCGAAATCATCTCAACATTCACACCCTCGTTCGCTAATGTAGAAAACATGCAACTAGCAACACCAACGAGACGCTTCATCTGCCTTCCTATTAATGAGACGATCGCAAGGTCCCTGATCAATTCGACACTCCCATGTTGCTTGAGATCTTTAATTGCCCCCCTCAAACGATCCTCAGTAAACTTCGAGCCCACAGCTACCGAGACGTGTGTTTCCGAAGTGGAAACAAGGTCTATCATGAGTTCGTATTTGTTCAGGATTGAGAATACGGCGGCGAAAAATCCACATGATAGGTGCCTTTTCTGTGAGTCGATGCTAAGCACAGTAATTCCAGTTTTTATGGTGATGGCTGTTGGTGCTTTAGGGACCCCTTTTTGAAACTGTTCCTCTGAACTGGCAGCGATGCTGTTGCAAACCACAGTTCCGTTACTTTTTGGGTTGTGAATATTCCTAAAGTTGATCGGGATGTTGGCCTTAGCGACTAATTCCATCGCAAATGGGTAGATCATCTGGTATTGCCTTAGTTTTGCTACACTCGGGAATTAATCAAATCACAAGGAGAGTGGCCAACCTGTATTCCGTACTGCAACATCTCTGCAGCTTCATCTCCCGTTATGATGGGGATCAACTGAGCAGTTGAGCATATCTTTGGGTCGGCTGTGAAAATCCCATCCACCTCTTTCCATATCTTCAATTCCTTTGCCTCCAAGCCGACTGCCAATACTGCTGCAGAAAGATCGCCGTAATCTCTTCCCGCGGATAAACCTTGTACATTGCCGAAATACCCTGATTTTATCAGACATCTATTCCCATATATATCAATCAATGATGGGAAATCTCACCAGTAACTACAGTTACTTTCTGTTCGCATTCTTTTACTTGTCTTGTTAATTCTTGGCCCACAAAATCGCAAAGCTCCTGGCCTAGCACATTTTTGCCCGGGTATGAAGTGTTGACAATCCCCTCTGGATTGATGTACTCGCAGTCAATTCCCTATGTTACTCAAGTCAACCTGTGATTCTCTTAGCCTGTGTAAGAATGTACTAACCCGGTCCTGTAAGATCGAGGTCATCAATATGCAACTTAGTCGGTCCCTGACGCCAAGGATTATATCCTTTGTTCTAGGATTCATTTTGCCAAGTATCTGCAGTAACAAAAGGCATGAGTTACATTTTTAGGGCTGGAAGATGTTGATCTCTCACCTGCGAAGCTCCTATTAACCTTGTAACCAAGCTACATTCATCCATGATCTCTTCTTTGAGATGTTCTAGCTTCTCCGCCGAGCTTATCAGTTCGCCGGCCACCCGGATATGGTCTTCTTCGATAGCCTCAAAGAGTGCTAAATATTCTTCGGATTCGCGGGTCATTGAAGCTTCGACTACCGAGTTCAACCTAAATCAGTATAGTTAGCTTCCGGTAATAAACGGCATGGACTCGTTTTATCCGTACTGGCGAGTCATATCTCTGTTTGCGCTATCTCCCATCCTCATTGCAGAACACACAACAACTTGTCTATTATTCAATACTCCTGGTCTGCCCAAATCAGTAGGACTTCGGGAGGATACAGAAATACGGAATATTAACGAACTTGATGATGTCCTCCACAATCCCTACACCAAACTTCCCGATGCACATACTGTCAAACCTGTGAACAACCCAACCAATTGAGGCTTGTTGACACGAAATAATTTCCGACTCCCCAGTACCGACAGTCATCGAAGGCATTCTTCAATTAAAGAGACGAGAAAGGGGTTGTTGTTTAGAGGGGGCGGTTGATGGTTCTGTAAATCAATCTACCACTCAGGAGCAAGTTGGCGTAGAACGAAGTAGAAAAACTGTCTTTAAAATCCGAGTAACGACCTTGATATGTATTGAAGGGGGCGACACCCCAGATAACCAGAACATTTATGTACCTCGTGGGAGCTCTGGGCCCAATAGAATATCTCTGATACACACGGCCTTGGCGGCAATCTTGTGGCTGTTTGACATGAAACATCACTCGTGATCACTTGGCCCAGTTCCGGGTGAAAGAGCCTACTAGATGCCACCTAGCTGATAATCCTTTTTGGTATATGTTAGGCGTGGGCCACATTCAAGGTCACGAGCCGCGCTCGGATTCCAGAAGGATAAATCTCCGTCCCAAGCCGAAAGTGGTCTGTGCTCAGATATAGTGATAATTCGCCGGATTCGAACGGCAGCGGCCCGTTTAGTGCAAATTGATGCATAATCTATTGACGCAAGGGCAGGAATCACACCGTATTAATACTCAGGTTCTCAACAAGAGCTTATCGCTTCGGACTTGGAATTTACCTCACTTTCTCGTACACGCGATCGATAGTCTGGTAGTGTAGTACATCACACGTACTTACATGTAAGGGAATACCGGCCTTATACCTGGTATGTACCGACCCCACGAAACTTCAAGTTGGGTGAAGCGATGATACAGAGTACCAACAGCTGAGTTTAAAAAAAAAAAAGATGGAGTTGTTTCATTCAGAAACTAACAAAAAAATACATGCGATAACGCTCATAAGTCTAATATTTAAACACACCTAACGGGGATATTATTCCTTAGGTATATCTGCCCCCAAGCTCGCTTCTAAAAATTCTTCCAATTCTTCCGATACAGCCTTTACCCTATCTTTTACCTGCTCTATGCCCTCATTCCCAACCACGATCCTACCAGGAGGGTTTTCTAGCGCCGCAATATGCAAAATTATCGATACTGTTTCCGACATTATATGTTCTGGTGGAGGAGGCAAAGAGAGGAGGTTCGTCATATTACTGAAAGGATGTGTTGGGTCGGTGTAGGCCGAGTGCATTGAAGGTTGTAGGTGGAGAGGTGATAGAAGAACACTAGATCATTAAGGTTAATTTAGGTTTGCGGGGGTTAGGAGTGTATCAAGCGTACTTGACTTCTAATGGCGGTTGCACTATGCTAACTTTGATATTGAATGGCGCGATTTCGTACGCCAATGCCTATCACCAACATATGAGAACTCATAAACATTAGAGATAAGAAAGAAGGTGCACAGCTCACATCGCTAAATCCTTCCAGCGCATGATCACTAGCACATCTAGCCGATAATCCAGGGGTCCCCATGTGGCCGGTCAAGCCGGTAACATTCACAATATGTCCTCCGCGCTGTTTCCTCAGGAATGGCAATGCCGATTTCATCATATTAATCGGGCCGAAGAAATTGGACTCAAACTGGTCTAGGATGTGCGTAGGTAGAAGCTCTTCTAGAGTGCCGGCATAAGCTGTATAGAAAATACGGATATCCTCACGTTAGCCAGCACCTCTACGGTATACGGTATTATAGAGGGCAGCCACTTTTAGAGTCACAGTTGAGAATCACGTCGATGCGACCCCATACATTTATCGCCTCAGCGAGGGCAGATTGGCATAATGATATGTTCCTAAGGTCCTCCTGATGATAAGAAACGAGAAAGGCCGATCTGGAGGCGGATAACTTGGAAGTACCGAGTATCTAATTCCACAATAATGCACGAGTCGCCACCGATTCTCTTCAGATACTGGATACTGTGGCCTTCGTCGTCGGAATCGTCCTCGCACCCATCTCTCTGAGCTGCGCTAGTGCGTCGCTCGAGTTCAATCTCCTCACGCTTGCACCCAGCAACAACGTAGTCGCCTAGCTTCAGTGCCTCCTGGGCAACTGCATAACCAAGGGAGCCAAACGCGGAAGTAATGAGCCAGACGCGAGTTTCCGGCCTTGTGTCAGGCTGCTGCTGAGGTTGCTGAAGGTCCGTCATCAAAGCATTGAAGAGCCACACATGCGGGGCACACCGAAAGCTTGGGTTATCGACGGGTTTCTGGTTTGTCTTGGCGTGCATATCACCAGGTGTTCTAGGCAAATGCCATTTAGTCCTCCAGGTGCAAGCAAGTTGACCATGCATGGCAAAGATAAAATATTTTGCTTACTCCCTAATAAAATATAACACTTAACAGGCAAGTTAGAAAGTAACTAATTGCACTTACTACATGCAACCATGACCTTTTGTGAGGTATATCTTTTCGGAAATCGTGATTAGAGGTAGGGAATATGTTACGTGCAGTCCCGCTATGGCGCTAGATAGTGCTAGCCTGCTAGAATATATGGCTACTAGATTTTAAACATAATTACATGTAAACCTCAACCAAAGTCTTTATTTGCTCTAGCTCAAATCCTTAATCTTTCTGGCTATATTTAGAGAGGGTCGGTGTGGTACTTGAAAAGGCTGGACAAACGAGTCGCGTCGAGTGATTCTGTGTGATCATAAGCTTATGTGGTACACCTTAAGTAATGGAGCGGTAATGTACAGGTGACAGTATGAAAGTGCATACATGTACTACCAAGAATGCCCAAGCAAATTACAGTATATCGATACTACATGTACATGTATATATATTAAACGTGTTTTAAATCTACATGTAGGCACACAAACTGCCTTAGCCCCTACAAGGTTGTTAAGCTTCGATCCATCATGATCAGGACCGAGAATCGATCGAGTTCGGTACACTGGTGGGCTCCAGTATCTCATACTTACATGTATGCTATATTACAAGGGAGTCTTGTATAGAAGGTTCTACAAGATTGCAAAACCCCACCAATAGAAACCACAGTAGCAGTTTGAAAGTTGAGTGGATCGTAGGATAATGAGATCTATTTATGATTGTAATTAAAATTCCCTGTCCTCTACAACAGCTCCGTATATCTCTATTTCGCTCCAGCTCCAAACTATCACTAGACACCGCACGGGCTATCGCTAAAACCCACGGGGAGCTTCCAAGAACCTGCCTCACAGGTGGGGAAGCTTAAAAAGCTTCAAAGTTTATTTTGTGAAAGGTCGATGCATTACTTTCGATTACAGAGTCATATATATTGGGTTTCGATCGCTTGATAATTATCTTTTATTCCCCTATGTCTAGAACTAATCCATGATCCAATTGCCAACCGAGGATACAATATGATTCAAACCATTTATATACCTAAGATACACCTATACCCGGAAAGGCAGTAACAATACGTTCAAATCTTCAAGGACCGATAAAATATTTCATCCGCGGCCGGCGCATATTTCTTCAAGCCACTCTAGTTGCCTCCATCCCCGATAATCACCGTACTTTACGATGAATCGAGCCCCAACCACCCCAATTTTACAGCATACACATAAAAATTCAAACACCAATAAAAACACCATCGCTGAAAGTATGCTTAGTGAGTTGCTTAATACCATTATGGAATTGACGGCGTTCTGTCTCTCTGGCCAGATCTGCAGAAGACGGTTAACCACGACCCTAGAGGATTGCAGAATACTAATTCGATCTATAGATGTAAAGTAGAATTTCCGTTAAAGAGAGTGTGTCTGTGTTTCACGGGGTTAAATCTTGTGGTAATATCACTGAGCCATTTTGGGATTGAAAGGATATCTAGGGGGCGGTATGGGCCAATGCTGCTCCGGTTGAATCGGATGGTCAAGAGACTATAGTCACTCCCTCGTTTGTTTGGCTATAGATAGTGTCATTGACGAGTTCAAACTAAGATTTGATAGCTAACAAATGCAAATTAGCTATTGAAGGGTTTAGATATAACGGGAAACATGTGATAAGGTTTCTTCTTGCTGTGGTTTAGTACTGTGATATATATATATATATGTGCATGTGTTGCTAGGAATCAGCCCAAGAATTAATTGTATTCACTAATTCGTGGATGACACGGGGGCCTTAACCAAAATCAACCAAAGGACTTCAACACTTGGCAATATAAAGTGACACCGAATCTCCCACTAACATCTCTCTATTTCCGAGACCGGCTCTTTCCGTTCTCCTGAGAATCGTTTGGTTTCAGAAGTGCTGTGACCCGCAATATTTTGCTCGTGATTTATGTCTCTGCATGGGGAATGGGGATTTTATAGGTACTTTCCATACTCATACCCACAAAGTTACTGCAGGGTGCTGCTGCCTTGATTAATAATCGACTGTAATTAAGTGCACATGTATGCATAGCTTTAGTACCTACATATTCAAGCCAGAAAACGTGGAACGGATATATACGTACTCTGTCCAGTAGAGTACATGCGCTGCAAAACACTGGCTCTTGCGTGTGCGCACATACAGTAATCAGGACGCCACGGGAATATGCTACTGAGAACGAATCTTATGTCGACCGCCAAAGACCAAGATATGCCCTCTAGGACATGAAGGCTACATAACCAAAATCTTGAAGTATATGTTGTACTACAGTTAGCGGCGTAGACAAGTAGTTGTTCTTTAGAGAAATGGTGCTCCAGCCAGGATATGTAGCTATAGTAGTATATCATCAGTCTAGTTCCACAATCGAGAATTATCGTGATCCGATTGGAATTAAACGACCAGATAGATCTAGAGTTGTTGATTCTCGTCATTATCATATACTGAAACTAGACCTACTATTAGCCAATGTAAGGACCTGTTAGCGGGATCCCCGTGCACCTGATCTATGCCTATATACGTATTTGAATAAGACACCCACCTGAAGGTATGCCAACGTCTCTCAATAAGTGCGCCGAGGGCGGCTAAAGCATGTTAAAGCAGCAACCAATGCCATATGCAGGACGACGTCAGCCGTTGAGCAACCCTCCGGGTAACTAGCTTCTGTGTGTAGCCGTGTGTGGCATCAGGACTGGTCAATGTAGGTACGTATGTGGCTGTGTATCATACTCATTGCTTCCCTCCTTTTCTCAAGACTCGGCCACATCTACCCACGACTGGACTGACCCCGATCTTGGTTCGTGAATCGAACACAGTAACGATATATACAGAGCCATCAAATCGGATTATCGCGAGTTATTCTATGCACACATTGCATACGTACTCAAAGCATTGATAAATGAGAAAGATCATAGCAGTTGGTGGTCAACCACTGAACTGATACAAGAGGCACATGAAACAACAGAATAGTTAGATACAATTATGCCATGTAAGTAGCAACCTGTATCCTTACTAGTGAACCTGACTCCGACTACGACATCCCCGGTTCATTGAATTACACAGACGGACAACCGCATATATTTTCTACCTACAACTTAGGACATTATGCACGTACCATCATAGATAGACAAAGATAGACAAACGGGAACCTCAGATTTCCCCCCTGGTTACCCGTTCTGCCGTATTGGACATTATCTGATGCGGAGAGGGCACCTGACCCATCCTCTCCCAATCGCCAGTTGATATCACTTTCCGTTCTCGCAATTATCGCCGTTCTCTTGTAAAATTAATTGGAGGCTAAATTGAACCCTAAACCTTATTAATGTTACAACCAACCTTTGATGCGTTATTCCCCACCATCATATCATCCACTAGCATTGCTCCTGCCTGACTCCCCCCGCCTTCCCTGTATCTCTGTCTGGAAAGCTGTTGGTCCTCGCATTTTGACAGGGTTTCTCATTGAGAAGCCTATCTCTGCTTGGCCCGTCTCTCTACCTGCGCTCACTCCCCCTTCTTCTTACACCAATATCTATCCACCTAGTCTTCTCCAGTCCTGCTAACCCCATAACCATCCGAGAAGATCGCTTTGTACGTATATTATAATCACACCTGCATCTCTATCTACTTTGCTTCTGTGTCTTGTTTGTCTCAGACATTTGTCTGTTCGCTCCTGGATAAAACGGTTCCCCGAGAAAAGTACATTCTGTTATGCGATTCTGCCGGCCGCGGAGCAAATAAAGTCATGCCAAACAGGAATTTGCAACCGTACAAACCAGTCGACGTTTCCTTTCTTGGAGAACAGAAGGTATTTCTACCTCTCTCTTTCCACTTTGAATTCACGAATTCCTAGATTTCTGTGAGAGAAAGTGCTGGTACTAACATGTCATATCAATTGCATAGATGTAAGCATTCTAATCCTGCCCGTACATGAGTGATAAACTGACCATGACGCTACCAAAAGTGAACTCGATGACGTTTCTTACTGGCGCAACAACCTGGTAAATCCCCTCCCCTCCTAGATTCACCAATATTTTGCAACTAACGGGTACTTCCCCACTCATATTTAGGTTGCAGCATCGAAACGGCACAACTATCTCTTCATAGCAGTGCGTTCTACAATCCGCGTTTATGCACCGAAATATCCGTACCAAATCATCCCAACAACAACACCCTACACAACCCTCACCTCCGCGGCCTCGCCCAATGCTGCGGGGTTCATCGAACCCCTAGACCCGCACGCCATAAACTCTCTCACCGTCGGCGAACTCGGTTTTGAAGAGGTTCTAGTCAGTGCTCATGACGATGGGGATGTCTGTGCATGGTATACCCGCGACCTACAAAGGGTCGCGTTCCGGTTGAGTGTCGGCAAAAGTGCGTGGGGTGTTGCGTTACACAAAGAGAGGCGGCTCTTAGCAGTGAGCGCGAACACACATCAAATATCAGTATTTGAATTGGCAATTGACCCGGAAGGAGAGGGGGAAGATGATACCGAATTAGAAGGAGAAGAGGGGTCAATACTCGGGGATGAAGACTGCGGAAGATCACACAACGGAGGTCGGAAACGTCGCCGGAGGAGACGAGTAGAGTCTCGGTCCCCACATGATAGTGATGTATCGGAGGATGATGATTCTATATGTGCATGCTGTAAACGCAGGCGTAGGAAGAAGTCCCCGGTAAAGGGTAAAACCGTTAAGACGCTCATTGGCCACGAACATAACATTCCAAACATCTCATTTCTAGGGGATCCAAGCGGGCGTTGGTTAGTGGGAACGTCTATCGATGGAGCCGTTATATTATGGGATGTTGTTACGGAGCGTACTGTAGAGAAGTGTAAAATGGGCACTGACTCGTAAGACCCCACATCCTTAAAGAACATCTATTTACCGATATATAATACCTCTTTCCCCTTCATTTACGAGATACACACACTAAACTACCACCCTTCTTTTTTTTCGTAGTGTTGGCTGGTCCGTACTGTTTCTAAAGCCTCAAGCCTTTAAACCAGTCTCCAGCATTTACGAGGCCCTTGGAAAACCGGTCCCCTCACAGACTGACTCAGAACTCCGAAAGAAGACGATCCGTGACATCTGCACATTCCCCACAGATTATTATGATCCACCCACGATCCTACGATCCTATGAAGCCCATGTATGGGACATATCACCACTCGCCTTTCAAAACCAGAGAAATTCCCGCGCACTTCTAACTCTAGATGAAAACTCTGGTGATGTTGGTAGCTATTGGGGGGATGAGGCGGATGAAGAGTCCCAACAAAGTAGTGAGGATGTAAGCGACCATGAAGTTGAGGTTTTCATAGTTCCCGGAGGACAAGTCGAGCTTTTGGCAGAGGAAGGGAATGAAACTGATACAAGTGTATCTACTACCGCAACTGGCTCCCAGGGAGAAATGGCGACGACCTTCCACTCTGTTCCTGCTTCCGTCATTGGTGCTGCAGATATTGAGCCTGGTCCCGAAGAGGATGGTGAACAACGTAATGAGGTCCTAGATACAATTGGGCCTGTGCGCGTTGTTGAGTTAGTTCAGGATAGCGAAGGAGAAGGCGATAAAGCGTGCGAGGCAGGTGGAGCTCATGATAATGGTAAAAGACGGAAAGGGCATAATGAATATAGGGATGATGATGTAGATGAGGAAGAGGGGGAAGAGAAGCCTGCTCAGGTGTGTGTTGAATCCCTTTCTATCCCAATACACAACATAAAAGCTAATCACCATCTTAGCCACCAATTTCTTTCATTTTCTCAACAACAGAATATAATTGTCACCTCCTTACGCTCACCCCATCTCTTACACCGAATGTGATTTGCCGTTCCCCGCTTTTCCAGCGATTTCCACGTCCCGCTATACAATATCTTAACGGTATCGACCGTCTTAATATGGTCCATTGCATTCCTGACCTCTCCCTCGTTATTGCTGCCTCCCAGAAAGGACGTGCCGCAATCTTCCGACTGACCCGTGTGGGAGACGTATTCGGTATGCGTCTGGATACTGTCCTTCCCCGCGAAGATGAACCGAGCGAACGTGGGAGGGAAAGACGTCCATCAGTAGCACTATTGGGTGTTGCAGTAAGTCCAGTACAAGAGCGAAGAAGGGGAAGAGGTGGTGGCTTGGGCGTATGGGGAAGAAGAAGGTGGAGGTTGATGATGGTTTATATGGACGGAAGTATAAATAGCTATGAACTTGGGCGGGAGGAGGGTATTGTAGAGGTTGGAGGGATAGGGGGTGGTCTGGGAGGTCTTGGTGGGTTTGTCATGGTTTAGAGTTGATTGAGCTTCATTGAGGTGTATATTCTCCTAATTCTTTGCAATAAGTTCATGACAAGTAGTGCTCGAAAGCAGAGTTTCTTCATGTACATTACTTTACATAAACTTTTATTACTCGAATACCCTCATAACACGTATTCAACTGCAACTCTTAAATTCTGACCTAGCGGAGAAGCGGCTTGGCACTATTATTTATTTATTGATTTATACTTCATACTGCATGCAGCTCTTAGGCTATGGCAACCAACTACCCCCTCTCTCCGGAGCAGATGTAATTTTCAAAAGAAACAAACACAAAACAAAAACACTTTAAAGAAACTTCTTCTGTCTTCCTCGACACTGGCCGACCTGGCGCGCTCATTATCTGAGCGGGCCATGCTAAGGTTTCAAACCCACATTCAACTGTGCCCTATGCATCTCTATATTTTTGCTGTACCTGTCTTGAGAACCGCATACCCTAGGTCATACACGGTAAATCACAAAAACACCAAAGTACGAGATGCACCAACTAGCCTATCTGGCTTACCTCCAAGTGCTGGGCAGCACCTTGGGGGAGGCTATTATTTAGACAGATAGCTGCAAAGCCTAGATCAAGACCAAGCCTGGTCACACGACAAAATGAAGGAAGCTCATCAATACTGTTTAAAGTTATCTCGCCTCCTGCAATCACCATGTATCACTCGGGTTCAAATAACGCCAAGACAAGATATTGATTAATTGATACTTATATACATGCATGCAGTCCGTAGGCTATGGCAAGGACAATCAATAGATTACAGCACTAATGCTGATAGTTATTTTCATGCTAGATAAAGTCCTAACATTAAGTACATATAGGTTTTATATACGTGAACCTTCCGGATGCGAAGTTTGGTATGGAAACGGGCGGAAAAGCCAGCATCGCACCACCCCCTATAGCGGCGAGTAACGTTGCGAGTAGAGCTCTAGGAGGGTGGTTTAAATACAATCCTGACAAATCCACCAACCACTTGCGACGAAGGCAAATCCCTTTTCGTTCCAAACAATGCAGCAGTTTCCCTGTTGATACGGCAAACCTCTCGACGCGTGATTGATTATACAATTACATACAATCATGGGGAGTTCCATTTATCATTTCGCGCCCATAAAATAGTTGTTGACAATATACCAGCTAATACCGATAGCCATAAAACCCAGAAAAGGCACCACAATCCGTTCCCTATCCCAGAAAACGAAAGAAGAGAAAAAGAAAAAAACTAGATATCAAGATGGAAAAAGAAACCCCTGGCCAGCCGAGGTGGAGTGGTTTGATGAGAAATTTAACAGATGGGAGCGATGTGAATCGTATCGATATAATAGAGATAAGACAGTAGTGGATAAGGTAAAGAATAATAAAAAAGACAATAACCCAGCCTGCTCCGTGAACCATGCGCAACGAGAATCATATGGAAAGCAGTGTACTAATGAAAAGGAAAATCGCTAGAAAAAGAAAGAGAAAGAATAAATGGGGAAACACAGAGAGAACCTAGATGCCACCCCCAACACACACACCACTCCGCCGGTAAAGGAAATTTTTGATCGGGTAGTATGAAAAATTAAATAAAAAGTAAACGCCCTGACGTAGACGGAAAGCCGCTCGATTTGAAGCACCTTAGGATATCGCAGTCCTAGTGTAGATATAGAGACCTCGAACACATCTTTTAGTAAAAAGCCCACGAGTAAACTTCACTCATGTTTGGCTACGGGTGATTGCAACAACCCGAAGAGATGAGCAATGAGAAAACTAAGAAAATGATGTTTGTATGAAACAGAATACGATGTATAAATCTGTTTTGCAAACTTTTGTTCATCCTTTTCTGCCGAGCTCACAATATCCTTCGTGGATCTAGCTGGCTAATATCTGCGCTAATGGCTTTTCCGTCAAAAACCATTTCACTAATTAATTTCCCAGTGGCCGGTGCATTGTTGATACCCCAGCAACTATGGCCAGTAGCCATCATGAGACCTTCGGTACCTGTTTCGCCGATCAAAGGTCCGCCAGAGCCACCCACATTGAGAATTGGAAGGTAGCAAGCTTGTTTTCTCGTTACCCGTCCAAGTCGGATGTGGTCCGATATAGAGCTGACCTGTGCTATCAAATCATCACATCGATCCTCATCAACTTCCACGTCGGCAGTCGTCTCGGGGACCTCCACCTCCATATCCCCTTCGCCACAAACATATATTTCATTGTTTGGGCGTGAGTATATCTCTGGAGATACCGGTGCCGCCTGTATGTTCCGTGATGAATGATATCGGTATGATGGAGATGGTGGCGTAGGGGGGATTGTGATCTCAGTAAATAATGCATAAGCAGAAACAGGCGAGGCCGGGGTAATTGTAACACTATGTGCCCGTAGCCCAGATATCGGAGCGGAAGGATAGAGCTTTGAAGTCCATGGGCCCGCTGCAAGAATAGTTGTTGTAGATGGGATTGTATGTGTTTCTTTTGTCTCGCGATCGACATACGTTACTGACTTCACCTTTCGACGAGTGCTGCGGCCGGACGAGAAGGAGCCCAATGACATAGACGAGAGCGCTGGAGACGGTGGGCCTGACAAATAACTATTGAGCTCTGATGGAGGAGTAACTGGAGCTGGCGATGGACCGGCTTCAGCATAGTTAATGTCTGTAACAGATCCGATTATGACCTTAACGCCTCGTTCTTCCGCAAGACGAATCATAGCCATCGTGAACTGATAAGGATGCACTTGCGCTGTTTCCTTACTCCCTCCCATCTTTTCATATCCCTTAATAAGATCTGGTAGTACCCAGTCCAGGTCTTTGGGAAGCGCACTCCTTCCTCCATTGGTAACTTTCATTCCCTTCTCTCCACTTCTCTTTCCCAATGACATTCCAGTCTGTCCACCCAATCTTTCTAGCTCGTTCCTCCCTCGGCCCGTTGCTTCTAGATTCCCGCACGATACCTTTCTGTAACCCCAGGTCTCCTCACCACTATGTTCCTGCGCCAAATCCTGGTGCAACTTGAAGCTCAAGGGGACAATATTACTTGGGTACGCCCATACTGCAAGAAGACCACCAGCCTTTCCAGACGCTCCACCAGCTATTCTTGTAGCCTCGATTACTGTGATGGAATGTTTCGTTGGATCGTAGGAAGGATGCCTTGTCAAGTAATATGCTGTCGTACAACCAATAATTCCACCGCCTGCAGAACTGAAATTTAGCAATGTCTATAAAAAAAAAAATTAAGAGGGAATTTTCCGCACCTATTATGACGATTTCCTGACGGTCGGTATCCTCCATGACAGTCATTTTATTCCCGTACTGTTTTGCGATGTTCGTAGCTACTAGAAACCGTTTGTATAAACAACGGTTGAGAACAATAACAACTTTAGATAGGTAGGGGCTGTCTGTAATGGAGATTGAAACCGGGTCTCCGCGTGCACAATGATATGCTATGCGGGGTGGGTGGGAAGGACGCAGTTGAAGTAGTATAGAAAAAGTGATCGAACTAGGGAGAGAAATCACCCAATGTTACCCGCTTTCTTGCTAGCGCTGCCTGATTACCCTCTATAGCAGACGCGATGAGCTGATGGGCTCAAGCTGGCTGACCTACTCTGTACAGGCTGTCGCACCAAATTCTTCCTTTATATATATATATATATTTGAATTTTTTTGGGTTGCTGCAAAAGTGGGATGTCTGGTGGGAAAATTGATAATGAGGGAAGAAGAATAATGAAGAAAGAAAATTAAGAAATCTGTGTATAAGATTCGGTAGATTGCGGGGGAAACCCGGAGATGGAATGGAAGCCCGTTTTTCCGGGAGGTATTTTTTTTTTCTTTTTTCCTTTTTGTTTTCCTTTTTGTTTTCCTTTTTCTTTTCCTATCCCATTCCAGTTCTCTTTTTTCTACCCTTTCTTTTATCTTCCTCCTCACGTTTGTCCCCCCCGAAATAAAGAGGCTCGGAGGTAAATGGTGCGACTCAATCAATGACAACCAGACAAGCAGCCCCCGAAATCCACCTGCAAGAGGAAAGGGGCTAGCTGCAAAACTCTTTTGTATGCTGATGCATGGAGCACTCAGAGGCTCGTGAGATGTGAGAAACTCTGCATGCGTTTTTGTATACAACTGGTCTAACAAAACCCCCCCTCCCCAACCAAACGCCGCCGTTGGCCGCTACTGCGCCTACGTTTATCGATCCCAGGTGGCGCTTCCAAAGAGGCTTGCGACGTGACCCCGAACGCGCATTCAGAAACACACAGATTCTTTGTAATGGACTGGGAAAATCTCGGCCGACGGGTAATACCAGAATTAGGAGAAGTTATGATACGAGCTCTCGGGAAACGGACAAGCAAAAGTAAACCAGAGCTAGAGAGGGGTGGGAAGGCTGAATTGAAGCCGGATTTGAACGGATGATTTCTGACTACTAGCTGCTGTATACACAAGCAGAGGCACAACCTCAGCTGGTAAAATGTTTGGCGTTGAGGCAACAAAGTCACCTTAAAAACGACCCACTGAAGCACATCCAGCGATATTTTCAATCTCAAAGAACGGGCTCTAGAAGTTCCATACATAATCTCCCAGTTGCGACAACCACGGATGACTACAGTTTACTCCACATCTACAGTTCTGACATCTCATGGACGGCAAACTTGCACCAAGATAGAGTAGACGCATAGCGTCCCGCAGCAGCCCTACCAGAATCATCCTTTCTCACCGTCGTCTTTATGGATCCAGAGCGCCGGCGCGACAGAACACCAACGACGATCTTAGAAATCAAGATACTGGCTATGGCCTGACCCTGCATCTAGCATACTGTGCCCCGGTGGAATACAACCTTCATATTTGGGGAAAGAAAAAAAAAAAAAAAGGCCACCTGATTATGGCGTGACTTTTTTCCGTTCTTACCCCCCCTTAGCCAATTTTCTTTTGTCCGGTGCTCTGGATTTGTGCAGTTTATTGATTGTGGTCTGATTTTTTTTGCCCCGCGCGGTTTGAGCTATCATCCCTGCTCCCACTTCTCCCCAATACGTACATACCTACACGAATGGATATTCGGAATCTGCCTCGGTCAAAGGCCATTTGCAAGGGAATATGTGTTGGGTATCAACACTAGGGATTTATCGGGCAGCAGGCTAAGTATTCAGGGCGTTTTGACAGGCGAGGCTCTTGGATAGCCATGTATGAATGGATCTTAAATGCGCTATCTGCAAGGTATTTCTCAAGTGTATCAGATGCACGGCCATCGGTGAATGGACCAGGAAATACCTCAAAATACACCCTTATGGAGGGATTATCCCAACCTAGTGGATCACAATCCCGAGTTCTGGTAGAAGGCCTTTCTTAAGTTTCCTCCCCCGAAATCCAGAAAACGATATAAAATTGGGTAAAAATGAAGTAATGTCAGAATGGGCTTAGGGGCCGTAGGTTTTGCGGCAAAGTTTGAGTTAAAGTTATGACCGAAGGGGAATTTCTGGTAACAGTGCCTCTCTAGGAAGCAGCTATCTGGATGGACGTGTCGTCGTGGAGGCCCTACACACATGTTCAAAACACTGACTCCTGCAGCCATAGTCTGATATGATACGACAGGTGTGCTATTCCAGAGTTTCTCATCATGATCGGCACACCTCCATTGCTCCATTACCTTGGAAGGAGCTGAACAGAGGAGGAGGGAGAACTCGTATGTCAGAAATAAGAACGTGGGTTGGGCATTGATTGTAACCATGCCCCCATATATTGATCTGACGGACGACTCTCCGCAAAAAGGAGAAGGTATTGTGGAAGATACCAACGTACAATGACGTTCATAGGCCTACTACCTTCCATAACTACCATGGGATAAACTATTTGTTATCCAAACATCAAAGCCCCCCCGGGGTATCACAACAAAGTATCACTTCAGATCAAGAAACGAGAAGAAAAAACATCACAGTCTACCTTTGTCATGGTTCTAGTCGTACCAGCCGCAGCTCACCAAGCATGATGTTGTTGTGCATCAATCAATGGTATCACACACTTCCCTGGCGTAACAAGCAAGAGGTTCACTGGTATTGTCGCAGTCGTATGGAGTGTTGGAGAAAACATCGGATTCACAAATAGACTCTACTTTAGGCGTCATACGCGCATGGGTACCCGCCTTCCTACGAGCTGCTGCCTGCCGATTCCCCAAATTCCCCCCGCCATGGAGTAACATCTCTATCTTGCTGTATCGCAAAGTTCCAATCTATCGCGGATTGATGTGAGGTGGGACCAGCACCCCCCCGACGGGGCGCATAGTAACAAAAAAGAACTGCTTATTGGGTTATATACTTTTACCCCATCTAGGTGGTGAATTTTCTCGTGACTTGGAGCCTAGTCTAATACGACATTCAACCAACCGAAGTGCACAAATTGCGAATTGATGCTTGCCGGCCCGGCGGGAGAACAATAGAAAGCTTGATTTGATATCAAGCTAGCCAAGCAGTAACCAACAAAAGAGCTAGCCAAAAACAATACCAATCACAAAATTTTCAATATATAATAGAAATAGTCTTGTTTAGAAACAGTGGGGGAAAGAGGTTTCATTATCTACATATGTTGGCACCAACTATATGTAGTCCTAAAAAGATATGGTTGTTTGTTGGTCCTACTCGGCTGGACCTGTCATTTTTGGATAGATGCCGTAGTAAAAGGAAATCTCAGAAAAGAAATTTCCTTCCGAGGATCGAATATAAAGAAAGCGAAAGTGAAATCGCATATTGTACGGCTATGCTACCCAGATGCAGCTGCAAATTGACGTGTACGATACGATTCAATTGCCTTCTGGACGTATGGCCGGTTAAACCACTAGGTCTACCGGCAGCGTATCCGTGTGCGATTCCATAGTGATCTCTAAACTGACTTTTTCTCAGTGTCGTTAGTGGGGGTTGATACAGCTTGCAATTGTGGGGCGTGGGAAGATTGCATCAAGCTGCCTAATCATTGTATATAATATCAAGGTTGCCCAGCAGCCGAACAGCTGATAATCAACTCATCTTTTTATCACGTAAGTACAGTAGGTACACCAGCTACATATTGTGGATATAGATCTATTATGAGCCTGATGTGCATACTTAATGAGTTTTTTATGCACTAAACGGCGATCTTTTTCACCCGGGGATCTACGTAACACAGGTTAACAGACCTTCTGTCCGTTATCAGGTCATACGCTCTGGTAAACATCTGGTTTCAGGCTTCACTTCATATTTCCAAGCTAAAATGTGAAACTTGGTTTAACATGATTCCAAGGGTCCCCCGTCTGATTAGAGTACCACCCATTGTTGCGGGCTCGGGGAGCGATGCCTCTAGCCGTTTTTAAAGCTATAGACAGGATAGCGGGGTTAGACTGCCCGGTAGTTGTCTGCTGACTTCGCTTGGTAGCTGCGGGTTCCTGCTAAGGATATTTATGGATTTTGTGCACCCATGATGTGCCGCACATGCTGTCGACGGCCCTCCCTTCCCCTATCTAAAAAAACACATCAGAATATAATTTTGAATAACATTCAAATGAGTATCAAATTGTTAGACAAATGATTGGGGGGGGGGGGTCAATCTCCCTGACATTAATAGACCCATTGATCACCAAATGCAAAACGCAGGGCCATCATACGCCATACCACAGATCAGGTAGCTTTAGAATAATGTCTTAGCTTAGGAAATGTTTATCCATTTTGGTTTCTAGGCCCCTTGCGCGAGCCTTCTTCTGCTTGTGTGGTTGGTTGGTGGGCCCATGGGGGGATAGGTATCAATTAGGTTATCGGAAAAAGACTCTGGATAGTTACCGTTTTGAAAATGCTAGGGCTGGTAAAATGGTTTTTTCCCTATTGCGTACAGTAATGCGAGTCAGAATCCATGATCCATACCTGATGTCGGATCTAGCCAGCTATTATTCCATTACAATAGCATTGTTCCATAAGTTCTGCGTAAATTGGAGAACAGCAAAAGCCCACCCCAGCTATTAATTCGTCACCGGCGCCTGTTTACATTTCCAGCAAACAAATACCCAGATCTAGGTATTAGAATCAAATGCATACCCGGTTTTTTCGGGAAGCTAAACCTTTCTTCTCGAGGCTATTCTTACCCAAATTTTTCTAGGTAACCATGCATTGGTACATACATATACTATACATGATATATCATATTAGGGAACATGCAGGTAGCTGAGATTTGATTTGTGCAAAGAGAGGAGGGCACACGGACTTACTACATGCCAGGCGCAGCGTTATCGGGTATGTGCCAGAAACCAACATCCCGGCCCCGAGCTCTAATATCCGGGAATCCGGGTATCTTTCGGCCATCTTCGGTCATCCCCTGAGAAGCACTGTCCACGAGGCCTCCGCCTGAGACAATATAAGCTAGGAGTCTCTCTGGGCCGATAAGGAGTTATGTAATAATAACTGGATGTGATCTATCCCAGCTAGATCTGCCCGGCAGATGTTACAAGGCACGTGCCTGCGTTCACTGCTGGCAGCAGCTACACATGAGTACCTACTAATACCCCTAACTGATACCAAACCAGTCTATTAACTATCACCCTTTCCCTAGGGTAGTAAACTACAGCAAGTACGTAAAGATTGACGATCGGTTACTTAGGTTGATTTGACCAAACAATTGTCGAAAATCGGTTAGTAATAGAGACTTTGAATTTCTCTGCCCCTTTTGCCCACGCCAAAAAGGCCAAGGTCTTGATGGTGTCTTACGGGATAGTTATATATTTAAGTAAATATATCATTTTATATCTAAATTAGTGCTAGAATTAACTGCCTTATCAGATCTAGACTGCCTGGAACAATACCATTCTCATTTAACGTTGTACGGGGACTTCTGCTACGTAAGATCTCTTGAGATAATTACTTTAGAGTTCCTACGGAATGAAGTCTTAGGTGAAGTCTTAGCATCGGTGCGATGCGATACAATCCCCACTACGGTCAAATCTCCCTATAGCTAGCTATAAGCGTACCCCCTACAAGAACAATCGCCCTGTAAGGGTATATGTATGTGTTCATACAAACCACCCTTGGTATAAGGGTACGCGCCCTATATAAGGGTACCAATCTTTGGTCCCGAATACCCTTATAGAGATTTAACTGTATGTCGATGCGGCATTGGTTTCAAAACGATGGCTATATATATAGCTATGTACGCGTATTTCCTTCCTAACAACACCGCAGGTCCTAAAATACCAAGGCCAGTGACTTCAAGTGGCAAGTTAAGTTGCAGAACCACATAACATTAGAGACTTTGCGCAAATGGAGTCAGCTCCATTTTCCGGTAACATGATCGGTGCCGATCCCGTAGCCTGCCAATCAGATAATCGAAGTATAGGGCTGGCTTCATGCAAAGTCTCTAATCGCCCCAGGCTGTTGGATGACACTCCGGGGGGCTCAGCTCGAACTGAACCGGGCGCCTCTACGCCTCATTCGGGCAATCTCCTAATTCGGAGATATGTTGTTTGGCGGGTAGACCTCTAACAGCATAGATTTCCTTTTCCTGTTAGCTGTCCGAATGTAAGGATGAAAACTCAGGTATCACTAGGCCAATTAACGGCTGATAAACGTCCAGTATCGCCCGGCAGACCGAGACATGGACAAAATCTGGTGCAATGCAGTTTATACAAACAAGGCACATGTGATGCCGGTATGGAATTAATATAGGTAATATTTTATAATACTCGGGGCAGGTAAAGAGTACCGGACAATAAAGGTTTTTGGTTCACCAATGGGTGCGCATACTAGGCGAGAACTACTACAAAAAAAAGAACCAGAGACAAAACTTGCATTGTCCGGTACTATTTACCTGCCCCGAGTAGAAGCCTCCATAAGAAGATGGAAATTGATGCCAAGACAGCAAATATGTACTGCACCAGATTCTGCCATGTCTCGGCCCGTCGGGAGATAGTCATTAGAGCAAATGGAGCCAGCCCCATTTCCAGTAACCTGATTGGTGCCAATCCCATAACCTGCCAATCAGATAATCGAAACATAGAGCTGCTCCATTTGCGCAAAGTCTCTATTATATATATACACCTGAGGCATAACCCCTCGTAACCCTTGACCTGTAGCTCATAATTTTCCCGCTGTACATATATATACTGGGTCTCCTAGTTAATGAACTAACAACAACAAATACTGGGTATTCCGAGTGATATCTAGTGACATAACTAGTGCCGTCGTTTTTCTAGTCTAGAAGCTCCCCCACCTTGAATTAGACCCTAATCTACAAATATTTGTTGGTTGTCATCGGCCCATTCCCCAATGGGCCTTTCCGTCTGACATCCGTGGGGGCGGCTGGCCTAATCGGGATCATGAATGCGGATAATCCTCCGGGGCTGATATCATGGCCTCTCCGGGAGCGATATAAGAACGTCTTGACTTCATCGGCCACTAATTCTTAGATATGCATATGGCCGCTGGTAGCGAAGCTCGAGACGAAGGTCAGAAAGCCATTAAATTTACCGAGTGCTCCCAATACAGGGCGTATATATAGATAAAAGTGAATCATGGGGGCCTTAGTTATTCATATATATAAAGCCCTTTTGCGCAAAAGACTCCAGAGTCTTTTCTACTTGTGTGATTGACCAATCAGGTTACCAGGAAAAGACTCTTTTGTGCAAAGGGCCTATAATATTGTGTGTGGGCGCCCTCAAACTGTAACGTGTAGATCGTACCAGTCGGCGCGGCAGTTGCGCGACATATCAGGAAGCCCATCGCCGCGCGGATTGGTTTGTGATCGATCATCTGAACGGTATGCACCGGATAGGAATCGTGGGCGGTTGGGAGGGATCGGAGTGGGGCGGCCAGTCAACGGGCATGAGCTGAGTCAATTATTGTTTCGATGTTACTGTGCCCGAGGTAATTAATTTATTGTAGCCGAGAGCCGTTGTCCAGTTTTTTTTTTCTTTTCTCTTCTTCTTTTCTTTTGTCATGGGGTATCACTCGCGCCGTTAAAACGACTCGTTGAGCGGTCGGTGTCCGAAGTGAAACCACCAACCTTAGACATTGTAAACGGCGTGAAACTAGCGCTCAATCCTTTGCCAAGACGTTTTAACCTGCCGGTTGCATGGGAACACCATATCTGAACCCCCAAATCCAATACCCGAGTGAGAATCTATGAATAACTTAATCACGAAATTATTATAACTTGTCCAGTGTCCTCAAACTCGCACAGGAATGCTTGTTGAGAGATTTAATTCATAAGTAAGATATAGCCTCCAACTACCAATGTGGTGAATAAATGGTCATCCATAGACGCCAAGTCATAATATGTTTCACTGGGAAAGCGGTCGTCACCGGGAAAGCAACCGGGTCCCGTTGATGAAGGGTGGTAGGACTAAAGTTCGGTCTGATACGAAGCCAAATATGTTGGAAGTGCTTTTTGTGATAATTACTTAGGGTAGTGTGGTGGTGGTACTTTCAAAAACCCAAATTGCAAAAGGAGAAGAAATTATGTATTATGCCAACCATCCTTCACCACTCAACATTAGCAAATATCATCTAGGATAGTCAAAAGACATCTAAAGGGTGTTTCGGGACACTTGATTCGCCCCAGCCTCAAAATCTGAAACCCTTAAAGTCCTGTTAATTGTCATGGTTGATTGCTTAGCTGGTGATTATTGCTTTCCCGGTGAAACACGTTAATAGTTATTATATAACCTCAGTACCAGTACTGTTCTGACCTACTCTCCATGTGTTATCCATCTATCGGAGACCCTTGAACAAATTTTCTCTAATCGGCCTACACACGTGCTCTGGATGCCAGCTCCCTTGCGGGCTCGGAGGCCGTTTAGTGATGGCACGAGACAAGTTGTCTCGAGACTTTCAGCAAGACAAGACGAGACCTGGGGTTTGACAAGGCAAGACAAGGCTAGTTCTGGATGTCTCGAGACTTAATCCAAGTGGTACAAGACGAGACGAGGCAAACCCAAGTCTCGTCTCGTCTCGTCTCATACCCATCACTAAAACCGTTTTTATCTATTCTCTATAATATAAAAATCAACGATATATAGCCAACAGAAACACTTCCTTATCTCAAATAAGAAGGCTGTGCATACGTGTATATATATCGTTTAGACTCACGGAATTAATATATAATTGGAGGGAATTGAAGCGCTGCCTATATCATATACATGTATAATTGTGACTCCTGAGTGACCAACGCCATCTAACATTCCTGTGGCTGTGTCCTTTAGTTATGTAGTTGTATGACCTATTAGCTGTATGACCTATTAGCTGTATGACCTATTAGCTGTATGACCTACTAGCTGTATGACCTATGCCCTCTCCTAACATACGGGGTGGAGTTGGAACGCCCAAGACGCTCAGCCACAGCAGTTAGGTGTAAAGTCACGCCAACCGATACCTGGCCGTTCCAACTTCACCCCCCGTAGGCTAGTATAGTATGTACATGTATGGTTTGGCAACGCCATCTACGCAGGGTCAACCACCCAATCTGAGCCACCTCAACCTCATCTTTCATCACAAATACTAACCACAGGGGCCGAGAAGACAAAATAAATTGGTTTGAACAATATCTCGTCTGGTTTACTTGAAGCTTTAACTGAGACTTCTGGGCCCCCGACCCGACTGAAAACGATTCAAGCCCTGGATGAAAATACCAAGTTTCCTCATGATACATGCCTAGCTAGCTAGCTATAGGCCGAGGGGACCAAGAACTATAGCGGGGTGAACTACGTACCTCTTACTATTATTCCGGCCTAGGAATCAGAGGGCCGGGACGCTTTGACTTAGCTGACATGCATGGTGCTGTGTGAAATTTATATATATTATAGTTCCCGGGTCTCGAAGTTTCAAACGCTTGTCTGGGGTGTCTCGCCCTTAAAAGGGGTATCATCAAGTCTGGGGATCCCCAACTGGCGGAGATATAACTCAATTCCTATATAATAGGACTGTCTAATGTTGTAGACAAAACGAAACGGGGAGTGACCAAACTCAAGCACATACCTCGCTGATCTTGCCTTTCTGGGGTTCGGGAGGCTCAAGTCTTGGGGTGCTGTCTTGGGACGCTCCTGCCATATTAGTTTTTAAACTTACGGTATATACTAGCTTCGGTCGTGACGAATGAAGTCGCCCTAAAATTGTCTGCCCCGGGACACCTTAAAGAGAACCGCCGGAGGAAACTGGGAGCTAAGCTCTAGCCTTCATACCTAGGGCGTATGAAAGATAGGTAACAGAACCTTCTTGGGGGAGCTGTGATTAGCGTCATATATTATGACTCGAGGTCTCGAAACGTATCTCGAGACCCCACATGATGGTCTATGGTATCCCAGGTACTCAAAACCAACATGACAAGCAGCCCCGCCGGCCTGCAAACGCAACGGCAGGTAGGTCGCGGTCTGCAGCCCGCCTGTTAACAGCACAGCTAGCGGGCGGATGGCCACCCTTTAAGTTAAAAGGGCTGTAAGAGCCCTCTGTAGGTGCATAGAGTGTTGGCTAGCGTTTTATGTGATTGAGACGACATATAGACTAGCTGGGCGGTATTAACGGCGATATTATGTAGGCCCCGAATATATTACCGCGCCGACGATAATACCGCAGTGCTAATCATGGATTATCACTCGATTCCATATCTGACTAGGATCCGGTGCTCTTGACTTCGGACGGCTGGCTGTGCGTGTCGCTGCCCGGACCGGCGTTTAGTGCTAGCCAGGGCTTGGTATCCGTCGCTGGCAGATATGTAGTAGTGAGGTAGAGGGTCTGCACACCGGCTCGACCTGTTAAGGTGCAGTGTACGCACTGGTGTCGATATATGTTATACGTAGGTAATATCCAGAGGGGCCCCGCTTCGGTTTATCGCACTCATACTTCGTCAAGAATATCCTTATGGATGGACAACAGGCCCTAAAGGCCGGTGTTTGCGCCGGCGTTGAGACTAGTGCTGGAGCTAGCAGTTAATTGGGGACACCTGGGGCGGGGTGATTGCTATGTTTTCAGTGGAGCTCTATCTTTGGTAGGATTAATTATGGTGGTGCATTTCTCTTTTTCCTTGGATACAAGGGCCCGGGGGTAATACCATCAATGACAGTATGCAGTCGGTTGTGGGCTCAAGCTGGTTGTAGGTGGTAGCCATAAGTTCGCTGCTAGTTCCTGTGCTGGTGATGAGGAGATATCTAGATTCTTGGTAGCTTCCCGGTCTAGTATTCACGATAGACTCGGGTCGAGGGTCAGTTCGGCCCGGTCTGCTGGGAGGTGTGGGGTGTTGTTGCGCGCGGGGTGTTGTATATATGGGCCTGGGTATTCTGACAGGTAACGATTTTTTCGGCGCCTTCCCTAGAAAGAGTGGGTTTAGTACATGATGCGTGTATGTGACGTAGGTCTTACAGAATTCTATATCTATATGGTTAATATTATCAATCCTCTGATCATGACCTGTCAATTTCTTTTCGCTGCCCCCGCTGCCAGCTGTAGAAGGAGTGGTATACAAGAGCCACCACCCCGCTACCATGATCATTGAACTGAAGATCGGGTCCCACAGGTTCGGGTCGACCGCTATATGTAACTACCTGTATGGCTGTTTCCGAGCGTACATACAATTAACTGCGCGCCGGATGCGATACTCGGCCTGCCGCTCGCTTCATACAGTACAGTACAACTATGGATCTGTGCCCAAAGAGTCTCTCTACAGTAGTAAAGACACCAATCGGCCATTTTCCATTTCCAGGTCATGAGGGGGCGCTTGCATGAAGGGCATCCATCATACTTGGGATATTCGTGACCGACTGACATGCACTGTCTCAGATTGCCGCGCGGCCGTGGCGCGACAACTACAAGTCCCTACTTACATGTAGGGGCATGCAAGTACTCACAGTTAAGCAATTGCTGGGCGTGACAACGATTAGAGGGAGCTCTGGAATGTCGCGCGTTGAAAATTGATGGTTGTTTTACTGGCTTATCGGTATGTTGTACCGGTACCTTTTGTCAATGAGGTGGAGAGGTGTGGCTGAGGTGTTTCCAGGTTGGGGTTAAAGTTTTTGTGGTTGGGCATGGATGAGAGACGACGCGACAGGACCAACGACCAACAAGGGGACAAGGAATTACTTACTTACATGTAACTGACAAACTATCGCGTCCATCAACGCCTATCGACGACGGCTATCGATCACCGGCTGGTAACTATACACTGTACAGTATACAGTAATACAAACACACAATACATACTATACAAACACGCATTCTTCACAGCCCCCCTCCCAAAACACGTTAATGTACGAGTTTCACAATCCTACAGCATACATTAACTAAAGTCTTACTACTCTTACTCAAATACCCATGGATATCTGGTCTGGCTCCATCTCGGTCGAGTCTTCCTCACCCTCACCGAATATCCTACCACTTGAAGGTAGTCAATACAATCTACCCCCTGCATGCTACATCCTACTCTACAAACACTAGTTAGATACTAAGAAAGAAGAACAGATCTCCGCCTCTCCACCCCATCCTCGGCCACAACCCCGTCCTCTGTCCTCTCCCACCTCACCTCTAGTCTCTCATCTGCCCGTCTCTCCACAATCTCCCTTATCGACCCCACCCGGATCCCCCTCTTCCTCGCTGCCGGGCCCTCCCTTGAACTCACTACAACCTCCCCCGTTACTGCCTCCTACTTCCGCAAGCTCTTTCTCTGTGCCCTTCCCACGGACGACACCCTCCCCACCACATCCCAATCCCGCATCGCCCTCCTCGTCCGTGTCACCCCCGACTCCCCCCCTGCTCCTGGCTCCTGGAAACTCACCGAGCTCGCCATCTACGGCGCAATCACCTACCTCCCCGCAGCGGCGCCCGCACTCCCTAGCACCACCACCGCCGACCTCACCCCCCCAAACTCCTCACCCCCCGCCGACGCCACCACCCCAACAATCCTCATCACCGTCCACGCCCTCCCGCTCTCCTCCCACCATGCCTTCCTCCCTCACATCTCCGCCGCAAAGCCAACCCCCGAGCCCGTCTTCATCGCGCCAAACCCCCAGGAAACACTAAACCCCTCCATCTCACAGTCCGCCAAGAAGCGCGGTGCCGCCGCCCTCGATGCCGCCGCGGACCCCCGTAAGCGCGCGAAGCGCAGCGCACCCCCGCCACCACCGCTAACGCTGCTTGGCGGTGCAGCGCTGAATAATCGGAAAGCGCCCGCGAGCGCCGGGGCCATGGTGAAGCGCGAGAGGTCGCCGTCGCCGTCGCCGTCGTCGACGGTCATGAATAGGTCGTTTGGCAGTGCTGGTGGGGGACGGCAGTTGAAGCGCACGGAGTCGTCTGTGACTGTGCGTAGCGCGGGTATGGGCGGGGCTGTGGCGGCAAGGAAGGAAGTTTATGGTGAGATTGAGACGCGGAATCGCGCGGAGCTGGCGAAGGTTGTGGTGGCGGGAATGAGGGCGTGTGGGTTGCGGGATTATCGGGCCGCGGGCAGGGCGATTACCGCTGGTGGCGCGGAACATGAGGAGGAGGAGTGGGCAGAGAAGGAAAGGGAGAAGGAGAAGGAGGAATATAAGCAGGTGTACTATCACACGGTTAAGGCCGCCGCTTTCGCTATGGTTTGTCTCATTTGCACACTTCCGTTACCTTTACTGTTATTTGCGGCGGAGAGAGCTAATGGATTAATTACGTTTTCTAGAGAAATGTCATCGCCGCCGGCACCGTCAACCCCGAGAAGATGCGGGAGGTCGTGGACAGGCTGCTGAGCATGTTCTGTGAGCCCAGGACAGGACACTTGCTGCTGGAGGCTGCGCAGGCTGCAGAGTAGGTTCCTTTATCGTCTCTAACTACTACTCTTGTTTTGTGTATTTGTGTTTTGTGGTGTTGGCGTCTTTCTGTTTTCTGTTTTCGAGTCCTCGTGTGTTTTTTGAGTCCTTGTGTGCGGAGTA
Source organism: Morchella sp. 2018-W30 (assembly GCA_024713625.1). NCBI lineage: Eukaryota > Fungi > Ascomycota > Pezizomycetes > Pezizales > Morchellaceae > Morchella > Morchella sp. 2018-W30. Next base: position 1,533,025 of record JAMJEW010000007.1, on the reverse strand, counting down.
ATGCGTGTAGATAGGTAATACCAGGATTGTTGGGCGGGGATGAATATGTACTATCTGAAATCTGTAAATGTGCTTGTGAGTGTGCAGTTGATAATCGGACTGGGGGCCCTGCTCGACTCTGGTACTGGTAATGTAGGAACTTTACTGGCGGGTGGGTGAGGGGATTAGAGATTGGTCGAAATAGGAGAAATGGCTATAACCCGGACCCTGTTGTTGGTATGTTATTATAGCTACATAGGACCGTGACTGTTATGGCTTCACAGGATATCACTCGGATCCCGATCCGGCTTCGTGCAATACAGCGACACGCTTAGCGGTGGGCACGAGACGGGACTTGTCACGTCCTCCATTCTAGCCCCGGGAGATGCTGTACCTACAGGGAAAGGGTAGGTCTGTTGGCGGAACCCTAACCCTGAGTCGGAACGTGTCGAGATCGATATAGGCCTCATGACTTGGGCCGTGTTGGATACTGGTGCCTATATACATCCCGGGGGTGGACGAGATGTAGGTACACTCGCGGGATGACGGCCTGGACGCGGTACAGGTGGTCGACCACCGTATCCTGCTGCCCGGTTGGGGTGCTGTGTAGAATGGAGAGCTACTGCTATAGGGCTTGGCCTTGGGCTGGGGTACGTTCTGGCTGGACCTCGGGGTCGGGCTCGGGCTCGTGTATGGGTGGGTAGTTGACTGGTTGTTACTGCTGGTGTAGTGGTGGAGGGGGTTGACATGGGTATGTCTTGGCACGGCTGCCGAGTGATGTGTCGTGACTGCGGGGTCGGTAGGATGTGGTGGGGCGGGGGCGGGGGCGGGGGCGGTCTGTGGTCGGCTAGCGGTGGGGGTGGGTGGTGGGGTGGCTACGTGGCTACCTAGTGCACGGTATGGTGTGTGTGCTACTACGTACGGCTACATGTATGTAAGCTTGATGTGGGGTGCCGCCCGGCCGGACAGATACATAGATGCATACATACATGTATGTATGTAGATATGGACATCTAATACTGCCTGCTACATACCGTAGTTCCGGACCCCCCGTCGGTTCGGTTCGTGTGGGGGCGTCCCGTGTGCGGGTGGTGCTAGCACCGATTGGGGGGTACCCGGACGACACCTGTTCTTCACGGATTATCACTCGGTGCATGGGCGTGTCGGATATGGGCTAGGATGTAAAGCTATGGGTGGGGCTATGGGATATGGGGTTCTTTTGGCAGTGGGCTTGGCTTAAGTGTTTGTCACGGTGTTCTTACCGCTGGTGGGGGGGATTATAGCTACGTGGGGTTAGTGTGGAGGGTTGCGGTTGTAGTGGTTGCTTCTTGGGGGGGTGCATCATGGAGGTACTTATGTGTATTTACTGAGGATGTGCTTACGGATGGATGAGAGGGCTACGGTTCGGTTCAATGTCATTGGACATAAGAGGTTCGTGGCTTGGGGGAAATGAAAGAATAAATTGAAGATAAGAATCAAGGACTCAAAGAAGATAATAAGACAGATATGAACTTGAGAAATGGTAAATGCCTGTGTAAAGATCCATGCAGAGAAAAGCCTAGAAGAGTATAAAAAAACCCTGATACAGAACTAACAAGAACTAAAGGAGAGACTAAAAACAATATGGGTGGGAACATAAGGAATGCATCGATTGAGAATTTGTGGTATACGCCCCCAGGTAAAGAAATGAAGTGCCAACGCCTCAGGTACATCGAGGAAAGGTAAAGATCAATAAAATAATATCTGATAAGAAATAGTAATAACAATTGATAGAAAGTAGGTGTCCGGGGTGGTTGTGGTACTGTTGGCTGCCCGTCAATCTCTAGCCTTCTTAAGTAGGGTTATCCTCCACTCCGCCATGCCTAAGGGGGTATGACTAAAGAACCCGCTCTTTGTAAATATGCTAGCACCTTTATCGAGTAGCAGTCGGACTAGATTTCCGTCCCATTTCTAAGGGGATATGTAGAGAGCAGGTGGGTTACCGCTTGGTGTGTGTTAGAGGTTGCTAGATGTAGGGGGGTCCGCCCGCCATCAGTAGTGGCAGAAACATCCGCACCCTTCTCGAGCAGCAGGCGGGCCACCGCTTCGTGCCCGTTTTCCGCCGCCAGATGCAGGGGGGTCCGCTTGTCACAATGAGAGGCAGAGACACCCGCACCCTTCTCGAGCAACAGGCGGGCTACCGCTTCGTGCCCGTTCCCCGCCGCCAGGTGTAGGGGGGTCATCCCGTCACTATCAGAGGCAGAGACACCCGCACCCTTCTCGAGCAACAGGCGGGCTACCGCTTCGTGCCCGTTTTTCGCCCCCAGATTTAGGGGAGTCCACCCGTCACTATCAGACGCAGAGGCGTCTGCACCCTTCTCGAGCAGCAGGCGGGCTACCGCTTCGTGCCCGTTCCCCGCCGCCAGGTGTAGGGGGGTCATCCCGTCACTATTAGAGGCAGTGGCATCCGCACCCTTCTCGAGCAGCAGGCGGGCCACCGCTTCGTGCCCGTTTTTCGCCGCTAGATGTAGGGGGATCTTCTTGTGCCGATCACAGGCATCGGCATCCGCACCCTTCTCGAGCAGCAGGCGGGCCACCGCTTCGTGCCCGTTTTTCGCCGCCAGATGTAGGGGGGTCTCCTTGTGCCGATCACAGGCATCGGCATCCGCACCCTTCTCGAGCAGCAGGCGGGCCACCGCTTCGTGCCCGTTTTGCGCCGCTAGGTGTAGGGGGGTATACTGGTAGTAGCTCCCAAGGGCAGAGACACCCGCACCCTTCTCGAGCAGCAGGCGGGCCACCACTCCGTGCCCATTTTTCGCCGCTAGATGTAGGGGGGTCTTCTTGTGCCGATCACAGGCATCGGCATCCGCACCCTTCTCGAGCAGCAGGCGGGCCACCACTCCGTGCCCGTTTTTCGCCGCCAGATGCAGGGGGGCCCGCTTGTCAACATCAGAGGCATCGGCATCCGCGCCCTTCTCAAGCAGCAGGCGGGCTACCGCTTCGTGCCCGTTTCTCGCCGCCAGATGTAGGGGGGTCTCCTCGTACCAATCACAGGCATCGGCATCCGCACCCTTCTCGAGCAGCGGGCGGGCCACCGCTTCGTGCCCGTTTTTCGCCGCCAGATGTAGGGGGGTGTACTGGAAGCTCTCAAGGGCAGAAGCCTCCGCACCCTTCTCGAGCAGCAGGCGGGCCACCACTCCGTGCCCGTTTTTCGCCGCCAGATGTAGGGGGGTCCGCTCGCCACTCCTAGAGCCAGAGACACCCGCACCCTTCTCGAGCAACAGGCGGGCTACCGCTTCGTGCCCGTTCCCCGCCGCCAGGTGTAGGGGGGTCATCCCGTCACTATCAGAGGCAGTGGCATCCGCACCCCTCTCGAGCAGCAGGCGGGCCACCGCTTCGTGCCCGTTTTTCGCCGCCAGATGTAGGGGGGCCCGCTCGCCACTCCTAGAGCCAGAGACACCCGCACCCTTCTCGAGCAACAGGCGGGCTACCGCTTCGTGCCCGTTCCCCGCCGCCAGGTGTAGGGGGGTCATCCCGTCACTATCAGAGGCAGTGGCATCCGCATCCCTCTCGAGCAGCAGGCGGGCCACCGCTTCGTGCCCGTTTTGCGCCGCCACATGTAGGGGGGTGCACTTGCAATTGTTACTGTCATAAGCAGAAGAGACATCGGCACCCTTCTCGAGCAGCAGGCGGGCCACCGCTTCGTGCCCGTTTTGCGCCGCCAGATGCAGGGGGGTCGACCCGATAGTAGTAAAGGCAGAGAAATCCGCACCCTTCTCGAGTAGCAGGCGGGCCACCGCTTCGTGCCCTTTTTGCGCCGCCCGATGTAGGGGGGTCCACCCGTCATCACTAGAGGCAGAGACATCCGCGCCCTTCTCGAGCAGCAGGCGGGCCACCGCTTCGTGCCCGTTTTGCGCCGCCAGATGTAGGGGGGTCTCTTCGTCCCAATTGTCAATGTCAGAAACATCCGCGCCCTTCTCGAGCAGCAGGCGGGCCACCGCTTCGTGCCCGTTTTGCGCCGCCCGATGTAGGGGGGTCCACCCGTCATCACTAGAGGCAGAGACATCCGCGCCCTTCTCGAGCAGCAGGCGGGCTACCGCTTCGTGCCCGTTTTGCGCCGCCTGATGTAGGGGGGTCCGCTTGTTACTAGTAGAGGCAGAGACATCCGCACCCTTCTCGAGCAGCAGGCGGGCCACCGCTTCGTGCCCGTTTTCCGCCGCCAGGTGTAGGGAGGTCTCCCCGTACCAAATACGGGCGGAGACATCCGCACCCTTCTCGAGCAGCAGGCGGGCCACCGCTTCGTGCCCGTTTTGCGCCGCCAGATGCAGGGGGGTCGACCCGATAGTATTGGCAGAGACATCCGCACCCTTCTCGAGCAGCAGGCGGGCCACCGCTTCGTGCCCGTTTTCCGCCGCCAGGTGTAGGGGGGTCTCCCCGTACCAAATACGGGCGGAGACATCCGCACCCTTCTCGAGCAGCAGGCGGGCCACCGCTTCGTGCCCGTTTTCCGCCGCCAGGTGTAGGGGGGTATGCCGGTTGAAGTTCCTAAGGGCAGAGACATCCGCGCCCTTCTCGAGCAGCAGGCGGGCCACCGCTTCGTGCCCGTTTTCCGCCGCCAGGTGTAGGGGGGTCTCCCCGTACCAAATACGGGCGGAGACATCCGCACCCTTCTCGAGCAGCAGGCGGGCCACCACTTCGTGCCCGTTTTGCGCCGCTAGATGTAGGGGGGTATACCGGTTGAAGTTCCTAAGGGCAGAGACATCCGCGCCCTTCTCGAGCAGCAGGCGGGCCACCGCTTCGTGCCCGTTTTGCGCCGCCAGATGCAGGGGGGTCCACTCGTCACTCCTAGAGGCAGGGACACCCGCACCCTTCTCGAGCAGCAGGCGGGCCACCGCTTCGTGCCCGTTTTGCGCCGCCAGATGCAGGGGGGTATATAAGTGTTTGCCATTAGATGTTGCGTGTATATTCACACCATAACTGACCATTATACGGACTATCTCCTCGTGGCCGTTTTGTGCTGCTAGACCCAAAGGGGTATTTGAACAACCGCAGCTACACAGAGTACATAGGTCTACTCCATCCCTGACTAGTCGGAGCGCCTCTAGAGAATTTTTATCGTGCAGCATTTGGCATAATCTTTGTGAATTTTCTTTTCTTACACTATCATCGATTATTTTAGCAAGTTGTGCGCCGGTCTTCAGGTTCGCCAGGACAGTTCTCGGAGGGGGATTAATAGACATTGAACAAAACCCCGAAAATACATCTCCAGTAACCAGCCCCCTCTCTACACTAGCACTACCAATAGTAGGTTCCATGGCGCCACTAATTGATGGAGAGCGGCGTGTAGGTGAGACGGGGATGTGATTTTCTTGGCTGTCAATGATCGGATTGACAGGAAAACCTAATTCGGACCCGTACCAGGGTCCGGGTCCGGGTGAAACTCTTTCCGCATCGGGCATCTCGGTATCTTCGCTAACTGGATCCAGCATATCATGATCAGGCGGGTCCATTGGCTGATCATGAGAAAGCAACGGGCGGGGCGTTTCCGGGTCTTGCGCCATGGGTGTACCGATGTTACTCCCTGGGTCTCCATATTCACTCGGCGTTGCAGGGCAAGGAGTCCAATATTCGACATAGGCCGGAGTAGCTTAAAGTACCGCAGTCAGTAAAAAACACTTGCCCTTGGATTGTATTCAAGTACCTGCCGCAGGCGAGTCGCCCGGTTGATACCCAGAAGCGTGTCGCTGTAGTTTCTCATCGGTTACCGGTAATCCGTTGAGTTTGAACTCAGTCTGCTTCTTATCGGCCTCGAGCCTTTGTTGCTTTATTTTTAGCATTGCAATTGCGTCTTTCCTCTTGAGGTTTTTACTGAATCCCCATTGTTGTATTTTTCTATCGAATTGTCTCTTACTACATATTTTATGGAAGAATATTAGACCGGCAAGTTACATATACTTATATCGAAACCAATATGTACTAGTACTTACTTTGCATAGAAACCATGTTCCTGCGCCATGATCTTTCTTATTTCTGGAAGCTTGAGGTTGTCCTGGAGATATAGCTCCTTAAATTTCTCTTTATGGGCCTCCCACTTCTCCGCTGTATGTTCGCAGGTTTTAAAGTTCTTCTCCCAGCTGGGGTCCGTGCGTGTACGTGGCGCCGGGCGGGGTGGTGGTTCCATTTTGCGTAGCTATAGTTTGGTAGGACTGTAGAGATAGTTAAAAATTGGAAAGGAAAGATTTGTTGTAGTGGAAGGTAAGAATAAAGTGTTGATGCTTGCTATAAGGTGATGGTGATGGGGGAATCTTAAGAGAGATCGAGGGCGGGTGGTGAGGTTTTAATCTTGCGCTCATCTATGTATACTAAGACATGAGTGGATGGCATCCTCGTTCTCGGCCTGATGTGTGCATGGTGCTTTTGTTACCCAATAACATCCCGGCAGGCCTATATGCATGACGAGTGCGCGTTGAAACACGGGGAGGCTGAAGGAAGAATATGTACCACCCGACCAATCCGACCGATCAGACAAAAGCACCTCGCAGAGGGGAATAAGAGTTCACCAATCAGGCAAAAGCACCCCACATACCCTAGTAATACCTGGGTTGGTTACCCTCTCTAATTAATTCAAGACTTGCACATCCGAAAATTGGTTATCGGGTTTATATAGGTACAAATGCCCGAATTCTCTCCTCTCTCCCGGATCTCTTCTCTTCTCTCTCCCAACTCTCCTCTCTCTCCAAATTCTCTTCTCTCTTCTCTCATTCCCATTCTCAAAGTCAAGATAATTCCGCTTTATCAAGCTACATAGCTAGTACCATCACGTGATCACGGACAAGACGCGAGAATGGATCCTTCTCCAAACGACACTGCGCGATATCGGTGCTGTAACTGTAGAAGTTCTCAAGTTACATGCGATTCCTTCGATGCTCCAAAAATGCCTGTTCAACCGGATGATTCGATCAAAGAGCTATCCGAATCTACAAGTCCAACACTCCCGCTCAATACATCTACGCCAACTCTTCCTCGCTCCGCTACGGACCAAGAAAAGAGCCACCCTATTCATAGCAACATGTCCAGAGGTAATGCCGTAAATTTTCAGAAATTACACTCGACCTTCATTTAATTCGGGCTAGGCCGCTGACTCGCTACTCTAGCCTCAACCTCCGAAGACTACAAAAACCAAGATACTTCATTGAGTGCGTTGGAGATGGGCGCAGCACCCCCAAGAGCTACCCGATTCCCGCAGGTTTCACCGGAAGTGCGGCGATTTCTTCTTTTTGTTCTTATGGGACTCTTGTTCATCCCCTTCTCGTTCGTTGTTCGTTCCTTGGGAAATCTTGACTCAAGCCAGACCGTCGGGGTTCTTCAGGTCTCTGCAGTCTTCTTTGTGGAGTTGGCGAAGATGTTTCCCTGGGTTTGATTCAAGCCTATCTAAGACTATGAAGGGGTTTTGCAAGTTTCCTAGAATCTAAAACATATCATTGGTAAGGAGTATTTGGTCGGTTGGCGTTTACTATCTCTTTGGGCGGGGTGATTATATTCGACATGTTATTTTTGGAACATACATATGCTTATCATGTCTTGGATAGGTTTTCCTTCTTTCTTCACTCTTTTTATTTACTCTTTCTCTTAGTCTAGCTATGAACTCTTTTCATTTGTAAAGTTAATAAAGGTTGGAATGATTAAGTTTTATTTCTTTCAGTTATACTTAAGCGGAGGAGTATGGGAGCTGCATGCAGTCCCTCAGTACATGCACGCAACTTATACTAACAGCCTAAAACGACCCTTAGGTCTCGGTTTGTACCAATGCTCACGCTTGATCTGTGTGTATGTACTTGGAGAATCAGATTGTAAGAACTTCTGAACGACAGTCCAGTTATTAATCTTTGTGTTGCGGTATCAACCTTGCCCGCCGTAACACAACCTAGGTAAACTCCCAGAAGTGGCTGGTCAAAATTCAGTGCATGCAGTGCTACGCGGGAGTTCCCAATTGGTTAGGTACATTATATGTAAGTACTTATATAAGTATTGTATCCACCCACATGCACACGTTGCCTTACCCTCAGATTATATATACCGGTTGATCAATTGACCTCCGCAGTATCTTTTCTAATAGATATAATCTTAAATACAGCATAATGCTTGCTAAAGAAAGATACTCATCTTTTTGTAAATAGTTCGATCGTAAGAGCTGTATGCGCTTTATAATTACGTATGTAAAGCCCCTACCCAAAAGCTTTTGTGAAAGCCCGAAAGGGTGAAACCCCATACAAATCTACCTAGAACGGGGCTCTCCACTGAAATATTTGTTACACCTTAACCACTCCTTTCTACCAACTCAAAAATGTGCAAAAGGCTTTCATCATTATAATTAACTGTGCTGTGTTTCTACATTTGGAACCGGGTTCCACCTAGTTTAGGTGGTAATTGGCCCTTTCGCGAAAACTTTTGTGTAGGGACTTTACCTAGCCCTGTTGTCGGCGTTGGCAGCGCGTGCTGACACTCCCGAGCCCTGGTTAGAAGTACTTCTAGTTCAAATATTATAGGTTTAATCGGTGCCGAGATGTCTTAAGTGTATTGCCCCGGTACTCTTGTTTCGTCGAAGTATTTTACCAAGGGATACTCAACTAATCCTCTGCTTGGCCTATTACTATCTGGGAGCCTATTCTCCTTTCGATTGCCCAGAGCTATGAGATGACTTGACACACACCAACCATATCGTGATCCAAGCTGCACATGTAATAGGCAATGAAGACCTTCCGTGATCAATATAATAGAGTCTTTCAGTGCAACCCTGAAAACAATTTTCAAAGTGAAAGGGAAACTCAAGCAGCCAAGCCTGCGCCGCCATTGCAGCTGACAAGTCACTTTATCAGAAATAGCAGTGCAGAATCCCCAATCCCCAAATACATATTTCTCAGCATAAGATCTACCTCTATGCCTTGTTTGTCAATAAATTCATGTATAGGGTTGACTCTTGGCTGCATGAATTTACTTTTAAAACGGTTTTCAGGGTTGCACTGAAAGACTCTAATGACGGAGGTGGGTCGCGCAACTGTTAAACGTTATCTGTGTGTCGCTTCCCATCTCGGCAGTCGACTTAAGGTTATCTAGGTACGAGTGATCGGAGTCAATAACCAATCAGAGGGACGGCTTAATTTACGACCCCAGTTGGGGGTCCTGCCCCCATGCAGACTTGAAGATCCGAAGCCCTAACAAATCAGAAGCCCCCCCAAATGCACGTACCCTCTTGAGGCTGTAGCTGCATGCATCTTTAGCAGTGACAAACTAAACGTATCTAGTGTGAAGCTTTATCCCGTAACCCCCCAGAAAAAATCAAACATTGGTAACAGATCTTGTTATCTCCCTTATCAAATAGTTGGTCTCCCCTACAAATCTCAACCCTTTGTTATAGGGGGGCAGCATTGACAGCTTAAGGGGTACTTCCTTAGCCTTCTAAGAATCGGCCTCTAGATAACTTCATAGGTTATGTACTTTGGGTGTAGGGGTAAGTGAGGAAACACCACTCTGCGTTGCGTGAAGGGTGTCTTCTCACTTACCCCACATCCGAAGTACCTACAGCGACACCTCGCTATAAGAAACGCCAAGGTGGCAGAGGTTTTTGTTTCTTATCCCTTGGACGTATGAGACATTGGAGAATCTCTCTCATGCATTAACGCCGAGATTCTGGGTGTAAAGAAGTCCGGGTAAGCAGAGTAGTCTCTATATTACCCCGAATGTGCCATGAAGTTCGCAGGTTTATGCATGAGAGAGATTTTCCACTGTCTCATTCGTCCAGGGGATAGTAAAAATCCCCCCAAAATTTCTTATGGCAAGTGAGATTTGTGTGTACCCTGTGCGTTGTTTCTTTTCTTATAGCGAGGTATGGCTGTACATATATGTACCCGTCCTGCATGAAGTTTCTGAACACGACCAATATTGCATACCATACAAATAGGGGGACTTGGCACTTTTTTGTGTGTATGCAATAGCAGTCGTGTTCGGAAACGTCATCACCTATCATGATAAGATATCGCGCTCAGTACATCATACCTTCCATTTTAGGTTAGTGGCGATTATTGCAACCGATGCGCAGAGGTTCTCGAATCTCCATGATCAACCAATATGAGAGCGGTTTTATTTATAAACACAACAAACACGTACTATCCAGAGTTGCCCCTCTCCCCGCGTGACGACTCTTTCATCCACCATCACCATCCCCTCTTCTCTCACAGCTCTATTAGTTTTCTTTCTCCCTTTCCCATCCCCTGGACCATCACCTCTCACTCTGCTCTATCGCTAGAAGCTCGGCTGCGGTCCGTGAGCTCAACATCTGAGCTTTCAGAATGACTGACTATAACGCTCTCAGAGCACAGACTCTTGGATCAACTCAGGAAGAAGAAGCTGTTACTGTCAATACAAGGGCTTTGGTGCGTATCGCGCTCGTTTATTTTGCTGCCTTGAAAACTAACAGGCAAGCACTATAGATCGATAAAGTCTTAGCTAGATACTCAAGCGAAAATACAACGTATGCAGCTCGTCTCGAACTCTTCCCGGCGGTTTTTGGCTAACAGGAGTGTTGGGTACATGTAGTCTTCGGGAGCTTCTCCAAAATGCCGCTGATGCAAACGCCACTTCCGTAGAAGTCCGTTATGACAGTGTCAATAGCTCATTACAACCCAACCACCAAGAGCTCGACATTCAAGATATCACTAAACGAAAGATGCGGCGGATGCTAGTAAAGAATAACGGGCACTCATTTAGGGAGGAGGATTGGCAACGTTTGAAAAGAATAGCAGAAGGGAATCCAGACGAAACAAAGATCGGAGCTTTTGGAGTAGGGTTTTATAGTGTATTTGCCGACTGCGAGGAGCCCTTCGTATCTTCTGGGAACGAAACCATGATATTTTACTGGAAAGAGAATACCCTTGTTACTCGCCGACATAAGCTAAAAGAAAGTGACCCATACACTACCTTCCTACTTGAGTACAGAGAGCCTACGGAGTTGCCTGACTTGAAAGAACTTTGTAAATTCTTTGCAACATCTCTTACATTCGTCAAACTCAACGCGATATCACTATACGTGGATGACCGGTGCCTATTACAACTAGCAAAGAAAACATCGCCGCCGGAACCTTTGGCGATTCCCAGTTCGATAAATCCAGCCGCGTCTGAGCGGCTTATGAGAATCTCAGCCGTAGAGACTGAGCGCCTACAGATTGATGCGAAGTATATGAACATAACCCACCACCGGGCACCTATTGTTGATATCGCAAACGGTTTGCGGTCCATCTTTTCCCGGTTTAGTGCAACAACTCAGCCAACTAGCACATATAAGGACGTGAGTTCCTCAAATTTAACGGACTATACCCAGGCAACTATATTCTTGCGAATAGCGACTGCCACTGTCACAACCTCGGTCAGTTCAGCGTTCGCTCGAGAACTAGAGAGGGCGACGAAAAAGCCTCCCCCCAGAACCACGAAAATTGCCATTCTTTCCATGTCAAAGGACGAACTGGATGCTTCCGAGCATAAAGCGGAAATCTTCTCAAACGTCCTCCCAAGTAAATCTGGGAAAATATTCATTGGGTTTCCCACGCACCAGACCACAAGCATCTGCGCTCATATCTCGGCACCTTCAGTTATTCCTACAGTCGAGCGAGAAAATATTGACTTAAATGCAAGAGTCGTCAAGGAATGGAATATTGAGATGTTGCGGATATCCGGGATCCTGGCGAGGATCATGTATACCGATGAGATGTCCGTGCTTGGTCAGAGAGCAGCTGGTCTAAGGTCAGAGAATCTTGCGAATCTTTATGGCCACGCGATACACATTATGCGGCAGTTCACATTTGCCCAGTCAACACCGTCTTCAACCGTGGGGAGGTACATCGAGTCGGAGTTTTGGAATTGCTCAAGGAAAGATTCTATTGAGCTTTTGTCGACAAAAGGGGTGCTATCAAGTGACAAGGTTCGCGTGGCGAGCGATGTGAACTTTTTGGAAGGGATGCCTTTGTTGCCAGAGAGGCTTGAAAAGGAAGCGCCGGTCCTTGTGGCACAATTAAAAGAGATGGGATTGTTGACGGAGATTACCATCAGCGACATCCGCAGAGAGCTAGCTGACAAGGCACTAAGTGGAGACCAGTTGGGGTTGTTTTTAAACTGGCTAGCAGGAAAGCGCCTCAAGGATGAACTAGACGTTGTTGGGGTCAAAAGCTTGCTAGAAGTAGCCGTTGCGACCACAGCGGTCGCTGACTCTAAAGGCGAAAGTTTTGGGGTGCCTATATCCCTCGGCACTGTCAAATTTTACATCAACGCTCAAAAGCTTTCTGCCGATATTCCCGTACCACCCGATTGTCTCCCATTCAATGTTACAAAAAGCTTAACAAAACCCCAGTTAGATGCTTTAGGATGGGAGGAATTGGGAGTTTCGTATTGGTTGCAGTATATCTGCGCCAAAGCCTCAGTGCTACCTGTTGAACAAAATATACAGCTTTCTGCAAAGTTTGCTCATACTGTGCTGGCAATAATTTCGAAAGGATGGGAGCAATTGCCCCCCAATAGCAAAGAAGCCATCGTTACCCTCCTCAAGGATAGAACTTGCATTCCAACCAGACAGGGCATGAAGATTCCCCGTGAAGCCTACTTCAACACCGTCAAATTATTTTCGGACTTACCACTGATAGAGAGTATGCATGGAGTTAGAGATAAACTCCTTGTTGCCTTAGGGGTTCGGAAAACGGTGGATCTAAAACTTGTTTTTGAGAGGTTGATGAATGGGTCACCCGGAGGTGCTGTCAAATGGAGTCATGTGGATCTCATACGGTACCTTACTAGCGTACGAGAAGACATACCTAGGGAGGACATTACAAAGCTCAAAAACACAGCCATCTGTAAGGCCGAGGGAGTTGGCGCCAAAGGTTTACACAAAGTTTCAGAACTCTACGAGCCTAACGACGGTCTGAGGAAGTTGCAGTTACCTATCTTACAATGGCCTGGACCTTGGAGAGAAGGAAGCAATGAAGCAAAATTTCTTTCAACCTTAGGTTTAAAGCGGTATCCAGGCGTGCAAGAAGTGCTACAAATTGCGGGAAACAAGGAGGATGCGGCATTGAGAGAGGCAGCCCTGTCTTATTTTATTATCAACTACCACACAAACTCATATCATAACTCCAACACCGCCGGAATCACCATCCCGTTTCTACCACTCAATGATAATAAAGGAGAGAAAGGCCCCTATCTCGTTACTCCATGGCAGTGCTTTTCAAACCCTAAAGCTGCAATCATGGGATTTGACGTCTTGAGACAAGATCTTCAACAACATGGGCCCAAGTTCGGTGTGAAATCGGATCCTGATATGAAAGACTGTGTGGACGTACTCATCAATTCTCCACCGTCCACAGCTCGCGCTGCGCGAGAAAAGTTTGGTTACTTTTCGACTAGATTGGCCGACATTATGCCACATCTAGTAGAAAGGCTAAGCCAGGCAAGAATCATTCCGGTGCCCTTGAAAGACCGCGAGAGGATACCATCCTCGGATCTAAAGATCAAATTTATCACCCCAAAGACATGCTTTTTAGGTGGGGTAGGAAGTCAGTATTTTGAAATATTCGATTTTGTGGATTTTGGGCAAGAGGCGAACTCATTTTTATTGAAATGTGGGAGTAAGCACGAACCAACTGTGGCGGAAGTAGCCTATATGATGGTGCGCGAGCCACAAAGACTATATGGAGTATTCAATAGCTCCGATAAGTATCTCAGTGTACTAAGGAGTATCGCCGAGAGTTGGTCGCACCTCAGGAAAGATAAAGTACTCGTTAAGGAGATGCGGAGAAGTCCCTTTTTGGGGTCATTCAGATGGCGTTCATACGCCAACGAGAAATCTAGTCAAATGGACTCAGCTACCATGGATGAGGATGATGCTGGTGGTATCAGGGAATTTGTGCTTGCAAGGGTAGATGAAGTTTTGATTTCCGATGATTATGTCTTGTTCCTTCTGTTTAGGGGAGAGATCTTGGCAGCGCCACAGGAGGATGCTTTAGAGGGCCTTTATCAGGTGCGTCAGAAAAAGCCTCGTACTTGATATTTTACTAACATATCTAAATAGTCCTTAGGGGTACAACGACTTTCGAGCAAAGTCTCAACTGACTGGAACATTGGTCACGTGAGGCCCATGCCCGAAAAGGCGGAAAAATTGAGAAAGCTAGTCCTTGAAAGATCGAGGTTGTTCCTGCACAATAATACTGAAGAGGTCTTACATGATGCGCGATGGCTTGAGAATAATTTGAAAGTGGAAATAGTGGACTCAATTAGATTGAGGAGAACCCTGAGAAACGAAGGATCCAAAAGCTTGACCCACCAGGATACCAAAACAGCCACAATCACGATGAATCAAAAGACAAAATGGTGGACACTGTATTTGACACCGAAATTCGAGTATTACGACGTTTCTCAGGCTCTTGTGACCCTGATTCTCCGAAAGCCAAGGCCACATTCAAGCTTGCTACTAGATAGTTTGCTCCATAATGGTAAGATTTTCGAATTTTTTGGTGGATTTATAAGGCTGACTGGTATTTCTTTTTTGCTAAAGACTTGATGACATTAAAGTCAAGAGGTTACAATGTTGACCGCATCTTGCGAGCGAAGGCCGCTGAGGCGAGGATGGCCGAGGAGCAGCGGTTGAAGCAAGCCGAGTTAGAAAGAAAAGTGCTTGAGGAACAAGAGAAGCGTTATCAACAATCACAATTGCAACTACAGCAGGGTGCAGTCGCCAGGCAAATAGAGCAGAAGAGGGCTGAAGAGGAGAAGCTGGATATGCCTGGAGCATTTGGGGGATCACCACAGAACAAGGCTGTTAATCCTCCAGCACAGCATAATGTTCCAGATAAGCTTAGGAATGATTTCTTTGGAAGGATTAGTAAGCATCTGGGATTTGAGGCGAACAGTGGGCCAACGGAACAAATGCGGAACTTGTTAGGTGATAATAACCCACAGCAAAAAGTAAAGTCTCCAGGACAACTAGAGCCGGCTCCAATTCTAGGCGAGAGTAAGCCTGATATCGGGAAAGCTACGGAACCACACAGGATCCAGGCCAACCTACAGAGAGCTATCGGGGCTAGCAGAGGTCATAACTCTGACAGTGTTTTTAGCCCTCCACAAACATTCGAGGTTAAAGAAGCCCCGAGCTACTGTGACAATCAGTATGATATTGCCCATGGTTGCTTTGTTCCATCACACATACTAATCTGATACACTGTTATGTAGTTCGGGGCAAGATATTCTCTATTTCGCAGAGACACCCAATGGAATTAAGGTTTTCGTCGACCGCAAAATCGTGGACAAAGCCGCTTTAGGCCAGAAACACGTCAAGGAGATGAATGAGTTCTCAAACATGCTAAAGGAGCTTTCGGGAATTTTCGGGCTAGCACTCACTACACTGCATATCTTTTACGATGAAGTTGGTAAGTCTTGAAGTCGATCCTTAGCTTGAAGACTTCTCACTAATAGGAGACTAGGGAATACCATTGCGTTTAACACCAACGGTTCACTGTTTTTTAACCTAAGGTATTACCATTATAACTTATCATGGTTTTTCTGCACTCCCTAACTAGATATAGATTCTATCTCCAGCTTCATGCCAAAGATGTTGCAGTGGGAGACCCTTCCCAGGCACTGATCTACTGGTTTGTTGTGCTTTGTCACGAGTTAGCGCATAACCTTGTTCAGGTTCATGACGAGAAACATTCCTTTTACACGTATGTGTCTACCCCCCCATTTTCAAGGAGTTTAACTAACAATTGTTCAACAGTGAGACATTTGTCCAGGAGTACTTTATAAAAATTATGACCAAGTTGAAGAGCATTCCTGGCGCCAAGCCATGGGACATCAACATCTGATCATAGACGATGCACAAATAGACATAGAGTCTCTTTCTTAAGCTCTACTTTATATCATCATAGATGGTACGTGGTGTTTGAGTCTATTATTCTGATACTCATGGGTTAGAAACGGGGGTATAGAATCAGGTCTCTTTTCTTGTCTTGATCTTTTCTCGCATCTTTTTTGGCTGGGGTATCTTGTATGGTGTGGTCGAATCTCATAAGACATTTCTCTTATTATATTTGTTATTTTTCTCCATATAAGTCTGTTTGTGTGCATTCATTTTTCTTGGGCATTGGTCTCAGTACATGCCGACGACTATGGTTTCTCTCTTCTCGTCTAGATAGTGAATGGGCGCTTAAATACACGTGTAGTAACGGGTATGGTGGTACTGTTACGCGTGACTTCAAGAGAGACGTTATTCAGTAATGAATTCTTCGCGACGCAAGTACACAAATTCCACACTGAATCCTACGGGAATCATCCACCACCACCTTGTGCGGGAGACCTCAATGCCATATTGTGCGGGGAGTAACTACTAGGTACATATGCAGTGCAGCTCTTAGATTAAATCACACAGCGGCCTCGTGTAGTAGTAAAACCCTGTATCAAGAAGACACACACATACAGTCGAGACTGGCGCCCCCGGACACACACTCGAGAGCTATCTAGGTATTCCTCCCACGCAACATCCTGATAACCACACCACACCGCCGGGCCGAATCGAAGCACGGCTGAAAAAAAAGGGGGGGGAGGGGGCGGAGGTGGTTGGATTGATCATTGACACTGGGGTAGAGATGCGCTCACACATTTACAATTCACAATTCACATTTCACATTCACACTGTAAGATAGAAAGAAGGCACCGAAGGACTCACAAAGGCCAAGTAAACAATTCTCATTATTGCTACCTTCCCAATTAACCCCAGAGCCAGCCCGCTAGCCCCCCGCCCCCTTCTCTCCCCTAGACGGCCGGACTACACGCCTACACCCACGCCCTACATGGGCTGGACATAATTATACCAATGGGCGCGCTCCTCAAAGTACGGCGGGCAGTCCACGACACAGCCCGCCGAGATCTGCCTATGCCGCTCAGCCTGGACCAGGGAGACCAGCGTGGGCCGGCTGACCTTGCGCCTGCTGACGCCGTCCAGGCGGAACAGCACCTCGCGCAGATAGTCGAGGTGCAGGCCGCCGCGCGCGTTCTCGTAGTCCAGGTCGCCAACGGTCCACACATTCCACTCGGGCGAGGTGGTGGGCGGCGGGACGCTGCGGCCCTGTCGGAGCTGGGCACCGCCCGGGCGCCGCATCACTACGCGCGAGTGGGTCACGTGCCAGCCCTTGTCGGGGTCGCTGGGGACCGGGCACATGCTGTAGAGGATGATGAAGATGCGGTTGGTGT
Organism: Morchella sp. 2018-W30; assembly: GCA_024713625.1. Lineage (NCBI taxonomy): Eukaryota > Fungi > Ascomycota > Pezizomycetes > Pezizales > Morchellaceae > Morchella > Morchella sp. 2018-W30. The sequence continues at coordinate 1,515,787 of JAMJEW010000007.1, read as the reverse complement.
CGTCGCTGCCTGCGGTGCTGTGTGCGGGCGTGGGAGTTAGTTGGTGGGATGGTGGTGGTTTGGGGGGGACTTACGTTGCGGGTCCGGGTTGGGGCTCGGTGCTGGTGGCGGGGCCGTTGGTGATCGCGAGGTGGTTGAAGTGGGATCTGGGTGTAGTGGGGATGTCAGTGGCTTTGAAATCCTCAAGAGTTAAGGGCGGGGTGGGGGGAGGTTACAGCTGATTGACAGTGCCTCCAGGAGCACCGACTCCACGTTCATTTCCAGGCTGGCCATGAGTAGCAGCAACGGCGGCGGCAGCGTTGCCTCCTCCTTGAGCAAGACTGGCGCTGGGGTTAGTTTTGTGACTCTTGCCCGAATGAGGGGCGGGCCGGAAACTTACAAGGCGGGGTTCCGGTCGGCATGGGCTTGCATGTCATTGGCGTTTCTGCGGCGCTGGTTAGCTGGAGATCTGGTGCCCCGTGGGTATTGGGGGTATTTGGAGTTAGGGGAACTTACTGGGCATGCGCTCCTTGACGGGCGTGCTGGCCGTGGTCACCGGTGCTGCGGTGGCGTTAGTTGGGCCTATATATATGAAATAATATATATATAATAGCTAGCTAGCTAGGAGGAGACACAAATATCTCGCAGATACTAGGGAGGGGACTTACTACGGCTCTTGAAGATTGTGCTGGCCATAGACGTCGTCGCTTCCACTATATATTTGGACATAGCATTAGCCAGCTGACCAACCCCCACCACCAGCAACTCCACTTCCCGACGCAAGACTTACGCCGACGCCCCACCAAGATACGCCCCCTGCCCCACCTCCTCGCCGCGGCGGCCACTCTCAAGCTCACTGTACCATATCCTGTCAGCCCATACCCACACATATGCGCAAACACCCAGAATCAACAAATATAAATTCCAAAACGCACCGTGGACGAGCCGAGACAGCACCAACATTCCACTGACTACGTTGCTGGCTGCAAGCGTTTCTGTTAGCAAAATTCCACACTCGGGGCAGGGAACCAGCGGATAAGCACGTACTTGACCCACGCCTCGTATGCCTCGCGGTCAATTACGCTGCCGTGCTGCCCGTTAGAAACTGTCTCTCCTGCAGGGCTAGGGGGCACATACGGGTTCTCGTGCAGACGGGTGCGGGAGGAGGAGCTAGCGCCGGTGCTCCAGCTGCTGGGGCGTGTGTGTGGTTAGAATTATGTCCATAGTGGGTGCAAAGAAGGGGGGGGGCTTACTGGGTGCCGTCATTTCCTCGCGGGTTGTGGGCGTCCATTTTTCTGTGTGGGCGGGCAGGACCGTTAGTGCGGGAAGGACGGGCGGGGCGGGGCAGGGCGGGATCGGGGGGGGATACTCACCTATAGCTATCTATGTCGATTGCTTGCTTGCTTGCTTTCTTGGACGTTAGATCTTTCTTGACAAAGGCAGAACAGCTCGTCAGTTTGTGTCTGTTGTGCAAAAGGGAAAAAAAAAAAGAAGAAAAGGCGGCGCGAGGAAAGGAAGGAGAACAAGAATGGTTTGTACGCCGTGCGTGCAGAGCTGAGCATGGGGGGAAGATTGGGGGAAGGAGCAGCAAAAAAAACTTACTGTACGTACATGTATAGCGCCCGACCGGTGAAGCGAGCGAGCGAAGCCTTCTAAAGGGCGAGCGTCCCCTCCCCTCCCCGGCCTCCTCCGGCATTCAATTTGTTGGAGGCGAACAGGATTCTTTTTCTTCTCCTAATTTCCCGCCTTGGTTTTTTTGACGTGCGTTCCTTTCTACGAGCTTGGTATCTATATATACATATACACGGATGGGTGTTTCACTCTTCGTTTGGCTATGAGCTACAATGCAATGGGGTTTTTAGGAGACGTACGTACTATGTCCAATGCACATTACCACTCGTAAGTTCCAGCCAGCCAACCCGTGACCAGCCGCTCTCTCCCTTTCCCCCATTTATCACCCCCCAAAACAGACCCCCCAAAGCACCAATCACACACCATCACTCGCAACGTCCCCGCAGCCGCTAGCACCCATTCGGCCACGTTACACAGAGCTAGGCGCTTTCGGGGTTAAGTAATTCCTGCGTGCCCTCCGGGATTTGAGTTTATGGCAGGACTTGCGGTGTGTATGTCTGTCTGGTACGGAGATGAACAGGAATTTAACCCTAACCCTGGGCGGTGCGGGTATGGGGCGGGCGCGGACGGAGGGGCTAGTTCGCGGGGGGTGTGCGTTGTAGTAGATACTAGGCTGACAATGTCCATGTTTGCAGTCGCGGGCAGGATAACCCCCTCTCGGGTGAGTACTGTGGGCGGGGCGGGGTGGGGCGGGGTGGGGTGTATGTATGTACCGGGCGGGCATGCCCTGCGGCGAAATTATCCCTCGCACGATAGCAACTGACACCATAATAGTTCAATTGGCCGGTGGTTGCGATTTTGTAGGGTCCAGCGCGGTATATAATAGTAATTGGGACAGTACTTAGTCTCGCCCCAGGTACATACCCTCGCTTTAGCTACCGCGAGTCAGGACGGCGAGTAGACCCCTTTACGCGGAGGAGTCTCGCTATACGGGTGACGCACCACGCAGAGAGTATGTACCATGGGCATAGCCTTAACACGGGTATTCTGGTACCCTTCCTATAGGGTGGTTATACGTATGTATGTAGCTACATGTAGCCCCCTGGCCCGCCAGGTATCGAGTGATACCGCGTGACCCGCGACCTCACCTCTATCACCGGTACGGTTACATAACGCACCACGGCCAATGATCAACCATACAACAACCACACGCTCTAATGTTGCTAAAGAAGGGAAGAAAGAAAGAAATTTATATTTTATTTCTATACCGGTATTGAGACTATGCCAACAGTTGTTGAAAACCTCTACGCCCAAACGAAAAACAAACTCCCATTACCATAACCGCCCAAAGACAGAAAAGAAAAGAAAACAAAAAAAAAGAGAGAAACACACCCACCAGCACGCAAGCCCCTGTTGAGAGAGACCCCCGGCCCCGCCGCCCTACCCCAAAAACGCCCTCAGCGCGCTCTCCGCCTTGACGCCCATCTCCTCCCACTCCTCCGCAGGCACACTCAACGCCGTGATGGCCCCGCCGGCGCCAACCCTCCACACCTCGCACCCCTCCCTCCCCTCCCCATCAACCCTCACAGCGCTCCTGATAACCACGCTCCAGTCGCCCGCCCCACACACACTCCAGTAGCCCACAACCCCACTATACAGCCCCCTCTCTGCGCCCTCGATCCCGCGCAACAGCTGCACACTCCTGCGCTTCGGCGCGCCCGTCATGCTCCCGGGCGGCAGCGACGCAGCCAACACATCGAAGCCGGAGACGCCCGGGGCCAGCGCCCCCTCCACGACCGACACGAGCTGAAACACGTGTGCGTACTCCTCGACCTGCATTAGCGCCGGCACGGCCACGGTGTCGCCGGCAAGGCGGTGCAGGTCGTGGCGGATCAGGTCCACGATCATGAGGTTTTCCGCGACCTCCTTTGGGGCGCGGAGGGCGCGTTCCGCGCTCTCGCGCGTGACGCCGGGCCCCTTGCGGACGGTGCCCTTGATGGGGCGGAGCTGGCAGGTGCCTGTGCGTGACCAGGAGAGGAAGCGCTCGGGGGAGGAGGAGAGGAGGGTTGTTCCCGACAGGCGCAGGTAGGCGGCGTAGGGGGCGGGGTTGCGCGCGCGGAGCGCGGTGTAGAGGGTCCAGGGGTGGGGGGCGGGGCGCGGGTGGAGGATGGTGGTCTGTGCGGTGAGGCAGAGCTCGTAGGAGTCGCCGGAGGCGAGGTGGGCCTTTGCGGACGCGATGGCGGAGAGGTAGTGGTGCTGGCTGGGGCGGAGGATCTCCGGGAATTGCTGGGTGGGTTGTGGCATGGGGGAGTGGGTTGGGGGCGTGGCGGAGGGCGTCGCGCACATGTCTGCGGCGAGCTGTAGGCGCTGGGCTGTGGCCGCGAGCCACGGGGCGTCGCAGGCGTGCAGACTCTGGATGTAGGCGCGCCCCGTGTCGGTGTCGACCACGATGCTGCGCTGCGCGAATGCAAGGCTCACGTCGGGTCCGGCGGTGGTGGTGGTGGTGGCGTCCCGCGACACGGGGACGCCGAGCGCGGCCACGCCAACCTCGTAGCTGAAGTATCCCACGAGGCCGCCCCAGAACGGCGAGGCCGCGCACCCGCCCGTTGCTGGGCGCGCGTGCATGTATGTTGCCAGGAAGCGCCACACGGAGCCCTCGTAGGGCGCCAGCGACGCCTTCTCCTCCGCCCCCGCTTTTCCCACGCGCGACAGCGACACGAACGCGTCGCCGACGCTGTGCGTGAGCACCTGCGTCACCCCCGGGGTCAGCACCGCAATGATGCACCAGCGCCCTGGCGCCGCGGCCGAGTCGAGCATCACGAACTCGTCTGCCGTGGCCACGCCGAGGATCTCCGCAATGCGCGGGACGGGCAGGCCCCGCGCCGCAACAACCTTTGTCGTCACCACGGCCCTCTCCGGCGGCGGGGGCGGCGGTGGAACACCGCACCGGCGCTCCCACTCGCGCTGCCGCTGCAACAGCCCCTTCTCCGCGTCGCTGCCGCGCCACCCAGGGGGAAGCGCAACGGCCCGTCTCCCGCGGCGGCGACCCCACTCCCGCGCCAGGCGCCACCAGTTGCGCAGGACCTCTGCGCCGCCGCCAGCCGTGCAGATGCTCTCGGGGTGGTACTGGAGGCCCCAGAACGGCCTGTGGACGTGGCGCACGGCCATCACGACCTCGCCGTTCTCGGCGTCGTGCGCCCAGGCTTGGGGCTGCAGTTGTCCCTCTCCTGGCGGGAGGGTGGCGTGGAGGCTGTGGTAGCGCACGGCGCGCACGGGGCCGACGCCCTCGAAGAGGCCGGCGCCGTCGTGGGTCACGGGGGAGACGAGGCCGTGTTTGACGGTGGGGAGGGGGGTGATGGCGGCGCCGAAGGCGAGGCAGAGGCTCTGGTGGCCTAGGCAGACGCCGAGCACGGGGAGGAGGTGCTGGTCGGGGAGGTGCCAGAGGGTGGAGGTTAGGCCGATGTCGGCGGGGTTGGAGGGGTGGCCGGGGCCGGGCCCGGCCACGACGGCATCGAAGGAGGGGAGGAAGCGGAGGAGGGTGGGGGCGTCGAGGGCGTCGATGGGGAGGGTGTGGACTGTTGCGTGGGTGGTTGTGCGTAGGAGGGAGGCGAGATTGGCGGTGAAGGAGTCGTAGGCGTCGAGCAGGAGGATGCGGGGGGGGGGCATTGTAGTATATATAAGTTGTATGATGTGATGTATATCGACCCCTGACGGAAGCTAGAAAAGAGGACCAATCAATATACCACTAGAGACCCAAAGAAGGCAAAGAAGGCAAAGAAGGTAAAGAAGTAAAGAAAGGAAAAGAAAAGAGAGAGAAAAGTACCAGACCCGATATCAATGAATCAAACCAGAATCCCAAAAACTTTTCCGTGGCCCCTGCATGCAAAACTTTGTGTGATTCGGTCGCTTAGCAACGGGCGGGACCGATGGGCGACATTTCGATCACTGACACATGCGCGATTATGTAACGTGATTACCTATTGGGGGAGGGTTAGGGTTTGTGTGTGGGGGTGGAGGTGCATGTTTACAGACAGGAGATGCGTCTTTACCCAGACAGACAGACAGAAGATAGACACTGTGATGTACAGCGGGGCGAGAGTGGAATACCCGGTAGTATGGCAGGTACAGAGCACACAGTATACTCCTGATGTGTGTTGTGGCCACGATACACGTGCAGGCAGGCACATCCGGTCGTGGCACACACCCCGGGCCATTACAAGTGCGTGTAGCTGTATCGTATGTGTGTGTTGTATTGTATTGTATGTGTTGTATGCATTGTATGTGTATGGCTTGAGTGTGTCTTCATGAGAGTATCGGAATACATAAGGCATATCCACAGCTATCACGGTCAAGACTGCACCCCCGGTTATACTATAGCTATCTCTGATTGTATGGTCTGTTCTATAATCAACTATTAATTGATAGCTACATACTTGAATACACACACACAGCTATATCTACATGCATATATCGCGGGTCCAACTCTCCACAACGCTTACAAATCCTCTGCACCCCCGACAACATCACATCTCCATCTCTCTCCCTCTCCCTCCCTCTCTCTCCCTCTCTCTCTGCTCCACCACCACCACCACCCACAAGACACAATGACCCTCACAGTCGATGACCTCCTCGACTCCCCCGATGAGCGCTCCCAGGAACTCGCCACAGTAGCAACAATCTACCCCGAACTCGTCCTACTGACCCCCACCTCGGCCACCATCCACCTCCCCGTCCGCCCCCTCGTCCCCGTCCCCGTCCTCTTTGGCGACAAGGCCACCACCACAGACTTCTCCCTCATCTCCCACTTCCCCCCCCTGACACTAACCTTCGACCTGCCCGCATGCTACCCGGACGCCTCCGCGCCGACAGTGACCCTCAGCGCCACCCCTGCATGGCTCCCGCCCAGCACCGTCGCCCGCCTGACCCGCGAGGTCGACGCACTCTGGGAGTCGTGTGGCCGCGGCCAGGTCGTCTTCACCGCAATCGACCACGTGCAATCGTGGGCCTCAGACCTCTCTGGCCCGCTGCGCCTCGCCCGCTCGCTGCGCGCCCACCTCATCTCCTACAACGCCTCGACGGAGAAGGCCGTCTTCTCGGCCGGCACCTACCCGTGCGGGATCTGTCTGGAGCCCAAGAAGGGGTCGCAGTGCCACCGTCTGCGCTCGTGCACCCACGTCTTTTGCCGCCGCTGCCTGACAGACTACTTCTCGGCGCTCATCGCCGAGGGGCATGTCTCGGCCGTGGCGTGCTCGGACGCGGCCTGCGTCAAGAAGGCTGCTGCTGCTAGCGCGGCGGGGGCGGCGGCGGCGATGCCCCCCTCGCCCCCGGCTACGCCCGAGGCGGGGGGCGCGCAGCACAAGCCGAGAAAGACGTTGATGCCGCCGACGCTGCCGCCGGACGAGCTGCGCGATATCGGCCTCCCGGAGGACCTCGTAAAGCGGTACACAGACTTCAAGCAAAAGTCTGCGCTGGACGCCGACCCGGGCACCGTCTACTGCCCACGCAACTGGTGCCAGGCCCCCAGCCGCGAAAGCATCACCGCCCTCAACCAAGCCATGCTCGACAACCACACCACCTACTACCTCCCCCCCTACGGCTCCCCCTCCGCCCCTCCCCCGCCCGCACCCACACCCACACCCGAAGACAACCCCATCCAAAAGCTGCAGGTGTGCTCCCGCTGCACGCTCGCCTTCTGCCGCGTCTGCACCCGCAGCTGGCACGGCGACATGACAATCTGCCGCTCCGCGTCCGCGCCACTGACCCCCGAGGAGCTGGCCAGCGAGGCATACCTCAAGCGCAACACGACGGCCTGCCCAGAGTGCAGCACCCCCGTGCTCAAGAGCCACGGCTGCAACCACATGATCTGCAAGTGCCACGCGCACTTCTGCTTCCTCTGCTCGGCGTACCTGCCGCCCAAGGAGCCGTACCGGCACTTCAACACCGCGGGGACGGAGTGCTACCAGCGGCTGTGGGAGGGCGAGGAGGGCGACGGCGAGGGCGATGCGCCCCCTGCGGTGGAGGAGGAGGTGGTGGAGGCGCCGCCGCCGCCGCCGCCGGCGGTGGTGGAGCAGAGGCCGTTTGTTGTCGGATATGTCCCCGCGCAGCGGGCGCAGGTGCGGGTGGCGGTGGCGGGGCGGGGACAGGGGCACAGGGCACAGGGCAGGTTTGCGGATAGAGGCGATACGGACGAGGAGAGTGATGGCGAGGGGGTCGACTTTGACGACGTCCCGGATTGACGGGGTTTTCTTTCTTTCTTTTTCTTTTTTGTTTTGTTCTTTGATACAAAAGCTAGGGGAGTTGGTCTTTTTTCCTTTTTCTTTTTAAATGGTATACAGCGGGTGGGCTGCGGTTTTTTTTTTTTTTTGTATACATAGATACTCAAGTATATAGCCAGGGTTTTATTCCTTCTTGTTCTTGTCCTTGTTCTTGTTCTGTTCTTGTGCTGTTCTTGTGCTGTAGCGTAGCGTAGCGTGCTGTGCTGTGCTGTGAAATTATATATAGCTGTCATTGTACGTGGGTATGGTCTGGTCTGGTCTGTAGAAGAACCAGCGCACCCCCCGGTGTTTTCCTGCCAGTGTACCTATACCTGCACCTACACCTATACCTAGTCGGGCCGGTGGTCGGGTTAGTCGGGTTAGTCGGGTTGGTCGGGGCGGTCGTGGCGGTCGTGTATACGGTAGGTATGGCATTATCATCACAAGCCAGCACTCGGCTTGGCGCCAAGATGCAGAGCGCGTGCCGACCCCGGCTCCGCGTGGCGGTGGAGCGGGACGAAAAAGAACCGGTTTCGGCCGCTCGTATTGTTGCGGCTGTGGATGTGTGTGTGTGTGTGTGCGGGCCGTGGTGGCCAGCCGGGTTTCTGATAGCCCCGCCGGCATGCAACCGGAGGATATAGCAGCCCTGCCCTACCCAGATTGGTAAGCGTAGTATGTACCCGACTGGCCAGCTGGCTAGGTCCGGGGTTGGTTGGTCAGCCGTACTTATAACACTTATACTTACAGGCAGTACACCCCCCGCCGCCGCCGGATCCAGCTGTGGGCTTGCTGGCGCGCTTATATACATACAACAGGTTCGTCCAGCCACCGAGTTTTCTTGCGCTTGGTGTGTCCTTGGGTAGTATCTCGAAGCTCCCGTTGTTACCGGACTCCCCGGGCGGCCACAGTGTGGGCTATTAGCCCGCCGGTACGTGGGGGCGGGTGGGTAGGGTAGGGTAAGGGTACACTGCCACTCCACCGCAAACCAGCACACCCGCGGCCGACAGCAGCCGACAGCGGCACACCCCGCTAATGCCGGTTCATGCCAGTCCCAGCGGTAGGTAGGTAGAGGGCCATATTGGGTGTGGCTGGGGGTAAAGTAAAGGTTGCGGTACGTCTTACCTACTAGACTGACTGGTTTTTCAGTGGAGACTTGGCGCCGGGTCGGTGGCATAACCCCGCCCGCTGTACGTAGTACTCCAGGTGAGGACCGAGTGAGCGGTCATGATGCCGCGGGTTGTTTGTACTTTGTAGATGGCAGCCAAGTACTACTCCCTAATGTAACGCCGGCTGGTTCTGTTATATATCATGATTGCCGGACTACATGTAGGCACTGTTCTGGCTTGCAGTTGGTCACGCGCGCAGGATACTAGTCCTCCTGTCTATAGGTCTATAGGGACTACATGCACTAATTCCTAGTTCCTAGCTAGTAGGTCAATTAAAGACTCTTCATTATGTAGATTAATATATATATTCCCAACACCCCGGGCCACAACAAGGCCCCCAATATGCACAGCACCTACTTCACATACACCACCCCCAACTCCGGCAACACGACGCCCACCGCCACAACCGACGCCGCATACGTCGCCGGCACAAACGCGTTCTGAAAGTCCCCCGGATGCACCACCATCCACCAGACGGCAAACAGCAGCGTCGCCAGCCACACCAGCAGCAGCAGCGCCACCAGCTTCCAGAACGAGAGGCCCTCCGTGGGCTGCAGGCCCCAGCCCTCGGCGCGCGCCCCGCGCTCGAGCCGGCCCGTGACGCGCTTGGGCATCAGGTCGAGGCAGTGCGTGGCGGTCCCCGCGCACGCGGGCGAGTCGAAGTAGTGCATGAACTCCGTGGTGGGGAAGGTGGGCGGGTCGTGGGGCGGCTTGGGGCGGTAGTCGTAGTCTGGGTTGGTGGCGGGGGGGAGCACGCCGGATTCGTGGCAGTCGACGTAGTTTAGGTAGTATTGGGTAAACTGGGCCCGACATGTCAGTATGTGGGGGGGGGGGTGCAAGTGGAGACTTACCCGAATAAACTTGATCTGCACGACGGCTGAGAGGCTCACCCACCGTCTCCAGCCCCGCGCACGGCGATACTCGGCCCGGAGATTGCGGAAGAACTCCTGGTCGTTTGTAAAAGTGCCTCCGCCCATCTGTACAAGCACAGTCTTGTACAATCCCTTCCTGATGCAGCAAAGGATGTAGCTCCCTAGGTTTAGGCTGGGCCCCCCAACGAGAGTAGTTGCTGAAGCGGCCGTTCCCGATGCCATACTGCCGGACCTTGCCAGAAACGCTGAAGGAGGCAGTCTGGGGAGGTGGCTTGACGTTGGACTCCCGCCCCCGCTAGAGTTATAGCCCGCCGGGATCGAAAAGGACCTCTGAGGTTTCTTGGCTTTCCGTGCAGACCTGGCGCCGCCGCCCAGACGCGCGTCCGCCGGGGATAAGGGAAGGGTGGAAAGCTGAATAGGCGTCGGCGAAGGCCCCCCCGTCACTGTTGTGGTGCTGCCAGAACCAGCAGGCCCTTGTGAGGAGTGGGAACGTTGATATCTTCCAACGACTTCATTACTGATTACGCTCGATAGGGTGGATCCGCATTCCTAGTGACGTTAGTACCTAAATACAATCTGGTTAACGGGGACCTTACGCATTTCCAAGACATTTTAGTAAGGCCAGACTTGTATTTATCGGGGTAAACTGGTGGACTCAAGGGCCACCAGTCTAACTGTTTCCCCAGTTTTTGCTCGAGCCATACACCCATCAGATCGAACTGAGTTAGATGATATGGTTCGAACTGTATTTCGCTATCGGTCCATTGCTCGTGTTGCATTTCGCTATTGTCTCTGTCGATGTGATCGGGTTTGATTGTTGATTCCTTTTCAGCGGTGGGGAGTGGATGCCTTATATATATCGGTTAGCACACGAAGTACATCTATGAATGTACTATGACTCTTAGCAAGACTCACTCTTTAACTGGGGCGTCCCAACTGAAGATGGCTGTGTCAACCCAAAACTGCACTGGCCACTCGAGCACCATCCAATCCGACTCCAACCCCCCACCATCCGTGTCCCCGCCCCCATCAAAGCCCTCCCCCTCCCCCATCTCGCCCCCCATCTGATCCCGCAGGGTCCGTTTCCCCTGCCGCCTCTTGCTGCGACCACCCCTGCGATCATAGCTGCCGATATCCTGTCCGTGGATCTCCCGCAGATGCACGATAAAGTTGCGCCGTATCCTGAACCCGCCGTATCCGTAGCTTTTCCTGTCGCAGTCCGGGAAGCAGTCGATCAGCCCGTGGACGTTCTTCTCCCCCTTGTACCCGGGCAGCGTGCGGAATGCGTGTGGGCTTGTGGCTTCCGCGGGGCCGGCGCTCGGACTCGCAGGGTTGGGCCCCGTCGGGCTTGGTGGTGGCTTCGCGGCAGTCTCCCGGGGGAGCTTCGACAGCCCGGTGGATGACCTACGTACCCGGCAACCCCGGGCCCGTTAAAACACCGCAATGTCTAGCGCTGGGGGGGGGGGGGGCGGGGACAATAAAAACTCACTCTGACCGTCCCAGTTTTATAGCGGTCGCGGCCTTTGGGGCTGGTGACTTGGACCGCGCTTTAGGCTTCGCTGGCAGCTTCAGGCCCGTTTCCCTATCGCACTTTTGCGCCTGGCGCGCTTTCGATGAGTAACGCATTTTTTTCCTTTCTCTCTACCAGATATCCGTGTGAGGGAGAGAGCGCAAGTAACTAGGGACTCTGAGCCAGAATGGGACGCATGGGCCCTGTTAAATTCCTCAGACACAATTTGGGCGCCTTGCCTGTGAAGAACTTTTGGCTGGCCCTGATTGATGGGGAGGCTTAGCTTAGCGAGCGGGCACAGCCTGCTGCATGTCTGAATAGCATGCACGTGCAGGGTTGGTGGGGAGTGTTATTGCCCCATCTGAACCCTCGACCACTCAGTGCCCTGAATTGATAGACAGTGACTCCAAGGTACATACCCACCTGCCGGTTGGTGGGTATTATATTGCCCCTCGATAGGCGATCCTGTGAAATCGTTGACCCCTTTAGTAATTTAGATTCATCAAGGAGCGATTGGCCTCTCCAGTGCTGTTAGTTAAATCAGGGTTGTTTACAAGATTTGGTGTCAATTGACGTCTGAGTACAACTACACTCTACCTACTAGGTATTACCAATTAACACTCAGGCACCGTAAGGCGTATCTGTGTATGCCACTACCCGGAGAGTTTGCTATGCATGAGATCTACGCCCTAGCCAATCGTGGAGGAGGTAATCCCTGGCCCGAGATAGCCAGTATCTACACCAAGAATACTACTCAAAGTACCAAACCCTAACCCTACGTGGGTTCATTCCGGCTCGTGTTCTTCTGATAATTCCCCAGTAGGCTTATTTTCCGGTAGGACGGCGAGAATCTGTAAGTCCTGCTCGCTTACCAACTAGATATGTACTTAGACTGTCCTAACAGCACACGTATTAACCCCATTCGATCACACATCCTACTAAAGTAATGCCTAGTGTCTCCATGCAGAACCCTGCCTCCCCGACGTCTTAGACACCCGTGCGCCAAGACCGATCCACGAGTGTGTCAGTCCTGCCTCCCCCGGTGTAGGGTAGGGTACTCTACTCCACCCGCAGTGTCAACTGCGCTGTACTCTAGCCACTCCCGGCGCACCATGGCGGCTTGGCATTGGTGACAGCGGGAAAAACGGTAGGGCGATCATTGACCTGCTGGCCGTTGGTTGGTGGGGGAGAAGTGGTGTTGGTTAAACTACATGTACCTAGACTATGCTGACTCCGACCCCGAGCAGAGGGAGGGGGGGGACACAAAAGGTCTCATGGGCGGGCCGGGTCGTACAACCCGGCTAGATAGACGCCCGGGCAACGGGCCCTAATACTTACCTGGTCTATATCTACCATCGGCCCGGGCGGGCCCATAGGTGCTCTGGCCTGGTGTATATTATCAAACCCCGGGACCAGCTGGGCGGGGGAGAGGTGGCACCGCTTTACATAGCGCAATCTAGCCTGGGCCTATGATTGGACCCCCTCATCTAGAGCAGTTACACGTTGCTGTTGGCCGGTCGGGCCGTTTGTGAGGTGCCGGTGGAGATATGCCATAAAGCGACTGTAGGGGTGCTAGACAGCTGGTCCGCAATGGGGGGGTTGGGAGGACAATATCTGCTGGACTCTTGGTCTTTAGATTAGGAACCTCTAAATCTACGGCCCTATCTACCCTATATATAGCCCAGTCTGTGGCCCAACTCCAGTGATAATTATAAACTATATACATATACCTAAACGCCAGCTCGCTATATACATTCTCCACTTTTGAGTCCCAATAGAACAAAAACTACTTACAAAAATCCAGGAACTCTCTCAATTACTACCTATGACTATAGCTACACCTGCCTCCCCTTCATCCTCACTCTCACTTTCACCTGAGCTCTCCTGCGCCCTAACCTTCCCCGCCCCGGGCCTCACCGGCTCTTCCCCAACACACCCTCCCTCCTTCCAGCGTCTCCTCTCCACCTCCCATGCCTTCCACGCCTCCACCACCTCCCCCCTCTTCTGCCGCCCCACCGCCTTCTTATGGCGATTACTCCTCACGTGGAGCCGCCACTGCTCCTCGCCCACACACACCGTCTCGCACACCTTACACTCCCTCTGCCCCCACCTCTCCCCCCGCTCCTTCCTCTCCGCGCCCAACATCTCCTCCGCCAGCGGCCCCAACCCCTGCGGCTCCGGCAGCGCACCACCAGCCAAGAAGGACCGCGCAATGGCCACGCCCGCCGGACAGACTGTAGCCGTGAAGGCAGCCGGGGATGTCGAGTCGAGCACATACACGGGCTCCCCCTCCAGCGCCGGCAACAGCTTCTGCCGGATCCAGCGCACTTGCGACTTCGCATACTGGCGCGTAGCGGTCTTCATCCCCTCCAGTGCTACCGTCAGCAGCTCTGCCAGCTCCCTCCCCGCCTCCGTCGGCGTCTCCCCCGCGCCAGCAAGAACCGCATCGATGCCGTACTCCGCGGCGCCAAAGCCAAGCTCGCCGCGCCGCTGCAGGAACGGCAGGAACTCCTTGAAGCCAATGCTCTGCCAGATGCCGCTACCCAGGTCGACCCCGTCGCCCGCGCCATCCCACAGCTCCTTCATCTCCTCGATCTCGGCGCCCATGCCCCTGCGCAGCATCCCCTCGACGCGGGCGTCGAGGCGCGCCCGCAGGGTCTCGGTCTCCGCGTGGACCCAGAAGACGATGTTGCGGTAGGGCGAGACGGGGGCCGGCTGCGCTGCGTACAGCGCTGACGGGGTGCGGCCCGAGGCGTAGTAGATGCACAGTGAGCGGAGGATCTTTCGCCTGTCGTTTGGGTGCCAGTGGGCCGCCATGGCCGGGTCGATCTCTGCGAGGTGTGCGTGGAGGGCTGCGGTCGGCGTGGACGCGGCAAGGATCGGGTGCCGCGCTGCAAGGTCCTCCACGGGGGGCTCGGCGGTGTCTGGGGAGGAAGGGGAGCTGCCGGCGAGCGTGGTCGGGTGGAGGAGCGATTGGACGTAGTAGTGCGTTCCTCCGACGAGGACGGGGACCTTGCCCCGGGCGTGAATCTCTCGGATCTACACCACCACCGTCAATACCGCCCTTCCATCCGCAGGTCAAAGAGACTCACGATCTTTCCCGCTTCAGCAACGAACCTGCCCACCTGCCACGCCTCGCGCGCGCCGAGAACGCCAAGGAGATGGTGCGTGACGCCGCGGGCCTCCACGGGGGTGATCTTGTTGGTTATGATGGGGAGGCCCTCGTACAGCTGCATTGCGTCTGCATTGATGATCTCGCCGTCGAGGGCGAGGGCGAGGTCCACTGCTACCTGTTTACATTTTGACCCTCTTAGTTTCTACATAAGAGGGGAGAAGGAGAGAAGGGTATACATTTGACTTGCCAGTTCCGGTGGCGCCAATGACGGAGATGAGGGGGGGGCGGGGGTCAGTGGTGGTGGTGGTTCCGGGCATTATGGTTGTGGAGTGGCGGGCCCCGGGGGTGAGGGGGCGGTTCTGTAGATGGGGTCTGGGGCACAAATAGTGGAGGTTTAGATGTATGTGTCGTAAAAAGAGCCGGGAGAAATTCATAGACTGCCCCCCTCTCTCTCTAGCTCTCTCTCTCTCTCTGTGTGTGTGTGTGTGTGTGCGTGTAAATGTATGCAGGTTTAATGTCAATGATTGAAACCGCTATATGAACCGGTTTCCATGTGGGGGTCAATGACCGTCCGGGTAAATCCTGTGCCTTGTGTGGGCATCAGAGCCTCACTCCAACAACACCACGACCCACGATTCACGGCCCCTCCCCCACATTCCATAAATACATAAGTACATACAAATACCATATCCCCCACCTACCCCCGCAATGGCAAACATCGAGCGTCCCAAGACTCCCCTAGATGAGACTCTCTGGCGCGACCAGGCCTGGTACCGCATGTGGGGTCCCCTCACCGCCTTCACCGGTTTGTCCCTCCTCCCTCCATCCCCCCCCACACCACACTAACCTCCCCCCCCCCTCCTTCACAGTAATGGACTACTTCCGCCTCTCGACCTTCTTCGACAACACCTCCAACAACGGCACCCTCTTCCAGCAGATGCAGTTCCGCCCCGAGATCCGCGCGGAGCTGTCGACGCCGGACCTATTCAACGCGCGGCTGCGCCGCATGACGGGCGTCGAGTACATGCTCGTCGACGGCTCGCCCGACACGGGCGTCTGGGTGATCCGCAAGCAGCTCCGGCGCGGCATGCGCGTCGACGACAACACCGGCGCAGAGGTGGAGGATGTCGCCGTGCTCGCGACGTATTACGTCGTGGGCGAGAACGTGTTTGTGGCGCCGCCGGTGGGCGCGGTGCTAGGGGGCCGAATGGTGCGTTCTCCTTATATTGTTGTCTGGGGGGGTGGAAGTGGAGCTAATGGATGGGGTGGGGTGGGTGCGGGGAGAGTAGATGACGGCTATTACGGCGCTGCGGAAGGCGCAGGCAATTGCGGCGGGGATATCGGCGTATCCGCCTACTGCTACCACTGCTACGGCTACTGGTGCGGCTGCCGGCCCTGGCGCGGGGACTGCTACCGCCGCTGCGCCGGTGGCGGGGAAAGATGCGAGCGCGAAGGACCTACTAAGGACGCTCACGATGCAGCGGAGGTACAAGGACGAGTATATGGACGACCATGCACCGCTGCTGGGGGATCCGGGAAGCTTCCTGCAGGCTGCACCGACGGCAGCGGCGGGGGGTAGCAGGAGTGGGACGCCGGCGGTAGGAGGGGCGGGGAAGGAGGTTGCGGGTGGCGCGGCGGGAGCTGGGGCGGGGGCGGGGGTAGGTACCCCGAGGAGAAAATAGGGTTTATTTAGGGGTTTGCAGGTTTTCTTTTCCTTCTCCCTTTCTTTGTTTTGTTTTTTGGTTTTTTTTACGGGCGGGATATAGTGACTGTTCTTTTTCCAGGGTGGACAGTACCACTACCGTAGGCCATGTAGTTTGAGGTCCTGGCTGTAGCGGGCCAGAGTATAGAAAAAATAACAGGTAATTAATGCATAATGAACACCCACCCAGACCAGACCAGACCACCATCACACCATTATAAGTTATACTCCCCCTCCATGGCTCTTCTCCGCAGGCCGGAGCGGATTCCGGTAGTGTCACGGTCATTGTTGGAATGGGGACCACTGGTCCGTAAGACCTAGAGAAACCTCAAAGCTAGTTTGCTAGGCCGGGTCAGCGCGAAAGAACTCACACCATCGTACTGTGACGGTGACGGTGACGGTGACGGTGACGGCCCAGGGGCCTCGGTAGCCCATCATAGTAGTATACAGCCGGTCCCAGGTTGGTACCCTAATTTCCAGAACTGGCTTTTGCACCCCCGACAGTGGTTCTTGAAAAAAGCACCCTTGGCTATGACAGCCCAGTTCCGCATAAAGGATCTCAGTAGTCCATCGTGCTATCCAGTCTGTCCGGACCATTAAAAATTGGCCTACATGTAGTCCAACCCATAACCTATCCCCATCCCCCCCCCCACAAAAAAGTGGTCTTTGCACCTTTCAACGGTGGCTGGATAGGGTACCCCAGAACACACTACATGCAGCTTAACGGGTACTGTTAGCAGTTATTGCCGGGCAGACCTGTCCAAGTTTTGAGGTGCCCAGTCCGGGAACGGATCTGGGCCGGTCCGGACTACACAGTAGTAGGTACATGTAGCTAAGTACTTGTAAGTATGTACTGAGGTCTAAAGACCCCCACGTGACCCTATTGGCCAGACCAGAGTGAAAGCTCAGTACAGTTGAATCTCTACATGCAAGGGTACGTCGGGACCAAATATTGGCTGGTACACACCCTTATAGGGCGCTTACCCTTATACTAAGAGTGATTTTGTATAAGTAGAGCCCAGAAGGACCGTGAACACATTAATTGTACATACCCTTACAGGGCGATTACCCTATATGGGGACTGGTACCCTAATAGGGAGGTTCGACTGTATACTGGCAAACGCACATTCTACAAATACTTCATAGCCGACCGCGAGAAGCCAGTCGATCAGACTAACCCCATGAACAATCTCGGTCGGTAAAGTACTAGACGTATACATGTAATTTTTAAGACTGTGTGTCCCTTTCCTTCCTTCCTCCCCTCAAAGCGTGTTCGTCAACAGGTGTCTCATACAAAGTATCACCTACATAAGTAGGTTGTAACCAAAATCAGTAGATAAAGCCCCATAGCCAGCTGCGCAGTCAAAAAGGAACCCCGTTCAGGGGTCTCGGGGAGGTGCGAGATATCTGGCTAGCTAGACAGACGTGCGCCACCGTAGATTAAGCATATTCATCGTCCCCTGCCCCCCCTGGCATGCCTTGTAGATACACCGTTACGCGTCCTCATCTATTCGATATTCGCAATATCTCGCGCCTGGTTGGCCAGTTCAATTGCAGTTGTGGAGTATGGATAAAACAGCGAGGTAGTTTTGTTGTCCACCCCCCCCCTTTTTTTTTATCGGCATCGTGGTCGGCTCAGAAGTCAAAATGTCGAGTGACCCTCCATGACCCACTCTCGCAAAAAAAAAAAAAAAAAAAAAAAAAAAGTGCGCCAAAAGAGAATCGAACTAGCAACACCTCGTTTCGATCGAGGGACCTCCGGGTTATGAGCCCGGCGCGCTTCCGCTGCGCCATGTTGCTATGGTGCCGTTAGCGGCTTTTGCATTCTTGAGAGTTTTTTTTTCCCCTACGGTCCATAGAATTGGTGCGGCAGCCCCTAACCCTGGTTGTTAGCCTGCTAGCGTAAGCAGCTAGAATTGAACTTAGGTAAGAAGCTGCTGACGCACATGCGACAACCGTATTGAAATCTGTTATGAGCGAAAACAAATCCATCAGTACATGTATATCCTCTCCCCCTCCAATATATCGCTTAAATATTTTCCTAAAATTTATTTCTTTGTCCCTTGATTAATTTCACTCCTATACTTTCGGCCTCTATTTTACCGGCTTCTTATTCTCTCGAGCTGAAAGGCACAATTGAGAGCCAGATCAATTAATTCGCCCGGTCAATACTAGCTAGGGGTGGAGGAGGATTGTTGCTTAAATTCCGCCACGATCATATGTTTCGTCCGGGGGCGATGCGTTGCGAAACATTAAATGTACCCTAAACCCTCTGTCAAGTTGTAAATTGTAACGGGTATATGCGATGCTACACTGTGCAGCAGCCAGGAATCCCCAGGGCCAGCGAGCAGTTGGTCAGTCGGCCTCATCATGAAACAAGCGGGTTAGCTCGAAGCTCGAACTGACCGCCGGCCGCGCGAGCAGTACATAAAAAAAAACCGCCCCATGACGTCTGCCACGCCCCCCCCGACGCGTCTTCCTAATTCCCCTTCCCCTGACCACCCCAATGCTAAGAGATCCCCATCTCAAAACAAGCCTCCGCTTCCCCACCGACTGTGGCTAGATGCACACCCCTATTGGTGTCACGGTGGGTACCGAGGTTCTACAAACTACGCGCGTACTCTCTGAACAGGAGGCTAGATTAATTAATTAGCGATCTCGGTTTCCTTTCCGGACCTGGAGGTTATTCGGTTTAAACCCTTGGGCTTTTTGGCGTGATCCTTGCTTGACCAGAGCATGGGTGTGATAAAGTGCCCAGAGTTTATTCCAACGTCTTGGCGGCATCGGATTTGGGGATTGTGGTGGTTAGAGGCGGTTTCAAAGGGCCTGGCGCGTCGAACTCCGAAGTACCCCTAATAATCTAATAATTACATGTATCTACACATGTATGAATGTGGGCAATGGATGGAGCTCGACGTTTCCATCAACGTACGAGATGCATGGGGATGGTGCCTGCCTGTTCGAGCTTCTACCTTAGGCGGGTGGGATCTGGATATTCTGTTTGATCAGGTCCCTTAGGAAAAGTTAAGATCAGGAAGGAACAATTACAGGGAAGCCAAGTACTTCTAAGGCATGTTGTTGGGAATATACATGTAGTAGGGCAACAGCATTTCAGCGGTTCAGATCCAACCCACAGCATACATATTATGTGTAGGGCGCATGCATACTCTATCGTGGAAGCTCAGGCAGGTATGGGGCTTTTTTTTCCCCAGCCATGATAATATAACAAGCATCTTTAACCAGGAGTAGACCAAGATAAACAAGCCTACGGGAAGTTCTACCGTCTGGCCGATCCCTCCTCCTCAAGCAGAGTACTAAAGTAAGCTTCCCAGGTTTACATACTTCCCACCAAGATACTCCGAGGAGCCAATCGGATTTTTTGCATATCGCTTGACAGCCGTTGTGGTGCATATTAAGAACAACGCGTACGCACTTTACCTGCAGCAGGCGTTGTTAGAATATTAGAGGTATGAAGCCTTGGCAAGAAGGGTGTGTACGTACACCACCTAACATTGTACCTACATTGCTACCATGTTACCCCACCCCCGATCTCACTACATGTATTCTAATACATGTAACTACTACACCTTAGGCCAGGAACGCGCAAGTGTGTAAAGCCCGGCCCTAACTCCCAAATAGGTAAAGGTTCATTCACCTATTCCGACCACATCTAACAGTACCCTTAGTAATCCTGTTTAGCTTTTTTTTTCTTTAATCCTCAGTCGGTACTTACAAGCTCCGACGACTAATTACGAGTATGAGAACAAACAACGGAGCTTACAGTATACGTCTCCGAGGTCAATCCATTTTCAACTACGCTAGGTTTTAGGATCTAGCTAGATTCCGGAGTTGTAAACTTACATACGTATACGTTGAAGGCAGTACCTGTAAAAAAAGTGGGTCCAGATACAGAGTGCTACGTGGGCTTGCGATCTGCTCCCTGGATTTCGCAACTGTTGTCAACATCGATTTGTAAATGCTGAGCTGTTATAGGTCGGTCCCATATATTGGGTAACCCAGACTGGCTAATGTCCGAAGGAAAGCACGGATTCCGAGTTCTAACAAATTCATGCACCCCCCTTGCCCGAGTGGGAAACCTGGAGCTATCGCAATCTAGAAGACCACTAATACCCATGGCGGGTCCAAGATCACCACCTGCATCCCTGGGGGGCTCTGCAGAATACTTACGACGACAATTTACAGCTTGAGAATTAGCTGTGAAGCTGAGCAGAAGACACAGCGTATATAACCAGCTTGGATTGTCCCGATCTTGGAGAGAAAAAAACCATCAAGCAATTCTACAGTCTCATCCTCATTCACTACAATTAAAACCTCGCTCTTTGCAAACCCACTAAAAACCACTTTAGCTTTTTCTATATCGATACCACAATGGTCCAACTCTCCAACTTCGTCTTTGCAGTTGCCGCTGCCTCCATTATGGGCGCAGTCACTGCCCACCCCGGCTCCCACGACGGTGCCAGCGCCGCTGAGCTCTCCAGGCGCTCCAACTTCGTTATCAGCTCCAAGCGCTCTCTCGCCGGCTGCTCAAGCAAGTTGAAGGCCCGTGGTCTCGAGGAGCGTGCCATTGCTCGCCGTGCAGCCCTCGCCGAGAGCATCAGGGCCAAGAGATCTATCCAGGGCGGCCGTTCCTACATCAAGGCCCGTGACCTCGCCAGCGTCTTGGCCACCGATCACGCCTCGGACCTCGAGGGAGTAACCCTCGACACTGACTCCAGCGTCCTCTTCACTGGTAATGTTTCCTGCATCCTCCAGCCTGAGGTCACTCAGGGTCCCTACTATGTCGACGGCGAGCTCGTCCGTTATGACATCAGAGAATCCGAGGGGGGTGTCGACCTCTACGCCGATGTCCAGCTAGTCGATGTCGCCACCTGCGAGCCCGTCACCGGTGCCCACCTCGACTGGTGGCATGCAAATTCTACCGGTGTTTACTCTGGCATCGTCGCCAGCGGCAATGGTGACTCCTCCGATGCCACTAACATCAACAATAGCTTCCTCCGTGGCATCCAGCCCACCGATGAGGATGGTGTCGCTCAGTTCCTTACTGTGTTCCCAGGACACTACACCTCCCGCGCTACCCACGTGCACATCCTCGCGCACCTCGGCGCCACACTCCTCCCCAACAACACCCTCTCAGGCGGCACTGTCTCCCACGTCGGCCAGGTCTTCTTCGACCAGGATCTCATCAGCACTGTCGAAGCTACCTCCCCGTACTCCACCAACACCCAAGAACTCACCGCTAACGCCGACGACCAGATCCTCTCTGAGGAGGCCGCTGACATGGACCCCTTCATGGAATACGTCCTTCTCGGTGACTCCATCGAGGATGGTGTCCTGGCCTGGATCTCCATCGGTATCGACACCAGTGCTACATACTCTGTCAGCTCTGCTGCCACCTGGACTGAGCAAGGCGGTGTTGCCAACTCCAACTCTGGCGCTGGCGGAATGGGCGGTAGTGCTCCCTCTGGCACTGGCGGCATGACTGCTCCTACTGGTGCTCCCCCTTCTTAAGTTGATGGTTTGATTGAGTGATTGAGTTGTGTGGGTGGAATGGCCTTGTCTGGTTACGGGGCGTTCCGGCTTGTACTAGTACGGATTTTTGTATGAATATGGATAGATGAAGGAGTGTAGCGTTTTTAGTATTAGAATCTCTTTTGTTGTAGTAGTAAAGTAGTTATATAAAAAGGAAATTCTTTTCCCCCCCGAGAAATTTCTGCGTACGAAAACCGAGTGCTGTGCTGTGATTTTAAGGAATAGATTTGGGACCATGAAACTAGTCCTATATTTACTACGAGATTCTTCAAAGTGATACTGAGTCCCTATCGTCCTTTACTACATCAGCAAAGAAATCCACCTCACCATCTCTCGCATGTCCAGTATGAGTGACAGGTTCGGGATCGAGTGACTATCTGTGCGCCAAGACCTACCGACCTCCCGGGATTACTTTGCCTCTATGCCTCACAACCAAAAAATGGGTCCCGCTCAAGACCTACAGTGGAATAGTCTACTATTGTCTATCGTGAGTATGACATGATAAACTACCCCCTGGATAAGACCCGTAATATCTGATGGATTAGAAGATGACTTATACGCTTGGAAAGAGAACGGGTATACACCGTACCAGGCTTAATTATATATGTAAAAAATCCAGCAAACATAAGGACTTTTTTCCCCTCTCACTACTATAACCTATTAGGGGAAGAGCCTTTTCGGGCATAGGATATCACTCGGTTTACCCAGCACCTTAACTCACGCTTTTTTTAATTCATTGATTGTATACCTTAACTTATGAATATACAAGCACTGGCAGAAATTCCGGACTTACTCAATGTCTAATCGCTGCATAGAGCCCAAGTCGAGCTGGCAGCTTATAGACCGTGCCTAGTAACTTTGATCAAACTATCCCAAACAAACATTTATACCCACACCTTAAGTCTCGTGCCACGCGGTTCCGTGGGCTTGGTAAATACCGGGCTTGACTCCCGGCGCTACCAAGCGTTCTCGGCGGGGTGAACCCAATTACGGAGATATCCATGCATATGTCTCATATTCTTCTGATAGAATATACATACTTATCTAAATAGTAAATATCTACTTAACTGTCCGGTAGACCAATCAATGAATTGGTGCTTGAAACGAACAAATTCACTAGTCACTTTTGATGCATATAGTTAGTGAGTTAATAACGACAACAAATTAATTACCATTGAACTACAGGCCCTGCCGAGTGATAATCCATGATTCCATCTGAACTAAAACCTGCACAACTTCCCACACACAAGATATCTTTCAAAATTATTCAACCCCTCAAATTCATTCAACTTACTACAACCGCTGTACACTAGAATTCCATACTCCGATTGTCACAGGGTTAGGGTTTGTCATGATTAGCCAGCCAATGCCTAACTACCTGCTTAGTATACGTAGGCCAGATTTCGATAGGAACTGCCGGGATGTGGCAAACATATGGTATCAACCACTGACGCAAAGTGCAGTGCGGAGGTTATACCCGTAGAGCTATCTCGTGTGTGCACTTTCTAGGTGCAATTGATCACAGCACGCGACTAATTGCAGGGCGGGCATACATGTACTCTACCAACACAGAGAGGGCAGCATTAGAACCGTGCCCAAGTCATCAGTGGAGGTACAATAGAGGCTTTAGTTGACTTGAATTTTTAATGTGAAAGAGAAGCTCAGATTAAGTTGCGTCTGCCTCTGCAGCTGACATGTCACTTTCTGAGAAATACTCAATGCTTAATATTCTGTCCTCGAGTATTTCTCAGTCTGCACCTGCAGGATGCTCTGGCTGCAGGAGTTTCCTTTTCACTTTGGAAAACAGGGGTCAACTGAAAGCCTCTAATACATGTGTATGCACGTCAATCAAACTTCCTTGATCTCATCTCATCGATCATGAATACTACAGCGATGGGGAAATTATTGTAGAAACAGGGGTCTAAGACCAGGGTTTATGTGGCTGCCCTGGCCAATAGGACTCTTACCATACTGCTACAATAATTTTTCCCATCGCTGTAGATTGACCCTACATACGGGGGGTTAGGTGGAGAGGGGTTAGATTAGGCCTTGGCCTTGACGCAACCTAGATTTCCAATGACGTCTGTCGCAGCAGTCGGCGAGGTTCTGGGCATGTCGCGGTTGAGGTAATTACCTGCGAGCGGTAATCGACCCCTTCATGTATGTAGGTATATATGTGGTGCCGAATCAAGACGTTTATTTGTAGATAGATACATGTGCAGCAGAGCTGCACGTAAAATTTAAAAGTCCGGAAACGAGGCTCCATATCTAGTATACCGGATTTCCTTGTTTTTTTCTTTTCTTTTGATTTAAACCAAAATAGATACAGTTTCCAACGAGAAAATTATACACACATCTCAGTCAGGTTTAAATTCAATCCGTGTTCTGCGGCTTATAAAAAAAACCACGAATATAATAACCTAGCAAGCGACACAGGTGGAGGTAAATAACTGTTTTTGAATGTTATATGCCGTTTCCTATCCCTCGTTACAGATCTTCCCGCAAATTCTAGACTAATTCCATATTTAATGATTACTACTCTGCATAATTTGAAGCTACCGGCAACGTTTACAATTTTATGTGATACTATACTGCATGATATGCAGCTGCAGTACTACATGTACTACTGTAATAACACTCGATCTGCTCTACATGACTACGAATTGAACCCAGCTGTTATATACATAGATGTAATCACACTTCATGAAGATCGTTCACATTCAAATCCATATTTATGTAGCTTCGAGATAGTGATGATGCATTTGCCTGGATTTATTAACCAATTTAAGCTATAATAATTGCGTGTAATTAAGTATTTCTATTTAGATCTCGGCCTAAGCGTTATCTCTACGGACAGTATCAAGAGGAGAAGTACAGGGATCATGTAACCACGCGGGACGGATATCGAAGCCATCTAGGTTCCGCAGCGGCGGGAGCAATTGCAACGATGGGACGAACTTTATGCCCAAGACAGAATAAAGTCCCATTGGCTTGGTTTTGTGAAACCCGATGTTTTTTTATCTGGTTCCTTAGCTCTCAAACAAATATTCATTCCGAGTTTTTGACCCATGTAATCAACAGTGCAGATGTACCTACATTACTTATCTTGCGAGCTCGCCTGTGCTGCATCTTATTTATTATTTTAATCAGCCACCCAACATACACACTTTAATTCGCCGGCATAAATATCTCAAAACCACTACCGTATTTCTCAGTACATTCTGTTCCTGAGCCGTGGGTGAGATCTACACGTGCTTTGAAAGACCTTGGGTTTGGAGAGGCATGTTTCTTGAATTTTATGATAAGGCAAGGAGATATCACGCAGCAGAGACACCCTCCCGGACAAGCTGTTTGGTCCGGAATTTGTCGCTAGCGGCAAGCGTTGGTCCCGCACCTGTAAGCTTGAGAGGGCCAATCTTATTATGAACCGTAATTTTGGTTCTTCGAGGCCGAAAAGAGGAGAAGATCAGTGCATGGTTCCCTAGTATCTCCAGGTTTAATTATGAATGGTAAATATATGCTTTGAGTTCTAGGATTTGACCTTTATTGTAACAAGCATTGTCCTTGTTCGGGCATCCGGAAAAATTATACGAATTATACGAGAAACACCTAGACTTACATATGATGATGTAGGCGTCGGTATTTACATATAATATAATCTCTTAACAATTTGAATCTCGGTAGACACGTATGGTAAAATAGAGCCTATTCATCTTACCTTAATCACAACAAGTCACTCGCCCACTCCAAAAACGCGCCCAAGTCTAAATAGTTCCCATCATATCAGCTGGTTACTGAAACATCATTTATTCCCAGCCCTTGGATCAGGTTTCTGTCTCATCGGTGCAGTAAGCACTATAGAGTGATGCGGAGGTCGCCAATTAACACCATACATCCCCGTGAGGTTAACGCCTCAGTTCCCTTCCCGGCGGGTGGTCAGAGTGGAGATGATCCATTTTAATTACCCCCTTAGCTATGCGTGTGCCCCCCACACTTATCCCGACAGATTTCAGCCCTTCCTCTTGATCGGCCAGAAGAATATGCCTGGTTACGCGCGCTTTGGGCTTAAAGGTTCGCTAAACTAAGGCTGAATCAAAGTCCCGCGGTCTTGCAGCACGGTATATTTCAAACAGGAGTATCTTCAAGACCTCTGCAGTTGTACGGAAGGTTCTCTAAGGCTAAAACTAGGCTAAGCAACCAGAGTTAGAGGCGCTGCAATTACGCACGGAGTACAATTTTACCGACAGCACGCCTCCAGCAATGTGAAAGTACCGTACTAAAGCCCACTTGGTTTTATAGGCGGGGGTCACTCCTATTCCGTTATTATTAAAACTTAATATATATGATATATATGTCAAGGAATGTTGGCTTGAATACAAGCCGGGAACCGGTGGTGGTAACTACACGCACGTACTAGACTCCCGCGAGTGGTCTGTAACCAGTAAGAGCTCAATTACCTTTTTGTACGAGCGGCCCCAACCCGGCCGTGAGAGCGTGTACACGCACACACAGACTCAGGTGATTATGTAGATATATATGTAGATAGGAATAGGTACGACGACGACGTCATGCCATGGCTTAGGAATATGCAATTATCTGTGACATTAGAATGAGTTGATCAACAGCCTGGTGATGGTTGTTGTTGCTCTCGTTCCCTGTCTATGCAGCAGACTTCTAGCCCAGCTGACCAGTCCCAAGTTTGGAATCCATCGTCGTCAAGATCCGGATTACCACCTTATTGGTTGGGGCTCATGTAGGATGCCATCTAATGTCTTTATGTATAATTGATTAATCTACACCTGAAAATAATGGGCTCTATCAGCTGGGATTGAGGCTTTTCTACCTGAGGCGAAGCGTGTCAGCCGAGGGGTGATTTCCGGTGGATCCAGCTTGTCCGGCGATAACAAAAAAAAGAGAGCATGGCCGTGATGTACCCGTACAAAAGAACCCAGGTTTAGTGATGGGTTAACAACAACCCAGGGTCAGTGGGTTTCTGCAAAGCACCTGCATGCCGAGTACATACTAGTGCAAACTTATTTCCCCCTTTCCCACCGTGCTATAAAGCCTCGTTATACTAGATGACTTCCCATAGAAAATTTAGAACCTAGATTTTCTAGCCAATGTGGCAAAGGCTCACGAACAACCAATCATATTACTGGTTTCCAGGTTTCTGAAGTTTAGAAATCTGAACCGACCCCTCCCCCCCCTCTTTTCAGATTCAGATTCTGGAATCTAAATTTCCACGGGAAGCCACCCACTATATGCATAGACACACAGAGTACATAGGTAGCAAAAGTTGACATAGCGAGTGATAATAAGTGATCAAGGGTTACTGCACATGCCATTGGGCTCCTTGTGGGTATGTATGATCAATGGTGTCGGAAAGTAATCATATTCGATGGTTTTACAACTTCCAGATTCTAGGGATTTTCCTACCACACGAAGCTATTTCAAAGTTAATATGAGTACTCTCTTTATGACCAGATACTCGGAAAGAGGATCCTACTAGTATCAGTTCCTTGATTTTTGCTACCTTGAGGCGACTTCTTCCTTATGAAGTGAACATCTCGAACTTCCACCTAGAAGGTATTTTGTGTTGATAGATTTGGTGGTACTCAGGCCAAGTGCGCATGCATGTAATTTCCAGTACCCTGTGTACATGTAACTTTGATAACAAGTATCAAAATGGGGTTTTTTTTTATATGATACAGACATGCATACACTACACGTAGTAAACATAAATTTCACTATCATTTATTCTTAGGTTTCTTTTTGTGATTTCCCTATCACCAGGCTAGCGTTCGTGTACTACTCCGGCTCATGAAACAGCACACTGCGCTGTTTGTATCACTAACTTCTCTCTCTCTCTCAATGGCTCTATACATATCATATGTTATTACCAAATTCTTATTCTGCTATTGAAGGTCTCACATTCCAACAGCCTCGGCGCGACACCCTGAATGGTTCGCACGAACGCTCCAAATCAGACCAGGGCAGTATGTGGCTACCTGGTAGCTGCAGATCCGGTCAAATGAGACATGCAGCTATGTGGTATTTCTTCCCCACACTGCGTGACAGAAGTTGGGGGCGGGAAAGGTTGACACGGTGACTGGAAACCCGGGAGCGCAGATAGGTATTCCTTACCTCCCCACAGAGGTATGCAGCTAACAAGGCGTTAGATTTGACATCGAATGGTGGACTAAGCAAAAGGCAGTGACCCAACTAAAATAATAATAATATCCCAACCTCTGTATGTGGGGTCACCCTATAACACCTAACCAATAATCCGCCACAATTATATGTATGTACCTATGACGGTTTCTCGGGCAGTCCAAACACAGATTCCTCTGATAGGGTAATCAGTACGAGTACTCCGAAAATACGCATTTCTTGCTCATCTCACAAATTTCAATGATCTCCTCCTGGATCTCTGTTGATCGATCATAAAGGATGTGTCGTGAAAGGCATACATACCGGGAAGTCACCCAGAATTCGGAGACATATACCTAGCCTCTCTAAAACAGGTATCAGCAATCAATTTACTGCTGTGCGTTGCGCGCGTTGTTTTACACCTATCTGGCGGATGTTTAAGACCTTTGGAGAATCTCTCTCATGCCTCACGCATTAGCGTGCCCTACCCAGGACCAAAATACAGGTAGAGCAGAACGTGCGAGTTCCATAGTACACCTAAAAACCCAAAGACTGATAAACGCGGCGAACTGCTTACCTCACCCAAAAATCAAGATCACATGATATTTATGCACGAGAGAGATTCCCCAAAGGTCTTAGATTAGCAACATTGGAGCGAAGAAAAATCCACCGAACATCATTCTACTAGCTAGGAAGGTAGAACCCTGATGGTTCGGGGACTCGATTCGAGCCCATGAGTAGAAGTTGTGTAGAGAGCATCAATGCAAAATAGACGGGAAAAAAAAGAAATGCACGCGTTTTTTTTTTTTTTTTTTTTTTTTTTTTTTTTGCAGGGCAGGATTTTTTTGTTGATACGTGTTCCCGATCAACAAGCATAATGGTCAGTCAACATCTGACTCACATCACTGTATGTCTAGCGAAGTACTTCGATCTCAGTATGTGTCTCTATTTCTAACATGTGGGGCACATATTTGATATTTAGAAAATTAGACCTGTAACTAAATATGAATGCTTGCCGGCTCTATCTAAGCCGAAAGTTGTGTAAGTACATGCACATGTACTTATAGATGTACCTACATGTAGCTAAGTGCATGGCCAAGCCTTGGCCACACTACACAAGGATTCAGTCCTTTTCAAAAAAAGGTATACATAGATAGATCAGTTATGCACAAGCACCCTTAAATCATACTCCAATTCAGGTTTCAATTGCAAGCACCTACCCGGATAGTCGATCTGCACATGGAGGCATATATAGATGATCGTCTTATAATTAAATAGAAGACCGGAATTTCCCTCCAATTTTCCAATCCTATAAAGCTCTAAAGTTTATTACCATATATGATGGCATAGGCTTATCGGAATAGTGCGCGGAGGATTCTAGGACTGGAAGTTGTGCAACACCCATCGACGAGACGGGAGGAAATGGTATATCTAACGCGGTTTCTGGAGTTGCTCTTGCTACTCGAGATTCTCAGCCAGGCCCGCAGACATTATAAATAGTCACTTGACCGGATTCCAAGAGGCCGATACTATACTAGACCCATTACACTAAGGTTAAGAATCAGCCGAGGGCGGCAAATGAAGTAAAAATCTGGGCAGGTCCCGGGAATTCTTTGACTGAGAGCCCCCAATATATATGTATATATATCGATACCCAGAAAGAGAGAAATATTATTTTTTCCCTAGTGTAAAGCTAAACATGACAGGTATAATGATCTCTGCGTGAGAAGCCCAAACTAGCTACTTGATATCAACCAATATCGACGTGTGTTATTTAATACTGGTGATAGCTCATGTAGTACTGTTTATAGATCACTTCTAATTCTAAATCACTCGATAGTTTACTTCATGTGTGTACTTATGCTTATGCCCCCGTTGGTTATTAATTGCCCCTTATCATAGCTATTATAATAATTGGCGGAGCCGTCATGTCATTGTACTACGGGTGTGGGGTAAGTCTGTAGACACCTACTGCTGTTGCAGCCGCGACCACTGTAGACTACAGACTTACCCCTACACCCGTAGTACATACATTCCGATCCTGTATTGGGGGGCTTGCAACGGATATGTAACACCGGCACAGTTGTCATAGTTAAACGTCCACCTAAATTTTAAATCAAGCACCAATATAGGGACCGCGCCCGTGCATTTATAATTCAAGAAGCCCGTAGCACGATGATTTCGGTGTCTATGACGGATCAATAGCCGGTGTTCGGAGGGGCTCTTGATAGTTAGTACTACGGGGGTAGGGGTAGGTCTCCAGAACTACGGCCATGGTTGCAACAGGCCATATGTAGTTCTGGGGACTTAACCCTGCACCCGTAGTACAGCCTGTAAACCGTCTCTAGCTATAAAGAGGTATTACCACGCAGAGTATAAGATAACCGGGCATACAATCCGGACCCAGCTCGGGACAAAATTTAGAATTTTGCGGGGAAAGAAAGATTTGTATGAGATATCGTGACTGGCTAGATTTCTCTTAATAAAAGAGGAGGTGCTAGTTAGTATAAGTATAGAAGGTAATACACACCGGGATTCGGGTGTTGAATCTTTTTTTTTTTTGACATTTAAAGTGCGATTAAAACTGCAAGGTTGATGAGAGCGCTAGTTAGTATCTTGCGCCACAGGATCTTCGAGTTGCGTGAGAATATGCAAGGGTAAGTTTAATAGAGCCGGAGAAACCCAATCTAAACACACCCAGTCACTGGAGTAAAGTAATACCGTGCCATGGTAATCTCCGTCCAAGTTATGTTATTGGTAGGAGCCCGTTTAATCACCCTCCTTACTGAAATGAGAAGTGCACATCTATACAAAACTAGTATCGTCTTCTTTTCGCTAGACCTCAATTAACCACATATGTACATGTGCGTGGCCTATGTCATTGGAAATGTGTCCGTACCCCCGAGTGGGATATTTCCTAAAGGAACTCTTGCCGGAAGTTGTCTTCTTGGTCGTACCACGTCGCCCAATATTTAAATCCTTAAATCGACAAACTTACAAACTTACATGTACTTATGTGTCCGCGCCACAGTGCACACACACTTGGTTCAAATAGTAAAGCAGCCAAAGACCATGCACGCCAAACAACCAAGCTTTGTACCGAGGCTAAGGACTCAAGCCATTTCGATGACGCCAATGAGGGGAAAACGCTGGTAACCATTGATCTAGTTAGATGTAAATCACTGATCCTCCAATCAGTGGGGTTGCCATGCCTGTGCCATGTGGTTTCGCGAATGCATGCACAGTTCCTGCGGGGCACCCTGTCTCGGCCAATTTGCTCGGAATTGCCGAAGCACCATTCTTGCCGCTATCCTCAATACCAACCCAAATTTTCTTGGTGACTGACTGATACGTCTGAAGTTGTCCCTGGTTTTTTTTTTTTCGGGACGTTATAATATTTGAATTTACCCGCTAGTAGGTTTCTGTTTTGTCAGGCGCTGGTTCAGCTAAACAGAAGTGGAAGTAAACTGTAGGTACATAGAAAAAAAGCCTCAAACTGTGATTACCACAGTTCCTCGCGGGTATGTACTTATGGCCCGCTATTCAGTGCCGATACTCCCCATTGCGCCGGAATGTTCCTCCCACTGAATTACTGCTTATGACAAGACAAGGCCCACGCCGCTGTAGCCGCGTCCTTGTGTGCAGAGTACAGGTTAGGGTATTGGTGGACGTATTGGTTTCATAGCCTCTGCTATAAAGGCACCGGTAGGTTTTATCAGATTTATCCCAAGGCAATTGCAAGTCAGCCAGCTTAGGCACCAAAATTTGGGCAGCATAAATCAAGACCCGGTTTCGACTCCCGATGCTGAATGCTGGTCGTCAGCCAGCTGATCAAATTGAACGTACAGATAACAAACATTACATACATATGTATCAAGGTTTTGCTGTGACTTGCCTGCGTGAGCTGCGCCCCAAATCTAAACAGGGCATCCAAGATCATTACATGTATCTTTTTCATACTCTCTACCAGAGCGGGGGAGTTAAAAACGAGTTTTTGAAATTCGACAGGATCCAGTCTTTGTATAAACACCCATGGCTCGAGGTCATAAGATTAAACACCCTAAGCCATAGTCGGTTAGACTTTATAACAAGGTTAATTTATCTTTTGATAAGTCTGGGGTTGGTAGCACGATCGTATATATCGATACGGGTATAATTGACGGACCGTATAATTTATAATTATGCAGAGGCCTTTGACGGGTTCGGCTAACAGTACCTGGGGTAAATATATGAGTAGGGCGCACAGTTCTCACGTATCATCAGAATACATGTAGTTACTTGCCCCGTATATGTGTAGCACGTACATACGTACATGTAGCCGCATATGGTATTCATTGTCAGCATACTCTATCCATTTATGGATAGATTATTATTCCAAGTGCATATTGCATGAAGATTCT
This sequence comes from Morchella sp. 2018-W30, assembly GCA_024713625.1. Classification (NCBI taxonomy): domain Eukaryota; kingdom Fungi; phylum Ascomycota; class Pezizomycetes; order Pezizales; family Morchellaceae; genus Morchella; species Morchella sp. 2018-W30. The sequence goes on along the minus strand of JAMJEW010000007.1, from coordinate 1,483,517 downwards.
GTCTTTAGGTCCGAAGCGAAAGGCGGCCCCGTCGGTTCTCGTAAGCCTCAAGTGGACAGAAATATACATCTGCCCACCAGCCAACCTCCTGAGACGTTCTGGGGTGCATTCCGGCATCACGTTTCCTGGACTTGAAGATCATAATTATAGTGCAGGTCTCGCAAGCGAATCAAAGGATCCCTACAGATTTCACCAGGCACCCCGGCAAAGTCGGTTTATGAGGACGCCCCCGTCCCCGCAATTAAAAAGTAGGGAAAGAGGTGCTGGTATCGGCTACATGTATTCATGTAGTAGTCCAAGCAGGGTACATGTGGGTACATGTACTCTAGTGGGTTGAGTATGTGATATCTATGTAGGCTGGGGACTGTAAAGGTGTAGGTACATGTACATAATTAGAAACACGTGGTGGATACTCTGATAAGTACTGACTGGCATACATGTACTTACCTACAGCCGGTCTTGTGCGGAGCATACATGTATGTACCGTACCTACCTGAGACTACACATGTAATATACCCTTGCTGCATCTAGTCATCCTATGTACACGTTCTGGCATGCATCCAGAGATCAAAGCAGCTGAGGGTAGAGCAATATCGGCACCTACATGCAGCGTGCACTCAATACTAGCTGATTCTTAGTGCCTAGGAGTCTATCGGAAGACTGTTGTGGACCTCCGATTGCACCTTCAGGGAGGTGATTATCGTACTGTAGATTTCGTTGCCAAGTTTCATATCCGACCTGTCAATATCAGCTATATTCCACCTTCGGCATGTCAAGTATGGGTCTTTAATGCAGGCCATAATTTCTTATTTCTGGATGAGATATGTGATATCTTTATTGTAGCGAATTGTTTTTCACAGGACGGTGAGGCGTTAATATGTCGTGACGTTGTGCTCAACGAGGAGCTAGATCAGTACTACTTTGTACCGCCACCACCTGAGGATCAAAAAACTTTCTAAAGTTGTTGTTACGTACCCCGCCCCCTTTATTTTCTTTTTGATCGCTGCCGTATCGTGAATCGCAGGCGCATAATACGTCACTAAACACCCTGTTTAGTGGAGCTACTTGCTGACAATAAATGGGGCTAAACCAAAATGGGACAACATGCTAGTAATGTCACTCTGTAATGAAAAATCGCAGACAACTAGATCGGCATCAAATATCGAAGTTTCTACACTTACAGCCTAACATTCAACAAGTGAATACATGTGTGTCAATCGATTTTGACTGGTCAGCCGCCGGAGTGAGCATTTCTGGTGCCTTTCGCCAGGACTAAAGATGGGACGAACATGTTCACCTGAATACTAGTAGATGGTTCCCATATTCCTTGAGGTACGCAAAGATGGTAACACTGCATACGTACATATTTGTCATCGATTATCATTGATATCACTGGATACATGAGACGAAAGGTCAAAAAGATTAAAAAATAAAATAATAAAAAAAAAACTAGCGCCAGTCTCCTAAACCCAGATCAGATAACCTTCCACCAGAGAAAGAAAAGGAAAAAAAGAAAGAAAAGAAAAGAAGGGAAAAGAAAAGAAAAGAAAGGGAAGGAAAAGAAAGAAAAAAAACCCGTTCCTTAAATGCAGAAGAATATTGTGGGGGAAACCCAAGTAAAAAGCAAAGCAAAACAAAACACAAAAACACCCCCGATCGCCTTTATATGCCATGATAAACAAGAAAGAAAACATTAGAGTAATAAAAAGTAAAAAACCAAAATCAGATCGCGCCTCCCATTTAACCGAATACTCCCAAAACAATGATCAACGGGACTTGTACTTCTCCAAAAACTGCTCCCCTAATGAAGATTCTTGTTCGATTACCTTGAGGACCTGGGGGCAACGGGGCTCGATACGACACTGAAAAGGCTGTGGCCTTGAGTTGAAACCGTCCGTATATGCAAAGATATCTGGAACTATCTCTTCCCCGGTGGCTTGATCTTCGGCCTTCGATATATTGAATCCCCACAGAATTCGAGTAATTGTGATAAAAAGAGAATTTTCGGCAAGTTTCTGTCCAGGGCAAATACGGCGTCCCTGCAAAACAAATATAGATTAGCATTTGAACAAAAAGAAAATGAATAGGCACACTGCAAGGGATCAGATCGGCTTACCCAGCCAAAAGCAGAATGTCCATCACGGTGAGGATATGGCAAAGTGCCATCCTCACGTGGGCTCAGATATCGCTCAGGGATGAAGTCATGGGAATCTTTGAAATATTTCTCATTATGATGAATTGCCCAGAGATTCCCCAAGATGGTTGTTCCCTTTGGAATGAAATGCCCATTGTAATGGTCATCAGCGATGCTGGCATGGGGAGTGCCGCCCATCACGGCAACTGGTCTCCATCTGAGTGTTTCTTTGATGATAGCAGAGCAATAGGGGAGATTTGGCGCGTCACACCAAGTAGGAGAACGATCACGGCCGACTACGCGATCCAGCTCTTCTTGTGCCTTCGCGGCTACTCTCGGAAAACAGGTCATTGCGAGGATAAAGCTCGTCAGTGTCGAGGACGAAGTATCGCTTCCCGCGCCAAACAGAGAACCAGTCGCATATGCAATCTCCCGTTCGGAAAGAGCTTCTGGGTTCTCTTCTCGCTTCTCCCACAAGGTCTTCGTAAAACATGCCGGTGCATCCCCCGTTTCCATTCGATCCCGAACGTCAAATGCGAGCTGAGAAAGCAATTGGGTGGACTGTTCAGCCCGACGCTTGACTTCCCGCTTCCAGGGGGCAAGACAATCAGGGATGAGCTTGAGTACAGGGAATGACTCCGCCCAAAATGCACCCGGTCTAAAGTCAAAGCCCAGTTAGAACTATTCTTAAATTTATGAGGCTGGCGGAGCAGATATACTCACACATTAAGTGTTGCCATATAAGCCATCCTTTCATAAATCTTCTTGATGACAGGGTCATCGAGGTTATCCACCCTCTGCCCATACGCGACACAGACCATCAATGAGGCAGCATATCTTTCCAAGTGTTTTCCAAAATTCTCTGGGCTTCTGACCAAGTCCATGGCAAGTCTTTGTGACTCAGCTACCTGTATTGGCTTGTAGCTGTTGCAAGCCTTCGTAAGAAGCCCACTGTGGAAAATCTTGCGAGTCTTGCGCCATTTATCGCCATGGGGCATAGTGAGGAGAGAATCATTGTTTGTAAAAAGTTCACCTGCGGAACCAATTTAGAATAATCCTTCTGGGACTGTAGGAAAGGTGCTCACCCATTATTACAAACCGTGGGCGAGATGAATATATTGCTGAGCGGCGGTCCAAAAGGTCGCAAGCTACTTGGGGATCTCCGATAACGATAGTAGCGCGGCGTCCGGCCCAAACCGTAACTAGCTCGCCGTACTTGTCTGTCCATTGCTTAAACTTGTACCATGGCTTCTGAGGTGGTAGATGCCATTTGTTTCCCAAGAATGGGACAGGTGACGGTCCCGGAGGCCTATGGCATGTTTAGTATGATGCTTTAAAGGACGGAGTGGGTAAAAGTGGTATACATGGTAGAATGCTTTCTGTAGTCCTGAAAGGCGATGAGAAGACATAGCATAATCAATGCATAAAACAGGGTTCCCGCTGTCAAGCTGACAATTCCGTGAAAGTGCGTCCCCGCCTGGTCTAATGGGACAATAACATTTTCATGATGGTATTGAGGAAGCTTCAAGGTCCTAGATAGGTGCAGATTCGATATAAGAGATGCTAGCGGGGCCTCAACAGTCGAAGTGAATGGCGAACTTTGGGGTGTTGGCAGTTGAGCAATCATGGTTTCCCTCATCTTGAATGAACGAAGCACAATATTCGTTGATGAAGTGTGTTTGTTATTATTATGTACTCTTCATATATACCAAATTTCTAAGGACTGGCGGGGTCTGCCTTTATACTCATTATTTTGAGCACCTTCTACCGGGGCGCCGCAAACTGCGGGCACAGAATTATTATGCCATGTTCTCCCGATGTGCACGGAACAAGAGGGAGAGACACGAGGGCGTAGTGTGCTCGGCGCAGTGCTGAGCCAGGGGCTTTGAGAGATCGGTATTTGCAGGATAGGTCTCGTCAGGCGAGGCGTATCTGGACCTTGCCCAGGATTCGCACAATGCTAATATGCAATGTGTATCACCACGTTAAAGTGTGCAAAGTCCCAGTGTTAAGGGTGTGGAGGTGTGTTCACGTTGTAATGCTTGTCTAAGATGCTGAGATGACTGACCCACCTCTTTGTCTTACACCAGGATCTTTTTTCTTGGTGGGAGAAAATGGGGTCTTTCGGTATTCGGCTTGAATTTCCACCCAATGAATATGTTTACAAATAGAAAAAGGGTATCCTTTTCACACGCACGTTACAGTGCAAGTCATCTTCATTGCTTCCTTTTCTTTTCTTAGGTAAATAAAATCGAGATATAAGCACTGAATCCGATCTTGTAGCTTCTATTGTTTCCCCGCGTGGCATCCCACGCGTGCACGCCCCGCCGGCAGTTCAATTTTATGAAGGAATCCGATGGCTTGGAACGGTGTCGGTAATTGGTGAGTTATATGCTTCTAAAACGTAGTACGGCTATTCCCAGAAGAGTTTTACTCTCCTACTATTCGAAGGGCTTCTATTTTTCAAATTCCCTGTCCATGTGAAGTAGTGATGATGACAAAAGTCAAGGCCGCACTTTTTGTTGACTTTCTATCGCAGCTGATCACTGTCGTATTATGATAGAAAATTCCCCTGTACTTCCAAGCCTGCTTGTTTCATTAGCCAGAAAATGATCCTTATTTGCCGTACCCGCTTGCCGTTTACACAAGAAGAGAAACTGATTCATTAAGTCAATCGAACATTTAACGCTCAGCTCGCAAAGTGGCTGTTATTACAGACTGCCGGTGCTAGCACTACCTAGGACCTAGGTACGCTATGTATCGGCAGTCAGGACCCACGACTATGAAAGAGCGTGCGTTGCCCCAGTTTATACATCCAATTACAAGTCAACTGAAATCAAAGGGGTTACGCTTGCCACTATACTCTACTTACCCTACAGTGCTCTGGTCCCCACGGCACAGGCCATGCAAAGATCTGTTTTCTTGCAGCGAGCCGTCTCATAGTCTAGTGTCCGAGCGTCTGCAGGAATATCAAAAAAAAAATTGGCTCAACCGATCACCCAATCACTCTTGACACTATCATTTCAGTTTCAGATGTACGTATCTTGACGTTTTCGAGGAGATCATTGTCTGACAACTCCGATTATCAACACTTGGAATACCGAGTGAGAAAGGGGGAAATGTCTTTGAATTATGGATAAAAAGCAAATAGACATCGGGGAAAGACATCGCACTTGCATCACTATGTGCCCAACATAAACAATATCCCTCCAATGTAGATAAGGGATTTCCCAGTTTATTGGTTTATACATGTAGTTGGAGAAATTCCCACTATGACAGCATTCCATCTGCCGTGTGGCTATTGATGGCTGTGTTGAAAACAATTAAATTTTCATCAACCAGCAGGAAAAAGTCCGAGAATCATCGTAAACAACAATTGCTGCTTCTTAGGCCCCTCGTCAGTCTCGCATGTCCGGATTATTTCCCCATCGCATCGTCAATAGCAGAATCCTCGTGGAAATCGATCTCTCTGCATTTAAACATCACAAGGACAACTCTAAGGGCCTGCGTGATACTGGTGGCAGCAGCCGATTTGATTGTAGCCCATGTAGTAAGATATCATTGTATTGGCCAGAAGAGTCGTAATGCTCAATTCAACCAGTAATCGCTGTTGATGAGAGCCAAAGGTGTGTTGTAGTATGTATGGCTACAATAGTTCCTGCCTAAGCCACTCATGATCCAGAATTCAGCAACAGCTGGAAGAAACCCGATTTCCTAGAAGAGCTTGTACCAGTTTATCAAAGAAGATTGGCAGGGGTCATTTCCTTAAGGGTAAGTCACTTTTTGTTTCCTTCTGAAGAAAACCCTTGTTTCCGATCGTAAGCCTCTCCTCCCAGGTAAATGGTGCGTCAATCGCGCCTGGTAACTGGTTCCCTTCGCCGGTACGATCGAGTACAGTCTTACCGTCATGTCAGTGGGGGTCCAAAACCTCATCCATAATGTAAATCGGGTCTGTCTTCCCATTCCAGAAATTTTTGGGACTGCCTTCCCACATAGAGGAATTCGGAGAGCAGGGATTCGATTTTTTTTTTCTCGCAACGATTATAAATATAGTAAGCATTAAATCTCCATACTCTAAATCTAGCAGCTTGCAGGAATGTACAAACAACCTCTCTGGGATATTAGTGGATGAGGAGCGGACTCGTCACTATTGCTAGAGCACGTGGGCACCTTGAGTTCGAACACAACTCCAAGACATCTTATGTACCTTATTCCCGAATACAGTACGTGTGTACTGATGGATTCACTCTGTATCATAACTTCCCCTGGCATCCCGATATCCAGAGTGTTGTGAATTTTTCATCATGCAGGTGCTGCTGGGAAGTGATTAAAACGGAAGGACGAGGCGTTGTGAATGTTGTTGATAACATGAACGCTTGGGGTCTCGAGTTGACGAGGTGCAGACGACAGCAGATCAATCCAGTTCATCTGGTTTTGGCCTCTTTTCTATCTTTATGAGAGCCCTTGACGGTGATAAGCGCGAGGAATTGGATGTCGTTGACGTGAAGTTGTTGTCCTGTGGTGCAGCTTCCTAAAAGGAATATTTCAGGTACAAAATAGTCATCAGGATCACGTTGAAGATCCCACTTTTACCCAGGGACCCAAACCAGTAGATGTTACTTCTTGTCAGCGGCGTTGGCTTGTGAAAAAAAAAATCCTGACGCAAGGTGACGGTAGAGAAGGTAGAGGAGCCCAGCCGCCTGGTGAGTGGTGTGGACCCTGCAGGCCTGTCTGATCTTCGTCCACGATTAATTCCCCACAACCAAAGTCTTGGAGCCTCTTAATCAGCCCGGCACTTGAGGTCCAACGTATCTAACCGAGGCAGGCTCGCTCAGGCACTGCCGTGTAAGCTTATCCGGGCCTGTTTGTGATTATTCGGGGGGCTGAGAGCTCAATACAGTTGCAATTAAAGGTTTCTGAAAAGATTCTTCCGCGGAGGCGCCTACGCTGGAGAGTCCCTTTTTTTCCTTTTGCTCATTTCTTTTTCCTCCGCCCACATTGGGCGTTGCGACCTAACATCGACCTCACCTCGCCATGACACGAGTAAAGAAGCCGAAACGGACCGGATCGATCCTTCTGTCTCGACATCGTAACGCCGGGACTAAGGACAGCGTGCTTCCCGTGCCTCATGCTCACCCCGTTACCACGTCAGCTTTATCGTCCAAGACCGGGAGAGCTGTTATACGGAAACACCATACTCTACACAAAAGGCTTTCCCAAGCCTTGAGAAAAAATGACGTCGACACAGCGGCGGCTATACAAGCAGAGATCGAAGCAAACGGTGGTTTAGAAAAATACCAACAAGCAAGTGTAGGTTCACGATCTCACGATACTCAGCGATGGTGGTTGAAAAAGAAAATGTTGCTTAAAACGCGTCACTGCAGGTCTGTGGTCAGTCGAACCAGCGGGGAGGTGATTCATCAAAAATCTTTATCGACTGGATCGGGGAAACTCGGCGATCAAAGTTGGGGTCGGGCAAAGCCGACAATACGACTAGCTATGCCACTGGACAAAGATTGAGACTCCTTGAGGTGGGAGCTCTGTGCCCGGATAACGCTTGCTCCAAGTCGCCCATGTTTGATGTGAAGCGGATTGACCTTAACTCTCGACATCCGAGCATTGAGACACAAGATTTCATGGAACGTCCACTTCCTAAGGATGATGGCGAGAAGTTTGAAATTATCTCGCTGTCTTTGGTTCTGAACTACGTGCCCTTACCGGCCGCAAGAGGAGAAATGCTCCGACGGACAACAAAGTTTCTTCGAAGCGTATCTTTAGACCAGGAAGATTCTCCGGTTGCAGAATTGTTACCATGTCTTTTCCTAGTGCTTCCAGCCCCTTGCATCACAAACTCGAGGTATCTCGACGAGAACCACCTTGTAAAAATTATGAATAGCCTTGGTTACACTCTAGTGCGTTCGAAATTGAGTGCTAAACTCAGTTACCAGCTGTGGCGTTTAACCAGGAAAGAGATAACGCGAGTCTCGGGTTTAGAGAAAAAGAAAGAAGTAAACCCTGGCAAGACACGAAATAACTTTGCGATCTTGTTAGAGTAAACATGTACTTAGGAGTTTTGCAGAAAAGGTACATGTAGGTTTCGTGTAATAGTGTAGTGGTAGATCAAAATTGGTTCGATACCTCGTGTGGTACACGCAGAATTAGACTACATCTTAACGGCCTCCATTACCGCTTGGGCTTGTAACTTCAATGTGACGTCCGCCCCGGAATCCAGATGGATCTGAGACTCCAGGCAACCACTCCAGATGTCACGAGTTACAAACTTCAACATATCACTATCACGTTTTCATTTTATGGCATTTCTAAATCGGTAAGTTCTGATATGCATGAAGGCATCACCCACTGAGGTCACGCACTTGATGAGGGCTTTTTGCTCGCACATGCTTGTTAGATGTGCTAAATTTAATAGATTAGTCTCGTGGTTCAAAAATCTTGAGGTTCAAGCATCAATTATCACCTATCGTCACGTCGAGGAAAGGTTAGTCACTTCTAGGGTTTAAGATGGTAGCATTAGTATTAAAAGTACATGTAGATCAACTTTCGACCCCGTCATCAGTTCGGCGAGAAAAATAATTCTCATTGAGTAGATCAACTCTCGGGAGTAGAATTCGGCGAGTTTCTTAAGAACGATAGGTTATTGAAAAGACTCTGAAAGCCATGGTGATCCTCGGATGAACGGATCACACATTCGCCTCCAAAGTGCAAAACTTAGGTAATAAAGGGGCATATGCTGGTCATGGGAGATTTGAGGTCAGTAGAGTAAGCAGCCCCCCTTCTCCTCCATGCATGGTTCCCTCGCAAATATATCTCACCCCATTCGAAAAGCTTTTAGTTATCGGAGTAGTCTGTGAGGTTGGTTGGGTGAGTGATTAGTGGTGACACAGGAAATATAGAAGGATTTGGGGCGTTCTTAGGACTTAAGACATTAAATTAGAATTGATGGGCCCGAAACAGCTGGGCCGCTCCGAAGGAACACTAGATTTGGTATCGTTCGGGAGAAATATTCGTAACGGGTGTTATAGTAGTGGCGTCTTTTCAAGACATGCCTTTATGTATTCGTAGTTCCGGAGATCTTTCCGGCTCAGCACCTATTCGCCCCGCTTTGGACCGAGTGCCGACCTTCGTTCCTGGACTGGACGACATTTTGTTTCACACGACAAAAATTCTTAATCTCAGTATTGGTTCATAGAATATCACTCGTCATTTAGGGACGTGCTTTCTCCAACGCGTCCGAAAAGGTTCAACTTATAATATTTCTAAACTATAAATTCCCGTTGAGGTTTAACTAAGGCCTCTTCTCACTATCATCCACTACAATTCTTCCTTGATATTGCCATCATAGGTTGTACCCGTATTACCATCACCCAGAGCAGCCCCAGGATCAGGCCTAGGAGTAGCCTCGGCCTCAGCAGTAACATCAGAATCAGCCTCAGAGGTAGCCTCAGAGGTATATCCAGAATCGGCATGGGCAATATCATTTGGGGTTTCCTGAGAACAAATACCAGAAGTGGTATCAAAAGGTTCCTCAGGGGAAGCATCTTCAGAATCAGCCACAGTCGCCTCTGGAGTGGCTTCCGGAGTAACTTCTGAGGCAACACCTGGAGTGGGCGCAATGGTAGCGTGCTCAGGCATGCTCATTATTTTGACCACAAGCGATGTCCAACCCAGGAAGTGTGCAGTTCTCTGGCCCTTTCCGGTTTCCGAGTCATATTGCTCCCACGCATACCCCGTGGTTTCCCATTCGCGATAAACGTTTTCGACCACATTCTTCCTAAGCCTGGTATAGATTCTCGCTGCCTGCGCTTGATGCGGGCCGGAAACGGAGCCGTACTCCTAAAGTCCCGAATTGATCTTCCGTTAGTGTGTGTGTCCCGCTAATAATATGCATAGAAAGGGGAGAAGAAAGTGCCGCAGTTATCGGCGTAATAATTAGGATAGATGATTTACCTGTAATCTCTGAATAGCAAGATAATTAATATTTATCCACACAGGCCCTTTCCAGTAATTTTCCCCTGCTCCGAAATATTCATCACTTTTACTCAAGCTCCTTAGCCCGTATTCACTCCAAATATGCTCAGGGTCCTCAATTAAGTCCAGGACCTTTCCCAATTTCTCCGAGTCCTTGTCCACAAGACCGACTAAGAACGGGAAGATCGAAATGTATCCTTTGTGGCACACATGTACACTCTCGTCGTAGTCGTCAATGGTGGCGTCGCAGTATGTGCCGTGCTTGTCTGACCAGTGTAGATCATCCACGTTTCTTGTAATAGCGTAGTCAAACTCGTCGAATTCCGCGGCATCTTCCGCCTCGCCAATTTTCACCGCTATACGTTTGATACAGCGCGTCATCATGCCGACCCACGATAGTAGATCAACATGGAGTTCTCCCGTGTGGGGGGGACGAGCACGGGGATAATCATCCAGTCCCGATGTCAAGCAATGCTCGGGAGTACGGCCTCTCCACCGATAGCCCTCTTTCATAGAGTATGCTTCTCTATCCCAGGTCCTTATGTCACCCGATTGGGTTCTGCGGTACCAGAAGTAGTGACGACGTAGTTGTGGATAAATCGACCGAAGATACTGCAATGCAGCCTCCGGATTCTTTAGATGTGCCGTAGGAAGATCAGCGGACGAGAACATGTTCCCAAAGGATGCTTGGTCAAGAATTTCATCTGCTATCGGTCAACACTATATTGGGTCTATTGGGAACTCGATCTTTTGACTCTTACCCGGGCTCTGAAACCCTTCTAATTTATCGATGAATTTTGTGAGTATAAAGAAAAGAGTTGGGGGGTTTGCGTAATGCGGGTATTGAGTTTGAAACTCTACCGGCACCTTAGTTCTAGCCTCATCTCCTAGAATTTGTTCTCGCCCAATCCAACCATCATCATCTACCAGAGAAAGCCAGCTCTTCACAATTTCCAGGGTCAAGTCCATGTCCCACTCGCTTATTGGGATTAAGTGGAACCCTTCGTCCCATAGAAATCCTCTTGGAAAGAATGGGCGCGAAGGAATGCTTGAGAAGAGCTCTGTTGGTCCTTCTAATTTCGCTGCACCAGGGCGTCTCTGTGCCTCTGCAGCATCCTCCCAAAATCCCTCATTTTCTTCCAAATATTCGTTTGCATATGTGCGGTCTACGACAGAGGTGCCGTGGAAGTACCCAATACCGCCTAAAAGATTAGAAAATAAGGAATGGGCGAATTTAGTATATTTTGGTTTATCAAAAGGGGCCACCCGTGAGAAGACCTTTTCGAAGCGTTCAGGAAATGATAAGCTCACGGACTTGATCGTCTCGGTAAGTATTTCAGCTACCTAAATGTCAGCAATAATAATTGAAAAGAACTCGGGTAATTAAGGCCATACAGCTCATAGGCTCTAGCGCAGATGCTGATGTATAAAGAACGTCAAACTAAGAGATTGGTTAGCCTCGAGCCCCCGTCATATACGGTAGTAAGTAGATGGGTGTAGTTTACTTCAAAAGCGCCTTCGAAGACTTTCTGAACGTAATGCAAGTTTCCCGGGCCAAATTTATTTTTGACAGTGAATGTCTGGCATGGGGGTGGATGGTTTTCTTTGCCGTATCTTTCTTGCAAATCTACGATATTGTCTCGAAGGGCCACAAATACGAATTCTAGTATCTAACAGTTAGAATACGTTTCGGCTTAGAACCATAGAGTTAACAACCTTTTGCATTCCAGACTTGATCCTCGGGGACCTGAACAGAATGGTACAGAGCCCTGTCGAGGGGTTTCTCGGCCCAATAAGTTGGGTGAACAACAACAGGGGCTTTATTTCTTTGTGGACCGGAAGTGACATCAATCTTGAAATCTCCAAGTCGTGGGATAGAGCCTTCCAGCTGCACTGTGCCTTCAAGCCCCCTTTCGTCGGGTTCATTGACTAGGGAGATGCTTCCAAATCCCTCAAGGCCAACATAGAACCAAATCGCAGTTTTGAGATCAGCGGGAGCTATAGTTAGAAGTAGGTTAGCCGAGGTCTCATATCGGTAGTATCTGACAAAGGCCTCTTACCCTCTTTCCTTGGTGTCCCAGTGATACGGACACCCCAATGACCACCTAATATTAAGCCGTATGTGTAAGTTTCCTCATTGACAAGTTAAAATTATAATTAGAGACGGATGTGGCTAACCGTGCTCTCCGCCTTCGACCTTGACAAACTGAGTCTGAATATCAATCATATTCCCCTGATCGCGGATGACCTGGTTTCCTCCAGTTCGGATGTCATACTCCTCCCACCCGTATCCGGCCATATTATCACCTTGTTCACAGGTATGCCTAAAACCTGAAAATAATTCGGTCAATTTTGTCCACTCCATTCCATATGCAAGAGATATCGTAGCTCAACGAAAGTCGGATGCAGCTGGTAAAACCAGTACTTACTGCTCTGAATACTCTTGAAATCATCAACTCTGCTCCACATCAAACCAGCAATCAAGCTATTTGGTATTCTGGGTTTGACCCCAAAATAAAGGTTTGGCCTATAAGGGCCCCATAGCAAGCTCTGGTTTGAAGCTCTTGAAATCTCATTAACAAGAATCCATCCCCCATCCTCACCCGACGTTGTATCTCTGGCGTTCGTAATAGTAGTAAATAGTGCAGACAGTGCTGCAAAAAGGAGGAATCGTAGCATCGCTAAACGAGGGGATAGTATCACCATCGTGTGCGCAATTCTTTCAAGGAGAGATGCCAATTGCTGGCAGGTTCCCTCTTTCCTTGGAGACGACACGTTTCGTGAAGCTCAGCAAAGTCAGCATTTACTGCAAGAACCCCTGACAGTTCATCCGTACCGCGATTCTCGGCAACTGATGACGAATAAGCGCGTACCACCGCCACCAACAACCACTGTGCTTAGCATAACGCGAGAATCATAACTCCTTCTAAAGAATAAACCGAGTCAATGTAGGGGTTATAAAGTAGTTCAGTCCTATTATAACATGTACTACTTAATAAAACATGTCTGAAGCATATATATACATAATACATAGTATGCTAACTTGGGAGCGCTAGTCAGGCAACCAACATTTGTAAGCTGCGCGGCTATAGATTGGCGCTTATTGGCGCCTTGGAGTCACGTGGTGTTCTTAGTGGATAGCATAGGCGGGCTCTGTATCTTTCTTTTCGTCAATAGATCATCGTTCATAGTATAAAGTGGTTCACGTTTTCAGGCCGTTTTATGCATCGTGAACTCAATCATCTATCTATCATATAAAACCCCCTTTTACGTACAGCATTAATGATAAGACGATTCCAGGGTTAGGGTTATGGTGGGCATTAGGGTTAAAATTAAATCAAGTAGTAGTACTTACATGTACGTACAACGGGTAGGGAAAGTCCCCATAACTGGCCATGGTTGCAACAGGCCATAGCTCTGGAGACTTTCCCTACCCCACTCCCCCCGTAGTACATATGATTACCGCCAGCCTGCCTGACAGTTTTTGACCTATGCAGGTCGAGAAAAAAGCTATCTATTCCTGATCGGCCCGAGCGTGATTACATTAAGTTAATCTTAAATTCTTCCCAACATGTGTGGCTTATGTATATCAAGCGTTTCTCCACAGCTACAACTACAAGATCTCTCGGTATATCAGCCCGCCTTCCTAAGGTGTATTTACGCTACAGTTTCAGAGATCTGATTGTAGCGATTGGTACTCTAGGGCCATAGGGGAATATGTAGTTTGGGAGTATCAGAACACAAGCAGTGGCCACTGAAGGACACGCGGATATTACCTCCAGTTTATTTGGCCCCAGAAGTTCTGAAATTAGGCAAAAGGTTTGCTTTCGTATTCTTTCAGCTTAGGACTTCTTAGGTTGGAACAAAGAACGCTACCCTACCTGCCTATTACTCAGCTTACAAAAGCTTCAAAGCGACCACCCTTTACAGTGAGGTACCAACAAAGAAAGAAAGATATATACTTTATTTTGAATCCGGTTTAGCATATGCTCCAATCTCTGCCCTCAAATAGAGACCCGCATGTCCTGCCTGATCAGACCTCCAAAGCCAAACTTTGCGTTTCTCAATACTGGTATATATTTCTACAAATCACCAATATGCAATCTCAAGAAAGAATACTCATGACGGAAGAGGATGAACAAGTCATTTACTCCCCGTCACCAGCCCCCCCTCTCAGCAACGAGTTTGAAAAGAAAACACTCGATGACGATGACTATGAGAAGGCATGGGATACAAGTCTCCCAATATTAGAGGTGAATAGGAAGCTCTCAAACACATACCCCTTGGACGGAAGACTACCGAGGTTATAAGATTAGAGGCGTAGAAAGAGACAAAGTGAGAGGTATAAACATGGGGGAGGATACCATATCATATCAGCAGAATAATAAGAGAGAGAGGGGGGGAGAGAGAGGATCAAAACAGCTAACAAAAGACCGTTAATACCCAGCGTGGCAATGCGCTAACACGCATCTGTTCATTTGTATCCCACGGAAAACAAAAGGCAGACGACGCAAAAGCCTCCTTGGAGATAATATTCCAATTGTTTGACGAGTTGGGGAGCCTGCAAGCTGCAAGCATCCTAACCGACATTATATTTGATGCATCCCCTGAGGTAATCAAGTCTCAATGCAAGAATTAAGGAGAAAATTATGAAGATTGACTGGCAGCGTCCATAATCAGGTTAGTGGACTGGTAATGACCAACATTGCCACTTTCATCGCCCGAACCAACGACAAAGATTTCGAGGATTTAATATACTCCGTCGCCGAAGACCTTGACCTTCGTGGTGAGAAACGCGGAGCCATCCACGTTGCCGCGAAGCACTTGATGGAATATTACTTCTCTCAGTTTATCCCAGCTATTTTCGCCCCTGGGAGCATTGCGAAAGGGTCCTTAAAGTGGTTGACCGGCAACTACCGTGCCCTCAAATTGGAGCTATTTGGCAACGATCCTGAGGCCGGTGCGAATGCAGATCGAACACTTATGGCGGCCTTGAAGGCGGCTTCGTCGCATCTCACAGATACAATTGATAAGACAATGATTTCAATGGATGCGTTGACTACGGTTGTCAAGTCTGTACAGTCCGTGTTGGGGATCTACTCGGATCTTCTCCGTACCTCAGGAGAGCCGGGAGTTGTGGTTGTAAGTACCGCATTAACATCCTCTCCAGGAGCCCATCCTCAAACCCCTTGGAAAGGGACCTTTCTTTCTGCCACCGGGCGCCGTGGTCGTGATAGCACATGTTCGCAAGTGTCACCGACAACTTTGATGCCAACAGCTCGCCACGTGCATGGGAGTAGTGCCTCTAGTCATCAAGACTCAGAGAACAATATTCGCGAGAGTGCGCTCTCAGCTCGTCAGCGCGGCACCTCTTCCGCAGCAGGTGCTTCAACTTCAACGTCAACTCCGGATCCAGAAGGACACGTCCGTGCTAGTTCCGCCCCGCCAACACCAATAACTTCAAAGCGCGTATGTAGTAATCCCAATGCCAACGAAGAGGAAAGCGTATCACCGAAACGCCCCAAAAAGGATGGCCACGGCCCGGTTACCCCAAGCCCCCCAAGGCAGAGTGGTCGCAGTGGGAGTAACCCTTCCCACCGAGGGAGTGGCAGCGGGGGAAGGGGCTACCAAGGAAAAAACTTTATTCCAGGGTATCGAGGGGGCTTTCGTGGCAGACATGAACCGTTCAGATCTAGTTCATGGCGTGGGAGACAGTGGAACGGTGGAAGGAGTGACCATGGTTATTCTCGTGGCGGATCGGATTACCCTCCTAGGATGAATTACGATTAATATTAATGCCACTCTTTATAATATAAGTTGTTTCATTATAGGAGGCCGTTTTTGGTTTGTTAGTGGAATTTCTTTTTCTCGGAGGTAGTCCTGAGATCGAGTGAGGAGTTATGATGCGGATGTTGTGGGTCTAAAGTAATAATACATGTCTTACACAACCGTCATAAGACAGCTTCGTTCCAAATGGGCTGTCTGTGGGTGCATGTGTATATACCTTTCAAGGGAGTAGATATCTACTTACAATTCACGAGCACGGGTCGGTAAGCAGAACGGACGGCGTCTGGATTGTAGTTATATATAATTACTGCGCCAGACCCTTTAGTAATTCTAACATAGATGTAATAGGGAGGTCTCGAAGCCAGCGTACGTATTTAAGATTGTATCTAGGGTACAGTAGCAGCAAGGGTTCAGTGGCCAGGTTGATGTGAGACATAAGTGTACTAGGAGTTGCACGATGCTAGTGATATACTACATGTAAGTTACTAACTCACACAGACCATGTAAACAAACAAGATGATTGGTTGTGGATATATATGGTGTGCACTCTGGGTGGACAAAAAACAAAGGTGAAGTACAAGCAAACCTGCAAAACCTTGTCATTAGTACCCACTCCCGTTGCAAAACCCCGATGGATATCATCCAGTGCGCCAATTCCCGCATTTGAGTCTTTTTGCCAATGACCGTGCACTGAGATGTGTTAACACTATGGCTCGAGCAGGGGGGTAGGTGTACTTGGGTCAGGCAAGAAGAACCTGAACATAAAAACGCGCTAGCGGGGTCAAATTGGTTACTACCAGGAAAACGATGTTCAGGTTTAATTCTTCTTGCCTGACCCGGGTATATATATAAACCTCGGCCTTTCACCCCCCCGGGGGGGCCGGCCCCCCTTCAAAATTAGCCAATAAATCTTACAGAAAGTGGGAGACCTACACCCATAATGGCCCTAGTGCCTAGACCAACTGTGGCACTTCCCCAAGATTCCCATACAAAAGAAAGTTGACACCCGTGGTGCATGCAGGATATCATATATCACCTCCCTGAACGCCATGCCTAGAAACACACGTACACCCCCAACCATAGGATTATTCTTTACGAGTATTCCTCATAATACCTATGGAGAAATATTTGTGCACCATATAACCTTTTTCCATAGATCATTCCTATCGTAGGAGAGTTTTGCGTGCATGTATTTAACACCTCTCGCGGCCCTTAGAAAAGGACTCTATTTGAGTAATATTTCGGATTTTACTAAGAGATGGTTGATGTGCGAGCGAGGTGAGTACCGCCATTACTCGAAAAATTGGCTATGCATATGAGATCAAAATTGCTATAAGCAGACCTGATCTACGCCCTTCAACCAATCGTGAAGGAGGTAATCCCTGGCCGGAGATAGCCAATTTTTCGAGTTTTTGCGGTATTACTTCTAGTAGATGCCAATATTTCCTCCATCCACGTTACATACAGTCACATGACGAGCTAGAGTGCGTCATTCTGCTGAAATTTATCAACATGTCTTGTTTTATGTGCGCATATTGTCTCGGGGTTGTGGCTGTGGATCCAAAATCACATAAATGTTCTACAGTTGTAGAGGTAAGGTGTCTGTAGACAGTGACTACATTACATAAGTACTATTACAATCACGATCATTATCTACTATGGTGCGGTAAACGTGTCAAGGGTGATTTTACCACCGGTGGTGAAAATAATACCAACATTTATACCTTAAAATGGATAAAAGCACAGACCTTCTGGCCAAAAGGGGCTAATAATGCTAGTATATATGAACACCACCGGTGGGGAACCTCACCACCAGTGGTAGGTCACTTTACCACCGGTGGCAGCTATTTTACCACCGGTGTGAAACTATTAGTATTAATAATAATGTAGGAGCAAGGACTGAAATTCAGTGCTTATACCACCGTTGGTAAAATTACTTTTGACACATTTACCGCTCCATATATCTACAGGCTTACCCCGGTATGCGTAGCCCATGTAGATACATGTAGTGAAAGTTAGAATGCGGGGTGGGGCCTTCTGCCCCAATAAGGATGTGCAAAATTTATTCTGTACAAAATGTAAATTTGTACATGCTCATGCTTTTATCAGTGAGCCCATGGCACTTGCATCTTGCAATATGATATATGGGGTATATAATATTTATACATGTATGAACGCGAGGTCGATTATATAGGTGCTTCATCTTACCAAAAAAAAAGTGGCTATAAGGCAACTATTAATTGGATCCAGCATCACGCAGGTGGCAAACTACGCTACACTATTAACTCCTATATACATGTATACACATATATTTTAATTTTGAGGATTAATTTAATACAGACTTCCTATCGAGCCACCAAATATATACATACCAGCTCCTGACCCCGCGGCCGCGGTCTTACATTCCAAAACCTTATAAGGTATTGTATATCGGCTCTTGAATTTGTATCGCATATACCGCATCTAGCCCATTCTCATGAATTGGAGATAACCCAGCCTGCCTTGGGGATACTACAGTTCCAAAAAAGGGGATGTAATAGATACCATAGCAATACGGTATCCTGAAAAACTTCCGAATTAAATCAGAATTTCGGCCATTATATCATAGCAATGCTGTAGCAACACCGGAGTGTCCGGCAGATAAGGTACGTACTAGATACACCCGCTTTTTTGTACTGCATGTAATCAGCCTCACATATTATTGAGCCCAATATAATTATTCGGTCTAATATAAGTGAGTTAGCTGCTATGAAATAAATCTTCAGGTCAAATTCAACCCCCAGTCAACAGACAGCTAAGCCACGCTCACTTGGGCACCCCAGAGGGCATAAAGCGACTGGTGCGGAAATCCTTTTAGGCGTCGTCGGACTTTTAACACCTTTACTAACGACGACCCCCGTCGGAGTTGAACTCATCAACCACTTGCACAATTCGCGTTATGAGCGTTAATCTGGCAGAGAACAAGCCTGCCACCACCAAATTGAGTCATAAATTCCCTCAACAACAACAACAGTGTTGGTAGACTCCGGATCCTTTCAGTAATTTGTACTTTGGCGTACATACAATGACCATGATTATCGCACTATGTTGGAAGAGCTTGAGGAGGCGACGATGTTCCAAGACCTCAATTCCTACCTGGCCGCGTGTAGGTTGATTAGAGCCGCGCTTAGGAATTAGAAGAAGATGGGGGTATTTTTAGAGCTTGACATTCGAAAGTGGCATAGTAAAGTCTCGGCATCGAGTGATATCATATGAAGAAAATTTGATCAAACCCTTGAATGCTCCGTGACCTACCTAGCGGAATGGACATATCATGTGGGTGGTTAGGAACCGAAGGATTGTTTATGTTGCTTGTCCACCCGCCCTATAGTAACCCTAGAAAGTGATAGTGAAATATATAGAGTAGATATAGCTAACTGTTATTGCATGCGGTGTGGAATGGCTGATGGTATGTGCGCTTTACCAACGTGCAATATTTCTTGCTAGAGCTTGATCCACACTTCAATATATGTAGACATACTCCAAACGGCCTCAATCTACGGGAGAGTTGTAATCTGAATGGTTACCTCAAGGGGCGGCCACGTGGCGGCAGCGGGCAACGCCCCCCCCCCCCCGGGGCCCGCCGGTACCATCGTAAACTCACTAGCGAAACACTAAAAAAACCGCATCCTGATTGGCTACGTAGTCTTTAGGAAAACCCACCTGTTTTACCGAAGCTTTGATTCTAGCAGAGTTCTGCTCCGGAATTGAACGATCAGGCTGCATACATGTATCAATCAATCGGACAGTCAGGCTCTGAAATCGACCTCTTAGTTTAGCGAGTGATATATTATGATTTGAGCTTGGAAATTTCACACGTATGTAATATAGCTTGCAAAGGACAGACAAGTGTCACCTAGAGTGACAGATAAACAAGGGAGATTTAGAGACACCTAATCAAGTCGACGACCCTCTCCATAACCCCACAAAATCTCGTTTCACGCATCCGTCTTGTTCTAATATCTTCCGTCAGTTATCCCCTCCCCTGCCGACTTCGGTTGTTCTTTTATCGACTTTCACCTCGAGTATTCCTTGGCTCTTCGGTGCTACTCTATCAACCTTATTCCTTAAACAAAAGCATATTAATTATGTCCGCGCTCTACCATTCGCCCTGCAAGGCCTATGACTATGGAATTACTATGGCTATCACAGTTAGTTTTACGGATGATCACCCACAGGATAACAAAATACAACGATATATGTTAGTTTCCCCTCCCGGACTGGCTAAAATATTCTAATGGCGACTTTAGTAGCGGATTTCAGGAACTTGTGAGGGCATATAAAAATCTTCCGGCACCCTCGACAATTGATGCCGAACTGGAACTGTCCTTGGTGATTGAGGCCCAGGATGTTCCTGCTCCAGAAGTCGACCCTACTACTATCAAGCAGAATCTGAGGCTAGCACCCGCGGCTCGGCTACAGGGAAAAGGCAAGAGAACTGGTGAGAGGGAGAGGACTGTTTTCCTGGTCTTGGACTTTCGCTATGTAAAAGAGATTATGCCTCCAGCTTCGCCTCGAGTTTCCACCACCTATACTGTCCGCAATAGAACCGCAGTTATAAACGAATGGCACTTTATGCTTACAAGATGTCCAGCCTATGGCTTAGGTATTTTCATTTATCTACCAGGAACTGGCCTCAGATACTTTATCGATATGGTAATCAGCAACGATTCTGAATCGTCATATCCCTCTGATGGTACTTGTTTTCAATTTCCACTGGACTTGATAGCGTGGCAGATCTTTGATTTCTTCACCAATAGGGTAACCGATGAGAAACTTAATACTGGCAAGGGATTTGCCCCTTCATCACTTCACTGTGTCGACGAGACACTAGGGAAGTTGCTTTCGGGGCTCTTCTCTAGCTGGGGCTTGCCCAATGAGAGGGACATCGAGATGTCCATTTACAAGGGGCTTCCCGAAGAGTATGAGGAACACCTCATAGGCTTACCCAATAGGAAGCCTGAATGGATGCCACTCCGGGATTTAGGAGCAGTTTTAGTTTGTCGAAATTGTCACCGACTCTTTGTTTGTGCCAGCCTCGAACAAGGCACATGCAAGTCTTGCAATAAAAGATCTTCCAGCGGCATTTCTCGGCCTGGTCCCGTCAATCAAGGTGGCCCGGTCGAGTATAGGGTGGCTTCACCGTCTCTATACTTCTCCAAGGAAATGAATTCCCAGGCTGATAAACGCAAGAAAGATTGCGATGGATGTGAGGGGCAGTTTAATGGAAAAAGATTGCGGAAGACAGGGGGAACATCTTTATTCCCAGGCTTTAGCACTGGAGGGGCACAATGCCTGTAAAGGATGCGCTCGGTGTACAAAGAAAGTGGGGTGGTCTAATATCGCTGGGGCTCAAAGGGGAATTCTTGCATCTTTTTTTATTGGCCTCACTCAATTCGTGTAAAAGTTTGTTGTACCAAGAGTTCTAAGCCGTGAAATTGAAGACAAAGAGGCGTTATCTGCCTGTTGACGTTGATTGATGTGTGTGTTTCTTATCTGGATATCGAATGTGGGCTCCTCTATGAGAAGAACATGGTTATCAGTTTAAATATATTATTATTCCGACTATAGATAATTGCACCATATAGGATGGATTTGTGTGCTTAATCTTGGTGTCTCGAGCGCTTTTCTGCCAGTTCACCGGATGGCATTATTCCTTAGTATCGGTTGTTTGGCCTAGTTTCTATAAGCCTGTATATGCAAAGACAAGATACCGGCTCTGCTGTCTCGTGTTCCTTAAGGGATCGCTCTGAATGGTAGAATTGTATCCAAATGAATACACTCTCCGGATGCCACCAGACTAACTACAACCCTAACAACGTCTTTTCAATATTAGCAATCCCAAATTAAAACCTAAACTCTTACCATCGCCAGCCTACCTCCTCGCCTCCACGGCAAACCTTCTCTTAACCCTCTCTTTATTCCTCCTCAAAAATACCAACTCTCCCGCCCCGCACACCACACCATTCTCCCTCCCAGCCCTCACCATATCCTTCTTCTGCCCCACGCCCACAGCAGCACTCGCCTTCATGCACATCATCCCCAACCTCGCCATATCTAGCTTCGTGCCCCCCGCTTCACCGCCCCGCTTCCTGCGACCACCAACACCACCACTGCCGTCAAACAGGGGATAGCGGTTCACAATCACCTCTGTCGTGAACGGGGTGTGGGGGAGAAACTCGTACTGCTCTTCTGCTGCAGCCGTTGGAGCTTTGGAGGACGTCTTGGGGGTGCGCTTGGTCTTGGTGTTGGCGGGGACGGTGCGTGGCTTTTTGGGCTCTGCACGTGGCTTTGGGGGTTCTAGTGGGGGGGGTAGTGGCGGTGAGGTGGTGGCTCCGGGCGTGGGGTCGGAGGCGGAGGATGTGGAGGAGGTAGGGGCGGGGGGGTGGGGGGGGTGAGAGGGGTCGACGCCCCGGCTGATGAGGAGACGCTCAACTTCGGTGCGGGTGCGGCGGTGCTTGGAGCGGGTTGCGCGCGTGGCCGGAGCATCGTCTTGGGCCACAGAGGTGGTGGTCTTGGACACCGTGGTGGTTGCTGTAGTCTTGGGTACCGTAGAGGTGGTTGTGCTAGTAGTGGTTACGGTAGTCCTGGGAGCCGTAATAGTGGTCTTGTTGGTGCTGGAGGCTTTACGCTTGCCAAGGACGGATTTCGGTGGTTCTTTATTTTTGTGCTTGTCTTTCTGCGCTCCTCTCTCCCGCGTAGTACTAGGTGTGGCCTCTACCGGCGGCCCCGGTTCTACTGGAGCCTCCGGCTCCGGCTCCGCTGTGTCTTCTTTGTCCTGCCCACCTTCACCTTGCCCTTGCTCATCCTCATGCTGACAATCCTGAAGGCCGTTCTCGCGCTCGATCCGGGCCGCAACCCAGGCGCGCACGAGCGGGAGGCGGGCGGCGTAGTGGGCAGCAACGTACGGCGTGGGGACAGCTCGGCGGTAGAGGCGTGCGAAGGCAACGTGGATCGCATGTGTGTGGGAGTGGCAATCATGTTGTGCGCGGAGGGCGAGTTCTAGGTGGTGTTAGCAGTGGGAAGAGAAGGGGGGAGGGTGGAGAGTACCACGGGGATCTTCATGTAGTGTTTGCATTGTGATGATGATATAGAGAGAGGAGGGAGAGGGGGGGGGGGATTGAAGCGGGGAGGTGAGGTAAAAGTGAAGTGGTGAAATTGGGAGGTAATATGAGGTGATGAAGACGTTGGGTCATAGGGTGTCACTCTCAGTGCGTGCATATGGCCTATCACCTCACTCGATCACCCTTTAACCCCTAAACCTAAACATAATCTATCACTCGAAGAGATTTACTCCAATCGACCTCAATTCCAAAACTACGTTGTAAATATGTTCCTCTCCCGATATTTACCTATGTAGGCAGGCAGGCCATTGTCAATTCCCAAGGGTCCTCAAACAGCCAAACGGACACCCTTGTGTGACAGCACATTACATAACAACACCTTTGTGTAACAACAAACCAGGGTAAGGGTTAACACACACAAGCGCTCAACCCAACAGGCCAGCTTGCTTCCCACATGCTATGTAAGCTCCCCCCCCCGACATACATCTTACTTCCTTAGCTTCTGGCCCACAGAACCCGAAACAATAAACCCACCACGACGAAACCATGGATAAAGTAAGGGACGTCATTGATGGATTCATCGTAAGTACCAATTCACTGATCCCCCGCGCGATTAAAGCTAGTAGCTATGCTAACCACAAGAGCGCTCGATGCAGGACTTTGAGGTAATCCGCGCCCGTTCATCCATTGTCGCTAGCTAGGGCTCCGACTTCAAGCTGTGGCTAGCTGGCTGTTCTGGCTGGGGGCTGGAGTGGATAGAATCTAACAGTAGAATTAACACCGCTTTTGCGTGCGCAGGGACAAAAACTCGCAGAGCAGCTCACGACCGCGCTCTTGGGGCTCGCCGGGGTGAGTTCCTCCTGCTGCTGCTGCTACTAACCCCCCCCCCCCTACTCTACTCTTAGTGGCAGCGGTCGCTAACATTGGACGAGTAGATTGCTGCATTCATAGCCGGCTTCGTTATGAAGGACCTGAAATACACAGTCTATGTAGGGCTTGGCGGGACGGCGCTGACATTCCTAGCGGTCGTGCCGCCGTGGCCGATGTTCAATCAGAATGGGCTCAAGTGGCTGCCGGCTGAGGACGAGGAGGAAAAGAAGGATCAATAGTGTGATGTGAGTGGGTCAGTTTTCTTTGTCTGTGTGGGGTGTGGGATATGGGATGTGGGCTGATGAGGTTATAGTTAGGTTTGTTCGGTGGGTATGCGGTTCTTCCATGGGCTGGGTCTTGTGGAGGTGGGATTTCTTTAATAAATCTAAATTTAAGCCTCGTATCTATAATCGTTGTAGCAGAGCCAAGTGAAGTGAGCGTGGAGAACCGATACTTGGGGCTGGTGTTTTACCAACGCGAGTCTGATATTCGGATTCTTCTTTCCTGATTCACGCTGTAAACTTAGTGCTACTAGTAGGGGTAGCTATGGGTCTCTGGAGTTTAGAGATTCGATATTAATACCAATACCAATATCTCTTATGATCCTTCACTCTTGAGACCAGGCCAAACAAGCCCCCACAAACCTCCAGTATTGACCCTGCCATTCCAGTATTCCCATTTTAATCATTGGCCTCAATAATCCCACAACTCCTTCCCCTAAGTCTACCATGCAGCCCATGCCCTCAAAGCACAAACCCAATTCAGCTAGCCCCACCAACGCGGCTCTGCGGCAACCTCCGATCTCGCGAATCGCAAATCGCAACCTCACCATACCAATCCACCGGGTCCCCCCTCCATGAACCAACCACTACACGGTCCCACTATCAAAAAGATATTCAAAACCCGCCCGTATATATAATAATCAGTACATAAGATGGTCGCCGAAGCACCCTCGATCCACATCGCGGACCTAACCTACAACTTCCCGGATGGCAGCGAGGGACTCCAGGATATTAGTCTTGACCTGCCGCCGGGCTCGCGCACCCTGCTGATTGGCGGTACGTATCTATCTATCAATCCTCCTGTTCTTCTTTTTTCTGTCCGGAGGGAGGGGGGGATAAAGGAGTAACGAAATGAAAATGAAAATGCATATGGGGAGATAGAAGATAGACGCTGACAGAAGAACAATAAACTAGCGAACGGGGCGGGGAAAACAACGTTGCTTCGACTTGCATCGGGTGAGTGTCCCTAGTACATATACGCCCTCCAGCTGGTTTGAAATCGCCGCGAGTTACATGTACGCATCGTTGAAGTTGACTAAAACCATCCTGCAGGCAAGAAGCTCACCACGAACGGAACACTGCTGATCGGCGGCGTGGACCCGTTCAAAATGGGGCTTGAGGGGGTGACTTATCTTGGGCTTGGTAAATAAAAAATTTAATTCTCGTCCCACCCGTATCCCCTATCCTTCGGATCAGTCCTCTCATTACATAACTGGCTCACAACATTCCGTTCTAGAATGGGTCCTAAACCCAATTGTCCGGAACGACATCTATGTGCACGAACTCCTCGCCAGCGTCGGTGGTAACGCATACCCCACGCGCCGCGAGGAGCTCATTCGTATCCTCGATATCGACGTCGACTGGCGTATGCACCAAGTCTCCGACGGTACCTTCCTTACCCCCCCAAACCCCCAACCTCCTCCCCGGTATGTCCCACTAACACCCACTAGGCGAGCGCCGCCGTGTGCAACTAGCAATGGGGCTCCTCCGCCCATGGTCCATCCTACTCCTCGACGAGGTAACGGTCGACCTCGACGTATTGGCACGTAGCCGCTTTCTCTCCTTCCTTACGCAGGAGACGATGTCGCGCGCGTGCACGATCGTGTATGCGACGCACATCATGGACGGTCTTGCTGGTTGGCCGACGCACCTAGTGCGCATGACGCTGGGGACAATAAGGAAGTTTGGGCCTGTTGAGAGCTTTGACTTGCCGCCGCC
Source organism: Morchella sp. 2018-W30 (assembly GCA_024713625.1). NCBI lineage: Eukaryota > Fungi > Ascomycota > Pezizomycetes > Pezizales > Morchellaceae > Morchella > Morchella sp. 2018-W30. Next base: position 1,457,637 of record JAMJEW010000007.1, on the reverse strand, counting down.
GCCGACGGGGAGGGAGGCTGGTGGACTGTTTAGGAACTCGGCGTTGCTAGAGTTGGTGCTGGAGTGGTTGAAGGAGGACTTAGAGGAGAGGGGGCCGCGCAGGGGGAAGAAATCGGAGGTGGCATCCTATGAGAGTATGCAGGAGATGGGGTCGTGGTAGGAAGAGGTAAGTTGTGTGCGGATGCTTGCTCTTATGCTTCTTCTGGCTTAACCCAGAGTTGAGTAAGAGTACGTGAGTTTCCTCTGGTTTTGTTTCTGTTTTCGTGTTTGTTTTAGGGTATACGTGCGCGGCTAGAGAGTTTGGGTTAGAAGCCCTGACGAATACAGAGGTATGTATTGATACTACCACTATTAGCTAGGCAGCACTACTACTAGATAGGATATACAACAGGCGTAACGGTGATTCAACAGCACCCCCCCCCCCCCAAATCCCCCTCCCCGTATCTAGTTTACCTTCACTGATGAAACGGTATAAATTCCAGTTTTAGCACGGTGCATTTTATAAATTAATTGTGATCAACATGAACCAGGTACCAAATGTTCCAAGTCCAATAATCAAACCATCTATACTCAGCTCGTAAATAAGTTAGTGAGTTATAAACAACCTGGGTTATGTTAGCCTTAAGGGCTGCGAGTGTTTCTTATTGGTCGTGGCGTGATGCCAGTATTTAAATTTACGCTGTCAATGATCACAATTCATCTTCTTGGCGCCACCTGCGGCTCTTCACAGTTCCTACCTAGGGTTAGGGCAGTCCTAACTGCGGGGGCCTAGCTCCTTCCAACCCATTTCCCCCTAACATATCATTGACCCTTCTTAATAACTAACACAACAATCATTGGCCCTAATCGAGTATGACCACCTTCTCCCCCACCCCTCGCCTCATCGTCCTCATCTCCGGCGATGGGGACCACCTCCAAGCCCTGATCGACCACACTACCTCAACACCGCAGCTCTATGCCCACATCATCCACGTTATTTCCAACAGGAAGGCCGCGCATGGGCTCACCCGCGCTGCCAACGCTGGGATCCCAACAACCTACCACAACCTTATCCCCTACAAGAAGTAGCACAAGGACGTCGCCTCTGCCCGGGAGGCCTACGACGCGGATCTCGCGGGGCTGATCCTGGCGCATTCGCCAGATTTGGTGGTGTGTGAGGGGTGGACGCACATCTTCTCGGCTAAGGCGCTGCAGCCGCTGGCAGACGCACGCGTGGGCATCGTCAATCTGTGCCAGTCAATACCAGGGCATTTTTATGTGACTGGCCTTGAGGCGACCAAGAGAGGGTGACTGTCATGTTGCACTGGGTGTCCGAAGAGGTGGGTCGGGGGCAGGTAATTTATCAGAGGTCACCCAGGGTATTTCCTTGGATAAGCTTGAGGTTGTTCGAGCGCTTAATGAGTAAGGTAGAGCGTCTTGTTATTCTCTTAGGGACGGCGTCGGCGCTGCGGAAACAGAGGGAGGAGAGGGAAGCTGCTGGGCTAGTGTGGTTAATGAGTCCGATCGAGTCGAATGCCGACTCGAACCGCCTATCCTTTTAGGAGGTCTGTTCTGATTACTTAGGGTCGACGTATCCACCTGCGAGGAACCTCGGATTTTTCAGATAAGTACGAGAGCCCCTTATTGAGACGCCGTCACCGCCACCGTTGTCCGGAAGTTATAGGCACGAGCCGGGTTGGTTCGCGGGCTCAAGCCCGGAAGGCTTACCTAAAGTACTTACATGTACGTATCCAAAGACTAATTTTCATGGTTTCAGTTTTACTATTAGCCAAGGGATATGGGGGAATTATTCAGGGCTGCCTATTTGAAGCCAAGAACTATATCATGTAGCCTGGTGTCTAGCTCTCGCAGGTTCCCGGAGATTGCTCGAGCAAACTTAACTTAGTGTACATAGTTTTCTTTGGTGTTTAGGGTGTGTATAAGCGTTAGAGCTATATATGCTATAAGCAAAATGTTCTCTAGTATTGCTCAACACCAGGCTGTTGTACGTACCATACCATTGGCTTGCTACACGTCTTTAGGCCTCGGTGTGCTCAGATTCGTGCTCTAGATGGCTCGAGATCAACAGCTTTGACCCAGCGTATGAGTCAACGGTGTCCTGTCCCTTACTAAGTTAATATATAACCTTTTCTATAACGTGCTTCAGGGCAAGAGTGCTGCCTTATAATTATGCATACACCGTTCGTAACCGCGGGGCTTTAATACAGTACTATATCCTAGAGGTCGATAAACAAACTCACCCCCCGGCGCGGTTAACAGCTTTAGGAGGAGCAAATCCCCATTTATCCCCGAATGTGCCGAGTCCACCACTACACTTAACCTTGATTGCTACCTCCGAACATTGCTACACCCTCCCACATATAAAAGACGTAAAAAGATCGGCTACCCATCAATTCGGTACTTAAACGAAAGTAACTGCCTCGTCTCGGATCACACAGGGGCTTACCCCACCGGGACGGCTTCAGGTTAAACCCAAGGCCCATTAATCGCCACAATCTAAGCATATGGTATTTAACCAGCGGCCGAGTGTAAAGCGTTGGTCATATACTCAAGGTTCTGAAATAATAGGCCCTGTGCACAAAAGATTCGAGAGCTCCTCCCTACTTGTGTCATTGATTGATGGAGGATAGGTACTAATGGTTACCGGGAAAGCCTCTAAAGTCTTTTGCGCAAAGGGCCTAGTATTTGCGCGGTGTATGTATATATATAAGCAATTATTTTGCCGCGGAAACAAAAAAAAAATTTGTTACCCACCCGTTTCCATCGCGGTGCGGGGTACAGTAACGAAACAAAGTTATGACTGTTATTTGAGTGTTCCAAACTTTGACTCTACCTAGAAATCTTATTGCAGTATTAGATTACCCCTCACCTGTTTCCATGGGCAGAGAAACTGTTAAAGAGGTAAGGGGGTCATATAGATCATGTATCATCACTCGTTCCTTCCCGCATTTTATTCTCGCACCAGAATATGCGGTCGCTTTTTGTCAGTCAAACTTATTGCATCAAGTGTGACCATCAACTATATTAGAGTCGAAGCGCCGGTTACATACATAGGTTGAGCCTTGTTAAACCGATCCAGAGTTATCTTAACCTAGAAAAGCAACTCTAATATCTATATGTAGGGAACCTGATTCCTGTTCACTGACGCGCAGTCTGTTGTGGAATTTCGATGATAATAACAGTCGTTACACCCCCACGCAGGCAGCTGCTGCAGTGGAACGTCCGTAGCACGTATCTGGGCATGTGGGGGGCACCCGCACCCGCACAATAAAGTGGCCTTAGCGACAGGGTCCATAGTCAAGCTCAACTTACTCTAGATGTCTAATGGCGCCATCGCGCATGTCTGTTGTGAGATGAAGATTATCGCGGTACATGATGTGATTCCCACACACCCACACACACATGTTGCGGGTCTCACTATGTTAAGTTTAGCTACGAGATGCCTAATCTGGGACATGTATGTAATAGTTAGTAGATCTATAACGAGTGTTTCATTTTAAAAGTCCCCCAAAGCTATGTATGCCCCTTTAAGAGATTCCCGTGCAAGAAAAAAAAGAAAAAAAAAGAATTGATCTACACCCCGCCCAAACAAAAACAACAACAACCAACAACAACAAAAAAAGAAACTCGTTTAAACCTGCTCGTTCACAAACAGACCAGCCATTCCGGCGCCAGTTCCGATGCACACTACTCTCACAGTTAGTTCACGATATCACCCATAACTAAAGAGAGGGGGAAAGAGGGTTCATACTGCTCGTCAACAAGATCTTCTTCTTTTGTCTTCGCGCCTCAGCCAGGCCCGTCACAATCTGCCTAGCACCCGTAGCACCCAGCGGATGTCCTAGAGCAATAGCACCACCTCTCGGGTTAACCTTCTGATGGTCGAGGCCTAACTCCTTGACGCAGTACACCGCCATGCTTGCAAATGCCTCATTGATCTCAATGATATCAATCTCCTCTTTGGTCAACCGGAACTTCGACAGAAGCTTTGGGATTGCCACGGTTGGGCCAATTCCCATGATCCTGGGTGCCACTCCTGCTACGGTCGCTCCGCAGAACTTGGCCATGATCGTCTGTCCCAGCCTCTCCGCAGTAGATCGTTTCATCAACAGGACCGCGGCCGCACCGTCCGTCACCTGCGATGAGTTACCCCCCGTTGACCTGTCACCCCACTGAGTGAACGCCGGCCGAATCTTTGACAGCGACTCAAACGTCGTCCCGTAGCGGATGCCGTCATCTTTGTTTACTGTAACCTCGGTGGCCGTACCCGTCTTTGGATCCACAGCCTTCGTAACCACCGGTACAATCTCCTCGTCGAACCATCCCGCCTTCTGTGCGTGTTCTGCACGCCTATAGGACTCCGCAGCATAACGGTCCTGCGCTTCACGAGTGATATTGAAATCCTTTCCCACATTCTCGGAGGTCTGCCCCATGGGCTGTCGGCAGTCACTCGCCTCTTGCGACGCAGCAATGACAGTCTCACTGAACTCGGGCAACGTCTTAGGTGACAGTGACATCTGCTCAGCGCCAACTGCGAGACCGATCTCGATGGAGCCACATGTGATCTGGTTGGCGATGTTCTGGACGGCGAGGAGGCCGGACGAGCAGAAGCGGTTTGCCGTGGAGACAGCAGCAGTGTTAGGGAAGCCAGCGGCGAGGGCAGCGGCGCGGACCTTATAGGGTGCAAAGCCGTCATTAACGTTACCGCAGCAGATGTCTTCGACTAGAGTAGGATCGATGTTGGAGCCGGAGATTGTATGCTAAATGCAGACTGCGTGAGCTATAGGTTCGAAAACTACCTTAGTAAAAGGGGAATCTACCTTGAAGAGCTGCAAAAGCAGATAGTCAATCTGCGTGTCCTTGAGACCGCCCTTGAACGCCTTGGTGAGCGGCGTTCTAGCACAGTATGTGATCACAATATCATCTGGATTCTTCGATGTACTACCGCCCGCTACAATTAGTGTCACGATCTTTTCCCTCGTTTGCAATACATATCGCAAAACTTACATGGCTGCCAGCCCCGTTGGGGTTCGGATGTGATTGAGGATATTGCTAAGTCTTTCCTGAGCCATTGCGAATTGTGAATGATAGGTATGTATCTGTCTAAGCTTCAAGTTCTTTGTATTTTTTTCTCAGGGGGAGAGGGTGGTTGGGAAGAGGTATGCGGATTGGCTCAAATAATAATTCATGGCGTCCAATTGTGGGGAAGGTCTCTACATTTATACACAGCGGTCCGTTAATAAGCACCGATGTCTCATGTGCTGGTTCTGGGCTTCCCTCGGCTGGAGAACGGTTACAACTTACCCCGGACTTCGGTAAGTTCCATGAAGTGCAATGCAACGTGCCAGCATCTGTCTACATCATAGAGCAATAGCCGAGGCTGCGCGTGAGATTAATAAACAGAAGGTTTGCTGCAGCTGCATGAACACGAAGTCTAGTAAGTTTATGATGAAGAACCCCTTTTATTGTATTATACAACAAGACGAAAAGCTTTTTTCTACATATCATAGCGCCTCGCCCGCATTACTTTTACAGTGTAGTTTTCTTCAATATCAATACCGCCCCTAAAGCTAGCTTCATGAGAAGAATCCCACAATATTTCTTAATTATTTTGTAACCCGTGGCGTCGCTCGCCCGCTGCCCACCGCCAATATCATATCCAGTTTTCAACCATGAGGAAAGGAAGTGTGAAATGGAAAAGTAAAAATCAGCGACCCACTGTTACCCAAACAAAGGAGAGAAACGGAAAAACCAAAAACTTTTGAAAAGAAAAACAAAAAGAAAGAAAAATAAAAAATAAAAACCAGAAGGGAAAGGGAAACGATGGAGTATAGGGAAAAGTGGAAATAAAAATCAATATGCAGCCCATTCGCCATTTTCCAGAAAACTGTCCCTGTTTTTCTCTCTTTCTAAAACCCCGTTTTAACCTTTTTATGCCGATTTTTTCTTCTTCATAGACCCGTAGTGACTTCGTACAAATACTTAACAATCCATATATCTGGGCTTGTTCCCGTACTCGTACTCATGCTTCTAGGCCAAGACTTTCCTTCGGTACAAATGCAGCGATAGTTCCGATTGCGGCAAAGATAGTGCTCACAATTGTTAAGGCCCAGCATGAGATTCTCTCCTTCCTCGAGATCTCAGCAGAACAGATCTTAAGGTAAAAGAGGAGTGGCAGAATCACGCAGATAGTGAAGCAAAGGAAGCTCCCCAAAAACGCCATGATCCTGTCGAATGAAGGGAACTGGATCGCAACGATGACAAACACAATATTGACCATAACTATTTACCTAGTTAACACAAAAGCCCGTGGGTGTGTGGATAGGAGGGGAGCAATACTTCTAATAATAATCTTCATAAGTCCCTCATTGAACGGAGTCATCCTCTGGCCTTCGGGAAGAGCGCGCGGATCAACACCGAGCATGATCTCAATCGTCGTGATGATGGGGCGAGAGTTCAGCGGTGTTTTTGTGAGTGGAATCATCGCGATGAAGACTACCATGGCTACACTTAGCCCCTTGGGGTATCCTTCAAGGGCGAGGATGTTGTAGGTGATTTCATCCGCTGCGCCATCTCCGAACATGAGGATTCCGGTAATCGCAAGTGCCATATCGAGGAAGAACTAGACTGTATTAGAAAAGGGAAGAAGAGAAGCCGAAGAGAACAGACTTACAGTAAATCCATACGTGATATCAACTGCCTTGTTGTATTTCTTGGGGTGTCGCATGTCCTTGTAGATGTTTGGGAACACAGAGTGACCACCCCATGGCGACATAAGAAGCCCAAATGACAGAGGCACAGTCCACCATGATTGAGGGAAGAGATATGTCGGCATAGGATCACGTAGGGACCCCGGCGCTTCGGGCTTGATCCAGCCATCGATAAAGACAATCATCGCAACTAGTAATGATCGCATTAGCACACAATTTAGTGCCAAGACATGCCTCGGCAAAGAGGGACTTACTACTAAAAGTGCTGACAATTCCCAGGATGGAGCTAAAGCTCAACACCCGGAGTGGAAGGAAGCTCAGAGGTGTCAAAACAACCCCTGCAATGATCTTCCATTGCAACTTGTCAATCTGTGGGAACAATCCATGGAGTGAATCTGCGAACAAGACGACAAGCGCAACGCAAGCCGCCATCAGCTCAAGCGAGAACAGGACTGATACGCATACCCGCGACTTGTGGCCGAACGCGATGTAGGCGATGTCGGAATAAGTTACAAGATGAGGGTTGGTTGATTTGTCGAGACAACGCGCGAGGAGTTTAGCGGTGTATTTTGTTACGCCGGCAGAGAAGAGGATGAAGATTATTCCAATCAACCTTTGTGCGTAACTGTTAGCTGTAGGCCAATTACGGGCTTAGGACACCTATGTCACGTACCATCCACTGTACCGCAGTCCCAACGGCAAACTCAATAGCCCGATTCCAATAAGCACATTAACACTGTTAAATACTGTTTGCGGGAGTGTGCTCTGTCCCACGATAACATGCTCTACCTTCCCTTCTTCCGTCACCACTGCCTTCACCAACAAGGGCTCCCTCTCTTTATCCGCCGGAACAACCCCAATATTACTCGCCGGCAAATCCTGCACTTCTGGCAAATTCCTGACTGCACCGCCTAGGCGCCCTATCGGTAGTCCCGTTTGCGGTAAAGAGTCCATTGTCCCGTACCGGCTCAGCGGGCTTGTAAAGCTCCCGTACGAGCCAAAGCTACTTGCTGCGCCATCAATGCGCCCGCGTGTAACTGTCGCATCAGAATGATACTCGTCGTAATCATCGTCAATGGCAGAGCTATCTTCTGGGGATTCCTCGTCGCGGCTTGAGCCGGGTACTGCGACAACGGGTTGTCGAGACGGTGCGATCTCAAAGTAACCGGCGGCACGGGTCCAAGAGCGGGCGAAATTATCTAGCGAGTTTACACCGCCGGCATAGCGGATTGCGTCCAGGCCTAGTGAAAGGGAGGATCTGTTATGGCCCGGTGGTGCATCGTTAGCTTCCTTTAATTTTGCTCTGGTTGGTAGATCCTTGGTTGGTTGACATCACCAAAATGGTCACGATGTAGATTCGCCCAGAACAAGCTATGATAGGATGATAACGAACACATCCGCAACTCAACCGGAGACTTTGTTTTGATTCCGGGGGGAAGAAAAGAAAGAAATGAACTCCTCAAACTCCGGAACTCCACTTTAAAGAGGAATTAAAAGTGGGGAGGGGGGGGGGGGGTAACGAATGGGGAAAGAAACAAGGTAATAAGGAAATTGAAATTGATAGGGAAAATTCGGGATTCCTTACCGTCGTGGGCGTAAAGCGGGAATAGTGACATTCGGAGAACTTGAAGAGGGGGAAATGCTCGGGTCGTCAGATTGCTTCCTTACGTCCTGGAAATAGGAAGCTCTGTACGTAGGGCTTGGAGTAGGCCCTGGACTGTCTGAGCCATAGCCTTCAAGGTCTCTTCTACCACCAGCAGGAGAAGCCATAATATATCGCGTCTCGAATTGTTTCTACCACGAAGTAGAAACAACAGCTGGCAATAAGAATCTTACGACCCTCAATCGATTTGCCGAAAAGACCAAAGGAAACGAATAAACAAGCAGTGAAGAAGACAAAGCAAACAAGAAAAAATAATATAGCAAAGGGTAGCTGTCGAAGAGCAAATCAACACGAGGGGGGAAAAAAGGCCAGAGGAAGAAGGACCCCAGGCTTGAAATATATGTCCCCTAGGAGGGACAGCCACGACAATATTGGAGGCGAGTAGATAGGTACATCCACTTTACTCATTCTTCCTCTCCGTGTACTCCACCAAGCAAGCGCGCACGTATGCTAGCAAGTAGGTAAAAGAAAAAAAGCTCGCTGCGGAAGGCCGACGCTTTCCGGCATTAGCACGGGATCTCGTACCATCTGAGACTAGTGAGGGGTTCCCCCATTCCTCGCTTTGCTTTCTGCTCTAGGTTTGCACACATGCTGCAGGTGGGGGAGTATCACTAGTAGTCAGGCCGTTGTCTACAGGGGAGCAGTTGGAATAACACTAGCTTGAGCAACAAAGCTCAACCACAGTCCACCTCGAGTACCGGTACACTGCTGTATTAACATTGCCTGTTTCCCAGCCCTGCCTGTTCTACCAATCTTTTGCGGGGAGGCATCCAGGAATCGTAGCTGTATGCTGATCTTGTGTCTATGGTCCGCCAAGGGAGGAGAATAGAGAGAAGGTCCGGAGCTTTGGGTCCAGATGCGGTGGGAGGAGGGTCTCAAGAACAGATGATTCTCCGCTATTCTAGCACAGCCATTTGACGATGCTCGTAAAATAATGACATCAACAAACCTTCTTCGTCTAACGTACGTAGGTACCCCCCCCCCCTCTCCTCCTCCTCCTCCTCCTCCTCCTCCTGCTCCTCCAACTCCTGCTGCTCCTCCATTGTTAGTTGTCTGGAATCGGGCATTGCAGTTCAACCCCCCGCCTCCCTAGTGTATCAAAGCGGCTCTCGTATTGGAGCTAAGGTTGTGATATTATATTTTTGTTTTTGTTTGTTTCGATTTGAGTATTCGTTTTTCCCTATTATTTTCTTTTTAAAGGGTTGGCCACGAAATGACGAATATGCACCTACGGTTGTAGGGTATTACATTGCTGGCTCTTTCCAGCAACATAAACTCGTCTGGGTGTATCAACCATCCCAGAATGTGACGATAGTCGCACTCGCAAAAGCTGGGGTACGGTAGGCCGCAGAGTGCACAACCGTAGAACGCAGGGTTGCTCAATCCATGTAGGTCAATTCAGAAAAAGCGATGGGAAAGGAGGTGAAGAGGAAAAAAAGGAATAAAAAAAAAACCTGAAAAAGCTCACCCTGTCCAAATGCACCCGGCACTCGTCGCCCCAAGTCAAGCAAGTCCCGCGTCCTGCATAAGATGCGTCGCCGCCGGTAAACACATGGGTAACATGGTTGGTGTGGTCACAAGGTGGCCTCATCCATTGAGCGGTGAGCTCATACATTGATTTTTTTTTTTTTCACAGAGCTCCACTTGCTTCGTGATCCACCAGCTGAAAAGTTTATTTGTTTTCTTTGTAGCTCTCGATAATTTCATCCCCCCGATGGATCGCATGTGGATACCATGTTCTGATTTTTTTCGTCGCTTATATTAATCAAGGAGGGGGCTGGTGGCCATAGAGTGAGGGGCGGAAGGAAAAATTTTCAGATTTCTGATATTCACAATTGCTATTTTCGCACATGGTAAATAAAAATTTAAAAATCTTTTGAGTACCTGGCCGAGTACTTACTACCAGCCAGGCAGAACAGGCTGTCAGATGGACGTTGGGTGGCGAAAAAGAAAGCAGTTACCCCGTTAAAAATTCTTTTTGTCCTCATTATTCATTCCTATCCTAGATCACAAAAGGAGGAGCGAGATCAGACGAAATACGTTACTCTTCCCCATGCCCACAGGGAAGAACATATCATAAGTCCTGGGAGGTTAACGTCGAGTCATGCACGTACTTTAGCTTACTCTTCTTGCTCTGGCTGGAGGGGAAGAAAAGCCCGGGGAGGCAAGTATGGCTTACAGGGAATAATTGAATAGAGGTTGGCCTAATGAACACCAAGCGAGTAAGAGACGTCCTTCAGCCGGCATGGACTTGAGTTTGCAATCGGAACCAACCTTTTTTGTGCGGCTCTGTTGATACCAAGGAGCTAAAGGTTAGGTTTGCAGGGTATTGAATCGACTTCACGTCGTCTAGCACTTTGGCCGTCGGCGCGCCCTACCTAGCTTGTTATTGATTGCATTGGTGCCTTTTTTTGCCTTTTACGTTCTTGACTCTGTTTTGCTCTTGATACACGACAGATCTGTTGTATCAATTCTTCGTGATTTTTTTTTTTTCGTTGTTTTTCTACTTTGATACATCATACATCACGCTTGACACGGACAGCCCAGCCCTGCGTATACTACTAGTACGCGGCAGATTGACTGACACGAATCAGCTATCATCGACACGACATTTACACACTATCTCCAATTCCACGAAATCCTGCAAACGCTAGGTAGTTGTGAAGGAACCCGATACAATGGATCTTTTGTCAGGCCTCCGTAAAGGCGATAGCTCCCGTGGTGGGCGCGCCGAGTTCAAATGGGAAGATGTAAAAGAGGACAAGGACCGCGAGAACTATCTTGGGCACTCTTTAATGGCTCGTACGTCCAGAACTTCCAAACCCCCACTCTTAAATTCTCCGGCAGATCCCCCCAGACCCTCCATTATTAGAATACCGCGAATCCGATTATTAACTGACCCCCACAGCCGTCGGTCGTTGGCAGAAAGGCAGAGATTTAACTTGGTACGCTAAAGGCGATTCCGATAACACCCTTACCGCAGAGCAGCAACGTCTCGAAGAGATACGTCGCATCAAAGAAGCCGAGAACGATGCCCTCTCCGAAGCTCTTGGGTTCAAGGTCAATGTACGGCGGCACACAGATCCCGTCAACCAAGATGATATCAAGCGTGCAATCAAAGAAGCCGCTGCAGCTGGCCAACCAGAGAGCGAGGAGGCCAAGGGAGAAGCACAGGGCGTAGGCTTTGGAAGAGGCGGGAAACCAAAAGCTGCCCCAGAAAAACAGGAAGATGAGGGAAGATTAGAGGGCTCGTATAGAGCGGCAGGCGAGAGGCGTGAGAGGAGTGGTAGAGGGGAGAGAGGGGAGAGAGGGGAGAGGAAAGATCGAGACCGCGATGGTCATCGACTACGACACAGGAGCAGGTCCCGGAGCCCGGGCAGGAATAGGGAAAGAGAAAGGCGCAGGCACAGACAGGACCGCGAGCGAAGGCGCTCGGTAAGTCGACGCAGAGACCGGCGAGATCATGACGGTAGGGGAAACGAGAAGGACGGCAGAAGGGACAGAGAAAGGCGGGGTGACAGGGGTAATGACAGGGAGCGCGGGGAACGTGATAGGGCTCGGGATGACAGGGAGGGGGGTGAGAAAAGGAGGAGAAGAAGTAGAAGCCCTGTTCCTTAAGGAGGAGCCCTAAGCATTCCAATGTAAATGTAGCCAGGTACGACGTAAACCGCTAAGGTTGTTTTTAATTTGGCGCGGTCAAGTTGGACTTAAGGCTCTGGAGATCATTGCTGCATATGTATCTAACAATTATCACTTTTTTTTTCCCCCCAATCTCCTTTTCAGAGGTGCGGATGTCTTGAATGCAGTGTTTATGCACATCAGCAACTTAGCGATCGTGGTATCGGCCGTTTAGAGAATGTTTACCGGTGGTACTCGCACAAATTAACAAAAACCAACAATATGCGGTTCCGATGGAGACTTTTATTTCAGACCATAGGCTAAATAATAGGTAATATAACTGTCGTCTTATATTGCCATGAGAAGAGGTCTCAGCTGTGTTGTACATACTAGGATGAGCTTCGTTAACCTGGTGTGTTGTGAAAATCTTACGAAATAATCCGAAAAACTGGCGCCGGGAGAGGTATTAACCTGGTTCCTGCGACGAAAATCTTACCAAATAATCCGATGTTGGTGTCTCGATACATTAAGCAGTCGCAAGTGCAAGTTCCAACTTGCACCCAAGGGAAGATGAAATTCATCTCGCAATCGAAAAAACCGACGGAAAATCGATGGTATTTTTTTTTTTGATTGGGGTCCGTATGGTACACGAAATGGATACCCATTTAGAAGCATACCAGTTGCCACCCCATGTCTACACGTATGATGCCCCGGTAGAATGTCCCCAGAACCAACAAGAAGTTAATTGTTTCATGCCCAAGAGCGTCATGATCTTGTACCGGTAAATTGATAAACGCGGGGTCGAGATTTACATTACATGTATAAGCCCGAGCCAGAAGACTCCACACATCTCTATATACATGTATCGTCGCCGGGTATTCCCCTTGCAGAGCTCACCAAACGGGAGAAGATTGTGTCGAAACGAAACGAAACTAAAAGTGATATATGCAAGGCATATCACCCCGGGGCTAAAAAATCTATCGAGACGAGATACATATTTGCCGCTCCGATCTTTCTGAGAACTCCCAAAACAAAGCATCGAACATCTTTCCTTATGAGGGTTGTTTAGAGCAGTCGCATGCGCAGCAGCATTAAAACCCGTCATGTAACAGTAGGTACATACATGTACCTTAAAGGTACTCTATTTTCTTTTCGAAGACCAATAGCGAGTCGAGATATATCAGTAAGTCCCGCTGTAGCCGCTGAACTTTTCATTTCACGGAAGTAGAGCTTATCTGTATTCCGTGAGTTACCGTCCACGTGATCTCTGATACGAGCCTCGCTAAAGGACCAAAGCACCGCCACAATAAGTAGTAATATGTGGCTCATGAAAACAAGCGAGACGGGACTTACCGCGATTAATAATACCCACGCGTCTGGGCGCGTTTCCCCAGAGAGCAACCTCTTGTCAACTCTGGTTTCAGTGATTCTCCCACGAACCTTAGGGTATCTCTAGCCCACGTCAACTACGTACTGTTACAATGGCTAGCACACGAAGAACTCGTGGTAGGCCTCCTGCTGAAGACGAGCCGCTCGCCATGCTTCCACCACCCAAAAAGAAGTCTAAGCCCCGTGTCAGGCAAAAGCGCCGTGTGATTGATCTCATGTCGGATGATGAGGCTCCCTCGCTCAAACAAGAGAATCCCGATGTAAACGAACAGGAGTTGGAGAATCTGCAGATCGCTAGTATTCCTGTAATGGAAACTCGTGGGTGCCATAACTGTGCCCTTACCTCTAAAGTTAAACTGACGCATAAGTTCTAGATTCAGGAGATGTTAAGGTTGAAATGGGTGAAGGTAGCAGAATGGCCATCAAAGCCGAAGGAGACGGTAAAGCAACCGTTGGTGCCGACGATCACGTGGAGGCGGGGATGCTCCATGAGGATGTTGACAGCTCTATGCAAGACGTTAACAACGGAGGTGGGTCAATCTCTCGAGAAGAATCCCCTCAGCCACGTGAGCGGAGGCCTGGCCGCAAAAATACCTATGAAGTCCGCCATGAAAACCGGCGACACTTGTTCCCCAAACTAATCGAGCGGGATTTCTCCCGAGAAGTTTCAGAAGGGACCGCGGTAGAACAACCTATTCCCGAAAAGAAAACTCCTAAGAGAGCTACGGTCCAAACCCTTATCCCAGATGATATTATCGATGACGACAGCGACTGGGATGAGGAATTTCTCATGACAGACCCCAATAGTATATACGGCGCCAACTTACGAGTATGTATCTCTTTTTCGTGTACAATTAGCTTTATTACTAATTTTTGTGATAGCAACTTTTCAACCCCGCCGCCTGGGATAGAATACCTGATGAAGATAAAGAATACCTCATGAAACATCTACCTGAGTGTGATAAAGTATATGAGGCTTCTGAAGATGTCACCGACCCCACCCCCCCAAAGCCCAAACTTGTCGATGGCTTCTGGGAGAATAGTCAACTTATTGCCCGAATCAATCAAGTCGAGTACGACATTTCTGAGGGGAAATATACCCCCGTAGTGCAAAAGACTGTCGAGGCAGCGCGTAAGCTGGCACAGACCGTGGAATTTGACAACTTTAAGGAAAACAAGTTTGAAGCCTTTTGGGGGCAGAAGCAACGTGTTGATCACAATGCTGTTGCTGGGGATACATCAAATGTAAAGCTAGAAACCCTCGCTAAACACTCTGCCCTGCGAGTTGGCGATGTTTTTAGTTTACGTCGGTCGTTTGCATCTCAAGTATCGAAAAAGGGGAAGAAAACGGTTTCAGTTACTATTGAGAAGGACGCAAAGGTATGTTCCTTATCCATATTACGTCCTATCCTTTCTAATATTACTATAGCTTATCGCAATCGATCCCGAGGATTTCTCCCTCACATTCTCTTATCCGCCTGGGAAACTACAGGTATCCGTTGATGGAAGGCCTGATAAGGTTATATCTGGCGTTCTCTCCATTACCGCGCTCGAAACTCGTCTATGCAGGGAGGATGGCCGTGCTCCAGCCAAGCTTCCCAACGGAAACGCCTTTAAGACATTCCGTATCAAGCGCAACGAGCAGGATATCGGCTCCTTGTTCGATGTCCGGATGGAATTTCATTCCAAATATCTCTCTCCGGAAGCCTAATTGCAGTAAGGATTATATGTGGAGAGAGTCAAAATTGAGCTTCAAGGGGATCTATCTAGTTTATTCCTGTCATTTCTTTTCATGTTCTAGTTCTAGGTGCGTTTGGGCGTTTTGTAACAATTGCGGTCCTGATGTTAGTTTAGTTACAACCGGCAAGACTTGGGCATGTTTTCTTGGTCTTTGTAGGTATTTTTGTCTACTTATCAATACTGGTGGGGATGGGATTGGCCCAGTTTAGCGAAGATTTACTCCAGTAGTTTTTGGTATTGAGCAGAAACATTTTCCCGGGATATATATATCGCAACGACCCCCTCCAATACCCATGAGCTTTGCTCCGAGTTTCCCTGGAAAGCCACTTGTCGGGGCGATAAGGCTTTGCAACCTCATTGATTTTTGTGATCTCAGGCTTGCCTGATAAGTCCGCGAGTGATAATAGGTGACCAGAGTAGCAACCTATTTTTTTTTTGATTTACTAATTGTGTGTATAGCCCATCGGCTATGAAAGTATCTGACAACTCCTCCCTAGCTATCCTTCTGATTTTCACACTTTGATTGAGCAAAAGAAAGTGGGTAACAACCTATGATTATAACTCAATCGGGCCCATAAACTAGCTAGGATGTGTTTTTTTTTTTTTTGAGAAATACGCAAAATTCTAACAGACGCCATTCGAAAGGAAAAAGGAAGAGAAAAAAAATCTTCACTGGGTAAAATAAAATATGAGGAACAGGCACCAAATTATAGTCTGATCCAAATCAAGCATCTGAAATGAAGGGGGGTGGAAATTAAAGGTCTCATTCGTCGTAACACAATTCAAGCGTTATCGATATTTTGATCTTGAATTTTAGGCCACTCTTCGTGTTGGTATGATAAAGCCGGATCCGGGACTAGCGCGCCAAGGTCGACCATTTGTCCCAGATTGCTGATATTGTGTTGTTGATCCACTCCTGGCTGATAATATGTCTCCAATCCTTCCATAGCCTCGTAATCGCCTTCTATGTGTTGTGGTGGTGGTTGGTGCTGGTGGTGCTGGTGGTGCTGGTGGTGCTGGTGGTGCTGGTGGTGCTGGTGGTGCTGGTGCTGGTGCTGGTGCTGGTGCTGGTGCTGGTGCTGGTGCTGGTGCTGGTGCTGGTGGTGCTGGTCCGACGCTAAGGACCTGAAACGGTCATTCGTCGGAGTAGTGGGGCTTGATGGAGATGGCATAGAAGCAAAACTAGAACTCCTTACTCTCCCAGTATTCATTGATGTAGATGGAGGACAACCGCCACTACTGAAATAGTGCCAAACAGCCTCAACCCAGTTTGCTCGTATAGCTGGATCATTAAGATTTGTCTTATCGAGAACGACCGGATCAAAGAGCGTTGAGGCTGGGGATCCATATGAGAATGGTTGCTGGGGTGAAGATAATCGCGGGCGCGAAGAAGATGATCTCCCTAACTTTGAAGAGTTTTTGGAAACAGTGGAGCTAGTACTATGAGGGGTTGGGTTTC
Source organism: Morchella sp. 2018-W30 (assembly GCA_024713625.1). Classification (NCBI taxonomy): domain Eukaryota; kingdom Fungi; phylum Ascomycota; class Pezizomycetes; order Pezizales; family Morchellaceae; genus Morchella; species Morchella sp. 2018-W30. Next base: position 1,441,058 of record JAMJEW010000007.1, on the reverse strand, counting down.
GCTCAGACGGTGTGCGATGAACGTGGCTCCCAGATGCCAAAGAGCTTGGGAGGGAGCTGAGGTTCTCACCCGTAACAAGAGTAGTTGTTGACATAGCTTCAGAGCTACATGGGTTTAGTGTAAGCAGATTTCTATCTTGGTAGCTAGACATATATGCGATCGAGTGGGAGTTATCACCTCTGTAGAGCTGTCTGTGACTGATAAGCTATAGCATCGGCTTCTTCGTCTTCAGAGAAATCCTTGTAATCCCATTCACGCAGCTTTGCGCGGATCTTTGCCTTGTATTCCTTCTTGAGGACAGATCACGATTAGGAAGAGACCCTCGAATTGAGAATATCAATCAATACCTTGTTTTCTGACTCGGTCAAGCACAAGTGTTCGAAAGATATCGCGATGATATCTAGATTGTCCTTGTTGAAACCAACGAAGTTTTGACTGGCTGTGTGTCTTTTGAGGGATATAGTATCAGCTTTATTGACTCAGGGTAGGATGTTGATATGAGATCAGGAGATCAAGGCTTAGGAAACCCACAAAGTGTATTCTCCGATGATGGAGTTATCTCGACATCGAATATGGGGGGGTGGGGGAATTGGGACTACTGAGATTGAGACAGAAAGGAAAAAGAAAAGAAAGGGAATGGAAGATATCAAGATGTGCATAGGTTCAAGCATAGGCATGAGACATCACCAGGAGAGTTTTGCTTACAAGTGCCGGCGATATTTCAGTTGGTCTTCAATCGAGATATCCGCCTTAACGAAATGCTGCTGCAGCAGCGAGTTGCCGCGCTCTCTTCCTGCTGCCTTCTTAGGCTTTGGGAGAGCAGGGCCGGACGGCATTTCACCCGAAGTGGAGGAGCCCAGCTGATTGAAGTCGCTATTCATATTTTTTTGGAAACTTAGATTCGAATTTCTTACTTAAGTGAAAGACGGGGATATACTAGTACTGCTTGCTATGTATGCGATCAATATCTAGAGACACTCAGTACTTTTATGGTCCCTTTCTTTTCTGTCTTTCTATAAATGGTCGCGTGCCAACCTTAAACTGGGATCTCTTCAAATTCTCACCCCTGCTTGTTTCCTCCTCTCGATTTACAGAACCCGTAATCCCCAAGACTTTATTAGAAGCCCCCGAACACGCCGCGGCGCGGTGAAACCGTCTCTTATCTTTCGATCGATTAAATGCCAGCAAAGCGAGGTCAAATTTTGAAGGGATCTCTCTCTGACGTCGACTACTCGTAGGTTGGTTGGAAAATGCTTATCAGCTCGCAGGAGAATGTGCTGAACCGGCCAGGCGTTGAGTGGAGGACACATCCCGGCTGGCGGCGCCCCCGCAGTTGAGCCCCAAGTTCAACATCTCTGTTCACTCGCGGACGTGCGTGACAACTTCCTTAAGCTTATGCATCAAAGAGCCACAATTTCAGAATTGATCGAAAACTCTTATCACAGCTTCTGCAAACACCAACTATAATCTTTGGGCATATCTAGAGGAGTTATGTACTAGAGCACCGGATGATCGAACCTATATATAAATATGCCGAATCTGCTGGGTATAAAGAAGGAGTTGTTTGCACGGAAAGAATAGTTCCCAACTCAGAGTAAACCGAATATCCAAAGTTGAATCAGCAATTCAAAATACCGTGAGGTTTCTCCGGGCGAGAATCTCATGGCGCGCAAGAGCAACCGTAAAAACTCCATTTCTGGACTTAGCTTTCCAGCTTCATCGGTGGCTAAGCCAAACACCAAAGCCATCTCGCAAGCTCTAAAGTTGAGGCGCTATATTGACATACAGCTTAAAGATGTCCTTGAGGAGTCCGCTCGGGGAAATTGGACAGAAGAAGATGAAAGATTGTGGCAGGCCACAAAGCCATATCAATGCGATGAGTGCAAAGAGCGATCTAGCACAAGAGTAAGTTAACCAATTCTTTCTTGATATCTATTGGTGGGCTGGTACTAAATTTTGTATCATATTGTAGTACAACAACAATCGGCATAAGTTGAATAGTACGTCTCGAATAGGATGTATCATATAAATAGCATAGTACATACTGAAACGTCCCACCATAGAACATTCTATCAAGAAAATCACACGGTGTCCATTCCCGGGATGTAAACTGGCCTTTTCCCGAGGGTAAATTCTTTCCTTAGGCGCTGCCCTCCCCTTTTCGTTTTGCTCTTCCAAAAGGCTAATTGTTTCCTTTCCCTATCTTTTCAGCGATAACTTGGTTAAGCACCAAAAAAAGCATCATCCGGAGATGGAGCAACCAGATGAAGATCGTAACAGTTCACCAAGTACAGAAATGGAAGAAATGATTGCTCGCTTTCAGCTTGTCCTTCCAGTTGCTCCTGACGTTTGTCTACTTGTCCACTCCCTGATTGGTTCGGGTTCGAGAAATAGCTACCAACCATCATGAGGCTGACAAATTCTGGCTAAATACATGTAGCTCCCTGCAAAATCAGTACCTGAACTTAGGCCTTATTATACACCAGACAAATTGCCATTGTAACTTACCCATGCCATACTTAAATTATTTCATGCTAATAGGACGTTCTCTTGGATATCTTAGTTTACCCCCGCAGCTACTCTCTCATTACTCAGATTATTACTTTTCTTCAAAAGCCTTTCATCCATATTTTCCTCTTCTTCATAAGGCAACTTTCAATCCTAGTGCAGTTTTAGCAAGCTTCCTCAGAGCTGTTTGTGCACTAGGAGGCCGATATGATCCTACCAACAAAACATTAAGCCCACAGCTCTGGGAGAGTGGGGTTAAGTAAACTCACTGAAGCTTTAAATCTTGATTCAAATAGTTATACTAACTAGGCATCTAGAGTTATGGAAAGATGGATCGAAAGAGGGCCCGGGGACACTGACGAAGTGGACCTTGAAAGGCCAAAACGAGGTTCTATTGGTGAAGAAGGAATCTACAGAATGAAAGTACGAAGAGATAGCAGTTATGCAATCTCTGAGGGAATGGTCAAGCCTAGTGAAACAATCAGCGATGATGAGCCAACGGACCCAGCCAAACAGATTCTGAAGAAACATGCGGAGCGTAGAGAACGCGAAGAGAGACTTTGTGTTTTGCAAGGACTGCTGTTATTTTCAATCTATGCTTTATTTTCAGGCGAAAAGGAGAAACATAAGAAAGGGAGGAACCTGCTTGCCCGGTGTGTTGAGGTAAGATTTCTAGAAACTGATGCATGATTTATCACTCGCATCACATGACCGATTTTTCTGGATGTTGATTAACACTTTGGTTTTCAGATCGCGAGGGAGTATAGATATTTTCATGAGGTCGAAAAACCTATCCCCACGGGGTCTTCTGTACAGCATCAATGGGAACTTTTTGTTTACAGAGAATCCCGCAAAAGGTAAATATTCTATTATATCTTCATCCTTGTAACTAATGTTTACTAAGAGACCCGTATCAGGGTTGCGTTCACATTGTATCTAGTCGATTGCTACATGGCCCTCATTTTCGACGCACCGCGTCTACTCCGTTCAATGGAGCTTCGGAACCTTCCATTGCCGTGTGATGCTGAACTCTTTGAGGCGCCAACTTGCCAGGCGTGGAACCCCTTGTGGCAAACAAGCCAACTTCATGGATCCGTAAATGTTTCGCCACCACTATTCGGGAAGACCCTCCGTATCCTGCTTAAAGGTCGCGGCCATAGCGAACTCCTACAAACCGGAGGTCTCGGGAGCAACTTCTCGGCACTGATACTAGCTGCAGCCATTCAAATGGAGATCCTTGATATTACGAGCAGACTACCAGAAGAAGATTTTGATACCGGCACTGAGGAGCCAACCAACCTAAGTCAAGCTGATTATGACAATGGAAGACTACCTGAAATCTTTCCTGAGGAAAGTCATGTTGAGCTACACAAGTTGCGACACGCCTTAAATACAGTAGGACAGGTTTCTGGAATTGCAAATATGTTCGTTTTCGATTCCGGGCATGGGATTACAGCACATGAAACACCTAGTGCATTTACGTTAAGTCCAGATGCTAATAAGGAATTGCAATCGTCTAGAAGGCTCAAGGGTTGCGAGAGAGCATTTTACATATCGATGCAATTGGCTTTGATCCAGATTATCCTCCCAGATCGTGTAATGATCTATCAGAAAGATGTCCCAATGGACCTGGACACAGCTTTATCGAACATAGTAGATGCGGCGAAGGAGCGATGTTATTCAGTCACGGCCAACGCTTCAACACACGCGTCCTTCACTCGTGTTTTGGAAGAGACTGATTTACTATCGCATTTACTCGGGCTTATAAGATTTTTAGGCGCGTACCAAGATAGTGCTAGAAGCACAGAGTTTCCGGTAGTTACCGTAATGATTTTTAAAGCTCTAATGGTAGTATGGGAGGTCCTCGTACGCATCGGGGAAGGGAGCAGCGGGTCAGTCGGGTACAACATGGTGGATAATGTCGCTATGTATAACAACTGGACATACGACCCGCCCCAAACGAACGAGACTTGGATGTTAATGGTTGACGAAGTCAACTGGGATGACGTTCTCGGGGGTGGCCATCATGAACCCCCAAGATCATTACCACCCGTGGAGAACTTCCGACACGAGCTACTGAGGCTTCTTATGCGCTGGGAGTTAAGAAATGAGGAGTCGGAGGGATTGGAAAGCTTGGAGTGGAGGTTTCTTAGGTGGATGAGGAGTCTTTTCATGGATATGGAGCATTGGGGTGTTGGTCAGGCGGTTGTTAATGCCCTAGATGGGCTTTTTGAGGACCAGGATGATGAATCGGATATTTGTGAGGATGAATAGAGGAGAAATCGGTGTTTTAGTTTCGACAAGCTGGTCTTGATCTTTCTTTCTCCACATATGTTTTAACTTTCTGTGTTTCTTCTTTTTCTATTTGTGGGTCCCAGGTAGGCAGGCATCCGACGGGTTTAGATTTTTGGGGATCTTGGGAAATTGTTAGAATTTATAGCTATAGGCGTCGTTGGATGATTATAAATTGTTATCTCAGATTTTAATTTTCTGTATCCGTCATGAAAGTGATACCCTAGGCAGTGGCTGCGGCTTAAAATGAAGAATTGAAGGATATGCTGAAACTCCTAACATATTAAGTAGTGCTGGCTACATGTACTGTTACAGGTGTCAAAAACCGGCAGACTTATTGTGCGGTGGAGCGAAGAACAAGTATGAGAGCACCTAATGGCAACACAAGCGCATGTGAGAGCAAGAGACGGGCCTAGAGCGGGAAGAAGGTAAAATACAGCTTGCCGAGGAAGTAGAGAATCTAGCAAGAATTTCTTCCTCCCAACTCAGCTCAAACCCATAGACTACCCTTATAACCACTATAGTCTACCATCAGCCCTATAATATCTGCAAACGTGGGGCTTTGCAGTGTGCACAGCCCTGATTGGTACGCCAAATTGTCACCTCTTTCAGGATAACCTCTTTCATGACTGGTGCAGACACTTCCCCGCCGAGAGCCTGACAACGGGAACAGTGTAAGATAGCCTAAAACTATATGCATTACACGTTGAGAATCGACGGACATGGATTGTGGTTGGTACTGTATGGCGCAGCGCTCTTGATGCTGTTGTATGACTAAGGCTTTTATTAGCCCGTTGGGTATAAAGTACTGTACTGGGACATAAATTTTAGTAGATTACATGACCTAAAGTACTCATCTTTAGCGACTTAAACCAACCGCTCAGTGTTGGACAAAAGGTTTCCCAACAAGACGCTAGAGATTATCTCAAGGTGGAGCTTAGAGGACCCTAGAATTTTGAGCCCACTTTCCAGGTAGGTGTGTATGATTTTTTTCTCAAGGTCTTCCAAAGGTTCCGGATTTTGTATGGTGTACGTGTCCCCATACAAATTTTACGACTACCAAAACTTCGCAGAAGATACACGCGTTTATGTACACAACGGAACCCTAAGCACAGATTTAGGGTTTATTACTCAGAGCCAAAAACCCCGGCTTGAATTAAAAAAGGGTAATGCGTGCTGCCCTGTGCCTAGGAGACAACCATTTTGCCTAGGCCTCTTCTCCAGTACATGTCACTACCATGAGGACACAGTATGTTTCATTTATCAGTATATAAGACCTGTCTATATTTCTAAGTCTTATACTGTTCAGTCCTCTCTACAGTCAGATTACCGGAAAAAAGGAAGCCCAACAATTAATGAATTAAACAAATAAAAAAAAAATAAGCCCCACCACACGTCGAGTGATAGTTTATGATCTGCTTGACACACCGGTTGCCCCTCCCGCCGCCAGCAGTCCGGCCTCGCCTCGATCATAGGAGTAAAATACGCTTTACAGTAGCCTATACCTCGAGCGCCGGGAGTATACAAGAAAGCTTCCAGTGGAAGATAACCCGAGAAAATCCAGCCTTTCACTACTTGAAGGTAATACCCCCCCCCCCTACTTCAGATACAACCCTAGTCCTAAACAGGTGAGAATTATTCAGCCTTGGCTACACCCCCCGAATACTATTCTACACAGATGATCACTTGCCCTAACCCTTCTACATCAAGTTCTCTTGGCACTGCCTCTTGTTTTCTCGCGGCCCCTAATAGCAACATCACCTTTCAGCACTGCAAGAGCTTCAGCTAATGAAAAGCGGAGATAGGATATGAACCGCATATTATTACTTTACATGGCTAAATGGCAACTTTGGATATCTGCACAATACTAACTAAAACCAAATCACACCCTTCACTTTAATAATCCGTCTTCAGCGTCTTTTTCAACCCCACAATCGTCTTCTCCGCCTCAGCGACCTTTACCTGTGCCACTGCCACCTTCTCCAACAGGTACTCCATCCTGCCCTTGGGCTGCTTCGGCAGCGTTGCCAACGTCTCCATCTCCTTCTCCGCTTTCTCGATCACTGCCTCCTCACCCTTTATGATCGCCTTCAAGCTCATCAAGTCCATCTTCGCCTTCAGAACCTTATCTTCCAGGAGCCTCTGGAATGCAGCTTGATACACCGGCCTGCCAGGGCGGATCGAGTAAGGCCGACCATTGTTGATCACAATTTGTATCATTTCCGCCTGTTCCAGATTCTGGATCGGCTCCTCATCAGAGCGGAACAGATCGTGGATGACAACCTGGTTGAATGGAATCTCTCCCTTCTCTGCAAGCGCCTTAACAAGGTACCATGCCTGCTCAGCGGACCAAGTGCGCTTCTTGCGGTAGCCGGCCTCCTCGAGGAAGTAGAGCTTGAGGATTTCGGCGGCAGAGGTCTCGATGATTTCCTGGACGGCCTTCTTGGGGGACTCGCCGGTCTTGATGCGACGCGCGAGGGATTCGAGGTCGGTGAGACGGCCGCCAAGAGCTTGAATAGATTCCTCGAGCTCGGAGAGGGCCTTTTCGCTGGAGTCTCCGGACAGCTCGTCGTCGATGTGTTTGAGCACGAAGCGTTTAGCGGATTCGGGGGCGGCGTCGCCGAGGAGGATGGATCTGAAGACGCGGTCGGGGAGGGACTTGGAGAGAGACTTGGAAAAGGTTGTATCATTGGTGAGGAATATTACATGAGCTATGTTGGCAGAGACAAGGAGGGCGGCCCTAGAAGTGGCGGAGAGTAAGTATATGACCGTTTACTATTTACTAATTTACGGTTAACAGGAGGGTGGGGGCCCTACCAACCAGCTAGCCTCTCGTAGATAATGTTATTACCTTCCATGTGCAGAAAGTTGTCAATGACAACTACTGGCCGCTTCTCGGGGTGTGTGCTAAGATACTCGTCATCACTCAATCCCAGGTCCTTCTCCGACTCACCCTTGTCCTTCAGCGCAATTCTCTTTAGTGCAATTCCTGTATTCTTCAGAATTTTGTCAAACTGTGTTTCTAGCGTCTGACTGAACCCAGCTGAGCTTCCCAGCGTTCCCTGTGCTGCAAGATCAAGAAGACTACTGATAGTGTTCAACCATGAGAACACTGGCCGATATCCTACTTGCGCTGCCGCAGCAGCAATGGTAGCGCTATCCCCATGTGCCTCATCAATGGGCTCACAATCAATTACAAGAACGTTCTTACGGCCTTTGAGGACTGTGTCAACCACGAGGTCTTTCTTTCCTGACCCGCGGGGGCCTTGAACTACGATAAAAGTCTCAACAGTCTCTCGCAGCCAGGCTTGTAGCTGTTCTACAGACTCTATGCGCTCGTCCCAGACAGCCCAAAGATCATTCATACTGTGTTGTTTACGTCCAATGGGGAGCTGTCCGACAGTATACTTCTTCATCGCGACCCAGTACGAAGATTCCGTGAAATTCAGTGCACGGGTAATTTTGGCCTCAATAAACCAAGTCCTCACAGGATCAAATACAGCGACTGTAATCGCAGCCAAGATGGCACCAACGATCGGTATCACGATACGTGGGTGTGAGAATAACCAGTCGCGGATCCAGTGGGCCTTCAACGTGCGCTCATATAGGATGCGCATTGTGATCGGCAGCTCCTTCCCTGTTCCCGTCTGTGTCCCCGTAGTCACAAACCCATGTAGACAGTTCCTAGCTGCCGTTGCAGAGCGAAGCATCGAGAACTGTATCGTAGCATAGTGAGGCAGATCCTTCGATCCCGGGGACTGCGGGTGAATATCCACGATCTTCCCATAGCGTCTAAACAGAGCATAAAGCTGCTCCTGTGAGAGGATGCCGTCACCACCCGTGAACTCGACCTTGATCTTTGTAGTGGGGAAAATACGGAGGTCCTCGAGCCAGGGCTTGCCTTGCACGGAGTAGGCCTTGACCCGCGCGAAGGGTGAGTACCAGGGCTTTATGGACTGGTCTTCAAGGTACTGGGAGACAGCCTCTTCAATAACGGCGGCAGGAGAGTTTGTGGTGTATTTGGCGAGGGCACCGCCGTCCTTGACGCGCGGGATGATGGCTGTGATCGTAAATGTATCCGGGGAGTTTGCGGAGGTCAAAGACGGCGGAATGTAGTTATTGCGGATGCGCGATTCAAACGAGACCTTGTCTAGGCGAGTTATCAGGTAGCGAATATCGAAGACCGCGGTCTTGAGAGGGAATATATCTGTACGCTTGTCAATATAGTAACTGAGAGTATATATAATGGGGTAATTGACTGCTTACTATCGAAGAATAACAGCCCTTCACCTGGTTGCAAGTCAATATACCCCGTCTTACTGTACCCTTCCGTACTCGTCGCCCTCACCCACGTCTTCGTGCCTAAGAACCCACTGGACCCTGGCCTTGTGCCCAAGCCCTTTAGAATATCATGTTGTTTACCAGTTCCCCGAAGTGGACCCTCGATGTGGATGGTCCGTAATGATATCGGACTGCATTTTTTAGTGGCGGATCGACGGAGATACTGCTGCCGGACGCAGGGCGAGAGTCGCCGGTACATGGCTCGTGATGTTGTGAGGGTTGTTGGGCCCGTGGGGAACGCTCCAGGGACACCGGCTATGATGTATGTAAGTTACTTGTGGTGGGATGACGTCGGTGGGGGAAAAATGCCAAGGAATTGGTGGGTTGGCGTGCATGAACTTGAGATTAGGATATGCCCCGGGTGGGGGGGGGGGGGGTAGCTGGGCCTACATGTAGCTTTTTGGTTCAATTCTTTGATAGATAGAATACGGTCTGTGAATGGTTGCTTTTGCTTGGATTCACAACCGTGTAGATGTACGTTTGTACATCATGTACTTACAGCTTCCTCAAACCTACATGTAACATACATTCGTACATTAAATCTACATGTATCCAACTTAAAAGCTCATTCGCTCCCAGAAACCCAAATGCATGTACTTTTGGTGATCTACGGGGATTGTCTACCTGTTACGAGTGTTGTGGTAATGATAGGAACACAGCACTTACAACTCAGTCTAGTGATCAAGGGTTGGCCATTAACACCCACTGACTGGATACATGTATCCAACGTCGCCAAGACAGCGCTCACCTATGCCCACACGTCCGCAATACTCCAGACAATTTTATTTCTACCCCAACCCTAGTCTCGTGCCCAGCCTGTGGTGATCCTCTGCACTACAAAACAACAGTCTAGGAACGAGACTACCCCAACCACACCAAAGCTCACACGATGCCACTAGTAAACCCCACAGCAAACCCCACACAGCCCTCAAAGGCTACATGCGCACAAAACACACGCAAAGCAAAGGAGAAAAGGGGAAGAGAAAAAAAAACCCACACATGAATTCATTGCTAACCCTAATTTCATTTTCCCATACACACGCACAAAACAGGAAAAGTTAATAAACCCAAACACGAACGACAAAGTAAGAGAAAGGAAGAGAAAAGAAGAAGCAGCTCAATGGATGGCAATTGTTGATGTTGTTACAACGATGACGACGATGGTGACACTACACGGCGATTGGAACCCCTAACCCACTACCCTCTCTACAAGGACAGGTTGTAGGTGTAATCCTCTTCGATGTTCTGCGACAGCCACATGGAGATACAGCTACTCTCGGTCAGCACAGCACAACCAGCGCACAGGGCAGAACACATACCTCAGCATGATGAGAGAGTTAGAGATGACGTTCGCGACGCCAAAGTAGAGCGTTGGCCACGGGTATTGCGGGACGATATAGCTTAGTATCAAAAAGCACTAGATCACCCTCATTAGCCATATAATCAGGACTCCCAGGAACCCCCCTCCCCCTCTTCCAAAAAAAAAGAAGGAACATACCACCGACCCCGCCAGACCCCCCGCCAGCAGTGCAAACCCCATGAACAGCACCAGCTTCGCTTTCCATGCCACGTCGCCGCCGCTGTACGAAAAGTTATCTGCCATGAGGCGCGACTTCTCAATCGAGTTGATGCTATTCGCCCCATCTCTATTAGCTTCTCTCATCCAACCCAACCAACCCAGAAGACCGAGGATACACATACACCAGCATTCCCAGCACGCTACAAATCAGTGGGATCCATTCGGGGAACCTGATATGTACATCGCCAGTGTTGGCGACCTTGCTGTACACACTCGCGTCGACAAAGAACCAGAATCCAAGCGAGAACTGCGGTCGTTAGCTTAGCCCTCTAGCTCTGAGGAGAGGGGGGTGGGGTGGCTGACGAGAGCTCCAGAGGTGTAGACACCGGCGGTGCGGCAGGCGGCGGAGGAGGGAAGCTTTGGGAAGGGGATACGGAAGGGGTGCGACATGTTGTAGGTGGTCGTTGTTCGTAGTGGGAGTGCGGTGGTAGGGCGGGCTGTTTGTATGGGGTCGTTTCGTAATCGGTGATGTTGGGCTGGCTGCGGCTGGATGGTTGGTGATGGCACCGCGTTATGTGTGACGGGGGCATAATGGTATTGTTAAGAATCCCTAACCCTTCTTGGCTCATAGATTCTCACTCGGGGCTTGGGTCTGCAACAATATGAAGTGTTGTGAGGTATGAGCAGTGTAGACTCGGTTGGTATAGTAGCCGTAAATCTGATAACCCTATCAAGGCGACTTCATCCTTGAATGCAGTGCAATACAGGGAAACATGTTTATTGGCCTTCGGTAACATCGTTGGTATCCAACCTCAAGGTGGTCCTTCTTCTCCAAGTCTCCCTCACCATTATTCTCTAATCACCTTCGCCATTCCGATTGCTTGTAGCAGGATCTTTGCGGCACAGAAGACACCCAGTATATTTGTGGGCCTAAAAGCAGATCGATCGTGTCTTACGGTCTTTATTTAGTACGCCGGCTCTATACAGTGTTCCCTTAGCTGGAAAGATTGGCACCGAGGACCAGGCATGTATATATTTTTATTAAGACCCCCGCTATTAAGTATATATCAAGGTCAACTAATGATTACCATTTGAATCCGGTCATTGTGAAAAGAGCAATCGGAAAAAATTACTTGGGACGCATTGGTTTTGTCTCATTACGAGTCCATTTCCTGAAGGATATATCACTGGTACCATTTACTGCGTGCATTGTTTTGATCAGATATCTTTCGAGTGAAGATAAGTGTGAAGTAACTGGCCCGAAGAGATCCCGATACCGTATCCATAATTCACGCACGATTGATTGGTCACTCGGATGCTCATATCGCCACAACTGAAGCTTTCGCTTGAACCAGATGCGCCTAATCTTGGGTAAAAACTACATAAGCCTCCTATCTACCAATAAAAAGTACCCACCCTCAAGAATTAGGCTATGGGGCTGTAGTAAATGCTATGAGCGCTCCGCGGCAAAAGGCTTCCGGGACCCTTGCAGATTCAGGGGCCACGTCACAACCATGGATGATGGATAAAGCTTTATATTCAAGTGAATTACTACATGTACTTACATGTGCACGTGTTTGTCCTCGGCAATACAGAGATCCAGTGGCCAAGCTTTTATCTCCTGCAAGATGCTTAATCTATCTGGCGAGGAATACATGTAGCATCAGAACAAGCTTTCTCTTGGCTTCGGCTGCGTCTTTCAATATTTGGACTATTTATGTTTTTTTTCTTCATGCATGGACATAATCCTAGGCGCCAGAAGAAGAAGAAAGAAACTGCATCGCGGGCACATACTTCATGTAACCAAGACAGAGCACGAGTAAGGAAAGTGAGGCCACAAATAGATACCCGGTACCGCCACAATTCCTACTCTCGCCTAGACTTCAATCACTGATAGTACCTTGTGTAACCGGATGGCTTCTCTTCCATGCTGGCTGCGGTACCGCTGCATCTGCTATTGTTTTACACACGTGGGACAGTCCCCCCCCCCCCCTCGAGAGTCATATCAAAGCCGAATATCCATCACTGTTACACGACTATGTGATTCCCCCACAGCTTTAAGAGGCATCTCTGCTGCTGATTCTGCTGCTGGCCGTTGAAAACTAATTTTTCTCGACAATCAGTCTTGTTAAACAATCTTGCAATATATCTCTGTACGACGTTGCTTGGTTTTCAAGATGAAATTCCTCGCAGTTTCTAGAGAGTCACTACTTCTCCTCAGTGGTGTTGCTGTTCTAGTCTTCACTGACGTCTGTCATGCCGCCAATGCAACAACAATCTCCTCAACCGGCTGCGTCGACAAGACTGGCTTCGAGAAATGTCTTGATGATGCTATTGCTGCAGAAACAACCTGTGTCAATGCCGTCTCTAGCAGCGATCTCGTCTTGAGTTGCGGGTATGGATACCAAATCAATCAGATGAACTGCTACATGTCAAACTGCTGGAATAAAGTTAGTAAATACCTACCTCCCATCTCTACAACACTCCCCCCCATTAGTAGAATTGTAATTAATATAACCCCCTTCCCCCTCATATAGATATACTCCTGCGAATACTCCGGCCTAGCAGCCCAATACACCGCCGACCGCGGCCTTGTAACCCCAGAGCCAATCCCATTCTGGCCTGCCCCTGCTGGTGCCCCCGGTGCCTGCTCATGTAACATCGGCCAGGCTTTCGTCAACTCCTCACAGCTTTTCTTGGAGAGTATCAACTGCATGAAAACCTTTAGTGGAGTTTCCGACCTCTTTGGCTGCACTTGCTGCTCATACGACGGTGCTCTTTCAGCGTACGCATTACCTGCCCCCGTCTACCCACTATATACTAACAATCGTCATATGAAGCCTATACGCAATCTGCCCCAACAATAACCCAGACTACCTCGGCTACGAAACATACTACCAAGCCATGACGGACTACGAGAGCCAAGTTAACAGTCTCGGCCTCGGTACATGTGCCGAGGCCATCACCGGCGACAACTGCCCATCGAAATGGGGCGTCGACCCTCCAGCGGGCGGAAAGTTCTTGGACCCGGATACGCTGTCAAAGTCGTTTGGCAGCGAGGCTCTCTCAACCTTGAGCGGAACAGTTACAGCGCCGCCGGGTGGGCCCACATTTACATGGTCAATTCTAGGGGTAGAGTGGACAGTCACGGCCGCGAGCGCGAACGGCGCGGCGGCGGCGGCGACAACGGTGTCTGTTCCAACGACAGCGGTGGTGACGACAACAAATAGCAGGGGAGAGACTGTAGTTAGTACGAGTACAGGGACTGTGGCAGTGTCCACGGGCTCAGGATCAGCAAGCTCGGCAGTTGGAAGGGGCGTGGAGAGAGAATGGGTAGCTATGGTTGCGGTTGCGGTTGGTGTGCTTTTAGTGACCTAAGAGTGACTCCCTCCTTTTGTTACGGTTACTTATGTATTTAGATTTTGGGGGTTCTTCCTTTTGTCTTCATGAATGATAATCAAATAGTACGTTGCTCATGTCGGAATGTAAACCAGCTTCTTGCTGTGTATGTGGTGGGCCGAGTGATAATCTGTGAAAGGGCTGCAAGCTTCTATTGGCGAGCCTCATACCATCACACTGATGTTTGGTATACAAGGTGATGAGTAACTAAATTTCTATGTGTGAGCTATACATATAATCGATGATATAAAAAAAAGCTCCTAGAGCTAGGAAGGATACTATACTTGCGCATTGAAACGCAGCACCCAAAACAAGGCCGAAATCCCAGCCTCATCCTTACCCGTTTGAACATACCTGCATCTCCAGAGACCCAACAGTAATGCAGTGCCCTTAGAGCATTCTCTGCACTGATAACAAAGTTACACTCCCCAAAGAAAGGGGGGGGGGTAAGATGGCCTAGCACCTGCATCATAGACCATCACTCGTAAGCCACCGCCGCCGCTAAGTAGAACCGTGGGGGGGGGGGCGAAGTGGTATTTATACAGCTGCCCCCCCCCCCCCTTTTCCCTAGGACAGTTTCTCCGTGCGTAACCTAGGAGATCCTGCAAGCCGTCGTCACAACACAACACCGTCGGCGCCGGAGGTCCAGCGCCCTGCCAAGAACCTGGCTACGTATAACAACCCGCGGCCCCTCCCCAACACAAATTGCTTTTACTGCCCACACTCCGCCTTGTAATAGTTTACTATCCATGCGGCAGCACGAGGAGGAGGAGGGGTCGGGGCCGCCGGGCGGCGGTAACGACGCGTACGGGGGGTTTCGTACTGGCATGCGGATTCGGTGAGGGGACTGGCTTCTCCTTCTTCTTCCTCTTCCTCTTCTTCTTTTACTTCCTCCTGGTAAATATATGTGTATATGTAGTTTTATTTCCCTCAATTGTTTTTTTTTTATTTTCTTTCCCTAACGTACTGCCGCCTTGGACAACAAGCCAAGTAGAATTACTTAACCGCCTATGGATTCTCGCGCGGGGGTTGAATCCATCTTTTTTTTTTTTGGCAGGTGAGGTTTAAAGCAGCAGAGAAGGTGGGTGTCGACATGCGTTGAGAGGCTGTGGGCTAGTGGTTGTGGTGGTGGTGGATATGGGGTGGTCGTGGAGGAGAGGTTTCCCCAGCCGCGCATGGGGGTGGGGTTCGATCCCCACCCCTGGTGGACTAACTTTTTTTCTTTTCTTTTAAGACCCACCTTTCTAGACTCTGCACATGTGCTCAAGCATGCATCTCAGTGGCCGCAACCATCTACAGGTCTACACCACATCCTACATCCTACAGCCCACAGCCCACTCCCTCCATCCCCGCGGACGCCACCCGCGCGGGCCGTCGATCCCCGAGGGTCAGGACCCATACACATACACCACCCCCTGGCATGTGAATCACAATAGCCCATGCTGACAGGCCGTGTGTGTATTTACTAAGATCTGCCAGGCACGAATCTATCTAGCGGCGGCCCCCCGGGGGGGTATCCTGCGGTAACTGTATCTACAAATACATGTATCTACCTGCCTAAGTACATGTAATCTTGACCGCTCTCAATAGAATACTTATATACATATACTTAGCTACACATATATCTCAGGTTCACTCACAGTCGTACAGCCACTCACCACCCATCACTCGCGGCCCCCACCGCCGCCAAGAAAAACCGTAACCCCAACCTCACTTTCTCAAAGACTCTCGAACCCCACCCCAAATCCTCATCCCCATCCTCATACAGGTACACATCAAGTTGGACAGCCGTTCGTATAGTTAGCATATATTATTTCATTCCATTCGCCTTCATGCACATGAAGCAACCCCCACCCCACAACCAAAGCTATATAATAATAAAAAAGGCATAAAAAAGGCTTTAAAAAAAGAATAAAAAATGATACAAAAAAGGGGTTATAATTTGGTTTATGATGACGCCTGCCACACACGAACTGTAAACAAAAACACACCGACAACTCATCTTTTTTTTTACCACCACTCCCCCAACCCCAACCCCCAATTTCCCTACCAAATAACAAACCCATATACCCTTCTATTATTGAATATTTGTGCCCTTTATTCCATCTGCTCCGGTCCGGTCATGACAGAAAAAATCTATGATCTCGACGCATCCCTCATGCTTTGTGAGCTCGCGCTCGTGATTGGGTTACTGACGGGTAGCACGCTGGCCTTCGCCTGCGTCTGCTTAACCTTTGCTAGCGCGTACACGATACCGCTCAAGAATCCGATGGCGATCGCCTATACCACATCTATCAGCCCTGCTCATCACAAACAGAGAAAGCGGGGAGAACACATACCGTAACACCAGCAAACGTAACGGGCGCGTCAAAGAATACCAACCCCGAGAGCGCAATTGGCAACTTATTCAGCGCGCCAACCATCGAGTATGTCGTCGATGATGTCACACGCACGCACCACGCGGACGTGTAGGAGATGAACACCGACGACAGGCCGGAGAAGATCATAGCGAGAATCAGGCTGTTGCGGCGGTCCTCGGGGAAGTTGGCGTTGATGTTTGTGTAGGACCAGTCCTCGAGGAAGAGAGAGCAGACGAGAAGTACGGGGATGGAGAGAAGGTTGTTGTAGAACATAGCTGTGATTGGATGGTTAGCCTTGTCCCTGTTCCTGGTTTTGGATATAGGTTCCCCCGGAAGAGGGGGGGAAGAGACATACTGTCAAAGTCCTTAAAGTTGGTAAGCTTAATGCGCTTGCGCATGCCCAAGACATAGCTCGCGGATGATAGGCAGTTGACTAGCACCCAGATGTACCCAGCATTGAGGGTGCTGAGCTGCTCAGCAGCCTGAGCAGTTCCTCCATACGAGCCCAGTGCGGCGCTGATGTCAGCCCATGCGGCGACAATGCTCGAGACGACCATGAGCCCAAAGGAGAAGAGAGCCATGCCGCTGACAGAGCCGCCGAACCAGAGAACCTCACCGTAGGCGATGAGAATGATGGTCAAGTTCTTGAAGATTGTATATACGGGGATGCTGAGGAACTGCAGCGCCTTTGAGGACGTGTAGATCATAGTGATGAGTAGTAGCGAGATGGGGAACCATTTGCGGGCTTCGTCGGCGTTGAAGTCGCGGTATGTGATAATCTTTGCCGACTTGCAGAATTGGATTGCGACAACGCAGACAACATTCTATATTTAGTACCCGTCAGCTTCCTAATATCTTGATATTGCAGTGTTGGATGCTACGCGGGAAGGAGGCAAAAAGCTAAGGACTAAGACGGCTAACTACTGACCTGGATGCATAGCAGGAAGAAATTCAAGTTGAAGTCGACACCACCCAGGACATACTTGTTCGTGACCGTCATGAGGATACTCGCCGCGCAATACGCCAATATAGGTATGAGCGGGTTCGAAGGAGCCGCTGGGGCCGCGTGGTTTGCCGCGTTCGGCCGTGTTGGGATAAACGGTTTATCTGAATCATCTCCAATATCGACGCGGAACGAGTCTTGCTTCTCCTTTTCAGCCATTGCTGCGGTTGCAGTTGTGTATCGTGAAGCTGATGGTGATGATGGTGATGATGATGATGGTGGTGGTGGTGGTGGTGATGGTACAGGTGAACGAAGGACTGTATTAAGAGAGAAGGAAGAGAGAAGGGTATGAATGGATGGGTGGATGGGTGGATGGGGATGTTGGCACTGGTAGGTAGGATATAGGATAGCTGCTAGCTGGATGTAGGGGGGTGTTGACAGTTTTTTTAGGGTAGGGCTTAATTCACTGGGGGGGGGGGGGGAGAGAAGAACGGCGGTGGTAGGTGGTTGAAATAGGAGGTCAGAACAAGCCAGCCAAGATAGGAGAAAACAACTAGGATATTGTGTGTAGTGTATGTTAGTTTTAGACTATTATTACATGTATTTACTTTTATTATATGTAGGATTACCTACGCTAGGTATACGGTATCTGTATGCGTAGACTCGTATGGTAGATACTCTAGAAGGATAGATGGAAATAGCACAAGAGTGAAGATCAGGGTGAATGTATTCGCCTCTCAAACTCGGACGGAGATTTGTTACTGTTACAAAAATACAGGGGAGGAGGGGGGGGGAGGAAAGCTGACGCGGAAATTTCGTTGCTGGCAGGCAAGGCTGCTCACAAGTTACAACTCCGATCCGAGACGGGAAATGGATGGATAGAGAGAGATCCTAGATAAAGGGGGGGCGTTGTGGCGTGCATAACCAATCGGCAGGGGTGTAAAAAAAACCCAAAACCTTCAAACACATGCATTGTGTGGCTTGACAGGCACCCCCACCCACCCCTACTGATAAGATACATGTATGAACTGCTTGTGAACTGTGGCTGACAGCGCTGGCTTGGTGGTGATGATGATTTGTTCGTGTGTGTGCCCCACGCTGCAACAGAGCCTCACCCCGCCAAATGTAACAATTTCCCACAGAAGAAAAGAAGAAACATCCATCCATCAAGCAGAGAAAGAAAGCAAGAAATCAAGCAAATCAGCACCTGCTGAGAAGTATCTCTCTCTCTCTCTCCTCCCCCTCTCCCCCCCCTCTCTCCCACTCTCCTCCCTCCCACAAGTACAAAATATAATGACGGCCCACATCGACACTGCCTTCATATCAATCGGGGCCAACAGAGTCCCCACAGCTGCAGACTGGTCCCCATCAGGTCTCCTCGCATTCGGCGCTGGACGTTGCATCGCTCTCTGGAATCCGCTGGTAAGCAAACCAAACAAAAACCAAGCAAGCAAGCACCGCGCGTCCTGTCTTGTTCTGATACTCGACACTCCCTCCTTCATGCTCATTGAAGCTTTTACCCCCCCATACTCTCTAAAACATCCCCTAATGTATACCAAACCCCTAATAAGAAACCTCACCTCAGGATCCCTCCCACCGCGGTGTCCATGCCACTCTCAAGGGCCATGCAGACCGCGTAAACGTCGTTCGTTTCCTCCCCTCTCAGCCACTCGATGCCGAGATCCTTCTCACCGCTTCATCCGACAAGTCCGTCCGTGTGTGGACGTCCACCCCGGCTGGTTTCAAGTGTGCATGGACCAGCGCTGACGTCCACAAGTCCTCCATAAACGCCATCGCGACCTGCGCTGCAAACCCGCACATCTTCGCTTCTGCTGACGCCGCGGGCACTGTTGCCATCTTCTCCATCAACATCTCGGGCGCTGATGTACAGGTAACGCACCTACAGTCCTTCAGCACAGCGCCAAAATTCTACCCGTTGGCGCTGGCATTGTCGATTCTCCCCTCGTCGCCCACCGCCCTCCTCCTCGCGGTCTCGGGGTCCTCGTCGACAATAGCGCTTTACGTCACGCCGTCCCCTGCCGAAAGGTTCACGCCGCAAGCGACCCTCTCTGGCCACGAGAACTGGATCCGCTCCCTTACGTTCACGCTAGAATCGCCTGATGATGGCGCAGATGTCATTCTTGCCTCTGCCTCGCAGGATAAATACATCCGCCTCTGGCGTGTCCACGCTGGCGAGGCGCTCCCGCCGGCCACGGCAAACGATGAGACAAAAACATATGGGCTCTCCAACCGGCTCTCCAACAAAGCGCACAAGTTGCGCACCGACAGCGGCGGCGTGTGGAGTGTAACGTTTGAGGCGCTACTCATGGGGCACGAGGACTGGATCTACACCGCTTCGTGGAGGCCAGCTGGTAATGGCCTGCAGCTACTGAGCGCTTCTGCGGACTCGTCGCTGTCAATATGGATGCCTGAGCCGGAGAGTGGGATCTGGTTGACGACGAGCAGGCTCGGGGAGATCAGTGACACGAAGGGTGCTAGCACGGCGACGGGAAGTGCCGGAGGCTTGTGGGCAGGCTTATGGTCGCCTTCGGGGGATACAGTCGCCGCGCCCGGGAAGACTGGCAGTTGGCGATTGTGGCATTATGATGGGAGTTCCGATAGGTGGATCCAGGGTGTCGGGATCAGCGGGCATGTCAAGGAAGCAATGGGCGTGTCGTGGGGTAAAGGTGGTGGGTACCTACTAAGCACTAGTCTAGACCAGACCACAAGATTGTTCTCCAAATGGGTTCGTGATAACCAGGAAAGTTGGCATGAGTTCGCAAGGCCCCAGATCCATGGGTACGATATCAATGCAGTTGTAGATTTGGGTAAGGGGAGATTCATAAGTGGAGCCGAAGAGAAGCTATTACGGGTCTTTGACGAGCCAAAGGGGGTTGCCAGTATGCTAGAGAGGATGTGCGGATTGACAGAGGAGTCATTGGTATGTTCCGTCCTCCAAGTCCCCGAGTGATAGCACATGACTCGAGTGATACCTCATGATCGGCTACATTTTCCCCGCCCACTAACACCCACAGGCCTCCATGCCCGACGCTGCCAACATTCCCGTCCTCGGCCTCTCCAACAAAGCCATAGACGCCGATGCCCCTCCCACTGACCTCTCCACCACCGACCCTGACGCCCTCCCCTCCTCCATTCCGGAAGAGTCCGGAGCAGCCCCATCCTCTAGCCTACTTGACCGTCTCGTACACCCCCCCCTCGAGGACCACCTCTGCCGCCATACCCTCTGGCCCGAGCACGAGAAGCTCTACGGCCATGGCTACGAGATCTCCGCCGTCGCCGCCTCTGACGACGGCACTATCGTCGCAACAGCCTGCAAAGCTAGCACCGGCGAGCACGCCGTAATCCGCCTCTATGAAACTGCGCAATGGCGGGAAGTGAAGCCGCCGCTGTCTGCCCACGTCCTGACCGTTACATCACTTGCCTTCGCCCCGGGCGGACGCAGGCTGCTGAGCGTGGGGCGAGACCGCACATGGGCCGTGTTCGAAAACAGCGGCGGCAGTGGGATCGACGGCGACTGGAAGCTGGTCGAGAGGAAGGAGAAGGGGCACGCGAGGATGATACTGGACGGCAAGTGGGCGCCTGTCGAGGACTTGTTTGCCACTGGGGGGCGCGACAAGGTTGTGCGTGTTTGGGGCCGCCGCGGGGAGGGTTGGGAGTGCGCTAGCTCCCTGAAGTTTGAGGTTCCGGTTACGGCGGTCGACTTTTACGGCGCTGTGGTGGGCGGTAGGTGTATTCTTGCTGTAGGCCTCGAGGACGGCGGGCTAGGGGTCTATAAAGTTGGCACCGGAGGGGAGTGTGCGGAGGCAGACAAAGTGACGTTTGACCAAAGGTTTGTTTTTGTTTATGGGCCCTTTGAGACGTGAATAGGACTGACGGGTGGGTTAGGGTTACACCGGATAAGGCAGTGACACAAATCACATGGTGTCCTAGCAGTGAGGGCGAGAGTGGGAAGATGCAGATGGCAGTGACGAGCGAGGACGGGAGTGTCAGGATATACGGACTTAGATTAGAGATATGAGGGGCGTTTCGGCTCCTGGCGTAATAAAAGTGTATCCAAGCCCACATTAGAGATATGCAATATAGTACATAGTTAGAGAGGATACCTTTGCGTTTAAATAGCATATCTTGTCGAGACAGATGATACCGAGTGGCTTCAGGACATGCGGTATATATTGTTCTCCAATATATCAACCCCACACTGTCCCATAACGAACCCGTCCACTTTGTCATGTGTGCCTGTATTCCAACACCGGTGCATGTACTCGACTGCATACTTAACCAACCAGCTATGCAATCTATCCAACACCTACCAATTGCCCCGCCACAACTAATGGGCCAACAACGCCTGCAACAACCGAGTGATTTCCTGTGAAGCAGTCAGTCCGGATGGCGGCGGACAAACGCGGCGGGCACCTTCTGCTGGTAATTTGTGTGTGAGGAATCTGCCTCTGTACGTAGCGCTGTTTCTCCCCGGATCTGGCGCTATGTAAGCAGCTGCTGTTGCGCATGCTCTGTGCTGTTTTTCTTTTTTGTCAGAGCTACACACCTCTCTGCCTGCTGTTGTGGCGGTTCCAGGATGCAGGGGAATTGGGGGAGTAGATGAGGGTTCGTGGTCACTAGGTCTTGATGCTCATAATGGAGAGCCCCTCTTATCTCTCTATCCATCTGCCTGCGGATATCTTCTTAGGCTTGGCGTTTCTGTTCACGGTGTAGTAAATGCTATGAGCGTGTACCTACTAACATGTGAAAACCATGATAGTATACTACATAACTAACTCTGCCATACATTTAGGATATTGTGGGTGCGTTCAGCATATGTTCTAACCCCGATAGCTACAATTCACGGAAATCAACTGCAGCGCACAATGCACACCAACGGAGAAGCTTCCTACAAAATTACTAGACCCAAAGGGGCGCATCCGTTTAGGGCCGAGGGAACGGCTCGAGAGTACATGTAAATCTGCGCTCCATATTATATATGTTCGCTACCTACATGTAGATCGATACCGGTCTCTAGAAGCTGGGCCAAAACGTCCAGTTGCAAACCCAGCGGTAATAATTGATGTCTGCATTGGTTATAGACCGATTAGTTTGAGTGCCCTCGCGCACGCTACGCCTAGCGAAGGTGCGCAGTAGCAATTGATCATGGTATATACTACCCGTTTTAGGGCATATATACTTTACATGTACCCCGGTATGTCATCTTCCAGGTGCTGCAGAAATCCCTGCTTTAAATGTTCTTAAGGACAAGCACGGGCAGTGCAGGGGAGAGGTGCAGATGCGTATGGACGTGGGTTGTCTGATTTGATACAAAACTCGACCACAAAATTTGGAGGTTGCACCCATCACGATAAACTACCACCCCCCCCCCCCAACCTGCCTCTTAGCAGGATTTAATACTGCTATAACTAGTAATTTATGGTGGCGATAGCTAAAGGTGGTGGGCAGAAGAAAAGAAAAATGGAAAACACCGGTTCCAGGTTTTGGGTTCTAGGGGGGTTAGTATTGTATAAACTCGCTCTCGCCCTTTTTGTTTAACATAACGGGGCTCTCTCCGCCCACCCCCCCGTGCCCACAAGGTTCTTCTAGTAAATTTATGAACCGGTGTTAAAGCAAGGCCTCACGAGACTGCCTGAGGCGAGTTCCGTGATCGACCCCCTTGCTTAAGGTGTCGATCTTGGTCAAAGGCTTCAAGCAGCGTTGCATTGTGGCCGGCATACACTTCCTCCAAAGAAGTCTATTATAAGAATCTAGCATATGGTCCCCACTGAATGCACCTCACATGTTCAACTCCATTGTATTCTTGGTATGTGTTGAAGCTTTGGTAAAGTATGTAGACACCAAGCCGAGTGATCTTCTATGCATACAAGGCAGTCGTCGATGCAACTACATGTAATAGATCACTTCTATACCCCTGAAACAGATTAACCCACGGCTCTTCCGTCAACTAAGGTGGTACAGTTGATAGACCCACGGCTATGGATAAACTCAGGAGTGATATGTAACTACATGTACACCTAGTATATATGCGCCTGCTTATTGGAGCTACCCGTCATCCAAAAGCGAAGGCGACACGTGCATTCAGTAATTTAATACTCTACCAAGAGTTGTTTGTGTGTGCGGGTGTACCTTCTCGAATATGCCCAGGCAGCCCCTGAAGCTGACTAACTAAACTATGAACACACTAACCGGTGACTTTTCCGGCCTAGTAATTGTTCGCAGTTCTGTAGATTACCATCGAAAATCCGTTGATGATTTCCCGAGTGAGTAAAGACGCCGCAACCCCAGGAGCAGAAGCTTTTGTATCGGTAACACCTCCAAGAAAAGTAGCTTTAGCCTAGATAACAAACTACCCCCCAAGGGTTTAAGATTATCAAGGATTGCCAAGCTGTAATTATGTCCGTGCGACACTCAACCCGGCAAACATTTATATTGATAGAAGATTCTGAGTAGTTTGAGAGGGTGTGCATCTAAGCCGTTCAGATACAGACTACATGACTGTATTAGGGCTCCTTTGTAATAGCTCTGCATTCAAACAATGCGATAATACTGTGGGGTAGATCATGTGTATGTATTATGTTAGGTGGGGTCGACAACACTCTTCTGTGTTTCTCGAGTACTCGAAGTAAATCAAGGTGAGGCTGAAAAAAAAGGCGTCTGAGTAGTATGTAATAGAACATCACTAATCCAGAATTCTCATTATCACTCTCACTGCTCAACGAATAAGCCCAAGAAATTGTCAGCGCTTGTTCTTGGGGTCTGTATGATGGAGTAAGAACATCGTGCGCATGTACTTACGTAACACCACAGAATGATGAACTCCTCAATAAAACAGCCAACTTTAGTCCCATACCTCAGTATCCACGGCCTCATCCGTACAGATATACGGAAATAGACTGGAATGTGCATCTTGAAAGGAGTACCAGACGATATCAAGGCTCCCCCACTATCTTCTATCAACAGCTGCGCGCAAACTATAGATTAGGAGAGTGCCTGTAGGTATACAAAGTGCATATACACTACATCACTGCAGCTGTTCACAGTACGGTCATTTCCCGTGCTTTACCAGCGTGTAGATGGAGGGAAGATATTAATCCGCACCCTTTATCTAACCTCTAGATTTAATTATCGTGTAGGTGTATGCACATCTTTTGGAAGCGAGATCCACTTTCTCTAGAGGTGAAATTACACCAATTGTGCAGCTCTTGGCAACACAGCGTAGTTATCGCCTACTTGTCGGATGTCTCCCGGAAAGAAGACAGGTGGTGAGAGTGTCAAGAAGCCAAGTGATTCAGCGGGTCGGTATTGACAATACAGATAGGGTTCGGCGACGCCTTAGGATCTCCAAATCATGTCAGTATTTGTAGGTACGTATCTTCTATTGATATGGCTTTGCAGGAGAAACAGAGCCCAATCGATGGAATATCTGCCACCGATGCGCTGGTACACCCGATTTTCCCTAGCTGGCAATCATGACACTTTGACTTCCTTGTAAGCCCAGTGTAAACTCGGGTGTAAATCAGTCTGCATACCATATCTTCGTCAGATTTAAGTTCAATTTATTACAGCGGAAGCCCCAGCCCCAAGATAACTGTAACATAGAGTTTATGGTGGTGATGAGTCTATATTACTGAGGTTGTCAGGGGGAGATTCCTAAAACGGAGTTTTTTATGATGTCAAGGTGGGATGTAGCTCTTGAGATTGCAGGGAAAACTGGAGGAGGAGGCGGGTTTGGTGGTTGAGGTGTGGCTGCGGCGGGCCTGTGGAGGTGGGTACACATTCGTTGGTTAGGAAGAGATAGAGTAGCTTTTATTTACCCCTGTCGGCTTGTTCGTTTTTTCCATTCCTTCCCTGGGCCCTTCCATTCTCGAAAACTCCGTGGGAATTACTTTATTCATATTGAAGTCTGTTAGAGTGCCTTAACACATCTCAATTTCCAAAAGGGATTGATTGAATTCACAAGGGCCTGACAGTAATAATAATAAATAAGCAAAAGGGAAGAGGTTCTGACCTCTTCATTTTTTTCCTTTAGTTGCTGCAGGTGCTTCCCGTCTCCTGTCTTTTTTTTCTATGTACTTGCTGTCTCTGCCAGCCAGTCCTTAGTCCGTTCTCCATCCGCGCCTCCTACTTTTATCCTCAACCTCGCCCGTCCTTCCTCCCTCCTCCTTACTTGCTTTTCAAAGGCCCCTCGTGTCTTTAACATCTTTCTCATCTGTGGTTCCGCACTCACTGCCAACACGATAATCGATTCCCGTTGCTCTGCTTCAGTGCTTGGCTTGCACGTCGAGTGTAACTTTACGCGCCGCTGTGCCTGTCTCCTATTTGGATCTTTCAAATTTGGAAACCTTGTTTGCAACGCTGCTTCCCACGTGTTTTTGACGTTCCCTCCCTTTCCACCAGCATCAAAGAACCCCCTTTTTTCTACAGAGACAAATTCAGAAAGTTTTCACATCATTCATCTTCATTCACCATAATGGCTTCAAACTCAGGGTACGTTCTATCTACACTTCGCATTTGCTGTTTGAGAGCTTTACCTAACATCATGAAATCTATAGGCTTGGCTCTGGGCTAAAGAGCTTTTGGCATGCCATGACTTCAAACGATAGGCACGCAAATCATGATTCCCCTTATCGCGTGCTGTCGACCAATACTCATCAGCCCCTGAATGGCGGTGGAGGAGTTGGCCGTAACCCCCCGCTACAAGGAGTCTCATCACCAGGAATGGAAACGGGTCTCAACATGAACTATCACGAAGAGAATCGTTCTACAGTTTCTCTCTCCGGAACACCAGGAGCTTACACGCCTCGTTCTCCTGGAGGATCGGCCAATGGCCCAACTTCCCCCTATACCCCTGGGATGAGATCCTCTGCGATCTCAAGTGACGCACCCCCCGGTGGTGGGATTGCAATGCAAGATTTTGGTGCCGACGGAATGCCCCCTCCCCCTCCAATAAGCCACACCTGGAGCCGGATCGACAGATGGTGTGAAGACAACTACCCCGAGCTTTTTGACCAAATTTGCACACCCGCTACTGTGAATGATATCAACGAACTTGAATACAGCTTGGACTGCTCGCTCCCACAGGACTTACGAGAATCATTGTTGATTCATGATGGGCAAGAGCGTGGTGGGACACCTACAGGTCTTATTTTCGGAGCAATGTTGCTTGATTGCGAGGAAATGTTGGATGAGTGGAAGAACTGGAGAATAGTCGAAAGTGAATATCTGACTCAGCCACCATCGGGACAAAAAACTCCGGTTGGAGAGGCTGGTTCATCAAAGGCCGAAAGTGCTGCCCTAGGCCGCCAGGAGCTCCTTGGTCGTCAGACCTGCCAACCAGAGGGCTCCATTCAGAAAGCTTATGCTCACCCAGGCTGGATCCCTGTCGCGAGAGATTGGGGTGGTAACAACATTGCGGTTGATGTGGCTCCAGGACCTAATGGCACATGGGGTCAGGTGATCCTGTTCGGGCGAGACTACGACTGCAAGTATGTTGTCGCAAAATCATGGGCACATTTTATGGCCATGGTAGCAGATGACATGCAGAGCCCCCATTGGTATGTTGATGAGGAGACCCAAGAACTGAAACTTAAGGACCCCCGAGCTCCGAGGTCAGAACCAGGCTACATGGATATTCTCCGAGTACGTAATGAGCGCAAGTACGGAAGACGTCGCTTCTCGCGAGGACCGCCTCCGAAGCCCAACTCTCTCCCCGGATCGCCCAGGGGCACAATGTCACCAGCCTCTTTCAGCCCAACAAACGGAGCCCGGGGTGGTTTGACGCGACCACCAAAGGAGGAGAACTCATTATCAGATAATCACCTCAAGCCGCCATCCAAAAAGACTTCCAAACCTCTACGAAGCGTTGCCGAGGAGATTCCCGCACCGGTAGCTGTACACACAAGGCTCGAAGGCGAGCTGCTTAGAAATAACTCTAGCAGCAACCTACTCGGTGATTTGGTTGAGGAGAAGACATCCGCCACAGTCAAGGCTCTCGAAGAGATTGCTCTGAGCGACGAGAAAGCTTCTGCAGGCAATGAGATTTCACAGCCTCCAATTGCAGTAAAGAAGGTTGAGGCCTGATTTGAATGAGCATGGAGCAGGAGTCGTGGAATTTTCCTTATAGAGTTTACGAACTTTTCCTTTTCTTTTTTCCCCCCTTTTACTCCTTGACTCTTCTATGTTGATCAGATACCAAGTGGGAATTGCATATGGGCGAGTGATTAAGGCGGAATTATTCGATAATCTGGTTAAGACTTATGGTCTTTTAATTTCTCCATCATGTCTCTTTCTTTTGTCGGGTGGTATAGTACAAATCACAAGGTTGCATCATTAGTTTAACCCTTTTCTACTTTTATATCTTAGTACCATTACCCCTTTGGTGGTGACAACTTTTCTCTAACTTGAAGGCTGTGGAGCTGGCTACTGTTTGATATGAGAAAGCTTAGCACCCCCTTATCCCTCCTCTCTTCATAAACACCTGTATACATCTGTTTCTCTTCTTTTGTTTTAACTGTTTCCTTTCTTTTTACTCGTGCTGGTCGGTGAGCCCTTTCTCAGGTGGTGTGGTAGGTGTTTCTTCAAAAAACTTCAAAAAGGTTCTTTTTTTTTCTTGGGGGTTGAGGGGGAGGGGGATATTTGGTAAGAAAAGAAAAGAAGGAAGACTTTACAGCATAGCGTGGAAGTCAATCGATTCTTATGTAGTGGAGTTTCTCTGATCGTAATTTATTGTACGAATGATTAGTGAATGATTGATTACTCATGATTATAATGTCTTAATTGTTTGCATGTGGTTTTTATTATTGTTTATTATTA
This sequence comes from Morchella sp. 2018-W30, assembly GCA_024713625.1. Classification (NCBI taxonomy): domain Eukaryota; kingdom Fungi; phylum Ascomycota; class Pezizomycetes; order Pezizales; family Morchellaceae; genus Morchella; species Morchella sp. 2018-W30. The sequence continues at coordinate 1,412,860 of JAMJEW010000007.1, read as the reverse complement.
TTATTATTTGAATGGGTTCGAATTTTGCATGGCCGGGGGACCGATGGGACTCACTTGAGTTTAAGTTGTTGTTTGCGTGTGTATAATAATATGCGGTTATATGTCGGCCCGATGTCGGCAATTTCGGAACGAGTGATTCTGTATGAATGACTTTACACTCAGAAGTCAGTCTTCTCCCCACTACGTTATTCCGACTTTGTGGTGGTGGGCCTCGTCCGATCGTGTGTGCGGCTCCAATATAAGCTTTCTCCTGCCAAGTATAAAACCACAACCACAACTGCCCTCGCCCGCGACCACAACCACATACTGATCCGTTATCAAGCTCTCCTCCACCAGACTCATTCCCTCTGAAACCCTCACTATTAGCAGTTATACTACCCAAGATGTTCAAATCATTCATCCGTCCCCCCACCAAATCCCCAGTTCGAATAATTATTCGCAGTCACCACTTATACTCACGTACCTACCCGCTCATCCACGAATTCATATCCCCCCAACCCTCATACCTCCTCAACCTCACGCTCTCTCCCCACCTACAGACCCCCCCACCCCCCGCGCAACTCCCCCTCTCAGGGGAGCTTCCCCCAGGTCACCACATGGTGTACTTCCCCCCGCAGCTCCCCGAGCCCGAATTACTCGCCGACGGCTCCGATGCCTCACAGTCCCCAGGCTCCGAATGGGTACGCCGTATGTGGGCTGGTGGATCTGTCCAATTCCACCCCACCAACAAAATGAAACTCATGGATCACGGTGTGCTGCAAGAAAGGGTCTTTGACGTGCAGACTCGCGGCACACCCGGCAGCAAGGACGAGCGCATGTTCGTCTACTTTGAGCGCAGCATGTGGACAGGCAAGGAGCCGCTCAAGCCGTCAGATCTAATTGAGGGCGAGGCCTCCGTCGTTGAGACCCGATGTCTCGTCTTCTTCCGAGGCGAGAAGGAGGAGGGCGCTGTTACGCGGGTTGTGAAACGTACGACTGCTCTACCGCCGTAACCTGCATACTCGCACCCATATATCTTAGCTACTATGCTGACAGACTGGCTACAGCACCCAACGAGCCGGGCTTCTCATTGAGCTTCACGCCGACACAACACCTCCTCTTCCGCTTCTCGGCGCTGACATTCAACGCGCACAAGATCCACTTTGACCCGCTATTCACAAAGCACAAGGAGAAGTACCCAGGTCTTTTGTGCCACGGGCCGATGTCGCTAGTGCTGCTGCTGGAGCTGCTGCGCGTCAATGTGCTCGACACGGGGCGGGACAGGAGGTGGCGTGTCAGGCAGTTTGACTACCGCTGCTTGGCCCCCATGTATGTTGACCAGGTGCGTTTCATTTTCGTTTTCCCTTTGATCCCTTTGATCCGGCGCCGCAGCGGTGTCCATTGGTTTGCCTGAGGATGTCGTTGACAGGCATGACCGCCGCCGGCTGGCTGCGGTTGTCGATAGCCGTACAAAATCTGTGGCCGCAAGATCAGCGATAAGTCGTATGAGCTGTGGGCCGAGACGCCGCAGGGTGGCTACAGTGTCAAGGCCATGGCAACCCTGGAGGAGGATACCTCTTGAGTGTGAGAAGCTCCGCACAGAGACTCCACTCCCGGATATTGGCCAATATGGCACATATCACAACTACTATACCTGAAGCTCTTCCAATCAACAATAACAATGGCACCCACGCTTTTTTCTATCGAGCCAGTCAGTAATGAGTATAATGAAACCAAAGTGCTCAGGTGCCAGTAAAACCAAACCAGTAGGTGTAGTTTAGTTAGGCCCCGGTGAGCTCCATACTAGAATAGCGGTAATTGAGGCCCATAAACACCAACACACACAATCTCACAAAGTACCAAATCTGGGAATCTAGACTACCTACTCAAAACCCCGTCCAGATCCCAGGCCTTGCAATTCTGATTCCAACCCGGGTCTCATCTACTCCATATGTATATACCGTGCACCTGAGCGTGCACGTGCACACTCGCACACGCCTACATACATACTTAATCGCCTTATTAGCGCAGCCCATAAAGTACGTTCATGCATCGACAATATAAAATGCTATACCCGAAATGAGCGCATCCTAGGAAATGAGGATCATATCGTTTAGTGTGAGCGCGCGGGGGGGGGGGGGTGCTTGGCCCTCCCGGTCCCAATCCGTCATCCCAGTAAAGTAACGCAATACTCCTCAACACAAAACACTGTGGAGAGGGGTATGTTTGTAGATATGCTTTTTTTATATTAGTCGAGGGAGAGCGTGATATCGGTGATGAGCGTGCGGAGTAGGTGATGTGTTGTGCTATACATAGCTATATAGATCCCCGCCGCGGGGTAGGGTAGATCGTTGATGCCGGCGGCGGCGGTAGCCATGGCTAACACGTAGGGTCATTTACACCAGATTATGAAAATGCTTGGCAGCCCCCCAAACTGGGGGATCAGAAGGCCCCAAGAACTAACGATGTGAAGATGGAAGGGGTGGGAGAGTCCGATCCACTGGAGAGTGTTTGCATGAGGAGGAGGTGAGGACGTAGCCCCCTGGTGGTGAGGACTGGATGGAAAGCATGGAGTAAAAACTCACGGTCGCGAGTATATACCTACTGCTAGTATAGCTATACTGTAGTTACGTCGGTCTTATAAGTGGATATCGAGATGGGCAGTATTTCATGTAATCCCGCTCATTGGCACCTCCTAATGGTTAGATGTGGTGATCCCTTCCAAAGCAACCCCCCTTCTCCCCTTCCTCCTCCACCCACACGCCGCTCTTGAAGTCATGCGCGCGTGACGTGAGATACACATCTAACTAGCTAGACCACATCACGTAACTAAGTAGCACCGAGAACCTTTGAATGAAATGCGGGGTTGAGCAAGGGGTCAAAAAAGAATGACCCTGTTAGTGTATAGTTGCGGTGGTGGTGGCGGCGGTACAAGTAGGCATTCGGAGCTGTGATATTTCATATGATGCCACTCGTTGGCACCTAACCGCGTAGTAGCAGTAGATTTAGCTGCATAGTAGCTAGTAATGATTCCACCTACCTGAAAACGGATGTATCGCGAGGTAGTGGATTTGGGGGTCTAACTACTACACAGACGCAAACAAACCCTCACTATTCACCTACGATGTGCACGCGCGCGCTCTCGACGCCCCAGCTAGAGTCACGGTGATTTATATGGGGAGTCACTAGTTAGCTAGAGACATAGAGGATCGAGCGGCGTCACGCCGTCCCGTGCCCAGAGCCCCCTATAGATTTTCCGTGGATTGTAGTTTTGAGCGAGCGCGCTCAAGAGGCAAGGGAGGCTTGGTCTTTTGATGTAGATGATAGTTGAGATGTTTATATAGCTGTTGTTGTTGTTGGGTTTAGCCCTATATGATATTACCTAAGTTAAGGGGGGGGAATAGAAACGTGCCCGAATTGGATAATTAGTAGTCTCGTTACTTAACTCACCCAGTAGGAGAGAGCTTAATGGATCAATTAATCAATCAACCAACTCTAATTTGGCCTAACAACGAGTGATTGCTCATGACGCATGCACACACACACACAGCTAGTACGTTTTTAGTTTTACTCGGTACCCTCTATGTTTACAGATATGGCGCATCTCGGATAGGTGCTTCCTAATTGCTTCACGGGCTTGGATCAGTTCGGATTCCGCTGTTTTTCTACTTGGTTTGTAAGGCGACTATGGGAAGTACATGTATGTAGCAGCATTGATTTAAGGTAGTGGGAATCACGATACAAGACCTAGCACCAATTGTGGTGCACTCAGGTCCCAAACGAAATAATTTTTCCGAACAGTCCCTTTTCGCCGAGTGATTATCTATGACCGATACCCCCTCCAATTGCCATATTCAGCTAGCGTCAGCCTCACAACAATGCCGCAAGCCCGCCTCCACCACCACCACCACCATAGGCCCTGACCTGACACAGCACTCAACAAAAAGGCGCGCCAACTAGCGAGATAGGCAATTTGAATTTAAGTGGGGGGGGGGGAGGAGTTAGACTTTCAGATACCGTTAGAAGGGGCCGACTGGTCTCGCAGACTGGCCACTCAAATCTACACTATTTGCCGTGGCTTACCGTGCCGTGAGGCGAGCGGCCTCTCCCAGTGGAATTTTTCGCGGCAGGCGTTAAAAACTTTAAATGAGGGCAAAGCACTCGCCGCGGATGGTTCGGGATATCGGAACAAGCCGTATCACAAGGAGAGGAAGGAAGTAAGGAAGGAAGGAAGGGGGCCAGCGATCATTGATAAATGGTCTGCTGCGACTGATGTTTCTAATCGCACCTGTGACCCCAACCCACAGGCTTGGTAAGCGCAGGTAGGTGCTACTGTATGTAGGCAGCACAATTGCAACCATCTCGAAGCTTGCCGGGACCCCCACTTACATACATACATGTAGTGATTAGGTATGTTTCTTTCCTTTCTTTGTTGTGTGAGTTGTGTGTGGGTGGTGGTACTGGTGGTGGTGGTGATGATGGTGGTGTGTGGGCGGCCTTAAAAGGCTACATACAAATTACACAGGCGTCGGTTACCTGGACAGCCGGCAAGAATGAAATCACCGAGACAATATCCCTCCCCTTATCACCCGTTTATTTATTGCGAGGATAAAATGCGTGATGTAACTAACAAGCCAGCCCCCCCGCAATTGAGGCTTACCTTTATCCCCTTTATCGTAAACCTGGACATGTAGAGAGAGAGGTAAGTACCTACATGTATATGTACGTATGTACTCTACCTGGGATGGTAATCAGGTATCGTGCAAAGAAATAATCCCGTGAAGCTCCGACAACTTAAATGAATGCTGCTTGCCGGGGGTGGAATTCGACTTGCAAGTCCATGTCCTGTCGTGGCCAGGGATCATCCACGCAATGGTCTGAAACGAAGCATGGCACTGTTTGGAACAAGAAACCTACATGCAGTACTGAGGTTACGCATTCGTGTGAAATGACACTTCCCCATGGGGTTGGCGATGTGTAATATAACCTGGAGAAACCACATTTTAGAGAAATTGTGTTTTGGGGAATGAGAACTACAATTAGTATGCAAAGCGTCATCCAGCCACGTAAAACGCGATGAATGATGGGTGTTAACGATGACGGCGCAATTAATGCTAATTACGTATGTATAAGTGAAAAACATTGCTTTTATTTTGACAAATAGATTTATAGACAGAGAAACTAAAAAGTGTATATACCAGAAAGTATAAACATCCTCTCCAATATCCCTGGCAGGTAATTCTATAGGCAGTGTATTGTCACGAATCCCCCACTCCTAGATCACCTCCCCAAACATCCAAACCCAAACACCAAGCCATCACTCCATGCTCCAAACCACCGCCAATCCATCCACCCACAGACTCATTCACCGCCCCCCACCACTCCTCATCACCTACCACCCTACCAACCCTTGGTTGAAAAGGGCCCCCCGCCGGCCACAAACATAAGAAAAATGATATCAGTCAACGTGCCAGTGCGTCAGATGCCATCACCACCGCAGGCCATCTCGCAAGAATAGAGAAATAGGAAAAATAAAAGATAGTAAAAAATGAACCCGGGCCGAAAAAACACCTAAAATATAGGTTACATGAAGGTATAGAACAACATGATAAAGAGGGGAATGTAAGAAGCTATTTATCAGAAGAAAAGAGTATTGGTATATAGAGGTTTTCGGGGTTTTGAAGCCAAAATTGTAGAGAGAAAGGAAATGGGAAAGGGAATGAGAAAAAGGAAAGGTCTGCCATCAATAAAGAAAGGTATTCGCAAGAAATAAAATACCATCCTTGTGTCAGACACAAGACAAAACGGAAAACAAAAACCAACCCAATCCAAGCACCATTTCCCAAACATATCCGCAGAGATGCGCAAGAGAAAAACATGAAATCCAATGAGGCCCACCATCCCCGAAAAAGAGACAAGAAAAAGAAAGAACATAGAACATGAAGACATTTCCCAAACAAGACCGGAACAGACCCCGAGAGAAAGGACCCCCAAAAAATATCAACGCAAAAATCGATGCCGGAACCCAAATGCAAAGTGCACCTGCCGAAACACAAACAGATCGCCAAACAGGGGGGGATATAAAGGTATGGTGCAAAAAGAAACCCAGATACAAAGAGGACTTTGCCCAAACCAAAACGTCCTAAAATCCGCCAGAGTAAAATGAAAAGAAAGAGATAAACACCTAAAAAAAATAGATCCACAAAACCCGAAGCTATACAATGCTCGCCCATACCTCACCAGTGTCCCGAGTAGAAAGAGATAGGAACCAAGGAAAACCAAGAAACCAACCCATTCTCCAAAAACAAAAACACCTAGAAATCACGAAAGGAAAAACACCCTTTAGTTCCGGAAAATTAGATCATCAAAACTTTCCTCAAATCATTTTCCAGATCAATCGCGCTCTGCTGAATGACTGGCGAAGTAACAGCTTCAAGCTTACTCGCGAGAATCGAATTAGGATTATTATGGAAAAAAGGCACCATGGTGGAAGGCCTTGTCATGTACGTGGGAACGCTATCAACGGGGCTGAAGCGGGGCCTGGAAGGGGCCTGATTGGCGGGTGACGTTCTAGGGGATGCAGCGAAATATCCCGGCATGTATGAAGCATTCTGCTCAGGGCGCGAAGGCCCTGAAAGTGGAAACATTGCCATAGGGAAATATCCAACGCCAGTCGGTGAGCGAGGAGATTGTGGTTGGTATACGCTTGGGTTGAACGCCATGGGTGAACCAGTCTTGGAAGGGGGAGAGGTAGCCCGGTTCTGATTCTGGGCTCGCTGATTTCGGCTCTGAGTCGACACAGGTGACATGGGAGACGCTTGTGCTTTGCTTGCTGGGGGCTGCGGTGAAAGTAGATATTGCCTCAGAGCATTGGCAGTCTCTCTACGCTTCTCTTCCTCCAAGGTAGACTGTGTTGGGAGGTTGGATGGAGCAGTAGTGGAACGAGACTGATTCATACGTTCTTTGAAACTAGGGGCCATAGGCGATGTGGGCTTGTCAAGCTCATCCATGGAGAAAAACAACGATTCTTGTGGAATGTTACGAGTGACCTTTCGATTACTACGGGTAGGGGACTCAGGGTCCACATTGGCACTGATGGTTGAATGTACATGTAAGTCCCAAATACTTCTCGCATAACAACATGGCAGTTGAAACATACCCAAAAACTCCAGAAAATGAATCAATCGCTGCATTGCTAGATGGGGGAGAACCTGAATTTTGACGCTTCATACCCATGTTTTCTGCCCTGGCTGCGTTGAAAAGTAGCTCAAGATGTGACTGCTCTTGATCCGTTGAGGTTGATTCTGCTGTGTTGCTATTTGTGTCACTAGCATCACTTTCCATCATTGTCTGTAGGCTAGTACCAGCGGGCGTACCAGGTACAGATTTCGAAAAGAACTTCGGCATAGGAAGAGCAGATGGCGCCGGCGAATGGTGGAAAGTAGGACCCGCATATGCTTTTGCCGATGGTGGGGTAGAGGAAGAAGCGAGCTTGTTTGGTGTAGTCTGACCGCTTGGGAGCTCGTCGGACGACATTGGAGGTGACTCAAGGTCAGCTGGAATAGCCTCTGGCGGAAACCCTGTTTGAATTTTCGTTGCAACATTCTTGGGCTTTGGTTTCTCCTGTTTTGGTTTATCCTGCTTCTTATTTTTCCTTTTCTTTCCAGATGCGTCAGTGCCCGCGTTATGGAAGTGTTGAGCCTTGGGTGTAGTTGGAGGTGTCATAACAGTGGGCCGGTTTGAACCTCGGTAATTTGTTGCGGAAGCAATATGAGTGGTAGTCTGGTTATTGTAGATTGGTTGGGCGTGGTGCTTTGAATTAGGTGTGGCTATAAAGGAACTGCTTTTTGTTTGTCGGTGGTGATTTCGCCCTGATCTAGGCTTAGGAGAAGGTGAAGATCCAGCGATGCTAGTCATTTTGTATTGTAGGCGAAAAATATGACGCCGATAAATGGTATACAACCGAAAGGAGAAGTAAAATAAAACCAGATCCCGAATGAGAAAAGAAAAGAATAAAATACAGCAAGCGCTGAATAAACTGGGGCGCTGTACTACTAAAGGAAAATATCGATTTCTTCAAAAGACAACAGAGGCACGGGTATCGGGTGTGCAATAAGTTACAGTGGTATAGTGCTGGCAAGAAATATTGGAATAGTAAGGAGGTTTGAATTCGAGGTCGATGCCGATTAGTTATGAAATCGAAGGATAAAGGCGATAATGTATTGGCAGAAGAAATGTAGTGGGGATAAAGGTCATTCTCAAGATAGGAGAAAATGAGGGGAAGTGGTCAAAGTTGAGGGAGAAGGCAGGTTGATATCGTGTGTGAGAAGGGGGGGGTGAGAAAGAAGAAGAGTGGATAGAAGGGGAACCGGGGGACAAGCGAGTTTTGAGGCAAAGGCTTTTTAGAACGAGGAGAAAGTGGGAAGGGGGGGGATAAGAGGGTGTGAAAAAATGGCTGGCAGCAGGCACATACCGGGAGCAACGTGGTGGTCCCCAAGATGGCGCGAATCCTAAGTGGACGCAAGTCACTCTTTTCCTCCTCTGCTTGCCAAGGACAGATAATATTGCCACAGAGCTCTCGAAACCCAGAAGGGGGGCGTGTCCATGCTCCCCGCCGGAAGAGGACTGTTTGGTGGATAATTTTGGAGGGTTGATACTCGCGCTTATTGGCCAGTGTCTGCTTGTTATTTGGACAGGGCTGTGGGCCTGTGGAACTGTGGGAGTGGCAACCTGCTTCTGCCTGGAATTTCTATGGCGGTCGAAAATGTGAATACATGTACTAGCTGATGCCAGTTGTTTTGTTTGGTGTTGGATTAACTGCTGGTTGATACATGTATAATATACTTGTGTATGTATACGTATATACATTACAGTTACATGAAGTACATAGAGTATGTTTTCAGAACTACATACATGCAAACATAAATGTATGTTTGTAATCTATTTCCGTACTGTTGCACCGCTGTCTCAGCATCTCCGAAGACAGCAGAAAGAGAGTGAAACAACGTCCAAGCATCGCCCCGATTTTCCCACCATCGATACCTAGTGGTGAAAAAAAAAAAACTAATTTTTTGTTCTTTTTTTCCACGAACAATAGAGAAGTTAGATCATAATTTGGGAATTTAAACTGGATAGATAATATTACGATCCATGGTACGTCCTAGAGAGTGGTTCAGTACAAATTTATACACGCAGGAGTGTTCAGCTATGATAACAAACTCGAACCTAACACAGAGTAAGTATAATTTTGACTTCAAAGTATGGTTGGTACATCTGAATAGAACGCAAAACTTAAGGGCGTGGTTGAAGTTTCCCGACTAGGCTAGGTAATGCTTCTCGTGGTAGGTTGTTGCGGGAAAAATACCTACACTCCAATTATTTCATCCTCCGCTTTTTTTCGCCCACTAACCGTCAACCTCCCCACATAACCGTGACGATGTCGACCATCAACGCCCCAATATCCTGTTGATTTATACATCACCCGCGACGTTGGCGATGGCGGGTTCATCAGCGCCCGCCACCTACTCAAACGGCCCTATGACTTCTCACCAAGGACCTTCGAGGGGTCTCCATCTTCCCTCGAAAAGGCTTCAAACTCCCTCCGCCCCGAAGCCTACTACACCAACAGCAACCCCTCATACCACCACAGAGCCAGATGTTCTCACCGCTAAAGGAAAAAAAAGACAAAGGCCACGCAATATTGCTTGCAGTGAGTTTTTTTAATTTTTTTTATGACAACTAAGTAATAGAATTAACTTTGTTATTTAGTCTCTTGTAACAAACAGAAAAAGACCTGTGGGTCTATTCGCCCTTGCCCTCGATGCGTCCATCTCAATATTCCATGCCGGCAACCTGTCAAGCCTGAAGGTTTTGTCTATAATACCAAAAAACAAAAGATTGCCGATGGACCACTATCGCCCCCGGTGTCGCCCGATGACCACAATGCCCTCATGCTGGCCCTAAGACAGGCAGCCGAAATAAACCACCAACAGAAGAGTTTTTTGCCTCAGAATCTACCGCCATCCCCATCGCCCTCGGTTTCAACGGTGGGTACGCCCCGAGACTTTAATACTTCAGCAAGTTCTTATAATGATCTAGCAACTGGCAAATATGGAGACGTAACCGAGCTCAACTCGTGTATGAGCCCTTACTCAGTTTCCCTCAACAGCGAAGCACCTAAACCATTGCTACTATTGCCAGATATGTCCCGCTGGTCTCTACCCGCTCTACCCGCTCCTGCAGAAGAAGTGCCATACAACGTCGTGAAAAATTCGTTATTCAACGGCGCACCTGTTTTCGGCTTGGAGAAATCGATATTCGACTCTGAACTTACAGGAAATAACCCATTTACGGGGTTTGGCGGGCCAGTAGATCTGGCTGATTTATACACAGATGTGGGGGGCGGTGTGGGGGTACAGGGGGCAAAGGAGCACTGGGGGGAGGGGGAGCACGAGGAGGAGCGCGGTGATGATGAAGGGAGGGTCTGGAATGCCTTTACTCAGGGACCGCCCATTGTTGCTGCGGGCTCTGCTATGTCTGGGATAGCGCCAGAGACTAGTTGTGGTGGTGGGATCTCTTGGTTGGACGCGGCCGATTTATTGACCGACGACGACCTAGTTATGGATGACGTGGACCTGTCAAATCTTGACATTACCGGCTTGGACAATCTCGTGATAGAATCCCACATACAACAGCTACTCGAGTTATCCACCCCGAACCCACCGGCAATATCAGGATCACCTCCGTCACGGCCTTAAAGATAATCTAAAATACGATATCCATCTATTGCCTTCAGGTCCTGAGGTCCATGGAGTAGAAGGAAGAGAAAAAATAACACAACTGAGTTCACGGTGAAGCTTTACGAAGAGTTGGTAATATTACTAGTATGGAGTAATTCTGGGTTTGTATTTCCTTTGTGGGTATAGCGGGTTAACAATTCAAAACGCGGTATATATATCCTTCTCGTTTATCGACGTTCTTCCTACAGGGAACATTAGATGACGACGAGTGATGATATGAATTACAGTACAGAAGTAATGGTATCGTGAAGAAAGACACCAGTACGCCGACACTGGGCGGCCTGGTCATGAAAAAAGGAATAAAAAAAATATCCAGGTAGCTATTACCACAATTTCCTTCTCGGTCCGAGACGTCGCTTCTCTGCTGCGGGGATTTACATAGGATACAAAACATACCACATCACCCACACTTCAGTGATGCATGCCGGTTACAATGGTCTGGTTGCGATTCCGTCGGTATCTTTCTCTCGGTACGTAGATTATCCCAACACCCCTTACTCGCCAGTTATTTTTTTCGGCGTGCATAGATATTGGTTGATTGGGGTGTTTTTCTCCTTTTCTTTTCTTTCCCCCAATCTCCACCACAGGGCTATCACGAAGAAGGTCCCACGCCCACCCAATCATTACATGGTGCAGCTTGCTATTATTACCTGGTCCCGATTTTGGGGCTGTCCAAGTGAAATCATTCCCTCCTGCCCATACAGTCTAGATGATAGGTACACACCTTTTCCAAGTGATGCGTAAGTTACCAGCCACCACAAGGGTTAGGGCTGTGACGTAGTACTAGTAAGCCGACCCATTAAAAGACCTCACGAGACCTTGCTGGCCATTGAACCCTCCTCCTTATGCACCTATTCATGAGTGAGGGAGTTTCAATTCCAAGGAAGCTACACGCCGATTCCTATCATTCAATCGATGCACAGTTATCGGTTAGGTCTGTCTGGGTCGATGTAGAGTATCAGAGACCCGCTAACCCGCACCTCTGTCTCAATGACATGTCAAGCGAAATGCCCATCATTCACTGCTGGCTTGCTGGCTGGCCAGCAGTTCAGTTGAACAACGGGCACTCTCCTCCCATGGGGCCTGCTACTGGGGGTAAGGACCAAAAAAAGAACTTAACAGCGAAGGAAGAAGTTTTGGGCCACGGTGTCCATTATCGTTCGTCGCATCCTGGTATCATTATCAAACCAAACCAAACAACTCTTGTTTTGCTTTGCTTCCAGGGAAAAGCAAAGACTGGATGTGGGAAATGCGATTTCAAATCAGGCTCAATTCACACTCCCCCCCTCCCCCCCCACAAAACCTACAACGTCAGACAAATTGGGAATTTTTCGGCGGGGATCAGTTGAGACCAGTTTGGTTTGTGAGGCTTGATTTGATTGATGGTCAATGATCATTGGTGCCCGGGCCGAACCACTAGACCGTATGACGGCGGAGGCGGAGACGCAAAGCCTGGTTTCTCGGGTTTCAAACTGGCCGTAGAACCTCTGCGCTACCACAAAATATGGGATGTGGAGGCGCAAGGCGGGGATATTCTAGTTAATGGCTGCAGCCACTCTATTGGGGTACTCGGATTCCAGCTATTCGGAGCTATCGTTTCTTCTTCTTTTAACGCCGCTACGAGGTTTGTGAGACGCTGGATCGGCGTCGAGAATGATCTTGTCTACCGTTTTTAGTAGAGTACGGTGTAGAGAAGAAGGTTAAGGGAGAATTTGCCAAAAAGCAGTTCTAGACGCACATCGCGTATCTCGACCTGACCTGAGTTGAGGCGGAATCCATCCCGCCATGACGTTGCCGTACAGCTCAACTCTAATAAGCTTATTCTAAACTGATAGAGACAGCAGGTACTGCCGATGGACCATGTATTAGTACGCTATGGGAGGCTGCGCCGGTTACTGGGCGCCTGATCCAAAGAGAAAGAAATGTCCTGTTGTAGAGTGGTAACTTAGTACGTTAGGCCACAACTCTGATATATCTGAAAGTATTGTGCCTCAGCCAACCAGCCCTTGATATTTCCATTGCCTTATTCAATTCAATGTCGTTCAACTCGTGCACTGCGCACCCGAGCTTGAGAGGAATATGCTACATCCCACTACTCTAATTCGCCCATCCCCAGCTCTGTACCGAAGGTAAAGATAGCACTGTCCACCTTACCCTAGCATCCAAACACCATACTATCATATCCATCTTCAAAAGAAAAGTGGGAAGGAAAAAAAGCAAGCACGAGAGAGGGAAACGAAGCTCGTCCCAAACGCCAATAACTGGAGACAACATTTTGAAAAGAAAAGTAGAAAAAGCAAACTCAAAGTTAAGAAAGAGCAAAGGAAGAAAAAAAGAAATAGGCGGATATTAATACAGGGCGCCCACCTGAAGCACTTCCACTTCGTTTCCCCGCTCTATTTCGACTATAGCGATGATGCGATGACATCCGTCCACGGCCATAATGCTAAATTGGGCCTTGAAATATCGTATAACACCCTTCCTAAGCTACCACACCCCGCGCGCTAAACAATCTCCTCCAGACTTCTGGACTCCTCAATGGCCTATGACCGTTTCTGATCCTAGGGTAGATGTCCTCGAAGAAGTAGTATATGTGGCCAACCACAATTCCCAACAGGTCGTCTTTCGGGAGTGTGTTGTGGAGTAGCAATGAGAAGCCGAGTAGTACCCAGGGAAGGTATGGCGCTGTGAATACGAACAGCCCCAGAAAGGATAGTCGCACGGAAGGGTTGCGACGGGCCCAAATATAGACTAAGCTAAAGGATAGCGGGGAGCCTAGAAATGGCATGGAGGCTATTGGGGAGAGAATCTGCGTAGAATAGCGCATGTCAGTCACACTACCAGAAGGAAATTAGGCATGGCAAAAGGCTGAAACCTTATATTGTGAATTGAGGCAGAAAATTATACGTACCAATAGGGAGACAGAAGAGTACAGTATTAGCCACGCAAATTCCCCAGTCTGTCCGCGAAAGGATGATTCCTCAAGGTTGCGCGAGTAGCGGGACATGAAGAATATATGGAACATAAAGTCGAGACTCAAGGGACCGAAGTAGAGAAATGTTGTTATTAATCGCCAATACTGAATTGAAACGCCCACACATTAGAAGAATGGCAGAGTAGAAGACAAGAAGACTAACCTGGCTTTTCCCCCAAACGCTAACAGAGCTATAGAACAATTGATATGGGGTGACAATTTGACATTGGACAAGTATTGATGTGATAACAGCGGCGGTTGTCCATACGCGCGTTACGGGGGGTACCTCATAGTACCACTGTTCAAGCATATTCAGCTCAGCCATGGCGGGGGAGGGGCGAGCGAGATCGCCGCAAGGTACGGGAATGTGTCAAGCTAGGTAACTATCGCAGCTAGCTATGGTTCGAGCGCCTGCGGTCTTAACAACGCTGTGAGGTATTAGAAGAGGATGTATGTATGTCTTGGTGCGGCGATTGGTCTTCGTGAGGTACAGAAAAAAAAGTTTTGGTAGATGGAAGTTTGTGGGGGTTACATGTAGTTAGTAAAGGTCGTGAAGGAGTGCTGCGATGATGTAGAGTCGCATAATGACATTTGGCCTTTCGGTCTGGTTTGTCCACCCATGGCGGCTGAAAGGGGAAAGTTGGTTGCATGGCAAGACACGAGGAAAGCGTTAGGTAAGCTCTGGGCAGGGTCCTGCATGGAATGCTGAATGACGTCTATGTATAGAAAAGGCACAGAAATAAGAAATAAGTCTGCTAATCGATAGAGAACCCATGAAGAGTACAGGTAGGTACATGTATGTACCTATAAGTACAGTACCGGAAATGGGCAGAAATCGACCAGTAATTCTGTATCGATAGGGTATTCTACTTACGATGCTGGTTTAAACCGGTATCCTTGACTGAATACCGTAGCCCCATGATTACATTTTTACCCCCATTTCCGAGACTGTAATTCTATAAGAAACCATATGCATGGAATGGACCAAACCCCCATATTAGTTCAAATACGAGATATTTTTGTACATATTGTCTAAAATACAGCCCACTACATGTACATGTAGTGGGATGTGAGGTTTAGTTTGATTGAGGGCTACTTCCCCTCTTTAATTGTGTAGGGTTAAGACATTTAGAGTCTGTACATACTTGTAGGTACGCACCAGTCATTGTCTGGCCAGTTTCACCTCCAATATCCCTTGTTGTTGTTGTGTTATCGTTCTTATAACAATTCCACTTGAATACCATCAGTATCAATTACTGCGTGTAGACAGGTAGACTCTTATAACAACGTTCCTATGTTTCCTATGTTTAGAGCAATAAGAAATCCATCAGTCCTCCTCCTAAAGCCATTTCCGAGAATTTACTTAACCACCGTGTCTATCAACGCGTATGATTCCTTGGCGGCAACACGCCCAACGCAACACAACAACGCCTTCCCCCCCCCCCAACCTCTCCCCTTTGAACAAGCGTGTTGGCCTCCAATCTCCAACCCTCCAATTCTAGCCAGCCAGAGTCAGACTGTCTACACCCTTCCCTTCCCTTCACCCCTCCCCCACCCACCGAGTCAAAATACTTCACTGGTCCATAAATAAATAAATAAAAAAAATAGGAACTAAAGTCACCATTGCCTACCATCACCTACCACCACCACCTAGCCTCAGCTACATACCTGCCTGCGCGCGCGCTCCATCATGCCGCCAAAGCCCGCTCCCAGATTGCGGAAGACAATCGCCAAAACTCCCGTCCGCACCAAGCCCTTCAAGTCTACCGTTAATTCTGGATCGGCCCGCTCTGCCCGACGTGGTGGAAGTAAGCACCCCCCCCCCCCCAAGAAAAGAAGAGAAGTATAAATTGACTAAAACAAAAATGCTAGTCCGTGCTGGTGATCCTGTCCCTGGCTCCAAAGGTGCAGGCCGCCGCTGGCGCCCTGGAACAAAGGCGCTACGTGAGATCCGACAATACCAGAAAAGCACCGAGCTCCTGTTGAGAAAGCTCCCGTTTGCCCGCCTCGTATGTCTTTTACTCCCCATAATATTAATTGGATCGAACTGGTTGCTAAAGAGGAATATGGGGTAGGTTCGTGAAATTGCGCTAGACTACACCAACGCGGCCCATCTCGGGGGCCTCGGCGGTGGAGGAGCCGATTACCTCCGCTGGCAAAGCACCGCAATCCAAGCGCTTCAGGAAGCTGCCGAAGCGTACCTGGTGCATCTGTTTGAAGACACCAACCTTCTTGCCATCCATGCCAAGAGGGTCACCATAATGCAAAAGGATATACAGCTGGCGCGAAGGATCAGGGGTGCCTGGGGTGGGTTAGGTTAGAAAGTAATAGTGGGGCATTCTGACGCTGACGAACTGCGGGGAATACATATCGTTCTTTGGAGTTTGGTTCTTTCTTTTTCTTTCTTTCTCTTCTATCTCTTGTTGATTCCTTTCTTTTCCGATGAAATCTCTGTAAAAGGAGTGATTTTTGGGGCAGGGATGTAAATTACATGTATGTCCTTTTTGTATGTGTTTTTTCCATCATCGGTTCGGTTTGACACGATGCTTTCCCTCTTCCTCGAAACCCAACGGAATAACGTTTTCTGTTGATTTGTTATTTCGTTATATGTGCGTGAATGGTATATGAATTCTTGCCAGGATCTAGATTGGTTGATCTACAAGAAATTCCAGATTTCTTATCGTTGTGGGTAGCGATGTCCTTGTTTCGTAGGAAATATGTAATCCGTATCATTGACCTTCGAGTGATGGTATGTGATTGAATCTCAATTGCTATATAGAACTTATTGCTATAGTTGGGTAGGCTTCAGAGAGTGAGTGTTATGGCTTCGTTGTAGCATTATGTTATCATTGACCATAGTAAGTATGTTCGTTAAGTTGCATGTAGTCGAAGAGCCTTCGTTAAGCTCATAGCCTTAAGCTGCCTGGCCCAATACACATAAGTTAGTGATTGATCAAAGCCCCGGAAATACTTATATACTCACAGTACAGACCCTGAGGTCCATATGACCGGATGTTGTATTTGCTAAGGGAAATATCTTTGCTCTCTGTTTAGACACTGCCCCACCGTACTTGTACCTACACGGCACTGTGATATTAGCGGCAGAAATACTGTCAATAGAACTCTCTTAAATATTGGCTCAAGCACTCGATTGGTTGCTGGAAGAGTATGGGGTTTTACCGGCTTATAAAAACTAGTGGAATTTGCTTCTGGTGATTATAAGGCGCGCAATCTGTATCACCGTATAGAGTAACTACCGGGCCTTGGCCAGTTGGCCCTTTAGACATATTTAGGAACATGTGTGCCGTTTATGCCACTTGGTGAAATCTAGTCCGACTATCACAGTTGCTATAAAGTAAATTGTTCCGGCAGTGGTTTCTCCCATTCATTGTCCTTTGATAAGAAAGAAAGCCATGAAATCATACTCCAGTTGTATACCAGGGTAATAAAGGCGGTAAAAACATCGACGTTGTGGAGACTATATATATATGAACCACCCCACCCCCCGAGTTATCCCATGGTAGGATAAAATGGTCAAATTCGCGACTTACCCAAAATATTATATCATACCCGTTCGGGGGGATAATTGACAACATAATCAGCTTCTCAGCTCTTGATAATAGGAAAGTTGCCAGTTTCAGCAGAAGCACGGACCAGGTCGCGAATTTGACCATTTTATCCTCCTAAGGGATAGAGCATTTCTCGGTTTAATAACCGCTATTATAAGTTGGTGATGTTATGGTATAGCGCCGCCGTGTCATGTTTTACAAAAGTGGTGTTTGCGTATAGACGACTCCCCTGACCACCCGGGCACCCCCCTCACTCGGACAGTCAATGATGATTGGTAGAGAAGCCACTTAAACTGTTGATCTTCCCTTTTTTTTTTGTTTTTACGTTAATTGTCCGAGTGAGTGGGGTGTCCGGGTGGCCAGGGAAACCGTCTATGATCTGTAGATTAAATGGGAGGTCAAAGTTTGTATGAGCAGTACAAGTAGCTATTTATATATCGTCTTGCGGCGAGGCCGTTGATTTATAATGAATTCTGAAGTCGGTGAAATCTTTATTTTTCCCTAATGACATGTAGTTGGGATCGATTAGATAGATTTCACTGCTGACGGCCTTTTTTTACTTGGGGCTTGGATAAGCTTTGCTTACATACTCCTACACTTAATACTTTCAAAGGTCTCCCATCTGCTACTTCGACTCTCCACTCATATTATCTCGCCTATCACCAATAACTGTAGTATGATAAGGGTCAACAGTAATGAACCTTAATTTCCTACTATTGACTGGAAGGCTATCTTCTCGCCGCCGACTCATATGTCTCAATTACATTACGTCTGAGTTTGAGACTACAGCTCATCATACAAGTTCTCACTGGCGGAGCTAAATACTGCTTTATGTAAGAAACAGAACACTCGATTGGGGGCAACCCTTGTTAATTACAGTCACTGAGTGAAGCTGCTAACAAAGCGAAGGTTTTAGATTTTATGGTCAAAGCCCGATGCATACATGTATGCATCACCACTGATAACGGGATGTCATTCCGGGATCAAGAGCCTAACAAATAGTTTCTTTCGCTTTACATACCCATTTAACCTTGAGCCGATCTGAACAACAGCCGCCGCCGCCGAACCATCAAGCTTGCATGGCCATGAGCTATCATACCTGTCCAGGATAATTACCTTCCTCGGCCCGAGTTTGAGTTGTCCACCGTTCGGTAACACCCGCTGCCAGCAACTAGGTATCCCTCGACTGACTTCTTAAGTCTATTTAGGCAATCTATCATTGGCTGGATTTCACTGTAACCAAAATCGATTGAACGAGTAATAGGTGCAGAGTGAAGCTAGAAAGTAATCACAAGCCCTTCGGCTGATGAGACAGGCTTTAGCGAGATCAAAGTCATACTTCTAGTGATTTTAAAACTGGAGACTTGCTTGAAAGATTGGCTCTAAACTCGGTCCGAATGATCTATAAGTCATGGTTTTATTCCGGGCATAGGACTGCTTAGCTATCAAATTTGTCAATATGCCGTGGCAAAAGAACATACCGTAGGGGACTGGGGGTGATCATTACTCTTGCCATTTACAACGATAATCTGGTCGCTACTCCATGACGCTTACGAACACAACTGAGCCTGTATCCGTCAAGTCTTGCATGAAGCACCTAACTGTGGTTGTAAGAAGACCCAATTGTGTTCGAAAACGTTATGGAAGGATTTGTGAATAACTAATATAAGCCAGAATCAGAATAACGTGAAGTCGTATCGGAGCTTTTAACGTTCATCCTCACTCTATAACAGGCCGAGACGGGCTAGGTTTGGGGAAAGGCGACTTCTTTCCTGACTGGCTGATCAAGCGACTAGTTGGGCTGGTGTTAGACCCGACTGGCCCAGAAGACCATAATTCCTCCTCCACAGCACAGGTAGCAACCTATTGGCTCGATGTTTGAGACATTCTTCTCAAGATACTATCGGGCTTATTTTCGCCACGAGAAATATCTTTACTCCATATAGACGTCAATTTACCTAAAAATTTTCCCTTGGACGCATACGCAAAATATTAAAACTCTCTTGGCGGTTGAGAGAGAATACAATTGTTTCTGTTCTAGTGAAACGAAAGTTCGGCTGAAGTTTGCCGCCACAAAGTTCAGGCAGCCGAAACCACTTCACCACATATCACTCGGCACTCAAAAAAGAGCCGGCGCCAGTACCGAAATTTCACATGTAGATCTGGTTCAGGCAAAAAGAACTGTCACGCGTTAACAAGAACACATACGTCACCTCCATAGCCACGCGCGGCACAGTTAACACTACTACTGCACTGTTGATCAGAAAGTGGTCCTCATGACTTCTAGCTGTCTTGAAAGGCCACAGACAGTATTACTAAAGTAAATCACTGAGGGCCTGTAATTCAGATTACACACAGTCAGATAGGTATGGAATTTATTATTGGTGACCTGTCAGTTTAGGGATCCGGCGCATGTCTTTAATCCGGCATCCTTCTAATCACCATCGGACATACTTATTGATTGCCAGCTGGTGAAGGATATCGAAATGGTTCAAACACAAACCTCCAATGATCATAGTGGAGTACATAAATCAATACTTCTGGCGTACGTACCCTTCTGCTCGATGTGATACACTTAATTAAGAAAGCTACACTGAATGGTACTCTAGACCCCACGTCAAACACGTAAGATCCCCCGTATGTAGGGAGTCATAATTGCTTGATTTCGATTGATAGAGTCTTGCAGTTCCTTGGTCAACGTATTTGAAGTATTAGAATGTGAGGAGACGGATTGGCTCGACTGGTTTGGGACCCGCATGCGGTTCATTCTGAGCACTCATTTTATAGGTACGTATGGCAGTGTCGATTATTTAACACTCTAATTAGCCTCGAATCAAACCACAAGGTATTTTATTCTTCTGGGCCAAGGACGACGTGTATCTCCAACAAGCTCTTTGATTGGTGCTTTCCAGTAGATGTAAACCTCAAGACCCGCGCCACATTATGTGTCACACCAATTGGGGCGACCGGGATATATTACCAAAGCGATATGAGAGCTCATAAAACAGACATCCGGTTGAAATGGCTACTGACTCGAGACTCGATTACTCTTTTGTTTTTTACCCCTTGCCAAGTTGCCTGACTTGAAGGCACCTTAATTAACCAAATTACAAATATAGAATTACTAGACTATTAAGAACCCCCCTCGTTATGATGATGCCCTATTTCTCCCATACATTATGTAAAGTAAAGTCTGCAGTGTTTGTAGATCCCCAGCTTTTCAGGGGAAATACGGTATAAAAAAAAAGTGGTAAAACTACACCATAGACCTCTACACTTAGGCAGAGTCTACACGTATATCTACATGTACTTATACAAAACGTATATGCTCAGGTGCCCTTTACCCGTCACGCATAACGATCATATGGTGATGTCTCTGAGGCAAAAGATCTTAATGCATAGTAATTCTGCCCGCAAATCACTCCACAACCTGTATGTACCTACAGCAGTTTATGTCAATATAATAACCTGTTAGACTTTGGAGCACTATGTATGCAACATCATCTTCTATTTAAACTTCTGCCTGATGAACCTTAACGCCCCTTTCGTTCGTGCATCCGTATTACCTGTAACCTGTACTCGATCCTCCTATATTAAATTAAAAAAGGGGGAAAACGTGGGAAAACAAAGTTCAGTATAGGTTCCTTTGTAAAAAAAAAAAAAGAGAGATCAAAATATTATTAGTAAGATCCCATAATAGTAGATGCCGTCATCAATAAAGTGGCATCGACTCCTGGTTTTGATGGGTCTCACGTACAGCCCAGAACCCAGTGGGCCGGTAAATGCCCCGCGGGCCCCTGCCGCCTCTGCTATCTTGCCTTAATGAAGCGTTTTTAATAGAGGATGCAACACCGCATAGCCGCTCCCGCACACGCCCCACCACCACTAGCACCTTCTTCCTTCCCTCTCCCCTCCCCCACTCTCTCCCGGAGTGCAGCAAGCACCTTTCCCGAGATATATCAACGATTTTGTCCACGAGGGCATTGCGTATAGGGACACAAGCATAGTGATGGGTACGTAGATATCTTTTCGAGGTCAGAGTGAATGGTAGGAGGATACTGTCGTGTTATATACATCCGTCACCAACATGCTGTAGATAAACGATGTTTGACAAAAACGTTGGTACATTGTAGGTAATGCGACGGAGCCGTGAGTAACCCAGGGAAGCTATCCCCACTACCTCCTCCGAACGGTTGGCTGGTAGGAACTGTGCATTCGTGATTATTTCGTTTATAATAAGTAGAAATTAAGGGTTATAGGTCTGCTTACTAGTTGGTTGTAGCCTGGTGTGCCTCACTTTGCTTGGTGTTTAACAGAACGGTGTTACTGAAGGTGAAAATTGTTTCATTCAATCAAGAGGTGAAACAATGAACTACATTCTAGCCGTCTCATCCACCGATCTGTAACAATGTTACAGCCGAATCGTCTTTGTATGACCAGTGAAGCGTGGTTGATTATCGTCCAACTACAGCTACATGCACACCTTATTGGTGTCGGGGAAGATAGCCGAAAGTCGTACAGATATCATCTCGCGTTAGTAAAACACCAACGGCAGACACTCACCGATAGAGGCCCACTCACCCTCGAGATCAGAGGCTAAGGGTCTATTCAGTCACAAAAATCCATGGATTGGACTCAATGAAATAATTACCTCTAGAGGTGTACTCAGTGCATGATTGCAACCAATTCAGCGTCAACCGAACGGGCCCGAAGAATATTTTATTTTATTGCGCTAGTATCTAGTCTAGTAAATTCGAGGGAAACTCCATGCCACAAATTATTAATGCCGTGAACTCCCCCTACACCAATCATCAAACTCATCAATAGCCCAAAGCACAAAACTTAGTAGAACACCTATGTTTATCCACTTTCACCAGGAGAGCCCAAAGATTTACTGGGCACAGAAAAGATATGATCATGCTTCCCAGAACTAGTAGTTGAGAGTCCTATGGAACGTAAACCCCTTTTTGATTAGTGTGGGGGACTGGGATCCTCTTAGATCTATTGTTATAACTCTCAGGGATAATCTATTTATTATATCAGCAATCAGTTTCCCACCCTGTAAATATTCGGGTATCATGGCTCGCTCACCTCAACAATCTCATTTCTCGGGAATCTCAAAAAAGGGATGTCAGAGGTTGAGCAGGCCATCAAGTATCCGTAAAGAACTCTCAACACACTCTCGTGAGCAATGATAAGGAGATCGTTCTTTTCCCTTTCAAGCTCGAGGATGATTGGCTCCATACGAACTGCAAGATCATGATAACTCTACAAGACATATAGTAAGTATCATGGAAGGTATCCCAATATCAATATGAAACCATACCTCTCCCCTAGGAAATCTGTGGTGATAAGGATCAGCCTCATGTCTCTCCCATTCATCAGGATATTTTGCCCGGATCTTCCTCTCTGTCATGCTTTCAACATCCCCGGGGTTGAGTTGACTCATTTGCGGTCGCTGTTTGACTTTGAATCCACTTTCCTGCAAATACGTTGCAGTGGCAACGGTCCTACGCCTAGTACTAGTCCAAACTGTGAGTGGTTTAAGCTCCTCGGGACTTCCTCCATTGGCAATGAACGCCTCTCTCTCTTTGTTTCTATTTTCTAGTAGTGCCTCGCCAAGACGCTTAGCATACCCAACGCCCTCTTCACATAGATCGCCATCAGCTTTATAGGAGTCATCCTGTGACGAAATTCCTGCCCTGGCAAAGTAGGTTTGGCGAGATTTGATGTGCAGATTCATCAAGTAAAAGACAATCCTATTTGGAAGATATCCAAAACGGCAGTTGTTGACAATTATGCGTTCCCCTGCATTGATCATCTAATATCACTCGGCGTTAATCTCTAGGCAACTTGGGGCCGATTAAGGCTGCGTACCTTGATATAATTCAATTCCTTTTCCTCCATCGTTTCGAAATGGGGAATCTTCGCGTTCATGCGAGTTATATAGTCTTTGACAGCATCTTTTTGATCCCAACCTTGGTACTATTGTAGATAAGTATCATTCTGTCTCTGTCTAACTCTTGCGATGAAAGGTATACTAACATCAGGTGAGGATATTTTGACACTTCGAACATTCTCCTCGATAATTTTGGGGTCATCAACGTACGATTCTATAAAAATCGTCTTCAAAATAAGGGCTTGTCAATATGGATAGAATAGCGGGTGATACTAATTATATCGCGGAGCCCGCCTACCTGGATATCATGTTTCAAGAACTCTTTTGCGAGCTGCTTGCGCCCCAGAGATGTAGGATTGACTGCATCGTAGATTGCCACTTGGCCCATCTCATGGTCCAAAAAATGGTACAAGTCAAGTCTGCACTTCTGGAGGATAGTTTGCCGCAGTTTGACCGAAGAGGGCATCGCTACAGAGAAACATTTGTTAGTATAATGAGGTATTAATCTAAATCCGTTGTCGGCAGTTGAAACGAGGTAAAGAGGGTGTCATTGTGCTAATGCGTCGAGTATGTGCAGATATCAAAAAGTGACGACACATAGTAGCGACCTGCGTAGTCGGCATACCCCAGCGAATAGGCATAGAGAAAATAATCAAGGATTCTGCATGTGGAGCCTCACCGTCAATGAAAAAGTAGTCATGTGGGACATCAGTCCCTGGGCCCATGTGCGCACGACGATAATCACCAAGATGGAATGCACGGGTTTTCACACCCAACCTGCAATGCACGCCTTTAAGCACAGATACACAAAGTCCACGAGCTCTCAGTCGGACTTACCACCGTAGATATCTAGAAAGGGCCACAGAAACATGACTGGATTTAACTTCAATTGTCAACCTTCACTTTGCCCATTTTCCATTCCTCGATAGATTAGAGTGAAGAACGCACGTTTTTCCTCTGGCCGGCAAACCAACTGTTACGATTGCAATCTTCCCGGAGTGAAATAGCCTTCCAGACTCTGTTGAGTATAACTGAGCCGGGGCCATCTCGCTATCGAGCGGAATATTGTGTATCGCATCGATGTCGATATTGGATCTGCGACGCAGAAAGGAGTTTCCAGTACCATCACTGGCACTATAATCGTAATCAGAAGCGAAATCAAACCAATCTACAGTTAGGGTCATGATTCGGGAGAGGATCCTTTGGTGAATAATGATACAAAGAGACAAGGACGGCTACGGTAGGATGTGAAAACATCATGAAAGAACCTCGAGAGAGCGAGAAGGGGGATACAAAAGGAAATGGGGGCGGTACGAGAGATATGATTTAGTTGCAGCGGCCATTTTTTTGTATTCAGTGGACGAATGAAGATGTCAATATCCACCACGAGGTGGGTGAGCGGGTCGCGAGAATGAGAAAGATAGCGATAAACGGGATGACAACGGTGAAGCGAGGTGTTTCAACTATGTATGTGCTGTGTGCACTCGAAAGAGATAAAGGTAGAGAGAGCTATGTAATCCGGTAGGGGATATGGAAGTATTGAATGTGTGCCCCGAACGAGAGAAAAGACAGAACGGAGTATCTGTGATAAGAATCGACAGAATTGCTTTTAGGAGGAAACGTAGCATGTATAGCTCTTTACATTTGATAGCTGTGAACCCATTGCCTAGAGGTGTCTGGGCACAGGGTTGCTTGCTACGAATCCCAGGTTATCTCTGGCTGCTACTGCCGTAGAGTTCATAACTTTATTCACTTTACTCTTCCCCGCGCACCCGGGCCGAACATCAAAATGTAGCCCCGCTGCGGCTCTCGTTACGTAATTTTCCCTGCACCAATTTGTGAACGTCGTCGGACAAGCCAACGACGTCAAGAGTTCCCCTCCCCATGCCTATTAATTCTCCTACCCACCGAAAACTGCAGCACTGGAAAAACGAGAAATTCACCGACTCACAAAGTAAGGAAACGACTAAAAAAAAAAAATACCAAGTGTCGCAAAAAAAGTTACGTCGACGGCTCGCTTCGTCAACCACCTCATTATCAACCTCCATTAGTGTCCTACGACGGAATTTTACTTGGATATCTGTTCCATCGATCCAGTCCTTTGGAATTCATCGACCTCGGGGGGCTGTTCTCTGAGGAAACCAATCTGTTCACCTTCCCGCTCAACCCCGCAATTTTTTCTTCAGACACCCCTCCGCGATGTCACTCATCATGGATAAAACTATGCTCCCTTCATTTGTGATCGAGAATCCGATTACACACGCAATTTCTACACTCTCTGAAAATTTTCACGAACGAAGGGCGACCCTCGGTTTGACGAACCCGGGAACTGTCGAAAATATCTCACGTGAGACTCTGAAAGATGTATTCTTGAACAACTTTCTTTTTTCGGGCATGCGTGCCGATCTCATGAAGAGTTTCAGTATGGACCCAATATTCCAGACATCGCATGCGTTTGCCATGGGCGCTCAGGGAATTCCACCATACACCTTTGCTGCACTATTTGGAAACAGTAAGGTTAGTCGTTTCTATCATCACCCATGAATTCTTTGGGAAACTATCAATCTCGGGACATGGGGTGGAGAGTATATGTACCAAAGCTATCAGTATGGCGGGGAGATATATGAGTACTCTGCTTGGGCTCTTTATGGTTTTGCTTCATCGGGAACTTGATGTGGATAGGAGCCTATCTTTTGAAATGTTTTCGTGTTACAAAGATCTTTTACTGATAGAATACCCCCAAACCAGACTTTTCTCCAGGCCAACATTGACAATGAGGGCCAACTCTCTGGACGTGCCAATTACCGTTGGACTCCAGCTCTCGTTTCTAAAATTAACGTACAGCTTGCTCCACCGGCAATGGCTAGCCAATCTGTCTTTACTATGGACACGGAGTACACCGGTGCCGACTTTTCTGCGGGCATCAAGTCTTTCAACCCTTCCATTCTCGAAGGAACCCTTACTGGAATCTTCATCGGTTCTTACCTCCAATCTGTCACGCCAAATCTTTCACTTGGTCTTGAGTCGGTCTGGCAGCGCCAAGCCGCCTCAGTAGGCCCTGAAACCGCCCTTTCATATGTTGCACGCTATGCCACTAAAGACTGGGTTGCTTCTGCACAATTGCAAGCACAGGGAGCGCTTCAGGCCACATACTGGCGCAGAATTGCTGAGCGGGTCGAAGCTGGTGTGGACTGCCAACTTACTGTTGCGGGAGGAATGGCTCGAAGTGGAGGTGGAATGATGGGCGGCGGGATGAAGAAGGAAGGAATTACAACTGTCGGTGCCAAATATGAGTTCCGGATGTCGACATTTAGGGCGCAGGTTGATACTTCCGGGAGGCTCTGTTGCATGCTTGAAAAGAGAATCGCACCTACAGTATCATTGACTTTCGTGGGTGATGTGGATCACTTTAAGGTATGTTTGAAGATTTCTTTGCTTTCTGAATTACAGCCATCATACCCATTTTACCCTTGCGGGTTATGAACACACCACTTCCCTTCCTTAATAGTGTCCCGATTTCCTGCATGTGTTGGACTTGATCGGGTCCAACGTTGTCATCATTCTACCAGGGACTCAATGTCTTACCCCCTTCTATTTTGGTTGAAGATCATCTGCCCTTGCCCTACAAAAACTCTTTATGTAGAACTTTCCTTGGACTTGTCCACCGGGAATACGCAATCTACCTTTTGTCTCGAGTTTCCTTTCGCGTCGCACCTTTAAGCCACCCTCTTTATCACAGGCGGCCACTCCCATTTATTTCTATGTTGTGGTTTAGCACACCGCAGGGTCTCTCAGCCTTCCTCCACCAGGTCTTCGTTTTGAAGGTCAAGTGATTTTGTAGGAGGACGCTTGGACCAGTTACCATGACGGTGGGTACGGAAGCTAACTTGGTTTTGAACCCCTGCAGAACCAGGCGAAACTTGGATTCTCAGTGTCCATTGAGGCTGCTTCCGAGGGTTTGCAGGAATTGCAGGAACAGGCAGCCGCAGCCGGTGCCGGGCCTTCGACTCCCTCAGTACCCTTTTAGTCATTTTCAATATCGAGAAAGTCACGACACCCCCGCATTGTTACTTCTAGCTTCCTAATAATGGATTTTTCTGGGCGTATAGTCAAAAAAGAATTGGACGACCAAGTCAAACTTTGGACCCGATATACATCCATTTTTTTTTCTGTACCATTTTACGCCCTAAACCTCTTGCGCTTATTTATATCTCTCTTTTCAATGTTCATGGTAGAATTTTGCACGTCATAGATGCGGAAATTTCAGTTTGTGGGCCAGCACGTGCGCAAAAAGCACTTCACAAGGTCGCGCTCAACCTTTTCTTTCTTTCAAGCTGTGTCTATGTACGTGTGTGCGGCGTGAGTTTTGGCGCAGCAAAGGGACGACTGTGTGCATGTATATATACGATTATATGTTTTCCTTCGTGTCTCCCTGTGGTAAAAGAAATCGGTGTTATGTCCTGTATTGGTGAGGAAGTCTGTTGGTAAAAAAAAAAAAATGAAATGGCCTCTGATCCAGTGGAACAGGTCACGTAAGATCTAAACATGCCGATCCAAAGAATTTACTGCATTTTCCTTTTTCCTTTTTTTTTTCCTTCTTTTTTTTCCCATTTAGCAGTAAGATTCTGTCGTTCTGTCGGCACCGAAAGATAATTTTGATGTTGTAGAAGGTGCGATATTAGGGCAAACCTTAGCACGGCAGCATTGATCCTATATTTTGCGTTTCTCGTTTCTTTTTCCTTTAGCTTTCGCTTGTTTGGTTGGCACAGTTCAGGGAGGATATTCCGATGGCCTTGCATCATGTACAAATGGGGCTTGTTACGGGATCAAGATGGAGCGGCAGCGATTGCAGCCCCTTGGGTTTATTTCTTTGGAGCCCCGGCGAGACAGGTGGGCAGGTGATCAGTCTGATCACCCTTCGCAATCTGCAGCCGGGAAAATTACCATTGGCAAGAAGAGGCGGTTCATGCAGGACACAGTTATTATGCAATCCTTGCCTACTGACGAACGACCACCAACCTACACATGTGGGGTTTCTTTCTTCGTTTGATTTTTTTTTTATTCTACCCACAACGGAGAGCCTATGTACCGCTAGGATAGAGAAGAGGGTCCGTCCGTCCTTCCTTTGCATACACATATACGTATCGCTATCCCTCTTCCTTTTTCCCCATTCTAATTCTCCCTTTTCTTTCTTTCCCTTTCTTTTCACGCAGGTGTGTGGTGCCTGTCCACACCCCCCCCCTTGCTTCGTCCTTCTGCTTGGGGGTGAGGGAGGGTCTGCTGAGTTTTTATGGGCGCCTTTTTCATTTTTCAGAGACAGTTGGCTGCGCGGCGCATACCCTATGTCCGTCCTGCGAGATTTCATTGCGGTATGCGTTTGTCACTGTGTGCGTCTTCGTCGGTCGGGTCGGTGGGGTATGTTTCTTCCTGTTTCTTTTGCTACTGCTGGGCAGATAGATAGGTACAGTAGACATAGATAAGTAAGTAGGAAGTAGGTAGAGGGCCCGGTCGGGCCAGATCGGTAGATTAGCTCCTTTTTTTACTGTTGTCGGACGACCGGTCATGGTGGGCGGTCAGTGGGTTTTTGTACATATGTAATAGAGAGAAAGCATGTGGTGCTGTAAAGAAACAGCAAGTAGGAAGTAGTAGCAGCAAGAAGTAACAGCAGTGTAGGGAACGAACGGTATGATACGTTGTCGCCATATTTGCCCTCTCTCTCTCTCTCCTCTCTTCCTCTCCCACTCCTCTCCCTCTCTCTCCCTCTCTCTCCCCTTCGTCTGCCCTACATGACTTGGCAGGCGTGAAAGAAGGGAAAAAAAAGCAATCATGTGGCTCACGGGGGAAAAACAAAAGCAGAGAGGTCGTGCCCTGGTTTTTCTTTTCTTTCTTGTACTTCTCAGTTCGGCCCAAACGTACGTGCGTGGTACGTCCACTTTAAATTGCGCGCCTTCGGGAAGGAACCGCGATTAGCGAGGTGAAGGGTCCTACGAGTTTATCAGTTAAGCGACAGTGGTTGATCGCCGCTGCACTGATGAGGTGGTGGTGTTGGTTGTGTTGAGCTTTTTCTGGGATCAAGGTACGTCGTTCCGATAAGTAAATGTTTCCTTTTTCCCTTATTCCTTTTTCCTTTTCACTTTTTGTCTTTTCCACCTCTTGTTCGCTCATTCGTGCAGATATGCTGTGTACTCTGGGCGGAACGGTTTGGAGAATCTCGGGGTACCAATGATGGTGCACGCAAGATCTCTTTTGTCTTTTGGCAGCGGGGATCTGTAAATAACATCATACGTTTGTAAACAAACGGACTGGCTGACGGGCGAAATCAAAGAAACCTTTATTTCATGTGGAACTACCTACCTATAACATAGCTTATGAGACATCACTTGTGCTAGTCGAGGTTCCCTCTCAGCTATGTATTGGGTTGACGTGCAGCTGGAATTACAGGCACCAGTTGGCGGGTGGAGCTTGGTTGGTTGACGACGATCAAGGGCACGCAACTCAAACGCAACCAAGCAATAACCGGGAGAGGACTGTGTGTGTGTGTGGACGATATGAGATGAACTCGTGCAGGGGAACGCCCTTGATTGGCCCATACAGGAATGATACCTACTCGGAACCACGGCCGGCTCTGGCTGTTATTTATCATTTAAGAAGCATCTCTCGGCTACCGTTGAAGCCTAAGGGGGAAAGGGAATAGTGGATAGTAAAGTAAATCAAGACATAAGATACAACCAGTCATCAGTTTTGATCTATCTTATATCGCATGGTCTTTTATCAAAGTTACACCTTCAGGGTTCTACTACGCCTGTATGTGGGCATATGACTTGACATTTGGTGATGGTAAGTACATGAGGTATGCAGAGTTAGATGTAGTAGGGTAAAGATAGGTCGACATGCATTTGAGAGACTGTTACTGTAGTGCTAGGTTCTAACATTAACTTATTCAGACGGGATTCGAAACTTCTCTCGCGCTTTCAAAATAAGTATCCGTTTTCATAAAAGAGGGAGGAGGGAAAAAAAAAAAAAAAAAGGGACTATCTTGATTGCCGCTCCTGCCACTCGGAGTCAGTACATAGGTTGGAGGGGGGCAGCGTGACGACTTTTGCGCTTTCTCGCGCGGTTGGAATAAAGCTAGCGTGGTCCTGGTTGGTCCCGTGCGGGGTCTGGCGTTAGTTTAATCCCCGTCGCTCTATGGACCTGTGTGTCGTCATGCTCAGACATCAAAGACCCCTGAAAACGGCCAAGCGTTCAAAGAAGCTGACTTGACAGGCGGACACCAGACAGAGACAGAGTGCACGAGGGAGGGGACCCGGTACGTAGGGACAGTCCAGCCACACGGCCGGGAACGAGATTTCGATGTCTGTGGCATCATGGTTCTGGGACGACTCAATTGATGTATGGTGGATCGACATACCGACGACGGGGAGAGAGGGTCAGGAAAAAAAAAAAGTTAGCAAATAATCTTGTTATGCTTTTTTGATTTCCTTCCCCGGAACCCACTCGCGGAGGACGATAACCGTGCTACGAACGAACCGTTGGAAATCCGCGCGCGGAAAGACAGGCAGGTAGATAGACAGACAGACAAGCGTGTGTGAAGTCGAGAAGTAAGATTCTATGCAAATCCCTTTCAAGGATAGGGATAATTGTTTTGCAGTTCAGAGACGGGCTGGTGCAGGCAATGAAATGTGTGTATCTATTTTTCATGTCGCAGGGTAGATTAGGAATCCGAAGAGAGTGGTTTTGAGACGTTCAATACTGCTTACAGCTCTTGCTCTGCTCTAGTGCCATCCAGCTCTTAAATGTCCGTCGAGAGAGGAACAGAAGCTCCTCTTCTATGTCTGCCCTTATGGCCGTAAATATCATAAAACCTTGTGATTTAGTGACGCATTAAGGCTGGGTGTAGTAAGTGTAAGGTAAATAATGTATTCTACTCTAAAAGAGGAGGGTGAAGGCGTTGTTCGATTCAAGATAGAATCTTGATGGATGGTACGCTAAAACGGGCGCGTGACACTCCATGAATGCACATCCAACTTTGTCTCCGTGGACCGTGCCCCCCCCCCCAAAACAGCGTCAGAAGATTATTTGAAAATGACGGTCCATTTGAAGAAATTTCCCAGCTTCCTACCGGTGCCGACTGGTCGTAGGCCTGCATCTCTCATGATTGGTTGCGAGGAACGTTTGAGCCTGTTTGGGCTGTGTGATCTCGTCTTGTGTACGATGCAGACTCTGGCTTTCTCGAGTCGTCGTGAGATCTCTCGACGCATATGGATTTAAAGCAAGCTGATGCTTGTATCAGTAAGGTAGCAATCTTTCAATAGATATCCTAGGCTTTTTTTTGTCTTGCCCGGGTAGCTCAACTTCTTGCTTATCTTATTTATTTATTTTATTTCGCCTGTTTTGGATTTTCTTTACTTAGTTGCTTGATTGATTCTGAACAGCGGATCATCTGGGTCACCACCGCCCAGCCCATTATCAGACAGCCCAAATTTGCCTCCTGGCGCTCTTCTTTCTTTTCCAATTTTCTAATTTCCATGGTTCCCTTTCTTTGCCTATTCTCCTGCACTTTGAACTCGCCCTGGTAAGCAGCAGCTCTGTGTTCGTAGTTATTTTCAACTTTCATAAGATTCGAGATCCGACGCACGATACGTACCTCTTTCGGAAGCTTTCCTCAGTAAAAAAAAAAAAAAAAAAAAACCCTTGCAGTCGAGTCCAGGTCCCCACTATCCGCAACAAGAAGCAAGCAAGCAACGTTGTTGACCCCTCCCTACTGCCCACCAATACATCACAACCACATCCGGCGCTCAAGAAGTCCAAACTCTATCCGACACTAAAACTCCTCCAAAATCCGCCCGCCTTTCTCCTCTCTCGCACTTGCCTGCGCAGAGCCCTGATCAACCTGCCAACCCCCCCCCCCTCCTTCTCCTCCTTCTCCTCCTGCTTTCCTTCTTCATCCATTATCATCAATTCATCACTATCGTCGCTACCTCTTACTCACCTTCTCTCTCTTGCTCCTTTCTCTTCTCTTCTCTCTTTCTTCCCAACCCAATCCCCTTCCGTCAACCCCGCCAAACACCCTCCTCTTCACCCCACCACAAAACTCATTACAACAGGTCATCATCACAACCATTATCAAGATAACCATCCCCTCTGTCGACAATCTCCTTCGCTTTTACGTCCCTGTCATCCTTGCCACCGACTAAAGCCACCTCGCCTGCTCATCTCGATACTTTGACGTGTTGCGTAACTTTCATCACCATCATCTGTCTTGACTATCTGTATGTCTCCTTGATCTGTCTATTCATCATTCCCAATTCAACATATTCCCCTGTGTTTTCAGGGTCTTGTTCACTTAGTCCTCCTCATCAACTATTAACGTATCCCGCTAATCAATCAACCCAATCAGCACATTCCTTGCGCCACCTAGTCCTCACACTACCAGTGTTCGTGTGCAAATCATCAACCTCAGTTCTTAACCCAAACAGCTCATCACCTTCATCCCCTTCCATCCCCCTTACTTCAATCGTACGCTAGGCCTCGAGATTTGTTCTCAGTTGTGAAGCTTTGAGGTTGGAACTGCTGGTCGTTGGAGTACTTGCTGCTCGTCGACTCGGTGTTGGATCACTGTCTGGTTTTTCGTTGAGCGTATCTCCTTCGTGGTTTTGCTGGTGTTCGCCGGCTGTTTAGCCTTGTCTATTCCCCCATCACCTTAATCTTCCCAACCAATACGGCCGTTTCTGCAAGTATTATATCTTTCGACCATCGTCTCCGGAATTTTCCTTTTTAACGGTATCTGTCATAATGTCCCAAAACAGACCCGCTGCCTTCTCTGGCTTGAGGATGGGAGGCAAGTCAATCAATTCTCACTCTTTTTCACATGTTTTGTAGCATATGTGTATTATCTTCTTACTAACCTTTATTTACAGAGGTTATTCGAGAAAAAGTGCAGGATGGTTTGACAGGGGAGACAAGGGAAATGCAGTATACGCAATGTAAGATTGTAGGGAATGGTTCTTTTGGGGTGGTATTTCAAACAAAATTATCACCCAACGGAGATGATGCCGCAATCAAGCGTGTATTGCAGGATAAACGGTTCAAGGTTGGTACCCACATAAATGAAGACATGAATTCTATTCCCTCTAACACACCCGGCATTCTAGAACCGTGAGTTGCAGATTATGAGGATCGTGCGGCACCCTAATATTGTTGAGCTCAAAGCCTTCTACTATTCGAATGGCGAGCGGGTAAGTGCGAGTGCTCTCATAACCCCCTTCTGTAATAGATCCTGATGGTAGCTAACTGTTTTGTAGAAAGACGAGGTCTACCTCAACCTTGTCTTAGAGTTTGTTCCAGAGACAGTCTACAGGGCCTCAAGATACTTCAACAAGATGAAGACTACTATGCCCATATTAGAAGTCAAGCTCTACATCTACCAGCTTTTCCGATCCCTTGCATACATTCACTCGCAGGGGATCTGCCACCGGGATATCAAGCCCCAGAATCTCCTCCTCGACCCTGCATCAGGTGTTTTGAAGTTGTGCGACTTCGGTAGTGCGAAGATCTTGGTCGAGAACGAGCCCAATGTCTCGTACATTTGCTCGCGGTATTATCGTGCTCCTGAGTTGATATTCGGTGCTACGAACTATACTCCCAAAATCGGTACGAATAACCACTTTGCACTGGTTTGTGGAACGCCGCTAACTTAAGGTTTAGACGTTTGGTCCACGGGTTGTGTGATGGCGGAACTGATGCTAGGACAGCCGCTCTTCCCTGGAGAGTCAGGAATAGATCAGCTAGTCGAGATCATTAAAGTCCTCGGAACCCCCACACGGGAGCAGATCAGGACCATGAACCCGAACTACATGGAGCATAAATTTCCTCAGATCAAACCCCACCCTTTCTCCAAGGTATATATAACCGCCCCTCTTAAATTTTGATATTAGAGGCAATGGTCTCACGACGTCCCAGGTGTTCCGCAAAGCTTCAAATGAAGCCATTGAGCTCATTTCACGACTCCTAGAGTACACACCAACACAGCGTCTCTCAGCGATCGAGGCTATGTGCCACCCATTCTTCGATGACTTGCGTGATCCCTCAACGAAACTGCCTGATTCACGCGGCAGTGGTGGCGTCAGGGATCTGCCTCGTCTATTCGACTTTACTAGGCACGGTACGTTTTACCCATCTCTCGCTCACCGGCAAGTTTGTGATGCTGATAACTTTACAGAGCTCTCTATTTCGCCTGAGCTTAACGAGCGGCTGGTACCGCGTCATGCTCGCCCGGCATTACTAGCACGTGGCCTAGATATCGACAACTTTGTTCCAATGACTAGGGATGAGATGATGGCAAAACTGGATTGAGAGGGCATATTCCCAACACATATTTCCATTCGTTCAATTTTTTCTTCTTCAAAAAGGCATGACAACGCCAGATGCGACAGCACAAAGGGTGGTTTACGATACGATACGGCACATTGGAAATTGGGTGGCATCTTATTTTCCGTTAAATGGCTGCTGTGGGCAAAGGGGTATGGGATGCAAGGCTGCGTTTGCATGGTTGGGATGGTTCCTGGGTGTGTGGTGACGACTACCTTTTTTTCTCTCGTTTTCTTTTGTATACGGTTTCTCTTCTCTGATCAAGCAAGCCCTTCTGGCTTTATAAACCACCCAATGTTTAACTACTAGTTCAGAGATTGCTTTTTTCTTCTTTCTGAGCTGGGGAGCAGATTAAAGGTGGATTGTCTTGGTGTTGAGATAGGATTTCTGGGCGAAAGAGAAGGGTCATGAATTACCCGCGTGTTCGCCAAACGAAAAAAAAATTTCTAAAAATGGCGTCTCTTCATTTTCGTTGTTTCATTTTTCATTTCTATCTTTCTTTCTTTCTCTTTGGCTCAAAAAACGTTCTGGCTACTGCTGGAAGAAGGTATTAGGAAGGGGTTAGGGCTACTATCGCGCTCGATCAAGGGTGTGGATCATTGTTAAGCATCAAAAGCCAGCTTTCATCTGATGTATCAAGTCAGGCACCTTTGAATGGAACGGGTAACAGAGTAACGCTGGAGAGGGGTATTAAATGTTTTTTTTTCCCTCCTATTTTTTTTTTCTATTTTATTATTACGGGGGGTGTATGGGTATTCCGCCTGAATTATATTTCGCATTGATTTTTCTTCTGTTGCTATTTTGTTGCGTTTCCTTTCCCTGTATTCTAATGAGCTGTCCCCTTTCTCTTGTATTTCTCCGGAAAAGAACGCAACCCATAAATTGCTCATTTATTCCCTAAAATGAATGGGTGGTAGTCGTGCTAGCGAGAGGTTGTTTCATCGGGCATATAACTACATTACAGGCACGCTCCCCTCACTCACCCACGGCCAGCTCTGTCGTCCTTCTACCTACATACCCTCCTTTCTCCCCTCAGCTACTATTTCCCGGGTCCCTGATTCTACACCACACCTGTGATCTCCGCTAAGAGAGCCCGCTTCCCTTCTGCAGCAAAGCCCTCGAGGTTACTCAAAAGTGTTTGGAATCGATAATCATACGTATCCAGCCAGTCGATCTCCTAGCTTTAAATGTCGCACCAGCAGCAGCCGAAGATCGGCAATCTGGGAAGGATGGAATGTTCGATTACGTTCGGCCCTCTCAATTTATCTTGACCACAAAAAATAAAAAAAAATAAAAAATAAAAAGACATGATCTTGCCCCTACAGGGAGCGGGATAAGATGGATAGATTTTCAGCAGGTTGATGGTTACTAATGATTAATGAAAGTGCTTGTGTTATACTTAGAAGGGGTTTGTGGAGAAGGGAGGGAAGGGGGAGGGGGAGGGAGGAGGGGAGGGTCAATAATAGTTAGAAGGTGGATACATAAGTACAGTTTACCAGTAGTAGATTTGACCTAACCCACATGTGCTGGGAAAATCGCAGTACTTAGCCAGCCAGAACTGCAGTGCAGGCAGGCCAGGGCTAGTATGCGGTTTTACGTATTGGTCACTGTCGATCCCTTGCTTGCTTACATACAGTAAACATACAACAACTTATCCAAGAGGAGGGGGGGGGGGGCATTATCATCGATTAGGGAATCTCGGTAGTATGATAACCCGTACGAGTGGGAAAAGGCAACTTACATATACACACGCCGTCTGAAACACAGCAAGTGCATGGGGAATTAAACGAAACAACGCCGGCATCCCAACTACAAGTAGCTAGCTTTCGATCAAGAAGAAAGTCTTGATAGCAAAAAAAGAAAAAAGAAAGAGTAAAAGGAACAAAGGGGATAAAAGGGATAAAAGGAATAAAAGGAATAAAGGGAATAAAAAGGAATTGTACTTAATGGTGCATATGAAAAGAAAAGAAAAAAAAGGCGAGAGAGTGGAATTGCAGACGGGCTCAAATCACCGGGAATAGCACTGCAGGGCAATTCCATTGGTCCACACGCAGACTTCTAGCTAGAACACAGCTGAGAGAAGAGAGAGTGCCTGTTTGGGGCAGTGATTGATTTTATCAAATGAACTGTTAAATCTATGACATCCAGTTAGTTGCGCCTGTATCTGATACCCCCTCTGAGCTACTGTTGCTGCTCTCTCTAATAACCAGTGCAACCTATTATATGATCAGTATTCATGGCAGACCCATGTCCATAGAAATTTGATCCCTCCCCCCCCCCTGGACGCAGCATCAGCTCAGCAGCAGAAACCTTTCCTTTACATCCTCCGAGGCGCAGTCGGCGGCGGCTCGCAGTGGCTGGGCTGGACGGACGCTCAAATAGGTGATAGGGGAATAAAAACAATGACGAGCACCATTCCCTCTTCAAGGGGAGGGGGGCTAGATTTTACAACATAGCCTTTCTCCAGCAAGCCTAAGCGAAACATCTCACCATTGCATAGGACGGGAAGGAGACTACACATTCCCAGTGGTACATCTACCTACATCCAAAAACAAATATATGAAAAGAGAAAGAAAAACTCTGCAGTCGGTTACGAATTGCTTGTTCACTCGTGTGGCCAAGGAACCCAGCCACATGGTTCATCCATTTACAAGATCGAGATTTGTTTCTGACGCAGAATTCCCGGCCCGACTTTCTTATGCTTGGGAATCCTTAATTCCAACAAGCGTCTTTTTTAAGGCAAGGAGTGCTCCTTCCTTCTTTAGGACGTCACCGGTGGGCTGTACTGAGTATATCGAAGCCCTAGGTGTTCGCTCAGGAAGTTCTGGGGACGGAACTGCTGCTGTAAAGTAATCAATTATTATGGGCCCCAACCCCCGAGTGATTATATATGAACCTCAGCAATCACGTGGGGGAAGGGGGTCCTAAATTATAGCCCTCTACCGGAAAAGGGATAGCGGAACCTAAGCAGGGGAAGTTACACGTTGTGAGAGGAATACCAGGAAACAACAACAAAATGATCTTCTCTGCGCATGCATTACATGGGGGTCCATATAACTGCCGCTATATTTTTTTTATTTCTGGGGACCACAGGGGGGCGAGTTTATGCAAAATCCATTCGTGACCGGCACTTAATAACTGCACGCGTGATATCCAAAGACCCTTAGTTATGGGGGGTGGAAAAAAAAAGCCACGATCCTTGCGATGGCTTCCCTCTTGCCCAGATGACTTTGAAGCAATTGGTGAAGATATCCCTGCTGCTGTTGACTCTGTGAAATCA
This sequence comes from Morchella sp. 2018-W30, assembly GCA_024713625.1. Classification (NCBI taxonomy): domain Eukaryota; kingdom Fungi; phylum Ascomycota; class Pezizomycetes; order Pezizales; family Morchellaceae; genus Morchella; species Morchella sp. 2018-W30. Next base: position 1,374,990 of record JAMJEW010000007.1, on the reverse strand, counting down.
CTGGTTTCACGGGATGGACTAACTACTTAAGCTTCAACGTCATTCTTGAGCAATCATAGGTTTGTGTATTAGTCATACAGGGTCACTCGCACAGGTATCTTACTGGGCATTATGAGCATGTAGAGCTTCTACCACTTTATGGTCCCAGGTATGAGGCATTGGCCTTGTATACGCCCTAGAGCTTCAGTGGAGCTCAAGAGATGTCAAAGCCGAAGGAGGCGATTCGATCCGAATTGTGGATAGACAAATAATAGACATCGTCTTAGGTAGTTGTGAAATATACGCTAGGGATACCATAGAATGCTTAATCGACCAGGCTACTCAAAAGAACGAGTACGAAGTATAACACCAGATTTTACTTGGCACTCCCTGCACTCCCATGCAGTAGGCGCGAGGGCGAGATCTAGCCCCAGGATGTTTTTATTGAAGATTGCGTATTATCCCGAGTCAAGAATTGATTTCCACGACAAAATAAAGTTACTCCTTATCAATGCGAAATTGAATGGTGAAGGATAGCCCTACGATCTTTGCAGAAGCAAGGCGAGTGAGAACATGTGATCGCCACATAAGCTTTCAGGTAGAGGAATTGATATCAGGAAATGGACCTGGCCCCTCTAGTCAGGAACGCCCAAAAGTTGTGCACCCTGTGCATGTACGTATACACTATCGATGATCGTGCGTCGAAATCTGTAAGAGCGGTCTAAATCGCATATGGGCCCTCTACTCCATACTTGATCATTAATCAACCGCCTAGCCCTTAAAAGCCCAGAATGAGTCCACAGGGGGGGGGTTTTATGTAGCCTAGTCAATGAAACCACCACTAGGATGTTTCAGCCCAACGACTAACGACAACCCAACCCAATGATGTCTTGTCAAGACATTAGGCAAGACGCCATTTCCCATCCCGCTGTTGCATATCGCTGAGCGGATATTCCAAATCAGCCTCTTTTTTTTTTTTTTTTTTTTTTTTCTTTTTCTTTTCCTCCGCTGAACAGACCCAACGGCAGATGTGGACGCAAGCAGCCCTCTCTCTCTCCCCAATGTCAATAACGCCGATGGGGGCTTATCCACCGTGTCGAGCTGGAGATTACCGAATCGGTGATTGGAGGAATGTCTCAGTATCTCAGCAGTTGGTAGAGATCACACGATTTCATGTCGAGATGTTCTTTTTCAGCTGGATAACGTACCCGCCACAACATCGAGTCTGAGACTTTTCGATGGAGGGGGCGAGCGGCCTTGCAAGCCATGCCGACGTCATGCCTGCCCTTTAAAAGCAAATAACGGTGGTAATACATACAAGGAGATTGTGAATTGTATTGCATCCCCACTCCGCAGTGCTTTCTGCTGGTTGGGCCCCTCCCCCATAAGGGCCTGGACAAAGGTATGATCTGGGGCGCGTGTGTATGTGCAGGAAGGAGGATGCGGAGAATGTGATCGGCTACCAAGTCATGCCGGGATAAGGGGGGGGGGGGGTCATCCGTCCGTGTGGAATGATCTCGTGAAACCATGGAGCTTGTTAGTTCCTACACCCTTCCCTAGTTCCTGTTCCCAAACCCATGGCACGCAAGTAGTAGTAAAGACTTGGCGTAAGGCAATGAAACCTCTAACTTTAGTAGAAAGCAAGGGGAAAGAAAAAAAAATAATACTAGTTGATCCATCGTTGTAAAATCAATCCTCCGCTACTTTAAGAGTAAAAATTATTATACGGAGATGAAACAGCGGACCACTTGAATCCTATCTTGGAGAGTCGATCTCCGCTGAGTATCGTCATAGCGATATCACTTCGAGACAAGCCTGTAGATGGAAAAATCCCATAGTGGGAGTACACCCCGATGTCCAATTTTACAAAAACCCCTGTCCTATATAGAATCCGTCATAATACCCTATGAAGGCAAGTGTTCTCACGAACCCTTCTCGGAGATTTGCGCTGAAGATCACAGGACGTCCCCAAATGCACGATGGTGGTTAAGTACAGGCATGTATATCGTTATCAGTTGATAAGAGGATTAATGTCCGATTGTCGTGATGAGTAAACAGCGTAAACAGGAAACGATTTAGATTAATTGAGTAAGACAAGCATGGCATTAGTAGCACCTGATGAGCTCATCAGAAACAAGAAAGCTGAGGTTTATAACTCAACAAATGAAAAAAGGTGGGGGTGAAAATGGGGATGGAAATGAGGGTGAAAGAAAAAAAAAAAAAAAAAAAAAAAATTCACAATGCAGGCACCGTGAATTGAACTTGATAGCAACACCTCGTTTCGATCGAGGGACCTCCGGGTTATGAGCCCGGCGCGCTTCCGCTGCGCCATGTTGCTGTGAGAACAATTGTATGGTTTTGCTACTAGAGCTCTCCTTGGTGTATGACTCATTTTTTTTTTTTTTACCTACCAGCTCCGGAACGAGCCGAAAGCAGGTCCGCGGAAGACAAAAGAGCCTCATAAAATTTTTGATAAGGTGACCGGGTAATAGGGTTTTACCGCTTTCTAGGCTTTTCAACTTAATAATATAACAACTTCCAGGCTCTAGACCCAGCCAAATTAACAGAAAAGACATCATAGCCCTACCACGCAGAGAACACCGTGACAGACCCTCTAAAGCACATAACCGCCCCGGAAACCAACAAGAGACCTTTTCCCGCCATATGCTTGCTCTATTCCCCGAACTAGAGAGAAAAGAAAAACCCCACCCCTGTCACAACCTCCCAAAGCACCGAGTGAGACCTGATGAGCGCCTACTCCGGGTAACCCCTACCACCACCCATAACCCTACCCCCCATGACTGGTAACACAAGCAAAACTTTAAGCCTCACGAAACTTTTCTCCAAGCTCCTCCCCGCCTACCACAACCCCCCCCCCCCACCCCCTACAGCGAGTGACACAATGGGAACCACACGCGGCGCCTCCAAGCCCGCCGGCAGCAACTCCAAAACATCCTCCAAGAAGCCCAACCCCACCAAGAAGCCCGGCGCCGCCGCCGCCGGGAAAAAGCAAGACCTGTCGACGCCGGCGCCGAAGCAGAAGCGCAAGTTCGTCAAGAAGACGCACACGACCGCGGGGGTAGCGCAGGCCGGGAAGAAGAAGGACCCCAAGAAGAGGCACGAGGCGGACCTGGCGAAGCTTGAGAAGGAGCTGCCGAAGCTGAATATGATCACGCCTGCGGGTGTGGTCCAGCCTAAGGGGAAAAAGAAGGGGAAGGTCTTTGTGGAGGATAAGGTATGCAGGAAGGGGGATCGAGGGCGGTGGGGCTAGAGACGGGAATTGCGGGGCTAATTGGGTGTTGGTGGTGTAGGACAAGATGATGTCGATCCTGTCGAGGGTCAATGATTCGAAGGACGGGCAGATCCAGTCAAAGCTTGAGCGCTCGGTATGTCCTTCTCCTCATATTACCCCATTAGTCGAGCTTAATTGCGCTAACACAATCACAGCGCAAACTCGAAGAGATCCGTGAATCCCGTCGGAAGGAGGAGGAAGCGCGCAACGAGCAGCGGAAATCAAAGATGGAGACCGCCAAGGACGCCATCCGCAACAAGCGCAAGCGGAGGAGCGACGAAGATGGGGATAAGACTAAATCGGCCGCAAAGGCCTATATCCAGAAGAAGTCTGGAGCTAAAAAAGTCGCATTTGCATAGAACTAAAAGTATTTCTCATCTGTTTTTTTTCTTTTTCTTTCTTTGTTTTCTCTTTGTAAAACTGCGTACTTCTACTTTTGTATCATATATATCATATGCTTAATGACATCCTGTGCGGGGAAGGAACTACGGGAAAGACCAAAAAAAAAAAAAAAGGCACTAAGTATCGACAGTAGTTTTCAAAGCGAATTGAGTGAACGAAAAAAGGTGGGCAAGCGATCATTGACCCTGTCATGTCAACAGCCGAAACCACTTTTGCGGCCACGCACCTGGCCCCTTCCTTTTGGTGCTCTCTATCACCAGGGCAGACATCATTGGAACGGCCAGCGGTTGTCCATTCCTTTCTGCGTGGTTGGGCTTGGATAACCCTAGCCCTGACAGGTGGTTAACTTGACCCATTGGCGGTGGGCTGGACAACTGGGCAACGCTTCTCACCAACTCCCTTTCTGGGCACTGAACATATGGGCTGTGGCCTGTGGGGGATCCGGGGGGGGGGGCCTGGGGGTAGAGGCGTTGTTGACCGTATGCTATGCTGGAATATAAGCAGCTCCGATATCCGTACTGTATCGAACGAAACGCGGTACCACGTCCAGCCTGTCAACTACCACCCACCCACCAATAAATTGGCTACCAAAGGTGCTTGCTAAATCTACATGCACCAAACGCTACGTACTATACTATACTTGATCATACCAGTAACTCTGACCCCGAATACAACGGAAACCAACTGGTCACCCATCTTTGTATGTCTTAGCCACAACCACGACATCTTCACAGCCTCTCACTCGACCTCCAAACCCAACCGCCCGCGACTAGGGACCAAGACCACCACACCCAAGTCCCCCAGGATAGGGTCCAAATCCCCCGCCATCTGACAGTGAAAGCGGGGGCGAACCGTTGGTCTCTCGAGGGGGGGGGGGGGTGGAGATACACTTGCCGCCGAGTGGATAAGGGAGGGGGGTCGGTGGGGGTTATCACTTTCATGGAGCCATGGGCGCAAGGCCGGGCCATGCCATACCAGGCGGGCGAGTGATAGTACATGAATGAGCGGGCCAGCACAGCAACCTAGCAGCGGGTGGAAAACCTTTACACACTCGGAATATTCATGCATGTCATCTAAAAAAGTAAAACAAAACTAAAAAGGAGAAGGAGGAGAAGGAGGGGGAGGAGGAAATCCGGTCTACACACGACTATCTATCTATCTGGTAATATATATATATGTAAGTAGTAAAAAAAAAACATCTACATGTACCTCATGTTAGTCTTTCCTGTTTGCTTCCCGTGGGGGCTTGGGGTCTGTCTGTACCAATTAATGGCCCATACTCTCTCACTCACCACTACTTTATAGTCTCCGTCTCCGACTCTGTGTCGTCCGACTGCACCGCCGCCGCCTCACCCACACCGACAACCACCTCCTCAAACCTCCTCAAGAACGCCACCATCTACTCACATCAGCACCCACAGTACCTCACAAAGGGGAGGGGGGGACTCACGACACTGGCAAACCAACGGCCCCCGCCAAGCTCGAACCAGCTGAGGTGTCCGCCGACGGCCGTAGTGACCATGACGCACCACGGCGTAGCGCGCACCTCCTCGTAGGGCGCGGCCTCGTCGCACGCGATCGGGTCGTCGCGCGCATGGATGATGAGCGTGGGCACGCGCACGCGCAGCAGGTTGTCGATCGAGGAGGCGTCGCGGTAGTAGGCGCCCACCGTGGCGTACCCGAAGACCTTGCTGGTCAGGGCGCGGTCAAAGTCGTCCATTAGGATGCCGGCGCGCACGGCGGCGATCTGGGCGGCGGGGAGGTCCAGTTCGTGGACGTGTTGCTCGAACAGGCGCTTGAGGTTTCTGTGGGGTGGTGGTGGTGGGTTAGTTGGATATTGGGAGGGGAGGGGAGAGGGGGAGGGAGTACTGACCCGCCCATGACGCGAGAGTAGACTTGGCCGATGTAGGTCCGGTGCAGGTTCTTACAGCAGAGCTCGAGGTTCCACGGGTTCGAGCATATGATCGCCGCCTTGAACACACAGCTGTCACCCTCCTCCGCCAGATACTGTCCCCCCGCCATCAATTGTCAGCAAAAAAAGTAAGTACTGGGGGGGAATAATCACACCACCCACATTTGTTAGGATATTTGCGCCGAGCGAAAAGCCCATGACGTACAGCGGCCTGTTTGGAAAGGTCTTTCTCAGATACGCCACCGTGATGCGGAGGTCCTCCGTGAACCTTGCATTGAAGAGCTGCTTCGTGGTGATTCTGCTCCTTGCGCACCCGCGCGCATTGACCACACAGGCCGCCCATCCGCCGGCGGCCACCAGCGGCGCCAGCACGGCGCGCAGGTAGACCTCGTGGCTGCCGCCACTGAGGCCGTGCAGGGCGACGAGCATGGGTGTGTCGTTGTCTTGGTTGTCGGCCCCCGGGGGCGCCTCGGCGGGCGCCATGTGGCGGGTGCGCTCGGGGAGGTCGTCGGTGGGCGGCGACAGGGGGGGGAACTCGTCGACGACAAAGTCGACGGCGAAGTGGCCGCCGTCGTTGGGGTTTGTGAGGTGCTTGCGGGCATAGTGGACGTGGTAGGGGTCGGCGCTCTTGACGGCGGTGTAGCAGGTCTGTAGGTGGCCGTTGAAGAGGAGGGGGTGGGCGTAGAAGGTGGGGACGAGGGGGGGGATGAAGGAGGAGAGGGGGACGGGGGTGCCGGAGGTTGTGGAGAGGAGAATGGTCTTTAGGGCGTGGTGGAAGGAGGGGGGGGAGGGGAAGCCGAAGGGCATTTTGCAATGATTGAATTTGTGGGTAAAATAAGTGTAGGGCAGTCTAGTATTTCTAGTATTTCTGGCAGGATATATGAGTATTTATATAGAGTATATAAGTATATGTAAATAAATACTTGCAGGGGAACTCGTACCTTCTCTACTTATATTAGATTTGGAATTGAGCCTAGGATAGAGTAATCGAGAGTAAAGACAAGGAACACCGAGCCGATGTCAAAACATGTGAAGAAGAAGAGGAAGAGGAAGAAGAAGACATTTACTGCATGTAGCTGTGGGGGAGAGCCATACACGTACATGCAACTATAATTGAGCACCATCGGGGGTTGGATCGAGAATCCACTATACCTGAGAGTAGAGTAGAGTGGAGCAGAGAGAGTTGATATCCGTGAGAGTCTGTCTTTGGCGTATGTCCCGGGCATGTGTATTGTAGGTATGTCTGTAATATTATTGCAGGAGAGCTCATGAATTGGATTGGACGGAGTAGAGAAACCAAACGGGAAAGTCCTGCGTCTGCACGCGGACCACGGAAGGGAAGTCAACACCGGGGCCTGATAATGATCAGTTGATGGACAATTAAGTACATGTAGTTACAATTAAGGATCGATAGCAGCAGATGCTCGGTTAGTGAGAGAGTGAGAGGAAGCGGATACAATTTGCAATTACAATAAGAACACTTGAGTATATTCAGAGGAGAGTCTCTGTGTAGTTCCATTTGATCTTCTCTTCTCTTAATTCATGATCTCTTGATATGATTCCATGTCCACGGATCTGCAACTTTAAGCTGCAGCCACCAAAGCCTCATCGATCGGTATCTCCGTCTTCTTCTTCCCCTTCTCTCCACCAATTTGCTTTTTTCCAATATTATTCGTGTAGGTGCGTGCAGGTATTGTTTACCGCATTGCTATTGTGCTGCATTATTTACATGTATTTAAAGTACATGTATCTATTTACTTAACTACATCTTATTTACGTATTTACTTGTGAATCCAACTCCATTAGTCATCCAAACCTCCAGACTCTCGACATCTCAACAAACAACTTCTTCTTCTTCTTCTTCTTTAACTTCAGCTTCAACTTCAGCTTCAGCTTCAACTTCAACTTCTCCTTCTCCACTCCCCCATTCTCTCCCCCTCTCCCCCTCTCTCCCTCTCGCCACCACCGTCTTATGAGCCCGCCATGACAGCCCCAAATACCGGTGGATGGTACCCCGGCGATCACAGCAGCAGCACCACAGGCACCACCAATAACCACGCCCACGCCCACACCCACACACACGCCCACGCTCACTCTCACGCCCACAACCTTCCGGGCCCCTACCTAAACTCTCTCCCGCACCCGCACGCCAGTGCCTCCTCCGGCCACAGCAGCAGCAGCAGCGGCGCCGCCTACACACACACGCACGCACCACCGCCACCACCACCACCTCACCAATACCCCACAACCCCCCTCCAGCAGCAGCAGCAATGGCCACCCCCCAGCACCTCCGCAAACGGATATACAACCTTCGACGTTAGCCACCCGCAGTCCTCGCCGCGGTGGTCCACGCCCACGAGCACGGGCACCACGGGGGCGGGCACACCCGCCCCCGCGTCAGATCCCCACCTCCTGCTCATCTCCCTGGCAGAGTCGTACCTTGCGGGTGCGCACCGCGCGGTCGCGGCTACAGCTATAGTTGACGAGCGCGAGTACTACGGGTGTGTGGCGGCGGGGCTGAGGTGTCTGGAGGCGGCGCTGGCGTGTAGGTTGCAGCCGAGGATGGAGGCAATGGTGCGCTTGAGGTATGCGGGGGTGTTGCATGAGGAGACGGAAAACGGAGACGAGGCGGAGGGAGTGCTGAATAAGGGGGTAGGTGCTCTTTATGTTGGGAGAGTGAGAACGAGCGCTAATGGATGTGTGTGGCGGTGGTAGATTATGTTGGCGCAGAGAGTAGGTTTTTCGATCATTGACATTTGACATTTTATGAGCTTCCCCGGCGGACCGGCCCCCTTGGAGGAGGAGGCGGAGGCGGCGGTGATGTGGTGGTAACAGCGGAAGAGAAGAAGCAGCAAAAGGAGAAGGAGGAGGAGTGATGGCTGATATTCACGGTGCGCAGAACAGTCTTACGGACCTCAAGTACAGCATGCAGCATCTCCTCGCCCGCATCATGCTCCGCACCACGCCAAAGGCCTCCCTCAAAATGCTCAACACCTGCATCACAGAGTCCGAAACCCTCGACATGCCGCACCACACCTACAGCTTCCGCTTCCTGCGCGTCAGCACCCTCACTGACTCCTCGTCGCCCATCCACGACATCGCCTTGGCCATCACCACCCTCCAGCGCATCTCAAACACCGCCCACGCGCGCCGCGACCTCGCAATCTTTGCCCTGGCAAACCTCATGGAGGCCATGATCTCCATCCAGGCCGGCACGGACGGCGTCGAGGCCGCCCAGCGCGCGCTCGCAAAGGCAAACAGCATACAGACGACCGACGACAACCAAGGGCTCGCGCAGCTCGCGGTGCTCAGGCAGATTATGGATATCGTGTCCTCGCTGATGCTGGGGCGCACGTCCGAGAGTGAGGCAAAGATGAAGGTGCTGCACCACATGCTGGACAGCAAGGAGCGCTGGGCGGCATGGGCCGAGAGCGGCGAATTTGAGATTCCCGTGAATCCGGCGAGGCAGGGGAGACCGGTGGAGACGCTGCGCTTCGCATGGCTGACGAAGGACGATGTCTTCATCGTCGGATACTTCATCAGCGGCCTCTGCAAGTTCCAGAAGAACGTTGACGAGGCCGGGAAAGCCGAACGCTTCCTCCAGGAAGGTCTCCGCAGTATTGACCGCCTCCTCTCCGCCCCCCACCAGCCCTCCTCCTCCTCCTCGGGCCAACCACAACCCCAACAAACAGGCTCCTCCACGCTCGTCGCCGCAACAGAGAAGACCGTCTGGCGTCAGACCCTCCGCTGCTACATCCAGCTCTACCACACCTTCCTCCTCTGCGTACGCACCGAATGGGACGGCGCCATCAAGGGCTTCAACGCCCTGCGCGACGCCTTCTCGTCCCTCCCCTCCCACCCTCACCCCCTCAACGCACTCATCCTCTACCTCCAGGCCACAATCTACCACGGCACCAACGCACTCCCGCTCGCGCTCTCGTGCTACAACAGCATCATCGCCACCCACCCGCCCGACGCCGAGCTCGCCCTCATCTGCACGCTCAACAGCGTGCACATCCTGCGCGGGGCGGACCCGCGGCGCGCGGAAGCCCTCCTGGCCGGCGTCGAGAAGGCGTGTGGCGCAACCAAGAACGGCCTCGTCAGGGCTGCGTACACGTGCGTCAAGGCCACGGAGAGGGGCGAGCTCGTCAAGACCAAGAATTGGCTCAGTGTGGCGCTGCAGCTGGCCACACAGTGCGTCAACCAGCAGATGACGTTCATCGTCCTCAACTTTATGTGCCAGCGCTTCTTTACGGGCGTGGTGAGCGAGCAGGCCGAGAAGAGCGCTAGGGCGGCGCTGCAGAATGCGATGAAGGGGAGGGACGGGCTGTGGTCGTTGATGGGCGGCGAGATGTATGCAGGTGAGTTCATCCTCCTCCTACTTTTTCCTGGTGGTGGTGGCTAATTGGTGTGAAATTGTGTAGACTGTCTGGCGCGGAAAGGAAACGAGTTTGATGCCATGCGGCAGCGGAGCGTGAATGAAGAGATGAGGGCCGCGGTGCTGGCAAACCTGACCAGGCACCAGCATCAGCATCAGCAGCAACAGGGTGACCAGCAGCGCGCGAGTGATTTTGGGTGAGTATTCCTCTTTTTATTGTTATTATTACTTGTTATCGCGGAGAGGCCCGGCTTCAATTGCAGGGACAGTGGAAGGCTGAACTATGCTTTGGATTACAAGGACTTAGGCTTGAAGAACGGCGGGGGTAGGCGAGCTAGGTAAGGGGGCGATAATAGATTGGTAGGATACATTTACGGGGATATTACTATTACTAGTACTACTACTACTGTGTATTGTGGGCTTTCTTTCTTGCTTTTTTGCGGTGTTTTTCTTCTTTCTGTGTTGCGTTGCGTTGCGTTGCTTGTAGGGCGTATCAGGCTGTTTTCCCTTTTTCCCATTCTCTCTTTTTTTTTTTTTTTATTATTTATTATATATATCTCTCTCTTTTTTTTTGTCTGGTTTCTGTTGCTGTTTGTCCGTAGGGGGGTAATTGATATGTTATATGAGACGGTGTGGTATGTGGTGTGTTTCTAGATGGGCGGGTGGGCGGGTGTGAAGTAGTGCAAGAGCTACATCCTGTGGGTGGTGGTGGTGGATCATGGGGGGTCACTCGTTGTGCGTTATGGGCTGTGTGTGTGGCAGCGGAGATCCCATGAAAAGAGGCAGTGGTGGCGTAGTTAGTAGTGGACTGGGCTGGACTGGGCACCCACCCCGCTTCATTACCTGAAGGCTACATGTATGTCAGTCGTCTGGTTCTGGGGGTTCGAGGCCGCTGCTGCTGCTGCCTGTCTACATATGGTATCTGTATGTATCTACATTGCTATATTTATATCTTATATTTTATATTTTATTTTCCATATTGGGATATCACAGTGCCATTGTTTTCTGTTTTCTTTTTTGTTATATACTAAGCTTTTTTCTTTTTCCTTGAAAAAGAGAGAGAGAGAGCAAGCAAGCAAGAATCACCCCCCATGCAGGGTGGAGACAAAGAGAATATTATCTCCGCTCTCAATCACATACTCCTCCTCGCCCTCCAGCTCCCAATCGGCATCATTGATCAGCACCAGGATGCCATTGCGCCTACACACCAACACATCAGCAACCCCACAATCCAAAAGAGGAGGAAGAAGAGACCTACACGGTGCCATCCACGACAAACATATCCCTCCGGCTGTCGGCCATGAGGTTGTCGCACAGCCAGCCCACCAGGGACCTGACGTTTGCGGGCTTCCCGCAGCCGTCGTGGGCCGGGAGCTGGACGTGGTGGGTCTTCTGCTTTGAGAATAGTAGCTCCAGTCCGCCGCTGGAGGGGGCGCGGGGGAGGTGCAGTAGCTCTAGTATCAGCATTCCCTAGCTAGCTGGTGAAGCGCAAAATTTAAGAAAAAGTAGTATCGTGCGTACCTGAACTCGACGGTTATCGACAGCGTGGATTCCTCTTGAGCCATGTGTATTTGATTTTAATTAATTATAGTATTGGCGGGGGAGGAGGGGAGGGGAGGGAGGGAGGGAGGGAGGGGAGGGATGAGGTTGAAACTCTTCTAGAAGCACTGCTTTTTTCTTTTCTTTCTTTTCTTTTTTTGGTGAGGGAATAAATAGATAATAATAATAACAATAACAATAATAATAGCTTTTTTTAAAAAAAATATATTTTTGCTGACTCATCGCGCAGCGCCAAGGCGAAATGCGCGCGAATGCCATTCGAAACGCGGTTCCTACTTTGGTATACGGAAAGGACAGCAGCAACAGGCGGATAGAGAAGAGAGAGAAGGGAGAAAAAAAAAAAAGTCAACAACACGAGCCCCCACAACAACGAAAAAAGGGCCAATTACGAAGTTAGAAATGGGCGACTACTACCGTGGAGGAGAAGGAGGCAGCGGTGGAGGCGGCGGAGGTGGTGGTGGTGGTGGAAATGGTGGTGGAGGAGGAGGAGGCGGCGGAAGTGGTGGTGGGAGACGCGGTGGAAGAGGGTCTGGGAGGAAGAGGTATAGAGGTTCGTCTGGCACCCCCCCCCCCCTCTCCATCTCCCCAAGGATAATGTTCTTTGCTTTTACTGACAGCTCCGTGAAGATGACGATGACCAGCAAGGGGAATACCGGCGCCCGGACCGTTACGGTAGGGAGGATGCGTTCTCGAAGCTTCGGAGGGAGCTCACCACCATCGCGGAGTCGGTATGTTCTCTCCCCAAGACCCCCGGGGGGATTTGAAAAACAATACTCAATACAAATTCTAACACGTGAACAGCCCTTGGCCCGTATCGGCGACGTTGTCAAGAACATCGCGACCACGTTCACAAACCACTTTGACAATGAAGAGCCCAGGAACGGGTTCCTGAACACTCTTCTCGCGCTGTGGGTGCCCTCCCTCATTGGCTAGAAGCTTTTTCCTCTTTAATTGGGTCCCGCCTACAAGGTTCTGACGCGTACTCTAGGGTAATTGAACAACCTTTTAAGGTCCCATTTGTCGCCGCGGTGGCCCTGGTTGCCAATTCGCAGAATCCAGAGGCCGGGAGGCTCATTGTCGACGAGGCTGGAAAGGCTGTTCAGCAATTCCTCGCTGAGGGCCAATTCACAAAGTTGAAGCTGACCCTGCGATTTCTGGGATGCATTCACGGCATGCTGGAGGGAGAGGGTGCATTCCCATTGCTTCACAGTGTCCTCGACAGGGCCGCGATTGCAATGGCTGAAGGCGAAGTGGGATTGGCACTTGAGCTCACAAAGTCGGCATTGTTCTCGGCACCATACATCCTGGCGTCGTCGAGACCGGATATTGACGAAATCAACAAGCTATTGGATAAAACCCGCCCTCTGACTGAGGTCAGGCACAAAATGCAGTCACTACTAAACCCATTTACTGGAGATGCAGCGCCATACGAGGACCGGGCAAAGGGTACACATGTAAGGACTCTCCTGGGATGCTTCTGCAGGATTATGTCACGAATCTAACTTTGCGGGGAAAGATGGTACGAATGCTCCAAATAAACATAGAAACACACCTCAAGGGTGTGCCGGGCGGAGAGCATACAGGCCTGGGCTGTCTTCCTCGACCATGGGAAACATTTGAGGAGGCGCTCAAGGAGGCTGCACAGCACCCCCTGCCAGTAATAATGGTACCAAATGTTTTCCCCGTCGACGAGAGTTCAATACTTCCCGATGTATACCTTTCCGTATTTGCAGATCCAAAGGTCGAGGTAAGCATCAGAGAGTCCCTCGTGATATCAAAATTATATCTAACAACTATTCAAGACGGTTCCAACTCCGCTAGACCTTGCCTCGACAATCTTCCGGGACAACATCGTAGATACCATTAACATTCTAGATTGTAACCGTCTCTCTGTTTCTCGTTTCCTGATTGAGATTGATTGCTTCTTTTCACCAAAGGCATTCATCAAGAGGGCAACTCCTTTTGATAGGGTCAACGAGACCGCAGGTGAAACAGGGTCTTCATGGAAACCCGAAGACGTAGCTGTAGATGCGATTTTCAGCCAGCTTTTCAAACTTCCCGCCCCTAATCATAAATTAGTATATTACCACTCGATCCTAACAGAGTTGTGTAAACTTGCGCCGGCCGCTGTAGCTCCCTCGTTGGGGAGAGCTATCCGTTTTATGCACAGGAATCTCGAGTCTATGGACACCGAGCTGATTTACCGGTTTATTGACTGGTTTTCTCACCATCTGAGTAATTTTGGGTTCACCTGGAAATGGGCAGAATGGAACGAGAATCTTACTCTCCCGGATGTACACCCCAAGAAGGCGTTCATTTTGGGCGCTTTGGAGAAGGAAATCAGACTTTCGTTTGCAACACGAATCAAGGGAACTGTTCCAGAAGCATACAAGGAGCTCATCTCCGAGGCCAAAGAGATGGAACAGCCAAACTTCAAATATGATTCTCCTGGTAAATAATCTTCGCCCAGTTTTTTCTTTCTTTTTTTTCCCCTTCTTTTTTTCTTTTTTTTTTACAGTCGGCTAACAACCCCAAAGAGGAGCCCTTTGCAGCAGAGGCCAAGGAGGTGATGCACGCCGTAGCAGACCGCAAAGAAACCGAGGAAGTTGATGAGATTCTCGGCCGCATCCGCGCTCTCGCGACAGAAAGAGGCGTTGAAGACCCTGATTCCGTCACTCGTGATGCCTATGTAACCGCTATCTGTCACGTTGGAGCCAAATCGCTCTCTCATGTCCTCTCCTGTATAGAGCGCTGCAAAGAGAAGCTTGTTGCCATCGGACACGAGTCCCCCGATGCCCGCCGGCAACTTGTCGGCTCCGTCCTATCTTACTGGGTAGACCAGCCAGGTATTGGTGCAAACGTTGTTGATAAGCTGTTAAACTACTCTATAGTGACCCCCCTCTCGGTTGTGGAGTGGGTGCTCCATGACGCTGGGAACAATGCACTCAGCCATACACATGCTTGGGAGATGGTTAGTACAACAATCAACAAGGTGAACAACCGTGTCAGACAGATCGCCGCTGCAAGACCAATGCTCGGCAGCGGAAGCGGGTTCACAATGGAGCAACTGGCAGTGTACGACGAGACTCTGAGAGGCGCCGAGGAGGAGCAAGGTATCATACTTAAGGTTGTCACAGAGTCCCTTAGCGCCATGGCCGAGAGCTCCGAGGAGATGGACGGCATTGATGTAGAGAGTAAGGCATGGATGCAGTGGTGGGCCAAGGGGTGGCTCAGAGCCTTCAACAGGAAGTTTGGTGTTGCTGAGGAGGAGGTACCCGCAGACACCACGGGGCGTGTAGTAAAGGACGAGGAAAGTATGGATACCTTGTAGAGCATCTGATGGGGTGGTGGGAGCAGTGTAGTTTTAGGATAGGACAGCATCACTCTTATGTTTTAGTTGTTTCGAGATGGTATAATGCCCCTTTACGTCTCTTGTAATATTTTCGTATTTCAAACCGGGTACGAGCAAGGAGAGACTGGAGAAAAAAAAATTGGGTGATCTGCTTTTGGGATGTGGTAAAATAAATTTTTTTCTTTTCTTTTTTACTATTATCCTTTTCCCATCGTCTTTTTTTGCCTATTTATCTTTTTTCTTTTTCTTTTTCTTCCTTCGGCTCAATGTAAGGAGAGGATAGCGAAGGTGCGAGCGTTCAAATCATGATTCGTCCAATTACAACGGCTTCAAGGCATAATTAATGAACAAGCACCATCCTGGGGGGTACCGCACACTAGCGCGGCTGCACGTGAGCAATCGAGTGATACCTCGTGCGACAGTTTCACGCTTTTTGGTTTGACACAAATCCGCCCCCCTCATTTTTGGCCACGTACACTTTAAAATGTTTACTGTTTATATATTTGGTGAGGAATCGTACTCGTACATTCATTCTAGATGCTACCGCTATGAGAAATTTAGAGGGAAAAAAGTTGAAGGAGAAAAAAAAAATAACTGGTACAAATTAAAGATCCACCGACGATGATGTTGCTCTTCGCCTAATGCCCTCGGTTCCGCTTTCCTCGCCGACATCACCAGCTCGGCCCTGCTCTCTTGTTGTTCGTTTCCTGGGCCACAGGGAAGGTAGTACTATCTGTTGAAACTTTGGTTCGACACATCGCTCATCAATCCAGCTATGCAACCTACTCTCCACCAACTGGGCAATCTTAGGGACATCCTGCAATCTTGACCTGGATCCAACTAGACTCCGCACAGAGATCTCAAGTCGGTAGTCATCAAGGAAGCTAAATGTCAGGGTTGTATTTCCGGCAGAGTTTTCAGGAGATGGGACGAAAGATATCGACAATGTTCCGGAAAACCTGACTATGGATACCGCGAGGGCCACTGGGAGGACGGCAACCATAGGCTTCGGCCAGTTCAGGAGTAGTTTGGTTTCAACACCTAGCGTGATAAGGTCACTAAGGTCTACATCCATTTTCGCTTGAAGTTTGCCAGGATCCTCCTCGCTGGGAGTGATTCTGCAATTGGAGAATATGGGGAAGTCTTCACCCAGGGATACTTCTGTCACGCGAATTGAGTCTAGGAAGTCTGGCTTTTGGGGCCCGTTCAGGATTTTATCCAACGATTTGAGAATTGCGTCGTCAGTTCGCGCATCTTCACGGAATTGGGCGAATGTTTGCGCGAGGAGCACGTTGAACCAATCAAGCGACTCCGGCTGATGGGAATGCACATTGTAGTAGGTCTTTGAGAGAATGGTGGCAGTTGTTTGTGGTGGTGGGTTTCGGAGAACTGAGGATCGTTTCTTTCGGAGATTTGAAGATCTCCGAGACCGTTTCGGGGAGTAGGCTGAGGCGTACTTTGAGTGCGAAGGGGAATCTGGAGTTTCACCAAATATGAAGAACTTGATGAAGCACCCTATTATAAAGATGACTGAAATCTGCCCAAGGAGAAGACCTTGGGTGAACGACCAACTAGTGGGGGTGTTAGCTGAGTTGTCATTTGAACAGGTGTTCAAACGAATAGAAAGAGAGCCTCACTTTGGACATTGCTTGGTTGTTATCGCAAGGTACTCTTTGAGGGGAATCTGTATCTGTCCTTCTCGAGTGGTAGTTAGCAGCTATTGCTATGCAAGAATTGGAGGAGAGAAATTGATATTACAAACACACCTTGTGACATTTCTAGGGAAGATGAAGTTGGTGATGGTCACAAGTAGTCTCCTTCTGACGTCGGCGTGGTGTTGGCTGTCCTTCATCCCGCAGAGCCCCAAACGAGAAATAGCTTGGCGAAACATTCCTTAGTCATTGACCTTATCGGCCTATCGTCACGGGGCGGGGCCAAGCTTTTTTTTTCTCGGGGCTTTTGACTTTAGCGACATCATCACCATAACGACACCATCACGACCTTGGAAATTCAAGATACGCGATCTTGATACCCCCCTCCCCCCACCTTGTCAGTTGCCCCTCCTCCACCACCCCTACTGAAACCACTATCTCCTATCTCAATCTCACCCGTTACCCCCTCGAAATACTCAGGGTTTCGCTTGATATTCGACCTGCTGACAGACAATGGATAACAGTCAAGCGAAAATCCAGCACCTCAATCGACTGATTCCCAGCATCATGCAGCTCTCAGAGGAATCCAAGGTATGTCTATAGCTCCTAACATACGAGTGCCTTTCCGTATCCCCTCTGCACTCACTGTCTATCTGTCTCATGATATCTTATGATAATTAAATTACCCCTCCGCTGACGAAGTGAATCGACAGGAGCGTATCTCCAAAGTCCTTGAAATCTCCCGCGTGGCTATCCACTAGTCAGTCATTTCTCTTCCGCAGACAAGCAAATATTTTTGGTTGTATAGAATTACAAATTTATACTTACTTACATGGACGGCAATAGTGGATATCTTCCGCTTGTCCTTTACATCGGTATATTTATCTCTACCATCCAATCCTCTATACCGCAGATCACTGCATATCGACGGATCTGATTTCGTATGGGGGGGACTCGCTTGCTGACCATTTTCTCTAACGCAGGATACACCTGCAGCACCCCGAGACCTTCGTTGATCCGGTAATAACTGCTCCCTCCTGTTCTCTCGATAATCATAAGTTGCAACTAATCGGGCCATTGCATAGCTTGATCTCACCATTGGCGTAAAAGGAGATGTATGTACATTTGTTACGTGCTGAGTTCCGAATGGATGATTAGGAATATGGTAGGGCGTTATTGCACCACCGTGATACTTTCTTTTTCTCAGGTTTTTGTAGAAAGGGAAAAAAAAAAATTAAAAATATTTCAAGAAAAGCAAGCACCCGGTAAAAAATAAAACATTCATCTCCCTTCTTCCCAATTGCTTTTTTATCGCATTTTGTGGGCTTTAGTGGTAAGGCAGGGTACATTTTTTCTAGGCGGTGATGTCACTTTGCGGCTCTCACTCATGCTAGAACACATCATTCCGGGAAAAAAAAAAAATATTTCCGACGAAAACCCTCTCCCACCCCGCAATTCCCTTTCGCATCGCACCTTGCACCTTATTCCAACATCCTTTCCTAGGAAAACTTCTCCTCCGTCGCATATTCTCAGACCTCAAATCTCACCAGACCACACATTGCCACGTGCACGTACACTCTAGGGAAAAAAAAAGACAGAGGCCTGAAAGCACCACGCGACCTTAACAACCCTTCATGAGCGCGCCCCAGAATGGGATCCCCCCCGTTCTGGTGGAGACCATTTCCGGCCTGACTGCTGGCCTGCTTTCAACGCTCGTAGCGCACCCTCTTGATCTCATCAAGGTCCGGCTGCAAGGTCCCTCCCCCAAACCCTCCCCCCACCCCCGGCCAACCTCGAGCGAACCAGGACGCTGAGATATAAGGGAATTTCGAGGTCAACAGTGAACAGGGACTACAAGGCACCACGGCTCGGGGCCTCCTGGAGGATTGCCCGGGATGTGGCCATGAACGAAGGGCGCGGAGCCCTCTATAGAGGCCTGTCACCGAATCTGGTTGGGAATATGGCGAGCTGGAGTATGTATTTCATGCTGTACGTCTACTACTACTCCATATGGCTTTGCATCCTCCGCATTTGCCCCCCCCCCTTCCCCCAAGTTTATACGTAATAAATATGTATAAAAACAATTACCTATTGTTACTCCCATTGAAATATCTTTGATGCAGAAGTCCAGTTCCTAATTAATATGTTGTGACACAACAAATCACACATATAGCTATGGCGAGTTCAAAAATATCATGGCCGGCTATCGCGGTATACCAAGAGATGAAGGACTGGACTCTCTCGATTATCTGCTCTCCTCCGGGGCCGCGGGGGTCTGTACAGCTGTACTATCAAATCCTCTCTGGGTCATCAAGACTCGCATGCTCTCCACGGGTCGGTCATCTCCGGGAGCGTACTCTTCCATGACCAACGGGCTCCGCATCATAATCCGAGACGAGGGGACCAGAGGTCTGTTCCGGGGATTGGTGCCGGCCCTTTTCGGCGTTACGCATGGAGCGCTGCAGTTCATGTTTTACGAAAGGCTGAAGATCTGGCGAAAACACGCTAAAGAGAACATTGACCCACCTTCTATTGGTACCGGAGGAGGAGCTCCGGTATCAGGAGGAAATACGAAAAGGGGACTGAGTAATCTCGACTTCCTTACACTTTCTGCAACGTCAAAGATTATGGCCGGATCAATCACATATCCATACCGTGTCGTGCAGACGCGGATGCAGACTTATGACGCCGATGCCGTGTACTCGTCCGCTCGGGACGCCGTGATAAAGATATGGAGAAATGAGGGTGTTGGGGGATTTTACAAAGGGTGAGTTTCGATCTTTTCCTATCACTCTCTTTCGCCTTCCGTTTCACGATTCCATCCAATTCCACCTATCACCGCCTCTCCGGAAGACAAGCCGAACGGATGAGCAAATGGGCTTTCGCAAATTTCCAACCGCAATCGCTTGTTTCAAAAAGCGGAGAGCGTCGCTCCACAAGAAAAAGGAACGGAACCCACAGACATAGACAGGCAACAAGCAGGGTCCACCCAACAAGCAACCGAAAAAGCAAGCTCCCTTAAACATACGGATAGGAGAGATAGAGAGAACCCGGGTCAGGTCCGAAATAAAGACTTAAAACTGTTTCTCGCTGACAATTTGTGACCTGGGAATTTTAATTCCTTCACGGTCTTGGGAATTACAATAAATAGGTTGGCGCCAAACCTGGCACGGGTCTTACCGTCCACTTGCATCACCTTCCTCGTGTACGAGAATACCCGGTATTACCTCCAGTGAGGCGAATCGAGACACACACATTTCACACCGGTCACACACACACACATTACTATTGAAAGACACAACAGGCAGACAGACGCACGTACGGGCGCGGAAACCTCGGCCAGGGCTGTGTTGCGTTTTCTGGGCGAATTGCTGGAGAAGACCGAGGGTAAAAAAAAAAAACTAAAAGCGACATGGATGAGTTTATGGTGACCACAGACGTGTCACCATTCTTGCGACTAGGATGTTGAAGATCTCCTGACAGGGGAGAGAGGTTTAGCTAAATCCAGGGGATTGAAATGTTTTGGGGAAGAGTGGAGGGGGGGGGGGGGCAGATTATTCATCTCTCTCGTGTAAAATAGCCTTGAATCTTGGAACCTCCTGTAAGACCCCGTATGTGTCTTTGGTTACCATAGGCTGCGAAACGAAACCTCTCATCATGCCTCCAGCCTCGTGGAGACGAAGCGGACCCAAATCAGTGCAGTGAGTGTCCTAGGACACACAGCAGTAAGAAAAATAAAACAAAAGGTGGTGCGGGTAAATCTCACGTACCAGTACTTCCAGATAGCTGTAACAGTTATAAAATCTATTTCCAGGACGAAGGATCCCTAGTGTTCCGATCCGATCCATTACGTTTTTCTTTTGAAATTTATTCTCAGTTTTCTTTTCTTGCAGTTTCATCATGATGGAAGATCGACCTCGAACATAGATTCCTCTGGTATATTTTGAATACTCCCGTTCCATCCCACACGGTGTTGATCAGACAACGAGCAGCGCCCCATATCCCACGGTTCACCCACCAAGATCACCAGCACCACCATCGCTGCGTCAATCATCAATTCACCTACAGCGCAACATTCAAGCCCGTACGGTACTTCTTTAAAATCCCACCGGAACGGTCGAAATGAAAATTTCACTGTGGACGGGAAAGGGCAAGGTTCGCACAGTAAAAAAAAATTTCCCAGGAGAGCTCGAAGCCTCCAAAACGTAACAGCAACATACAACAGCAACATATTTACAACATACAACCCCTCCCTTCCCTCCCCTCCCATATATGTGGTGAGTTATATGTGGTGTCGTGTGTGTCGTTGAACTATTAGGATTAGGGAGGGAAGGAGGGGGCGAGGAGTGAGTGAGTTGAGGGAGGGGGGGGGGTTGTGGCCGCCCGCGCGGTCCTTGTTGGAATTATATTTCAATCGCCATTTCCGCTCTTGCCCGTTCCCAGCAGTAGCAGCAAGCAGCATCAAGCAGAAGCAGGCAGCGGTGGTCATTGTTCGAGTTTTACTTTACACATTGGGAGAGATCGTACTTTGCCATATCATGTGTTTAGGGGCAGTCAAGAGTACTGGATGTAGTAAGTTGTCGTGATGTATGTAAGTAGTTATCGAGTTTCGATGCCCCACGTGATGCATATGTGGATGTTACCGTGCGTTCCAAGAAGCTCGCCCTCCTCTCATTCCTCCTAATAACTATTATTTATCTACGGGTACATGATACACCAGACCCTGCTACTGCTACTAATCTATATATCTACCCTAATCCATTCTTAGTAAGATAACCAAAAAGTGAGATGAGTGCCGATGCAGAATCGTGATCTAATGGAGGCATATGTACTGTACTCGCAGAAAATGAATACCTGGGGTTGGGGATGGGTGGGTTTGGGTTGAGATTAGGGTTGGGGGGGGGGGGTTTGGGCTTTGGTTTGGGTTTAGGTTTTAGATGGTTGTCACTGGTTGCGTTAACTATAACGGAACGCCCAAAACGGGGGGGGATGGTGGGGAGGGGATGTAAGGCTGGGTGGGCAGGGTGGTTGATGTGCTGTTGTCTCGCCCAAAAGCGACTCAGGCACTTTTTTTTCCTTTTCTTTTTCTTTCTTTCCTTTTTTTTCGATTCTTGCTTTTTTCTCCCGTATTATGAGCAGAACATGATGCTCCAGTACCCGCAGGCTTGGGATTTTTTGAGTGAATGTCATATCATATCATGATCAGTGGACGGTTTGGGGGAGGGGGGGGGGGTAGAGAAGGGACCATCGACCATTGGTGCCCTGCCTGCGGCAACACCCCGTGATCTAGGCAGGCAGTGAGTGTCTCTCCCCAGCTCCAAAACAGTCAGTCGGTCAGTTTCCTCCCCTCCCTCCCCTCCCTCCCTCCTACAGAGAAAAATAAACTGCGGTTCTTCTTGCTGTTTGTTGTTTTTTTCTCTCTCTCTTTCTCGGTTCTTGGTTTTCTGGTGGTGGTGGTAGTTTTTTTTTGTTTTGTTTGCTTTTGCCCACCCACCCCTTGTTTTTCTTACTTTCTTTCCAATAGTGGGTAGTATTACGTCTTGACCTGTGTGGTGTAACTACATGTACCAGATATTAAGGTACAGTTTTTCCTAAAGATACGGAGGGCTAAGAGGAGCTAGAGAGTAGGGAGAAACTTTTGGTAAGAAAAAGGAAGGAAAAAAAAAAGATAAAAATGGTAGTCAAACGCCCCCGCTGCCGCCGCCGCGGACCCCCCCGCCCCTTTCCCAAAAGAAATGCTAAACCCCACCCATACATCCCACGTGCTGTGCAGAACAAAAGATAAGATCTGGAAAAACCGAGAAAAAATAAATAAAAACAGAAGAAGATCAAGATAGAAGGAAAAAAAATGGTAGATGAATAAACACCAAATGTAGAGCAATGACCTCATAAAAGAACAAAAGAAAAAATAAAATGAGTGAAGGAAGAAAGTATGGAGTAGCGGCAGATGCTAATGAATAGAAATACAGATATGTGATAGCGCGCGTGCGGCGAGCCTGCGGCCGCCCCACTGCGCATTCCCCCTTCTCTTCGTCCCTCTCTGACTCCTACACAAACAGAGGCAAGACAAAACCAGACCGGAGGTGACCCCCACGATCCAATCAATGAACCCGAGAGAGGGATGCCGTGGGAAACGTTATCAAATAAGCAGGGAAGATCAGCAACAGGGAAAGCGTACTTCTTCCCCGCCCATACAAATTGGGAGACGCCCACACCCACACCCACACCCATCACACCCACCACAACAACCACAACACCAGCACACCCACAGATAGTCCAGTCCCCCCCTTCTTCCACCCCCCTCCCTTCCTTCCAGCTGCCAGCTGCCTGAACGAGAAAAAAACGAAAGCAAATCAAATCGAGTAAAAATCAAGCTCTGCGGAAACTCCCCCGTCCGAACCAACAAGCGAACCAGTACCCAAGTACCGGAGCTCCGGTATTTCCCCATTTAAGAAGAAATGATGGGAAAAGAAAAGAAATGCCGCCCCCCCTCCAAATGCGCACTCACACGCGAGGAAAAAAAAAAAAATAAGAAAAATAAAATAAAAAAATAAAAAATAAAATGCAAGATTCTGTAAATCATTGAGCCATGGGCCAACGCCTTTTTTCTTTTTTGCCTAAAAGATTTTTACCCCGGATCCGAGCCACAAAACGGGGACCAAAAAGAAAATAATAACAGGAAACCAAGGGAATAGGTAAGGGGTAAAAAGTTGACCTGACCGTAAGGAAACAAAAAAAAGGAAACACCAAACCATGTCGCGCAGGTAGATCCAATAAAGTGTTATGATGCAATTCGATATTACAGAGCGACGCCAATACAACCCCAGGTATAAAAAAAATCAGAATCAAATCAAGTGATCGCTATGAAGATGAAGGTAAAAAAAAATTTGTTACAGCTGGAATTTGCGATCAAGGCTGTACTTTGCCATATCGGTATGTATTGCCATTGAATCCTCTGGGTATCCGCCCATAGGCACCAATCCGACGTTACCTCCAGGCCTCATGGGAGGCAGCTGCTGCTCGTAAGACGAATCTACAGAGCTCTCTTCATCCTCGTCCATGTGTCCACCTGGAAAATCAAACCCTCCATCAGGGTTCGAGTTGCTGCCGCAGGAACCGTTTGGCGATCCTAAGCTGTGCATGTCGCCTCCTGCGCCCCCCTGGTGATGACGTCCATTTTGATGGTCATTCCCACCAACTTCGCCATCGTTCAAACGGGCCTTCTTGGTTCCTGTAATCTTGCGATCCTTGCCACGACCCTTGATGCCACGGTTGGAATTCTTGTACAGCTCCGCAAAGTACTCAAAGAGTTCCCTGTCGGACTGCGACATGTCGTCGGGGTCTCGAACAAGCGCGAATTTCTCCGTCAACGTGCGCAAAGTAACCGCGTGGAATTTGTTTTGGTGTGACTGGAGGGAAGCGATCGTGTTAATAAGCATTGAAATTTAACCAAGGAAGGGAATTTCGAGCTCCAAATAAAGTTTAAATTAAAATGATCGGGGTAATTTTGAGTGCGCCTACCTTGAGGTTCCCTAGTTGGGTAAATTGTTTCTCGCAGTTATCCAGCCGGCAAGTAAATGGTTTGGCACCGTCATGCACAATCTTGTGAGCGCGAACATTGCCCCTTTGAGCGAATCGCTTGCCACAAAAGTCGCAAGAGTACGGCTTTTCACCAGTATGTCTACGTTCATGCGTCTATATAAAGAAAAAAAGTATAAAATAAGTTTCATGTTGATAGCCGTAAATAATCGAATGAGGAGGGTCGCGTGGGTAGGCAAGGTAATATGGGGGAAGCACTAAAGAAAGAAAAAACGGACCTTGAGATTACCCAACTGGGAGAAACGTTGGCCACAGCCAGGCTCACTGCATTGCTATAGGAAACGATCAGCGCTACGAACGATGGAAAAGCTTCTATATTTCAAAGAGATCGGAGAGAAGGGAGATGGCGGGAAGACCAACAAATGGTTTATCTCCTGTGTGGGCACGAGAGTGGATATCGAGATGTGTCTTTTGGAAAAAACTCTTGTTACACCCTGGCACATCGCACTCATATCTCTTCTTTGCCTTCTGCGAGCCCTTCTTTTCATCCTTCCCTGACCTCTGGACCTCCTCTGTTTCTGCCAGCAGTTTGTTGACACCGAGTCCTGAGCCCTGCATATTACTGCCTAGAGGGTGTCCAGAATATCCACCCTGCACATAACTGCCGAAAGGCGACCTCTGAGGAAATCCACCGGGATGTATCGGGGTTACTGGTGAAGACTTGAGTTGCTGAGCAGGATATCCTGGAGATGGTGAGTTTGGCTCTGATTTTAGTGTTACGCTATGCTTTGCCTGAATAGCCTTCATCAACGTATCCACATCTGTCTGAAAATCCACCTCATTATTCGGGTTTGCAACCTTGGTAGTTCCTGGGCTACCGCGGGGTGGTGAAGACTGTGGGTAGGGGTAGCTCAAAGATCTCGCAGCTTGCTTCTGAGTCGGCACTGAAGGGTTCTGCAATGGCGGCCTAGTTAGAGTTGCTCTCCGCTGACCATTAATACTCCTGTTTTCTTGTGGTATCTGCTGCTGCTGCTGCTGCTGCTGTTGCTGTTGTTGCTGTTGTTGCTGCTGCTGTTGCTGCTGTTGCTGTTGCTGTTGCTGCTGTTGCTGCTGTTGCTGTTGCTGCTGCTGCTGTTGTTGCTGCTGGTGCTGATGCTGGTGTTGCTGTTGATGCTGCTGCTGCTGCTGTTGTTGCTGGTGCTGTTGTTGCTGCTGCTGCTGTTGGGGAGCACGCTGGGAAATGATTGTTGGTGTAGGCTGTTGAATACCCTGGTGATGAGCATGAGGATGTGGATTATGTTGCGGATGCTGGTGATGAGGTTGAGGATGTTGATGATGCTGGTTTGCATGGGGATGTGGGTGCGCTGGATGGTGAGGATGGTGAGGATGCGCTGGATGGTGAGGGCCATATGGTTGTGGGAACCCGTTCGGTGGGTGTCCTACAACGCCTACACTCTGATAGTGAGGAACTTGGGATGCATCGAACCCAAATTGTGCTGGATACGCGTCAAAGTTTCCCATCTGATCCTGAACAAACGGCTGCGAGTTTAAGGGCATGTGAGGAGCCATGATTCCCCGCGACGATGCCGAAGTCGAGACTGAGTGGTCGTTTGTACGATATACCAGACCAGAGATGTCCATTGCCCCAGGAGGACCGCTAAACCGATGCTGCGTCTTGTCACGATGCCAGACACGAGCTGGAGTTGGTGCTACTGCTGCTGCCAGAATTGCGGTTGTTATTTGTGACTGTGAGAGGCGTGCGGTAGCTAGGGGAAGTTTTTTTTTTTTGAGGATTTAAAAAAAGGTGAGACTGTGGGAAACCTTTGCCGGGTTATGATCTGTAGTATCCAGGAGGCCGGGGCTAGGCGTCTCGGACCGTCGGGCTTGCTTTTCAAAGGGATTGACTAGGTGTAGCTGCGCCTTGCTTGGTGGTAGTGGGCGAGCTGATGCTCAACACCTTATAACAACTTAGAACCCTTTTTTCCCCCACGAGCAGAGAAGAGGGTTGAAGAAGAATATGTAAAAACTTTTTGGTATTCAGTTTTTTTGAGACTCACCCGCGCGGCATTGGTCCACTAGAAGAGTGTCCTATACCTGCAAGGCGAAATGCGGGTTCAAGAGGGGGTGTGTGGGTTTGTGACCTGGGGGGGGGGTGGGCAAGTAAGAGTAGAGACCAGGTGACGACTCGAGCGCGGCGTGGGAGATCCCTGGTCAAAACAGGAAAAAGGAATATCAAAAGAAGTTACTACCGCTGCTGCATGCATCGCAGGTCGGCGAATCTTCGATCGAATATTTGCGGGATGATGTATAATCCTGTGTTGAGAAGGAAGGAGGGGGGGGGGAGGGGGGTGGTGAAGGGTGGTTGACCGGGTGTGTGGTGATTGATTATGATGGAAAATGTGGTGGTATGGGACTATGGAAAGTAGCAAATGGGTTCGTTCAGTAGGGTAGTAGTATACTTGATGTGGGATGTTTGACGGATCCCCTACCCATTTTTTTTTCACAACCTTGAAACCGCCTTTTGGGGTCTTTGGGTGCCAGAAGGTGGGGGATCGGAGTGGGGACGGGGGGGAGGGGGGGGGATATGTTCGAAGGGGGGGGAATCACCGCACATCATCCGCAAGAGTATAGAAAATAAGCCCATTCAATTATAACCCAAGTACTAGGTATATCAAGTACTTGGAAGGGGGGGGGGGGAATGTAAGCAGGGAGGGTCCATAAGAGTCGGGATGGAGGGTGGATGTATCCAGGCATTCGGGATACAGGACATGACAGATATGACAGACAGACAACAGGCAGATAGATAGATAGACAGAAAGTAGAATTATTCCGTCAAATCAATCAATCTTGTTCTTAGTTACTATCGAGTACGGCGTTAATACGGTGTATGTACGGGACGCCCAAATATCTTACATGCTACACTAGGTAGCACCGTAGGGTAGTAGAGTAACCCAGGAAGAACAAGCCCGTTCTCTCGTTCTTCTTCCCTTTGCCTTCCCGGGTGCGTTCTCCCTCCCGACCTCCCGCCCATGTATGTAGGTAGGCCTTTCAGCCCTCCGTTGGGATCTGCTAGGGCACGAATGAGGTGTCCGTGCCCGCAGTGTAATTCGTAATCTATGGGACAGCAAGGGAGAGAGAGAGAGGGAAAAAAAAACGGGGCTGTCTGGGCACATCCAGTGGCCTACAGCAGGGCCCATCATTGGCAGGTTGAGTCGTGCTCAAACACGCAATACGACTTTATCTCTTATTTCCTCTCACGGAATGTATATACCAGCACATCTGGACTAGATATGGGGTTCTAAGACGACTACATATGAGTTGGTTAGCTAGCTAGCTAGCTAGCATATGATGATGATGATGATGATGCTGCTGCTGCTGCTGCTGCTGGCGATGATGATGATGATGCTGATGGGTAATGATGAGGGTGTCGCTTTTGTTGATTGCACGGACTTTTGTTACTCCTTGTCGTGATATGAATGGATGGGTTAGGTAGATTGACAGCTAAGTAGATAGACAACTAGCAAAAGCTAGACAGTAGGCAGTAGGCAGGCAGACAGGATAGATAGGTATTTCTCCGTCTTCGCATCTGCTATCTGTACCTCTCTCTCGCTCATTCATTCAATCATTTATTCTCACTGATTCATTGATTGATTTATGGCCTACCACCACCACCCGTGGTGTTTCTTCTATCGGCCCCTATGCGCGCGTGTGTGTGAGAGAGAGAGAGTGCGTGGGTGTGAGCTGTGTGTGGGCGGAGAAGCTGAACGGACAAGTAGCAGGCAGGAGCGGGCAGGGTGTCTCTAGACTATCTAAGCTAGCATCATTGTACGGGGGGTGGGGGGGGGGGGGGCGGACAAATATTAATGGACTGAAATGGACAGGACAAGACAGGACAGCTTAGTGGTGACCTACAGTACGATAGTACCTAGGAGTTTTTTATTTACTATGCTAAACTTCCTACTGTACTAGTTTACCTGCCCACCGCTTTATTCTTATTGTTGGCTGTTGGTAGGACCCGAATTGGATATGACCAGGGGAGAAGTATGTAAGAGAATTTGGGGAGGGGGGGGGGGGGGAGAGTTAGAGAAGAAGGGGGGGGGTGCCTGCGCGACACTGCACACCAAGCGAGAGGATGAGATGCGCACACATATCCAACAACAATTGCCATAGATCTGCGCCGGGCCTTGAACGCATCCTTCACTCTCCTCAGATTTACTGGTACCTGCTCTGGGTAAGCCATGTTATGTATTGTCGACCAGGATAGTTAGCAGGAGTGCCCGACAACGACCTTGTTGGATGAGTGGATGGATGGACGTGTTACTAGGGTCAATGCGAATCCTCATTATTATCTAAGTCCATGACGATGGAACCTGTGCCACACATACAACGACAACACAGGCAATAATCTACTTCACTTTACCTAGATTGCCTGGTTAGAAGGGAGTTCCCTGTTGTAACTCCCCTCTGGCGTCAGCAAACTGAGTACCCAATCTCTATCTATCTGTGTGCCTACATCTGCTACATTCACTTCATTCTCGGTAACTTTACCTGACCAATGTCCAGATATAGCATGGCTGACTGAATGACTTTGACTATCATCTTCTGGCTGACTGACACTGAAGTGTCTCTGCAATGTATTGTCCGCGGCCCTACAAGCTACTACTACCACCACCAAGCGATAGGGAAATGGTCCTTGTTGGGACATACAACGCACGGAGCAGCACAAGTCAGGAACAGGATTGATTGTCAGGCAATGATTGTCAGGCAATGATTGTCTCGGTTTTTTTTTTTCTTACTTACACTTCTTACCTCTTACTTCGACAGACAGCCACTACCATCATCATTCACCACCACACATCACAACCCCCCACCGCTTGAACGACCCCCCCCTCATATCCATCTGGCATCCGTCCATCCATCTCACACTTGCCCTACCCACCTACCTACATACATACATACATGCCTACATATGCTTCATACAGCTATCATTTCTCCTGTCTGTCTGTCAGGTCTGTCTGTCTGCCGGTAATGTATGCCCTTCCTCGGTAGTCAGAGTGCCGTCAAACACGAAAAAAAAAGAATATTATTTTTAGAGGTGTGGGCAACCAGCGTTCCCGCCTATTCTACCATCTGTACCAATACATACACACCCTCCAAAAAAGTAACAAAATATCTGAACGTTGAGATTCAATATCTGGGATCCCCCCCCCCTCCACCCCCCCTCTCCCTCACTCGTAGCCCCCCCCCCCTTTTGTATTCCTACTCCATAACATTATTACGAATCGAGATGAGATAAAGCAACACGTACATACACCTACATGAGTTAGAATAGAATAGGTACTGTACATATATACCTACATTCATAACAGACTCACTCACTCATTTCATAGTGGTGACTTGGACCACGCATCATCCTGGACAATGTCATCCATCACAACTCACAACAACACCACAACGCAGCCTTTTCCTCTTCCAAGCTGCGCGCCCGCTTATTCAACACACATAAAGTTATCTGCATGGGTAGCCGACCAGGACTCCGCGACTCGCGACCGCGGACACGGGTCGCAGCGTCGGGACCAATAACAAGCTGCCCCGGCCGTCACCTCTCTGCAAATGCAACCGTGGTACATGAAGTACCATACCTTCATGTAGCCATGCAATAATAATAATAACCTGAAGAAAGTAAATCTCGTTGATTATGTATGTACAATGTACCCCAGCCAGCTGTATGTGGGTAGGTACAGCGTACCTCTAGGTAGGTACATGTACCATGTATGTAATGTAGGTAGGTCGTAGACCATATTTAGTTAGAGAGTTAGTTGACATTTGAATAGCTCTACACATAGGATATACACACGACACACAAGGGAGGGGGAAAATTAGAGAGAGAGAGAGGGAGACCGCGCCGCCGCCTTTTGTCTAGACAGTCTGTCAATATTGTCCAGTGTAACCCCAACCCACCCACCAACGCACATTCCCAGGAGTTCATTTGCAGAGGAGGAGCGCCCAACGGCGCTCCTTCAATTACGAGACTTTCCCCACTCCCCAACCACACCATCCCCCCCCCCCCTCCCATCAATCATCACCACCACCTGCTGGACGCCCACCCCAATGTTGTTAGAGCAACCCTCTCTGATGCGCTGCTGCTCGGGCGGTTCCAAGCGAGTCTGATGTGTGTAAAATACCACCTTCGGCACATGGGGTTCGTCACAAGCAATACCCGAGAATGCTCATATGAGAGTAATATCGAAAAGCTATTGACAAATCTTGCCTTTTCCATGAGGATCCCCCACAACGGAGATCATTATGAAATGCACCACATTGCATTCTTTTAACGCAATACACTTTCCGCCCAACCAACTCGTAAAAATAATGTAGACAATGAAGACAAAAAAGCCAAGAGTGGGTAGAACCCAGATGTAGGAGAAATAAGGTCCCAAAAATAAAAAAAATATAGCAAGACAAAAAACATAGATACTTGTAGGATGCACTGAATTCCAAGAATAGTTTGTGTCCCTCCTCAAGCCTTTCTCATTAACATATCGAGGGTTTCGTCTAGTGGCTTGCATATTGCGGGTTCATCCCATAATTCCCGCCATTGTGGGAAAAAGATTGCCTCATCGACATCCTTCCCGCAATGCCCCGCATCCGCCACACATCAGAGAGGGAAAAAAAAAGAAAAAAGGAAAAGCTCAAGGAAAAGCAAAAATACAAACGATTTGCAAGAACCGGGTACCAAACAGGGAAAAGTTGGAAGCTTCCAAACGAACAAAACGAACATAATGAAAGAAAACGGTAAAAAGTAAATAAGGATCAAAAATTTGGACCGTTTTATCCCCAAAACGATCTTTTATTTTTCGATATGTTAATTTTACTTCACACCAATATCCCCCGGATTTGTCTCCATTATCATAGAGGAGGATGGTGATAGGGTTCGTAACTGCAGCAACCGCCCACGTCAGTAAAGTTGTCCAGAGGAAAATTTTCATGCCACACCAAAATGGGATACGTGGAAACCATGCGTGGGGGCTCAAGCCAGGGACCCCCGTTTTGTGGGGTAAAATAGGGCGGGAAAAAAGAAATTAAAAATAAGAAATAACGAGACAAAAATAAAATAGTCCGATCAGGGTCCGGAGGCGAGAAAAAAAGAAAGGAAATTGTGGGGAGATGAAAACAACAAAAGGTACTGACCTCCAAATTCTTGCTCGCATGTCACCGCTACCAGTTGCAAAGAGGCCCCCTGAAGGACTTGGAGCAACAGAGATAACTATTACGATGACAAACAGAAATTCATCAGCCGCAAGCTCCATTGAGAACAAAACTGGAATCCAAGAGCCCGGAACCACCCGCCAATCCTGTCCTAGGTCTCGAAACGAAATTTCTAGGACAACTAGAGGCGGGGGACCGGTTCGGGTGTAGTTGGAGGGGGAACTAACCTGAATTCTTGTGACCCTGAAGCATAAGTTGCGCGTTTGCAGTTCGGGGGTCCCAGAATTGTACTCCACGGTCTTTTGAGCCACTAAGAACCCAGTTGCCGTCAGGTGTCAAAGCGACACTGAGTACGAAGTCCTGTATAATTATACATCAGCTGATCTGTTCCTTTGGTCGACTTTCAAATAGGCCGACACCATGAAAAATTTGTACGTAGGAACCTCCCGCGTGGGGAGTATGGAGACTTACCTTGTGTCCCTCAAACGTTTTGACGCACTTCCCGCGATTTGTACCGCCACCCGGCATCAAACCCCTTGCTGCTGACAATTCCCACATTTTGATTGTCTTGTCTAAACTTCCGGAGACTAGATCTCTTCCATTTGGTGCAAATGCGACACTGTACACGCTGTCCTTGTGGCCCTCGGCGCCTTCGAGTCTTTCAACAAGATAACCTGTCTGGGCATCCCACACACGCACGCTCTTGTCAAGAGATCCAGCGGCCACATATCTACCATCAGGAGATATAGCAACAGTGGTAACCCCATCTTCGATGCTAAGCGTCAGGACATTCTGACCCGTTTCAATGTCCCATACACGGACGGTGCGATCACCACTTCCTGAAGCGATATGTCTTCCGTTTCTGGCAAAATCGAGAGAGTAGATGTCCTGCTCATGCCCATGGAAAGTGTGTTTGATCACACGACCTTGAATGTCCCATACCTACAAGATGTGAGTTAATCTGCGACACCAGTGTGTTAATACCAACATATCTGAAATGTAAACTTACCCGAATTTGCTTATCTTCAGCACCGGTAGCAAGGTATCTTCCATCAGGACTGAAGCAGACACTTCGGATGTATAGGTCGCCGTCCCTGTCAACACTCTCATCTTGAAGATGTGAAACCTTTGATCCAGTCTTTACATCGAAAATCTGCGCACTGCGGTTGCAACCCGTGGCAACGTATTTGCCATCCTGACTAAATCTTACACAGCAGACAACACTGTTATGCTCAAGGGTATGGACGAGGTCTACATCTAGTAGACGAGGAACCTTGGGGTTGAACAGGGCAAACCAGTCCGCACCCTCCTTCTTCTGACTAGCTGGCACACGATCTGGGTCGATACCTGAAAAATCATTGCCGTTCATTTGCGCCGTGTTCAATGGCTGCTGCGGAGATCTCGGGCGTGTAATCCGAGGGGACCCACGCTCGGGGGGGAATGCACACATATTTTGCTGAGGTGTACCTGGGCCGGCGCCAACTGGACCGCCGGCTCTTCCTCCCCTCCCGCCCTTACCAGGGCCTGGGCCAGGAGAGGCAACTGGCTGTGGAGTACCACTACCGTATCCTATCATAATTCAATACATCCAATTAGCTTCAGTGGCCCATGACCAATCAAAATCCAAGTGACCAATAAGTAAGTTCGATTGTATCACCCAAGAATGAATGACTTACCATTTGGAAATCCGGTGGGTGGCTGGTATGTCTGTTGTGCCTGTGGCTGCTGCGGCGGTTGGTTTGAGGGGCCTTGCGGGATGGCTGCTGGTGGCGGTGGAGGTATCTGGGGGTGATGCTGCTGTTGTTGTGGATCTTGTTGTGGCGGTGCTAGCGGTGGTCCATTAGGACCTCCGCCTGCCATGATCGTTCCAAACAAATCTCTTGGTCCGTGCCCAATAGCTGGAGGAGGGGGTTGCGAGGGACCGGCATTTTGAGACCCATGTTGAGGAGCATGCGCTCCTCCGCGTGCCTCCAACTCCCTTGAGAGACGAGCAATCTCTTCTTCATACCTAATGGGTAAGAGTGGATTAGAATACTAGTTCTATAAATAACTGTGAAGAAAACACACACAGCGCAAAAGGCCTAATAATGGGAAACAATTATATGAATAAAGGAACGTACTTCTGTTTCATTGTAGCATGCGCAGCTTCTAGTTGAAAAACAGTCTGCCTTACCAAATCCATCTCCTGAGTCTGGGCATTGACTATCTCCAAGTCAGCAAAACAAGTTCCATGAGCTTTGCCAGAGCTAGCTTCATCCGCCGATAGGCAAATCAGCTATATTTTCATGTGGTATTTTATAGACGTACTTTTGTGCTCATATTCGCTGGATCTAGCCTGCTGCTGATCAAACTCGGCGCGAACCTGATCCAGCAGCTCGTTCAAGCGGCTGTTTGGAGCAGGCCCCATTCCACGGTGTGAGCTGTACATCGTACTCATTCAGCGACACGCAATATAAGTTTTTTATGGTACTGAAATGTATTTGTTGTGAAGATCGCAACGGGTACAGCCGCGGGAGCAGGTTCTCTTTATTATGTAGGGACTGTCAGTGGACACGCTTTGCTTTTTTATTCAACTAGCAAAAGACTAGTGGTGACTAGGTTGCGCACAGCTGGGCGCGACAATGTAGGGTTGGACAAGGATTGTGCGGCAGATGAAAACAAAAAAATTGTGAAACCAACTTTCAGGGGCCTAGTAAGGGCTTAGACAGCAACGGTGGGGGGGTGATGATGATGAGACTATGGATTGACGGTGGATAGAATGTCGAGTGTACGGTGGTAAAAGTTTTGTGGGGGGGGGGGATTGTTGTTGTGTGGTGATGGGTGATGGTTGTGATTCTGGTGGTTGTGGTGGCTAAGGTGGTGGAGGAGATGATGGATGATGAATGATGATGATGATGATGGGATGGATGGGTGGATACGCGATTAAGGGGATCAGTAGCAATAGCGGTAGTCTTGATGACTATGTATTTTTGGGTATTTTTTTTTTTTTTTAGTTTCAATGGGGGGGCCAAGGATAAAATGGACGCGAACGTGAACACAAATACGCAGGGCTCAGGAGAGAGCGATGTGTTGTGTTGTGTATGGTGTGGGGAGGGGAGAGAGAGCAGGAAGAGTGTAAAGAGGAAGAGTGTAAAGAGGAGGGAAGAAAGAGGAGGAAGAGGGTAAGAGAGTGTGCGAGAGGAGAACGAGGGTTAGGAAATAATATGTTGGAGTAGGTAGCGGCTACCCAAGTACGCGAGACGATCGAACAGCAGAACGGTGGACGGGGTGTAGTTGAGACAGGAAGCCTATCTTCACACGAGCCTTTGCCTACATGTATGCCTATGAGCAGGGCTGCCGCTTTCTGGCCCGCTAAAATGGTTTTCGCAACGACCCGGAAGAAGCCTGCGGGTGTGGTTGTAGTGGGTGGGGAGGTGCATATGCTCTAAGGGTTAGGGTATTACCAGAAGCTCAGGTGCAACCACAACAAAAATTTTGGCAGCGGCCGAGCTTTGGATGCCGCTTGGCAGTGTTGGAAAAACGTGTGTGTGGCTAGTGATCCATCAAACCTTGCTTAAACCTCAGCCCAGCAGCATCTCTTCCGCCAACACATCCTATTTCTCACCCCGCTATAACACAATACAAAGGATTACCATTGGTAACCGGCGCTCGTATTGACGGAAGTAAAATAGACGCAATAAATAGTGGACTCATCATCTGCAGGACTACTTCAGTGGTGGAAGCATGGATCCGAACAGTTATATAGAACTATGTATGGGGCGCACGGTTATCGCGACAATAATTGTTTACCCGCCACCGTTTTTCGATGCAGGTGTATGGCGTTTGTCAACCACCAGTGATAAATAACATAAGGAAGGTATGACTGTCGGTACATGCTCCGTCACCAGCCACAGACAACCACACCTACCCCAACTGGAGTTCCCGTTCCTTACGGTAAAGGAGAAAAAACAAATATATTATGCAGTAATACTCTGCTCTTGAACTGGTGGTCAACTTTACATCCACGATCGCATGTAACGATGTAATGGACCGTGGGGTCGTGTCGAAAGAAAAGAAAGGAAAGGAAAAGAAAAGAAAAACGGGAAACAAAAAGAAAATACCAACACTACATGTAGTAACGAAAGAAACGCGCAGAAGAATTTGAAGAGATCATGTCTTAGTGTTGCTTTTCCTCTTTTCACTCAAGGAAAACAAAGGAACGCAAGGAATTTCCTAGAAGATGTGGTGGATCTTGCGAACTGCAGTTTGTATGGAAGGAATGAATACAGTGTACGTGTGTGCTTTTCTCTTACGGCTGCACGCATCCGATATTCTTTCCCTGCTGAGAACTGCATGCATTCTGTTACACCACCAAAGATACATATTCAGATCACGGGCCGACGCTGTTTTCCAGACTATCTGTAGTATGACTCTGTCTTATCATATGCTGCGGCGCCTATCGCATATCTAAACCGAAAAAAGAAAAGAGGTAGAGCTTCATGTCTACCACATAAGTACCAAGGCGAGAATGAATAGATATTAGAGCTCAGATACTCAAATACTACAAGGTGGATGGCATCAAAAAAGCGCACTGAGATCCGGGCTGTGGAAAAAAAAAAGCAAAGAAATGACGCAAACAAATAGCCGAGAAACCTTCTTCTTGCTGCTGCCGAGAAACAGCAAAACCGTTGGTACAGCAGCAGAGCCGCATTTATATAATATCTCCGTAGCGGGGAAAGGTTTTTCCGAGTGCCAAGATATAAATCGCTCTGGTTGAATCCTTACTCTATATCAAGTTGAATGGTGATCTTAAGCAATATTAATACGGAATTCATGAGGTATCCACTATACTATGTTGGTACTTCAGAAACCCAAAGGAACAACCATGACATCGAAGACCCTGGCCAGCTGCGGCCAATTTAGACCCTTAGAGTTAGGCCTTCGCTGTTCACTAAGCT
This sequence comes from Morchella sp. 2018-W30, assembly GCA_024713625.1. Taxonomy (NCBI): domain Eukaryota; kingdom Fungi; phylum Ascomycota; class Pezizomycetes; order Pezizales; family Morchellaceae; genus Morchella; species Morchella sp. 2018-W30. The sequence continues at coordinate 1,338,778 of JAMJEW010000007.1, read as the reverse complement.
TAGTTTGTTGGCATTAATAAGTTCTAACCTTCTAAGGTCTTTTGAGCCGCAGCTTTGTTTTGTACCTACCAAGCACCTAGGGACCTCCGGAGTTCTTACTCAGCCAAATCCGTGGGAGGTGAAACAGCCGCTTCAATAGCAGATTATATAATCAATTATTTGTCACTGGTTTAATCACATGACAAATTCTGGCGAGGAGTCAACTCAATTAATATTTCTGGCCTTATCGTTATCGTACTAGTTGGGAGAAAAGCCTGGTTGCCTTCCGTGGGGCCCTTCGTTGTTGTTTAACGTGTAAAACCACAACTGGATGTGTTTGCCAGGTGTCAGTTACAGGTTCAACGCCTGCAGGAGAAACTGATGCGTTCGCTAGATCATATTAATTGTGTTTGGTTACCGCGGAAAGGCTATGAACTATTCTTACTCCAAAGTTTTCACTCGATAACCAAACTAATTGAGAAGCAAGTCACACCTACCCTGACATTAAATTCGGTTTCGATTGCATGGGCTCATTAGGTCAAGCTCACGTTTGACTCCGCTCGGCTCGGCCCTGAGTGCAGTGTCTGTTTCACCGTTTGATGGAATTTTCAAATGGGCTAAAAAATCTGGGGCAGGACCCTAACTTGGACTTAGTCTTTCGCTAACAATACCAGAGCTATCTACAATAATTGGATTTCACGATGCTCTTCAGAGTAAACACAATCATGAAACACTACGATACCTTTCACCTTGATTATTGGATAAGAACTTTGACTGTTATCATAAGAGATGCAGTGTCAATCGGGTGCACAGCCCGGCAGCTTTGAGAAGCGGGGTTTTGATAATCGGTCAGATCGAGCTTCTACAGACGTCTTCGCGGCGCCTCGAGTTTGCGATCTCACCTATTTGTGCCTCCACGCTTACAAGTGCCGTGATCGAGCTTAATCCTTAAACATTGAGTTTTGGATACCCCGTGGAAATGGCCAAGTGGGCAATGAAATAATGGCATCAGCTACCAACAAGTCCCGGCTTTAGAGATATCCAACCAAGCCTTGGACCTGGTCCGCGTTAGATATGTACTCGAAAGAAGCGTGCGCAGTCTTACTAATTTTATTTATGCATTGTGGCCCTTGAGACCCTTTGATGGGTATGAGGTGCCCGTAACGCAATTAAATACCACATCTTAATAGGATATGTTACACCCGCTCTTGCCTCAAAAACGAATCGGCTATTATATTGAGTTGTCTGGGCTTTATTAACATTATATCCGTGGGTGTCTTCATTAATTTGATTCTCCCCATTACTGTAGTAATGCGCGGCAAGAATATTCTTTAACATGTGAGGTCCGTGTGTTATTATTTAGGAAATGATATTCTCTCGGTGGTTCCGGTTAAAGAGATTCTATATCTGCATTTTTAGTGATGACCTCCGTATTACTTGGAATATGGGTCCATAGTACTAGTATTTATTCGAGTAATTTTACATTATCTGATGATGGGTCTCAGCACGTCTGGTGAGGAGCGGTTACATTAACCTACATCTTGAATTTAACTAGCTACAACTACATGTGGCTACCCCCACTCGGGAACTTTCCGAGTCGACCGTACTACGAGTGTGTGGGTAAGTGATCAGAATCTGATAAGTGAACGTTGTAGTGAATGCGTGTGTTTGTCTTATCAGATTCTGATTCTGATCACGTTTTGCGACACCCTAGTACAGTACCAAGGAGGGCTTTATTGCCCCCCTTACATTAGAGGCCAAGCCTGATCTGTCAGTATATATGGAAAGACATATATATGTATGCAGGAGATCTAAAGGATCTTGCCCCGTCTACTCCGGTTGATCAGTATACAGAAAACGTATTAGGAAAGAGGCCTTTGTGCTAGCCGGATTGACTGCTAGATTCGTGATGGAACCACGTGATTAATATAGGGCTCATTAGCAAACTAGCAGGACTTGTCGAGCTTACAATTCCGGAAATCTTTACAATATAGGGGGGGTTACTTTATCGAGGGGTTTGTGGTGTCCCCTGTTTAAAATTTATAGACAAAAGACCTAGTAGGTGTTCAAACAATCCTAGGGGTAATCCATAATTATAAATTACCATGCATTGTTCACACTGTGTGACCGTAGAGGACTACATGTACTAAACATGGGCTTGACTTGTCACAGACACTTATGTATGTAATCTCCACCCTCGGTTTTGCATCCGCAAAATACAATCTGCACTAGACTACGAGTTTCTCTCATCAGGGCTGTACCTGCTGACCAGAGCAGGTAACACCAGGGCAATAAGTGCTTAGCAGCGTCAGAACTTTAAGTATCTGTGCCTCCTTTTACTGCTTGTATCACGGAAGAAATGTGCTCGTAGTAATCAACAAAACGCTTACCCCCTCCCCCCCTTGGCATGTAATATGACGTACATATATGTACTCCCAAAGTGCGTACATAAGTCAAAATCCATATTGGCTTAGCTGGACATGTACCTACACCACTACGAACATCATCAACGCACTGCTCTAAAGCACATGTACCTACTGTGCGACAAGGCAGGGTCTGAAGTCTGGACAGACGTCCTCCTTTGAGAAGTAGTTCGTGTGTAACTACATGTACATAGCCACAGCGAATAAGGGACGGAAGCTGTATATGTGGCAAAGGCACATCATACACCCCCCAGACCTTCCAGCCCAGGAGTTAGGCAAAACCGTTAAAGTTTACTCATGCCCTAAGGTCTATGCATAAAACACAGTGCAGTGATTACATGTATGTTTGCCAACCAAATAACCTATCACGTTCAGTATTCCAAATTCCCCACCCGAGCGACACCACACGAGAAAAACACAGAGAAGGTAAGATCAAGCGAAATCATGACACAGGGTGTTCTAAGGCTGAGTTTTCCTGTTTGCATATCGCACAATAACTGCTTCTAGCCAATGATTAGATCAACATCCTTTGTAGAAACGGATTGCACAACAGCTAGCGGCGCCATATAAGTCTGCACTGTGTTTATGTAATACACGATATTCGGACTTTGTCATGCAGTGATAGATTGAAGGTATATTACATCTTGGGAGCCTAGGATTACAGATTTGATTTTGAGTGCTGATAGGATCTCAAGGCCAGAAACCTCGCCGTTCGGTATTCGGAATGCGGGGTTAGGCAGGAACCCCACGAAATGTCTCATCGCCTTTCGATTGCAAGGTACCCTCTACTCAATGGCATCAGTGCTAGTAGCGGCCTAAATTTGCAGTTTACTCTCCTATGTCGGTCTCGGGGAGTAGTACAGAGGGTTCTTAACGAGATGGATCATGGATGAACCAACGCACTGACCGACTATATATAGCACCTTCGATTTACAAGATGGCAAGCCTTTATCATCGCGTTTATCCGCCGCTTTCCCACAGACCCTGCAACTACCCGCATGCTTAAAGTTAGCTGGAAATGATGTACATATTATCCGCTGTAGGCTACATTTCTCGGCGATTGTCGCACAACACACACTCACACACAACACTAGCCAGACATACTACAGAAACGACGCAGAAGCAAGAGGGAAGGATGGGGAAACCGGGCCTTTTCTCTCTCTCAGCGATTCCCTTAGCGATCGTATCGTATATGTATGGACGGATATGTATGTAGGTGTGTGGGTGTGGGTGCTACAGAGTTAGAGCACGTACGTACACCCTGTATCGAGTAGGATTAAGCAATAACACAACCCAAAGTTTCTGACTTGACTCGGCTAAGTTCTCCTCCGGGGGAGCGAAAAAGAGACGAAAAAGACACCGCCGGTGGGTCTATGTAAGGGTATGCCATGGGTTCCTACAGTCTTTTTTTTTTTTTTAACTAGACTGTTAAAGAGAGGTCATGTAGGCTTAGAAGACCCTTCCCCCAAGATAAAGATAAAGGAGCATATACCATGATGATGCCACCTTCTCATTTTTTTTTTATTCTTGAAAAACATATTTCATAGAGAGACGTACTACCAAGGATCGTACGATATCTTTTTTTTCTGGTCTAAATATCTATTCTTCTCTGTAGCTGCTGCTGCTCAATGCTCGCGCTGCATCAGTTACACCGAACCGTACAACCCGGCTAGGTTCAAATGGACCCCTGTTACTCATTCTAGTCTCTCTCTTCCTCACATATCAGTGTTCACTCACCTCTTTGAGCTTCACTGTCCCCTGTTCGAGGCCTCGGCTTGTCTCTTTTCAGACGTTATCACACACATTTTTTGCTATTTACCCCAGGCCAGGACAAATTCCACAGAAACCACATCGTACCCCTGAAGGTGGAATCCTATCTAAGTTTGGCTTCCGCCAATCGGCTGTTGGCTCTGATTTGCCGAGTATCGAGAAGATTAAAACAGAAAGCTTTGTCCTGCATATGCCCTCAAAGCGGGATTCAGAAAAAACTTATTTATATTCTACTCATATATCATTATGAGCATCGCCCCCTTCATTTGATCGACCACATGTAAGCTGTTACTCCAGAGGGTACCTTCTTAACTGCCCCCTCTTATTCTCGTTGATGGGGTTGAGGTTTCAGAGTCGACAAAAAAAAAACCCGTTTCTTTCCCCGTGCTACAGCTGTTTGTGCACTCACAATAAGACCTTCTCCCAGTGTGAAGACCTATTTCCGAAATTTCTTTGATGAGGAGATAATACTAAATTGGTGCGTTATATTCCATCATATCACACACTAATAATTGTTTTAATTCATTCTCTTTTTTTTTTATAGATTACCAGAGGACCAAACCCAAGTGTTACGGAACCAATCATGGCAACACTCGAAGAAAGACAATGGAAGAGGGACTTCATCTCGGAACTTCCCTTGGAGCTTTCGAGACTTATTCTTTCAATACTTGATATTAAAGACATCTTCACATGCTCCGCAGTGAGTCGCACATGGCGCTCACACACGCTCATTGACGAGTCGTTATACATTCCTCATCTACTAAGAAAGTACAATAATATCACACATGGCCGGGATCCGATCTCCGCCAAGGCAAATACTGGCCAGGAGCTGCTTCGGCGATTTCCACGTCTATCGGCGTCCTCATATTTTTCGGATTTATCAACCCTCCGCGACTTGGCCCTGCGAGACCTCTACCTCTTAAAACAATGGAACAACGGGAAGCCTTGGCGGAAGACAAATTTAAATGTGTCCTCTGAGCATACGGATGTACTTATCTCGGCCCTGATTGACCCAGTGTATAGTCTGATAATAAGCGGGGACCGCTCGGGGAAGGTTGTATTTTGGAGTGCGCAGACAGAAAGAGCGGTTAGCAGCTTCTGTCTGGGCAACGACCAGAGGGAGGGACGCCCGGCGGCTTCTGCTATGGCATTAGCTGGCGATCATATGGTTATTGGAACATGGGTATATTGAGCCTCAATTTCCCGGGGGGGGGGTAGTATAGTGTTTTGGAAGAGGGAGAAAGTATACTAATATGGGAGGGAAATATTGCAGCATATGATTGTGCACATCGCTCGTAGAGATTCGGAGGATGTACCGGTCGAGAGTCGAGCCTTCTCGTTAGTTGCAAGCTTTCCAGTCCCATCGCCTGTCGTCAGCATATTGTTGGAGGGTACTATATGCATTGTTGGCTGCCATAGTGGCGAGATTTCATTCTGGGACATAGGAGTCCCCAAAGTCGACGTCCCCTCATCGGAGGAGACACCCAATTTAGAATACGGCCCCAAGTGGCTCCTCAACATACAGGTTCCCGATAATGGTCTCTCCCAGCAAAAGAACCTTTCCATGCACTATCGAAAGCCCTTCCTCTTCACCTCGTCCCATCTTGTTTCTCAGGTAACACCAAGCTCACGCAAGATGGATCGCAATAACAAGCGTGATCTGTGGGAATACGGCGAGCGGGAGATAACCGTAAAGTCCTTCTGCGCTTCCACACTTGATCTACCGCCGGAGCACCTTTGCCTCTTGCATCCATCACGTGACGAGGGTGACCTCTTTGTGGCATGGCCAGACTTCTCAATATACAGCGTGGGTAACTTCAATGAGAGGCGCGTGTGGACTCCAAAGTCAGATCTTCTAGTGGGGAAAGCCCACGACTTGCCTGTGAGGTGTCTTGGCGCTACGGACGGCTTCTTTCTTACCGGCTCTTTTGATCATGTGTGTATACTCTTTCCGTGAAACGGGAATTTCCTTTTCGATGTGCTGATAATAAGCAGACTGTCCGGCTGTTTGGAGAAGATGGGACACCTATATGTGTGCCATTTGAGCACGGAGGTGATGTTAACGCTTTGGCTGTAAGTTGATGGCTTGTAGTTTGAGTTTGGAGGCATGCTGAGTTTTTTGGACCTAGGTGGACCCGTGCTTTTTCGTCAGTGTGTCGGATGATAAGACGGTGATGCTCTGGGATTTCACGTCCCCCACGTACTCAGCAAACTTTGGAACCTCGTCGCTTGCTATATCGGATTCTGATTCTGAGTCGGATACTTCCTCTTCAAGTTCTCATGTTACGAGCCCTCCTTCGAGTCCGGAGATTTAGGTATTCGTGACACAATCAACATCAAGCCCTTTACTCAGGTCCCCCACGGAACCAGAGACCATAAAATCTTGGTTATCATATTTATTTTTTTAAAGGGCAAAAAGATAGAAGATCTGTTGACAGGAACAATCTCCGCCCATCCCCCACGCTTTTACTTTTCTTTATCGGCATATTGACCTGCAGGTTTCTAGTCATAAATTCTCACTCTGACCCGTTATTCTTTTTTTTTATTTTTTTTTATTTTTTTTACTTTTCCCCCCACACTCACATGCATGCATGCATCTTTGTTACTCGGCATAGTTTCTTTTTCCCGTATGATTGCATATCTTGGTAGGGGGCATATAAAAATTCAATGTAAATGTACTGATAGGGTGTTTTTTCTTTTTGACATTGCTAAAAAAAGACTGCTCATTATTCTTTTTTTATTATTTATTTTCTTTTATTTTCTTGACCTTGACTTTTTTCAACTCTGCAGATCACAGGCGCCGTTGTTATATCATAAGGGAACGTGTATTATAAGTGTTGGATGATCGGCGCATGCCCGCCTTATAGGATTTGCATCTTATACCCAAACCACATGGCCGATCACCGCACCACCATGCCTGAATCCAGCCCATAGTTGTCTATGCTAAGGAGTAAGTAGCTCTGACATGGTGCTCCAGCTATGGGCTCATGGATATTGGAGCTTGCGGGCGGTTAGGACCACAACAGTTTTGTACAGCCTTTTTTTTTTTAAACGACTATACTACATGTAGCTCCCTGGACAGCATGTACTCTAGATACTTTGTGTACATGATGGTACATCCCCGGCCCTTGTACGTCGAGATTAAGCAATCTACCCACCACCCACATGTAAGCCCTGCGGCGGGAGCGGCGCGCACACACACACACACACGCATGCTTTAAACGAGACTGCCGTCCGTCCCTTCTAACCACATCCAGCGTCGACCCACAACCATTAGCAGTTTCAATTCTTCTGACAACGGTGGGGGCGGTAATTAGCTAAGCAGCCAGCGGCACAGACGGCGTGGTCTACCAATTATGGCCGTAAGGGGACTAGCTCGGTGGGCGAGTGATGGGCTGTGATTCGTGTTTGGGGGTGTTCTTCTTCTACCTATGTACAGAGTGCTGTGTAGCTAGGATGGCGGTGGGTGGTGGGTGGTGTGCCGCCTAGAGGTGCAGGTTGATGTTTCTTGGGTAGGATGTGTAGGCCTCTGGATACAAGGTCGGGGACCGATCGATAGGACGGCGGTATTGTAACAAACTGTGCTTGGGGGTTAGACCCATGTTTGGTATTCTATACTGGAGGGGCATCGCGCGTTATAGTAATCCCATATAGGCTAGCTAACTATGCTCTACGTTGATTCATATGCTCGCTCTAGGTTGTCTGCAGGCGAACTGCCTCCCTAGAGTTAAAGTCCTGATAAGCTCGATATCGACCATTCTACCCCCACCCCACACCCCCACCCCCCTCAAACACAATCATTACCTCATGACCAACCCCAGACGCACATCCGCCAGTACGTCACCACAAAGGCCGGGGCATAGTTCTCCCTTCCTTCCTGCGCGCGCACATGTGCATGTGCATGTAGTTAAAGGTTTCCGTTGACAGCAGTTGTTCCGGGACGCCATTGTGTGTGGGGCGCTGCGGGTTGAAACAGTCAAGTAGGAGGCTCTACTGCTGCGCATGTACATACGTATAAACGTCATCTCGTCTCGCGTCCCTCCCTCACACTCGGCCTGATGGATGGATCATTGGCCTTGTCCCTCACGTACTCAGGTCCTGACCTGTAGACTGTGGATCAAACAGAGGTGCTCCTGGCCTCACCGCTTATGGAGGCTGCGTACTTACAGCTATGTACAAGGCAATGCGCTGTGCTTGGGGCTTGTAAATGGGCGTCCCTGACATTGGCCTAAGGGATCTGCATTCTCGGTGCGCATTCCTGGGACGCTGGTGGTGGCCATTACATGTACCGCGTGCTGTGCGAAGAGGGGTCGGTATCGTGACCTGGAGTTGGTTCAATCTGATCCTGCTATGATACACATCACATATGCCATGTAGCATCTTGTTACAGCCCCTCACTCACCTGCGGAGAGGTCGGTGGGGGCTCTCGTCCGCACCCGCATATTCCTGTATGTAGGTATTGATATCTTCCACCCCCATGGCCACACTGATCCCCCACCCCGCCCCCCACTCTGCAGACCTGCGGCTCTGAAAAGCTTAGCCCTCTTGGCACCCCAACCCCAACCCACACCCACCGCAACATCATGAACTACCGAATTACCTTAATTACAATCATCTACGTACATAGCTTGTAAAACCACACACCATGTCGCACGCGCCCACCTCCCCCCTCCCCTCGCGCACATACCTTCCCCCCTCCTGCACGCCGCCCAGCCCGCGGTCGCCGCCGCGGCAGCTAGTCTGGCTCGTAAGCCCGCCCCCCCCCCCGGCCCCCCGTAGATCATACATGTATATAGCTTACGAAGGTGTTTGGCGCCACGGGCCACCTCGGGCGCTCCATCTGCCGCGTCGCGCTGCGGCGCGGCGACCTCGTGACGGCCGTCGGGAACCGCAGCGTGCCCGGCGAGGAGGCGAGCATGGCCGGCTGGCACAAGAACTGCCAGGGGCTGGTGTGCGATGTGAGGGTCGCTGCAACGGTCAAGGGGGTGTTTGAGAGGTCGCTTGAGTGCTGGGGGAGGGTGGATCGGGTTGTGAAGTAAGTGGGATTTCCCTTTTCGGGGGGTGTGGTGTGTGGGTAATGATTGGTGTGGGGGTAATGATTGATGTGTGGGTTTTTTTGAGGTGTAGTTGTACGGGATATGGTGGGTTTTTTTTTTTTAGTTGTGATGTGCCCACAGTGAAGTCTCCCGCTTGATCTACTAGTGCGGGGACAGAGCTATATATCTACAAATACACGATATGCTAAACCCTCCCCGCCCCTAGGCATCATCGGCGCCTGCGAAGACCAAGACTCCCACGAGATCCGCGCCCAACTCACCACAAACACCCTAGGCACCATCAACATCCTCCAATGCACCCTCCCCTACTTCCGCACCCTCACCCCCAGCTCCCCCCCCACCCCCGACGGGGGCGGCAGCAGCAGCAGCAGCAGCAGCGGCGGCGGCGGACACTACCTCCTCTTCTCCTCCACCGCCGGCACCCTCGGCATCCCCGGGCTAGGCCCCTACTGCGCCACCAAGCACGCCGTGGAGGGCCTCGCCGAGTCGCTCCTCTACGAGGTGGCCCCCCTCGGCATAAAGGTCACGATCGTGGTCCCGGGCGTGTCGCGGCGCGACGAGCCCGACGAGGCGCTCCACGGGCCCGCGCCAATGTGGGGCCACTTCCTGCTGAAGCCGCCGGAGGACGCGTATAGAGCCACCAGCAGCCCCGCGCAGCACGCAACTAGGATGATTGATTGGCTCAAGTACCGGGAGCCCACGAGCGCGGTGAGGTGCGCGGAGGTGGTGTGGGAGGTGAGTTTTCTGTTTTGTTTTGTGCCCCGGGGCGTGGTGCGTGGGCTGACGGTAGGGGGTAGTTGGCGCATTGTGTGCATCCGCCGTTGAGGCTGTTTGTTGGGAACCATGCGGTCGAGGCGGTCCGTGATCGGTTGAGGTCGACGATTGAGGAGGTTTGTCCCGCTCTGCTTGCGCCGGTGGGTGTTGATGGGTCTGGGCTGTTGCTGATGTGTGCGCGCATAGATCGAGGACTGGAAGCACCTCAACTACCCCAGCAGGGACGAGGATGGGGACGGAGTTATGGGGGAGGGCATGGACCAGTGAAGAAAAAGCTAACTACCTACCGGGCTACTATCATGTATGGCCGGCTATGGTCTTTGTACATGTAGTGATTGAGTCTTGACTCCCCTAGCAAACCAGATATTCAAGAACCAACTTAGATGGCCGTCGCTCCGGATTAAGTGATCATGATCTATCCTGCCAACCATAGCAAGTCCATAGATGGTTTGTATATAATCTTGTAACCGTGACCAGCCGGGCCCTAGTCTTAGCTAAAGGCGGCCCGGTGCTCTCGGCCCTAGGTATAACCTTTAAGGTTGCGACATATGGTAGAGGGATCGAAGGGACGGGTATGTGCTGGAGGTGGTTGTCCCCTTATAAGCAGTACCCCGAGCTGTGATCATCCAGGTGGACCAACTGTACTCCTGTAGATGCGCTCGCTCAGCCAGTTGATCTGTTTCCTTCTGCGGGTTGACTCAATGTACGTACGTACCAATGTGCAGGAGTAAGTGATCGTGTGTTTTATCTTACTGTTTAGCAAAACATCACTACATGCAGCATGGAGCATTTACCAATCTTTATATAACCATGTGCATAACCATAACGCCCGTTCATTAGGAACAGAACTACGTCTAATGGGTGATATGATATGATATTTCCCAAGTACTTGCTTTATCACACCGGCTTTTACAACCAATATTGCACCATGAGAAGGGGACCCGGAGAGAGAATGAGAGAAAAAGATGCTCCAGTTGGGGTTTGAACCCAAGTCTCCCTGCGATTTTGTTGTATAGACGTGGGTTTTGGTGGGTTATGGCCTGGGTGGGGTGTATCTAGTGGCGGGTGGGGTCGAGGCATTGAATGGCCGGGACGACTCGCGGAGGGCAGCACGTGATGATAGTGCCTATAGATGGCTGTAGAGCCATCTATAGGCAGGAAAAGATGTAATAATAACCAATTCAGCCCTGGCCCGAACCTAGCTACCCGACAGCCCGTGTCCGTGGTTATGTATGTACATACATACTAGGGGTTACCACCTCGCGACCACGAGTTGTGCAAGCTTTAATCCTCTATCGTAGGTACATCTACATGTACTCTACATGTACCAATTCCTGCCAGTTTGACCTTTCATTTCCCTGTGATGCAATTCAGTTCTGATGCGTTGCCAAGGAAAGGATCTTTTCGCTCATAAACTACAACGACACAAACAAAAGCATCGTGGCGTGGCCTAGTGGTAATACACTGGGCTTCGTCATATGACCACAACAGGTTCAAGCCCTGGTGGGAGCAGTGACGAGAATGCCCAACATGGTAGCGACGCTCTTGAGGGATGACACTCGTTCACATAAGTCTTTTGTTGCCGGCTTTTTATAAATTTTAGGGAACAGTGGTAGACAAATCCTCTCTCTACGGTACGTACATGTAGTTAAGGTGTCAATGATCACCCAGGCAGGTTTTTGGACAACAACATATAGCGGCCCTGTAGTCCCGCAACACCCCGGGCACAATGCATGCGCTACCCGCAAGATCCCACCCACACACGGCACTGCACAGTACCCAAACTACCACCGGCCACCTACTTCCCCAGACGCAGCAGCAGCACCATATCGTATCGTATCGCATCTGCCTACTCCCGCCAGCCATTGGCAGCCATACTAGACCTCTATAGCACCCCCTCCACCTTGCATTGTCCGAGCAAACCGCCAGACCAACCAAGCTAATGACCAGGGTTAGGGTTTTCTGGTTTAACCAAAACCCTCAATTCCACCACTGAAAGACCGCTCCCGGTCTTTATAGAGCTCACAGTGTCTACACGCCTCTCCGCCGTCACAAGGGAGCTACATAGCACCACCTACATGCATTTGCCATCACCCCTCCAAACTAGCTGCCAACTACTGGCTAACGTCACGCACCCACCACTGCTCCCCGTACACAAGGCCATTAATACTTCCAAGTATTCCCGGCCAAGATGCCAATCACCCCAAAGCCATGTTGGCCACTGAACCAACCGACTTCCTGAGGCGGGGTAGTAGATACGCACGTTATTTAGGGGAGACTCCGTCCGGGCTATCTATAAACCCCCAACCCTTCAAGTCCAAGTGCTCAAACTACTGCGGCCATGGACATCTCCACTGCTCCTCCCAGGGTACTATTGTAATTAAAGTATCTACAGTGTTTGGTTCCAATACTTAATTACTCACCACAGCGTCAGCAGGAAGTCACTTCTTATGCTATACCTGGGCCCCTGAGCCACGGCTATCCTAGCACTACCCCCCCCCCCACCTTACTTACTTATTAGGGTATAAGGACTAAGAGAGGTGTTGAAATCGCTGTATCGGTGTCTGTGCAGGGACCCATAAAGACCACAAGTATTACTCTGGGCGAAACCCCCTCCCCGCGCTGGTAACTAGATAAAATCTAGTCAATCAAAGAGCCAGATTATAGACTGTAAACGCTATAATGGGGGAAGCACGATCCAAGCTGTCTACCGGCCGAAAGGCTGGTGTCGTTAGAATCCCCCGGAACATTCGAAGTTTCCACTCTTTCCCCGCCATCTGGTGGCGGACGGTTATCCTCACACCCGGCTAAAGGTGATTTTCCGCATCTCTTTAAGCTCGCCTGGGTATGGGATGCAGGTTTGAGCCAAATCAGTTGCTTATGCGTAGGGCCCCGCCTGGATGCCAAAGACAGATAATATATAGGATTCACTCTATTTTGTTTGCTCTCTATATACAGTTATTCATTTCCGATAGATTCGGCGAGATAGCTTACTAGTGACAAAACAAGTCTATAACGTGTTCCACCGGGAAAGCGATCGTCACCAGGAGAGCAACCGGGTCCCGTTGATGGAAAATGGTAGGACTAGAGTTCAGTCTAATACGAAGCCAGATATGCTGGAAGTACTTTTCCTGGGCGATACTTACTTAGGGCAGTGTGGTACTAGGGGTACCCAAAAATTATGTATTATGACAACCATCCTTCACCACTCAACCTTAGCAGATATCGTCTGAGATAGTCAAAAGACATCTAAAGGGTGTTCTGGACACTTGATCCGCTCCAGCCTCAAAAACCTGAAATTTTCAAAGTCCTGTTGTCATGGTTCATTTCCTACCCGGTGACGGTTGCTTTCCCAGTGAAACCCAATTTTTACCGAGTGATAATCCATGACGAAAATCAGTGCCACGGCCACCAGCCGGTCTTGAGACCCAAGTGCTTCAATTATAGCATTAGACTGCTTGAGTAACTCTCGAGATATTATAGGCCTAGGCACCTTTGTTGGTACTACCAGCGTGTTGCTCGCGAAACCCATGTACTTCGGGGGTGTGAGATACCACTTATCCCTACTTACCCCCGAAGCACAGGGCCCCTGTGAGGATCTAGCTAGTTGCATGCATGAATGATCGACCAATCCGTGAGGGTCTAGAACGTAACGTGAGGGTCTAGCCACGCTCTAGCCTTTACTAACATCAGACATGTCTCTTTTGTTTGATGTAGGTATCAAGCTAGTACCGCCATTACTCGAAAAAATTGGCTATGCATATGAGATCAAAGTTGCTATAAGCAGACCTGATCTACGCCCTTCAACCAATCGTGAATGGGGTAATCCCTGGCCGGAGATAGCCAGTTTTTCGAGTTTTTGGGGTAAGCGGTAGATCAAGCCTTGCTCCGTTGCGGCTGCTAGATACAACCAATATTTTTAGGACAACTATGGTCAAGAACCATGCTCCAAAAATATGGTTTCTGGCATTACAACTATAATCAGAAGGCCCAACAGCGGTAAGAAAGATCTAAAGATCTAAATATGTATGTATCAAGTTCGTATCTTTGGGATGTAACAAGGGTTGTATCAAACAAATCTTGACATACTAACCCGTAGATAGGCTACATGGAAGAATTGGACTATTCTTCTCACGCATGTTTGGGGTTGAATGATATGTCTGGGTTAGGGCTGTAGTCATACATGTATATAGCATATGGATCGGCACGAACATTAACCAAACAACTGCATGTACCTAAACACTTTTGTCTATGTGCTTCATATATATATGGCGCCTGCCTGTCTTACTAAGTAGCCGTCTAGAATAATGTTCAGCCCCGTTAGGTATGTACTCGATCTGTACTTGCCAGTGATCCCCACCCTAGCCCTAAGTACATGTATATACCTAGAGGGGAGGGGCACCCGGGGTTTGATATATCGAATCCTTACATTCACATCTTGTGATCTCCATCAACTACTCGGGTGTAGGAATTAGAACCAGAAAATGCATTTGTATGGCAAAGAGGCGCCAATCCCTGCCTTTTCACTCGCATTTTCTAGTTCTTATTCCCATATCCGAGTACATAATGTGCTCATACCTTTCGTTAAAGCACTAAATCGATCGAGATAAGCTTGATATGACTACACTGGTACTATACCCTGCCTGACTGATGATTGGATAACGCCTTTGTGATACCTGAGCCTCGCCACAGACGTTCATCACAGTTATAGCCTTGCTTTACAAAGCTCGATATTTATGTATATCAACATTTCTATTGTCTTAAGAATCTATATCAATGCCTTGCAAGACGCCTAAAACTCGATGCTTCACAAGGCTGTCGTGTGTACTTGATAGAATCAAGTCATACACCCGTGTAGCTATATGCGGAGCGGAGCGGATGTACGCCACCTCACCAGGTACATATTCTCTCACGTCGTCTGAAGGAGTGTAAACATTTAACGCTCTGACTGGTTCCTGCAGGATTTCGTAACAGCCAGTAGTTGTCTACCTGGAGAATGTACATAACTGTACTTTTCATTGGTCAGCGTGGCGTCTTTAGCCAAAGGATCGTCCTTGGAACGCGGTGCCAAACAGTGCGGATATAACCCCGCAATATACCTATCAGCTCCAATATACGTCGTGTTGCGTGGGTGGTGGAGGCTGAGCTTTTAGACCCTAGAGCGTAGGGTACTGTCGTGTCACACCGCAGAGAGTACAAGCAAAGTGATGACGAATGCACTGTCTCACCTGTTGTAAGGTTATATATCAAGGATAAAGCTCACAAGTTTACTGTACTTTGAAGATGATCAGTCCGGTGGAGATATGTGCATGAGTAGTTACTGCAGAGTACAGAGTACTGATAGTGATAACGGACGCGGCTTGGTTGGTCGATGGGTTGGTGAGGTGAGGGGTTGGGACGCCGAAGATCATGGTTAATGACTCGGTTCTAATATCGTAACTTAGTAACTGTCTCAAGCCCCAAAAATCCGTCGCCTTGTGCTTTAAGAATTTTGTGCTTGCATCGGTTTTCTGTTAATTGTGTTGCGTCTAAGACTCTAGAAGTTCCCTTTGGAAAAACGTGATACGTTCCACAATGCAATTAGGCCAAAACTGAAACACGCGCAGCGCCTTGTTGGTCTGCTAGCTAATCACCTTTCCCTGGCCCCAGGCCTTCCTTTCTGCTGCCCATGCTGCGTTGATAATCAATTGCAAGCAATTGAGCTCTGCGCACAGCACAGGCCCGACGCACACGATGAATCGGCGCGTGTGCCATGAAATTGTAATAAACAGGTGAGAGCGCAAGTGTTAGGAATGTTTGAAAGAGCTGCAGCACCAGCCCATTAATGTTGTGCCAGGTGATACGAATGCACTTTGTAGATAAACACCAGGGAAAGTTCGAAGGTTACGGTTACATTGCGCTACGTACTTCTTGTAACTGTTATAATAAGGGGCCAGAGAGGAAGTATCGTGATACATTCCACAATAGCTGACAGTTGCTTCGGAACTGACTACGTTACCCTGCCCTCGGGAACGGCTACCAAAGCCGCAAGGCAATTCCCGGATTCCGGGCCACTCACAGGCAAGAGGGAAAGAAAAGAGGTGAAGCTTTATTTTCTTAACCTTCTTTTGTCTAGCAATCACACTCACTCGACAACAACCAGAAACCTCTCGATCCCTATCTCCTATCTCACACTCACTTTCACCTGTTTGTTGGTTACTTTAGCTAGATAGAATTCCTTTTGTGCAGCTTCCTGTTCGTTCGGCAGCTCACCCCCCTTTTTTTTCCCGCACTTGAACTCTGGCTCAAAGAGCTCCAGAGATTAATTCCATACACTTTTTATAATGGCTTCCTCACTCATTAAGCTCCTCCAGCGCAAGCGGTACCAGTACGAGGTAACATTCTCGCTGTACATGCTCACGCCTACAGAGAAGATCATATTTAGTACGTGTTATCCCCCCCCCCTCCCCCTCCCCCTCCCCCGATTGCCAGAAACCCCTTATCGCTGGTTGTGCTAACAATCCGCCTTATAGACTCGTTTCTCTTTATCTTTCTCTCGATGCTTATTCTCGCTGCATCACTATACCTTCCTCACCACGTCCACACCATCGCCTCAAGGGCGTGGTTCTACTATGCCGGTGACGAGGACATACTCGCTACACAACAAGGGATGGCCCGTTCAGAGCTATGACGGGGAATAAAATGGTGTGGGAAAGGCGTTATATTTGCAAGACGTGGGGGGGATCGAGGAAAGATCGAATGTGACATATGTGGAGGGGGCTTAATGGGCTAGTATTTTTCTTTTCTTTTCGTTTGGAATTTAATAGATTTAATGGATGGATGGATGGATGATAATTTATGTGACGGGGTCTATCTCTCTACCTATTATACAATACTTGCCTCAAAATATGCTTAATCTATATTACTATTCGCTCCTTTATGTTTATTTATAGGGTTTGTGGTGTTGATATCGGGTTGGGCCTTGCGAACATGAATTGATGATGAGATTGTGCTACCTGAACGTTTCATTTTTCTCTTCCTTTTTTCGATTCTCCTGTTCCATCATGTTCTTTGGATTGAGTAAGGAATCGGCAATTGCGGTTCACGGTAATACTTACCACCAGGGCATGGCCGAGACCTCCGAGAATTATAACCATTGACATACATATTGCCGATTCCCACATATGCCCACGGCTGGGTCAAGGGCCCGTAATTGGAATTTTAAGCGAATCCGGGCGAGCAATGAGGCTCATTGCAATATGTATTATTCGGCTCACCAAAACCCGGTGGGATCCTCAGGAAGATATGGCGCCTTTTTTTTTTTTTTTCCTTCTCGTGAAACCTTGTGACATGTCGGCACCACCGAAGGCCAAGGAAAGGCGTGCATCCTAGGGAAGAACTGTGTCACAACAGCCCTTAGCGGGTGCACTTTTGTGCAACAGGACGGATGGGTCGGATTTGGCCGTGTCATAGGCCTGCACCCCTCCTTAGCTCATAGCACTGGAATAAGGTACTACTCAACAGGTACACAACTTCAGCTGAAGCTGGGAGCACCTCCGTGCCATAAGATCGCCAAATTTTGTACTACTATGTACCTTCTCTCCACCCCTCCCCACTCTTGACTTTCAAGGTTCCAAGCCCGCATCATCGTGAAAAAAGCACAGTATGTACACTTTTTTATATCGGGAATGGACACAGATACGGGACATTGTTGAGCCGCTACCTAGCTGCTGAAGATTGTATCAAGGATATCATGGTGCTGTGCATGAAGTTTGATATCCCGATTAAACCTCCCCTACCTAAACTGTTTAGAACTGCAACACGAAAGTCTGCCCAGCTTATCACCAGACCGCCGTTCTATGAAAAGTGTTAGCATATAATACTGTAGGATGCGTTGAGATGTATTAGTATATTACCCCAGCTAATCGACCTAATGACTTCTGTGTCACGGGTCCTGAATGGCGAGCCTTAATGTTGGGTTGTGCATTTTCCATCCCGCGTAAACACTCTGCAGAAAGCCGGGCTAACACTGCAGAGTGTGAAAGTGAAAAAAGAGTCGTGAGGGATTCTTCGCGTGAGTCTGCAGCGTTGCTAAGTAACGATATAACATTCCTATGTTTCAAATTAGTTTCATCATGTAACATACACGAAATATTTCGGGCTGTCAAATATTTTCTCCGGGGGAGGTGTGATATGCAGTCTAGACTCTTACTCAGGAAGGGTGCATCCGTGCGCATTTTGATCCTGCTTTGATTCTGGTCCGCCTGCTTTGAATGCACGATTCCTCCACACAAGATTACAGATATCCATTAGAAATCCATTGAAGTGGTTCACATAGTCTCGAGCGTATTCATCTGGCCCGTGGTCTGACGAGGACTTTTTGAGGGTAAGTTCGAATGCGCGTTTGTATCTGCACGGATATTGTCAACGGACTCTCTTGAAGATCATTGGTATGGGGCGGGGCATACATACTTTGAAAGGATACCGGATATTCTAGAGAGCATCATAACATCTCCAGCGAACAGAAAGATGTATACCAATTGGTCAGGGGGTAATGAAATACGAAATAACCCGTTTTGCCAGGGCAGTGACGATGCACACTCGTAAAAGAAAAGGATCGCATTAGGTATTAAAGATGAACCTGGGAAAGCCTATATTTCACATTAGCATCCGAGGTTATCTGGAGGAAAGTCAGAGTTTACCACTTGTCCTGCCAAACATATCTGACCGACATGGGTCATGTATCTCTTCAAAGCTACCTTCTTTGCCTCAGTAACCTCGCTATCCCTATACGTAACTCTCCACTGATGAAGAAGTTCGGTGTAAAAATTAATTAGTGAGGCGGTTGAGGCGTCTGTAGTCTTTAATTTTATGTCGGCCGGCTTGAAAAACTTATCATATAATTCTATGAAGGGTTAGGCCTATTCATTATTCAATCGTGTTTCTTCTACACATACCTCCAAACTCGCGAAGAGGTAGAAAACACAGCAGTCCTAAAATCGATCCCCTGTGATCCTTCCCATTCCAGGTCTGCAAATATTGATATAGAAATCCTTCAACTGCTGGTAACAATCTCTAGATGGTAAAAGTGAGTTTAGATTCATCATTGACCTCTAGGAGTTATACCTTTGTGGAACGTGTATACTCCAAAATCCTTAATAGGAGTCTTGCGGTTCGATCAGCTCTTCCAGGAGAAAATGTTTGAGATGATCGAAGTTCATCTGACAGACATGCTGCTAGCCAGTTGTTGATTCGTGAGGTTGCCGAATCTGTTTGAGTCAGGTTTATTTGTGCCTTTCTAATTTCGATGCACCGGACATTATTCACCTGACGGCTTTAATTCTAGCAGTTTTCGGAGAAGTGGGTCTTCTAACGCCGCCACTAATTGATTCGGAAGTTCTAGCTTATCCAACTTATTCACAAAGTCGTCTACATTTTCAACTTCCTCGAGAGTAACCGAAGCCTTTGTAGCAAATCAGTAAATACTGCCTTAGAAATCGCTAGAACTTAGAACACTCACCTCAGTGGCGTGAAATGTGTGGACTTCCGGGAGTGCTAAATGGTTAGTTTTTTGCCGTTTTGTGCATTGTCCGCCTGCTTTCCTGATAATTCTAAAGGAAGAAGCCCCCGACGGGCCAGAATACTCCGCTGCGCTTGACTCTTGAATCAAAAGCAGCTTCTGCATCCACTCAGGATTCGGATGCTAAAGACCTAATTAGGAGATGTTACACAAACCTCTAGAGACGGCATAACGAGCTGAACTCCACGTGACTTACCGAGAATAATCTGACTTTCGTGGGGGCGACGTCGCCCACAATCACATCCGGGTAATAGTCTTTGAATACCTGAAGCAGACCATTTAGAGGCTGCTCATTCCCCAGGTTCCGCTTAAATTCCAGCCTGTTCTACTGTGAGAAATAGCCTAAACGCTGAACCTAAGGGTGTAGCAGTACTCACAGTGCTTGGATACGGAAGGGCTTCACATGCTTTCTTCTTGTTAAAAGGGAAAGAAGATGACACAAGTGACTCCTGAGATGGTGTTAGGATTGGCCCCAATTTGTGCTTGATCCGATTACCTCAAAGTGATCATGTCCAATAAGCTGAAGAGAACGCCATACAGCTGCGAAAGAGCGGTGTAGCTTTCAAGTATATCATATACCATGACCAACCAACGAAGTAAAAGCGCCTTGAATAGTCAGCCACTTGTTAGGAACTCCTAGAAAGGCGCATTAATCATTTGTACCTGTGTTGCTAGAGATGGCTTGCTTTGTCCTTGCCCAAAGCACCCAACTATTTTGACCACAATGACTTCTGATACCTTCCTCTGTGGAAAGAGAATCTTAACAATATTGTTAATTGATGATTGGTCAAGGTAGCATGGCGTTTTAGTCAATGTGCTGATAAGGTTATCCAATGCATCATTGGCTAAGCCTCGTACTGACGCGTGCTGAGAGAGCTTTTCAATCGCGTCCGTAATGTCACTTTTAGAAAGGGAATTGTGAGTCGATGCAGCTATATTCAATCAACAATCTGATCTGGTTCTGAAGAGAGTATCTAACGGACCTTCTCGTAGTTTACTGACTAACTCCTCGATATCATTCTCGTAAATTAGGCCGTCGCCAAACTCTAGGATGCACTTAATCAGCTGATGAAATTCCAATCAATTGGGAGGACGCGTACCGTGACTTTTAGCTGCTGAAGGCATTGAGTAAATCCTTGCTGGTTAGTCAGTACCCACTTCTAGAAACGGGTCTGGAGATTTAGTGGGGTAGCCAGCGGGAAAGTCGGACAATAGAATTGGGGATGTGTGGTTGGTGTAAGTTGTCTTTGACGTGATGCTCGTCTAAAGTATGGTTTCCTGCTTGGAGTTAGGACTCTTAACCCCAGCTCTTGTCTCGCATCTATTATACAGTCGACATCTGAAACACAACTGACTCGCCACCAGATGTAATCGCGTGGCATTCACTGGTACAACCTTATCCCCTGCATCGCAAATAATTGTGAAAACATCGAGCTCGAAGTTGCCTGCTACAATCCTCAACTGACAGCGCAATCATTTAATGTTACGTTAATTTACACCCGTGAAATCTAATGATTCCAACGTAAGGGATATCAATAGGAATTTCCCCTCCTCTGCTAATTTTCTACTAGTCTCCATACACTTTTAACTGTTACACTATTGTGAGTCCCCTGCAGCGAGCTCCCAAGCTTAAGATCCAAACGAGAAATCATTCAGTGTGGAAATTTCCGTAATTGTGCACACAACTAGTAGGCAGCTAGGTAGTAACGTTACACTACGGCATGAGGCTTTTATCATATCATATCACAACATGCCCAGCTTCGACACACGTACAGTACATGTAGAGGATTGCCCCCAACATTGTCTGTGGTGTGAGGTTGGTACATACTGTCCTCCAAACCAAATTTCAATGAGAGCCTACTACTTTGTGCCGGGTTTACACCCGTACAAATGCCTATTCTCGTGACACTGACCCCGCTTGGTTTGCCTCGTTACAGAGGGTATTCACTGTACTAACGTCACCGCTAGATACTAGTATCTCTATTAGTGAGACGAGACACGAGAAAGGAAAATTAACAATGTTGTACAGATATGAGATTTTTTTTCTGCAAGGAATGAGGTAAGCCCTAGTACCACTTTGACTACAAATGTCGGTATAGCGCGGCCAATCTTTGGCTTCGACAGGTTCCAAAGTCCTGGGATCGATAGATTATAAACCTGTACTATGTAGGATTAGAAGGTGCCTTTCGCTCTGCAACGGTGATCGACGTTCCTGTCTCAATGTACCTACGCACCTTGAACACAAGGAGTGCCTAATTTGGGTACATCGACCGAGAGTTTTTCTTCGTAATATATTTACTATTTGGATGGGATTCCGAAAACACCCACCCCTACTTGCATAGAGCATACAGAACGAACGCCGGCTATTCCGCGAGGCTTCAGATCCCCCTTACTCGGGGCCTCGTCTTTTTTTTTTCCCTTGAGTATCTACAAAACTAAAACGATCGTCGAACCAGTTACATGTAGTTACATGTAGGTTAAAGGTCGAGGGACACCTCTCCTACTTATTTGTGTCACACTTCCGTGCACACCTTATGTTGTGTTACACATATGCCGTGCAACGAAGACGAGCCGCCGCCCACACAGGGAATGTGTAGAGGTACATGCATGTTGAGCGTGATAGGGACAATTCATAGCGGCCTATAGCAATCAGCAACCTCAGGTCTTTTGGGTCTTTTGTTAATAATGAAGTATCTACTAGAGTGTCTGTCACCTTTACTACGGCAAAGTAAGGTGGGTCCCTTTTCGCGCCGAGAAAGCCTTATTATTGTAGAGTACACGCGTCACCGTCTTTGTGTTACCTTGTACAATAAGTAATACCTACATGTACTCTAAACTCTAGGTTCCCGTTGTATGTACTTGAACCATCCCCACCTCCCTCTCCCTTCTTCATCCCTTTCTACCTCTGTTTGCGTTCTTTGGTGACTCGAATATCCTTAGTTACTTCTGCCCTTGTCTCTTAATATTCCTCTTCCCTGTTGCGGGGGTTGATCGGATCTTCGTCCGCTGTTTGGTTGTGTTTCTGCGATTGATGGGCAGCCGTTGGTAAGTTGTAAATTAAGCCTCATCTCTGAGCCTCACTCGCCTACACAGCGCCTTCCTACATTTCAAAAGCAACTTGGTAATTTCCAGCGAAAATTACCAAGCTGAGCTATCCATCTCTGCTCTGTTTCTCGCAGACCTTTAACATAAGGCTGGGTATCTTCAGCTCCAAAGAAGTCCTGGTTCTTCCTACCCCCCTTCATCCACCAGACTAAATTTCGACACCACTGGGTCGCGCAGCACTCTCTTCACTCGCAGCACATAAATTTTCAAAGCTATCACAGGGCATTAAACGAGCTCAAGTAATCAAAAAGGTCTAAGCCTTGTAGCGTCGATAACAGGAATTATAAGAGAGTTATGGCAGCGGTTAGCATTTCTTCATAACCTCCCAGAATTGAGCTAATTTGTAGTCAGGCAAATGGTGAATATGCGCAGCCTCGTAGGAGTCCATCCGAGCCCATTACACAGCGCGATGATGAAATACTACGGTAGGTTGAGGGCTTGCTGGCTGCCCAAATTTTGAGCGGTAGCTAAATTCCAGGAATGTTGCAGGGTTGTTGGCCAAACAATCATGATAGGATTCGACGGATTTAGCGTTACTCCAGAGGTCCGTATGATGATAGAAAAGTATTATGTGGGAAATATAATCTTGACACGAAGAAATATTCGAGGTATGATCCTTGACCTTGCGTGAATTTATTTTCTAGGTAAGGTTTGACAGTTGTAGATGCCGCTCAATTGACAAGCCTCACGCTGGAGCTGCAAAGTATTGCACAGTCCGTAGGGTTTCAGTGGCCGCTTATCATTGGAATTGATCAGGAGAATGGGATGGTATGCGAACCTGGCGGACAAAGCCCTCTTTCATCTGTATTAATGTGACACAGATAAGCCGATTAGGCGACGGTAAACGGGCCACCCAGTTTCCAGGCGCGATGGCCCTGGGAGCAACACGGTCACAGAGTCAGACCTTTGATATCGCGAAAGCGACTGCCAAAGAGCTAGTCGCGGTTGGGATTAACTGGAACTTTGCGCCTGTCCTAGATGTGATCAATCAACATAATGCTACTAATATTAGCGTGAGAGCTTTTGGAGATGACCCTCAGCTAGTAGGTAATCACGGGGTTGCGTTTGCTGAAGGTCTTAGGGCTGGAGGGATGGGTCATTGTGTAAAGCATTTCCCGAGCACAGGCAGAACGACAAACAAGGATGGCAGTCGCAGCTCAACTTTCAACTTCAAAGCTCGAGATGATCTAGAGATTACAGAACTAGTTCCATTTAGAAAAGCGGTTGCAGCAGGATTGGACAGTGTAATGTTGACCTCGTCTGTGTGGGAAGAGAGTGAGCATAGTGATGGAGGCATGGCAGACGCTAAACACGTTATTCATGACGTATTACGAAGACAATTAGGATATGATGGGCTCACTATATGTGATATTACCGACATGCCATCCTTCACCAAACACTCAAATATTGGAGAAGCTGCAGTCATGGCAATTAAGGTAGGGTGTGACATGCTGCAGATTGTGGACAAGCCTGAGACGCAGGAGAAGGCTATTAAGGCTATTTACGATGCCCTTGGGAATGGAGCCATTGTCAAAAACGATATCTACCGCTCTTCAGGAAGAGTCATGCAACTGAAGCAACACTATTTGAATTGGCGGACAGCCCTTGCTACCCCTGATCCAAATCGTCTTCCTTCATTGATGCAGGAACATCAATCTCTCGCGCGAAAGATTTACGAAAACTCGACAACAGTGGTTCGAGATGAAAAGAACCTTATTCCATTATCTGCACGCATAAGGGGTACTGAAAATGTTCTACTTCTTACACCAGTTGTGAGACCTCTTTATCAGAAGTCAGCTGGAGAGCCCTCAATAGATCCATTCGAATGCTTTGGCAAGGCACTTGCTCGAAAGCATCCAAGAATTAGGCACGCTCCCTACACGGTGCATGGAATCACATCAACCCACGTTGCCCTCATTAAGAGAGCGGCAGCAGTCATATTTGTTACTGTAAATGCAAATAGACCAAACACTAGCTACCAACTAGAGACAGCTGGAGCAGTTCATCGTCTTTGTCTTAACAAACCTTTAGTAACTCTCGCTGCCTGCGACCCTTATGACCTTTTGGTTGATAGAACATGTAAGCCGAGTTTCATAGTACATTAGGCTTACATCATTGCTAATCATCTACAGTTGGAACGTACATCTGTACATACGAGTATTCTCAAACGGCTCTGGAGACAGCAGCTGCAGTGATATTTGGTGAACGCCACTCGTCAGGCTTTCTTCCTATTGGTGTACCGGGCACGTCTGCTCTTCGGCAACAACATCAGTGGTTCGTTGAGGTATGGGAAAAAAGACGAGACCTTTTTGCCTCAGCGGACTTATGGCGAGATTGCTTAGGGCGAAAATGGCCGTTGGACGCAAGCACGCTCAGTGCTCTGCTAGACCGTCCCGGACAATCGAAACATTTTGTTGTGCGTCACACAATGACAAAGGAGCTATTGGGACTCGCTGTTACGTACACTATTCAGTCAGGGAGGGATGAGTTAATTGGGAGTTTGGCTTTGCTTATTGTTCGGTCTACACATAGGTACGCAGTGCACTAACTTGCTGGATTGTTTAACGAATTCAAGGTCAGCTCAGCTAAGCATCGAGAAACAGAAATTCTGGTATTGGAAGGTCTTTACATGACGTTGCGCTTCGACATCTATCAAAACAGCCAGGAATGAAATCACTACAGCTTGGAAGTATATTTCCTCGTATATTCCCAGGTCTGCCTGTAGACTTGCCAGATGAGGACCTGTCTTGGTTTTCTCGCCGGGGCTGGAAATTAGGAGACAAGTTTATCTATGACCTAATGATGCAGATCGACAAGTGGACGATCCCTGAGGGTATCTTTGGTTCCTTACAAGAAAAGGGCATTTCTTTCGGTTTCTGCAACGCGAATCAGTTTGATGCGCTGCTTGAATTTGAAGAGAAGAACTTTAGCACATACACTGGGTGGGTGGAGAAATACCAATCGCTAAAAGCAACGGATGATATTGCAGATGCTATGATTGCCTACACAAATGAAGGAATTGTTGGGGCCGCCTTCATTTTTACTCCTGTAGGGAACAACCAGATGTCTAAGGATGTACCTTGGCCGAAGGTAATAGGGGAAAGGGTTGGAGGGTTAGCTTGTTTGGGTGTTGGGCGTAAGTGGTTGCTGTCCTAGCATGATTCTAGACTGTCACTAAGATTTTTTCTTTCTTTCTATAGCTGAATATCGAGGGGTCAACGTTGGCTTGGGTTTGATTTGTGCGGCAATTTTGGAGTTGAAGCAAAGGGGCATGCGTGCATGCTTTGTTGACTGGGTAGACCTTCAGGGAACCTATGAACAGCTTGGTATATATTCCATCCCGTTTTTTTTTTTGCATCTTGGGCTTTACTAATACGAAGCCTTTGTGTAGGGTTTACCCAGTGGGGGATGTACAGGGAGATTTGGCGGCACGTTACATGATTTCAAGGTTTCTTTATGTTTTTGTTGGCATATGAGAGAAAAAAGGAGCATGGACAGGCGCACTCGATGGAATATGTGCATCAGAAGGTGCACATGAACTCACTCTTTGGTTAAAGGCGGCGTTTTTTCTTTCTTCCCCACCCCTCCCCCCCTCTCTTTTTTTTTTATTGGGATAAGGTGTTTTTGGGTCTTTCATACTTAGGTTTTCCTTTCTTTCTTTCCATACTTTGATATCGTCTACCAGCTAAGCGTATTAGACTCTAGCACTTGCCTCACATCTAGTACTATACTACTCGTAATTGTGTAAATATGTATGTAAATATTCTAGAATTGATACCCAACGCACCCACTTTGTCAGCAATTAATGATGTAAACAAAAAAGAAACCCACTTTGTCACACAAATCACAATTTATCACTCGTTATGGGGCGCTAAGTGGCAGGCAGGCACACGCATCAGGCTATTCTTTTTTCCCGTTAGGCTTTTTGATCATTGACCCTAGCCAGCGACCCAGACCGCCGGTTTGTCCGGTGAGCGGTTTCTGGAATGTTCTATATAGCGGGTCCATCGCATGACTGCAGAAGGGACATGCAAGTGAGGCGCTTTTTCTTTTTGGTGTTTGAGTTTAATTGACCATAGAATACATAGGTATATGTAGGCACTGTCTAATCCTTAAGTACTGGTAGGTAAATATAAAGTATGTATTTGTCGGTATTATTATAATTGATGTATTAGTAACAAATCCCCGAACTGAAGCGGGAAGGTGGAAACGGAAAGTCTTAGCCCTAAAAAAAAAAAAAACCCCTCCATGGCAGAAAAAAAAAAAAGTATCAGGCCCCACCGCTATCTTTTTCTTTCCCACCTGTCTCTGTCTGTCTGTCTATGGAGGAGGGAGGATGAGAAGGAGAGGAGTCAAGACTGGCTGGCTGATATTACCGCAAGCAATCAATCCGCAATTGGCTTGATCTGGTAAATGTATATTTCCCACATCCAACCAACCCACAGCCTGCAATCAAACCTTCAGAAGCGATGATGCTGTCATCACGTCTCCCCCCGCTCCTCCGCCTCCAACGCGTCGTCCTCCTCCTCCCTCCAACACCAACACCAACATCAACATCAGCAGCACCAATAACAACATCAATATCAATACCAACAGCACGCCATCTCTCAAACACCGCCAGAGTCACTTCAAATCAGAGGAAAGGCTTCTGGGACCACACAAGGACGAGGTTGATGGATGGGGCGTACGAGATCTCGGATGACAGCGGCAGCGAGAGCGACCGGATGCTAGCGCGTGCCATCCAACTCTCGCTCCAGGAGGATAAGAAGGGGAAGAAGAAGGAGGATGCGATTGTCATTTCGGATGATGAGGAGGCAGGCGGCCGCGGCCGTGGGGGTAGTAGAGGGGCAGGGAGGGGAAGAGGGGTGGGGGGGGGGGGGGGAGAGGGGAATGGTGGGATGTCATCGATGGGAATGGATAGAGCCCAGATGGAGCGTGAGAGACTGGAGAGACTGGGGAGGTGGAATTTAATATCCGTGACTGACGAACTTCGCAAGAGCTCCTCCGGTGAGCGGGGGAAATCGGCATCCCTAAAGTCAAAGTCCGCAGAAGCTCCCCAGGGGTCTAGCGCCTCCACCTCCGCCTTCAATCGGGAACCCCCCACATGGAACAAACCAAACCTCATGAATCTTCCCTTCCCCGGCGGTGTGGTCAAAAAGACATGGGTTTTCGGCCAGGCGCAGGACAGCAACACCATCAAATTTGAGGAGCTCCTCGACCCACCAACAATCTACGGCGCCGTCCTCTCCGCCTACCAGTGGGACTTTGAATGGGTCTTCTCAAAGATCCCGTCCAAGAAGCTGCAGCGCTTCGTGCTCGTCATCCAGGCCAAGAACGACGCCTACAAGGCCCAGTACGAGAGCTTGTTTGGCGGCTTCCCCGGCTCGGACCTCGTCTTCCCACCAATGGAGGAGGCAAACGCAATGCACAGCAAGCTGATGATCCTCTTCCACAAGCGCCCCGAGACGGGCGACAACTGGATGCGTATCGTGATCCCATCGGCGAACTTGACGAGCTATGATTGGGGCGAGGGCGGCACGCTGGAGAATATGGTCTTTGTCATTGACCTGCCGCGTCTGCATTCGGCGAAGCCGTCGGAGATGCAGTTTGCAAGGGAGCTGATGCGCTTCTGCAAGGCGCAGGGGATGCCGAACGATATCCTCCAGCGCCTGTATCAGTATGACTATTCGGCCACGGCGAACATGGCCTTTGTGCACACGATCGGCGGCGCGCACTACGAGGAGGAGGTCAGAACGAATACGGGATTTCCGGGACTCTCAAAGGCGCTTAGGACCCTGGGGTACGTCTCGCCCAAGGGCCTCGAGGTCGACTACGTAACGTCCTCGCTCGGCGCAACGTGCCAGGAATTTGTCCTGCGCATGTACAACACGGCTCTCGGCTGCTCAGGCGCTTCTGAGGCCATCAAGCGGCCTCCTCCCCCGCCCCCCAAGAAGAAAGGGAAGAAGTCGGCGGTGAAAGCAACACCATCACCACAACCGCCGCCACTACTATCCCCGGAAGAGCAGGAACAAGCCGAGAAGGAGGAGGATCTGGGGGAGACGGACTGGAAGAGCGTCAAGGACCGCTTCCGCATCTACTTCCCCAGCCACGATACGGTGCGGCGCAGCTTTGGCGGCCTCGATGGCGCGGGAACCATCTGCTTTGTGGAGAACCAGTGGAAAGCGGAGACGTTTCCGCAGGAGATTACGAGGGACTGCGAGAGCGTCCGGACGGGGCTCGTCATGCATAGTAAGATTATGTATGCGCGCCCGCCCGTGCAGATTGATACGCCGGGCGGTAAGCTGGATGGCTGGGCTTATTTGGGGTCGGCGAACTTTAGTGAGGCTGCATGGTAGGTTGCCCCCTCCCTCTTCCCGGTAGTCCAAGGTGCTGATATGTATCTGCATGGCAGGGGTAAACTCGTCCTCAATCGCGCGATTGCAACGCCAAAGCTAAAGCTCAAGTGCAAGAACTGGGAGTGCGGTGTGATCCTCCCCATCTTTGCCACCCCCGCTGCTGCCGCCTCTGGTGGGCAGACACTCTCCGGCGACCCCCCTGCGGTAGCGGAGGAGGAGGGGGAGGTACGCAGCGCTCCGGCGCCCATAGAGGTGTTTGAGAGTACCGTTCCGGTGCCTATGGCGACGCCGGGGGTGCCGCTGGGGAGGTCGCGGCTGCCGTGGTTCTACAGCGAGCTGCACTCGCAGCGCAAGCAGACAGAGAAGTATGAGGAGAAGAGGGAGAAGAGGAGGTTGAGGGATGAGAGCATGGAGAGGGGAGAGGGGAGCAGGAGTGTCAGTAGGGGGGGTTTGTTGAAGCAGTGGGGCAGGAGTGAGCATAAGAGGGGGAGAGTGGGAAGGGGGGATAGATAGCCTTGTTCTGTTAATTTTAGTGGGGGCGTTTATCCTTTTATTTTTCTTACCTGGCCGGATAGCCAGGTAAAAACTTGTTTTTGTTTTTCTGTAGTTTTTGTTTTCTCTCTCCCTCTCTCTCTCCCTCCTCCGGAGGGATTGTTGATATTTGTATTTGTACTATATATCTCCTATCCTACATGCCTAGCATTAGATAGCTACCCCCCCTCGCTCCCTCTTCATTTCTAGAAAGGACTACATAGACTTTTCTCAGGCCAGTGGTATATATTGAGATACGGCGGTGGTAGTAATAATCCCGGGCGTACTAACCCTAACCCTAACCCTGCCTGCCTGCCATACCCAACGCCGCGGCGGGTGGAAGTAAATCATTACCACCCCGGTGTTGTATAGTGCGCGCGGCTAAAAATACATGTACATGTAGCGTGTTGTGTTATATAGCCTCCTCCCCCAGTCTGGGCATGCGGTTGGTTGGTTGTGGGCCGTGTAGTAGAGGTGGGCTGTAGTATGTAGTACGGAGACTCTCGAATCACGGGATGTCACTCGTGCGATGGGGATGGGATAAGGCGTGCGGCCTGACCCCCCTTTTTAGGGGGACATGTGTGTATTTAGTCTGGCGGGGTAGCTAGCGTGTGTATTTATTATTGTTGTTATTATTGGGCTGCTAACACGGCTAAGGCTGGGTTGGTGGGTGGTGGTTTACGTGTAGGTGGGTGCTAGAACTCTATGATCACTAAATATCACTCGGCAGAGTGCGGTGCTGCACGTGTGGTGCTCTACCGTAGAATACCTCTCTGTGCTTTTTGGGGTGTGCCGAGGTGTAAAGCGTATGACATGGACAAACCGGATCGGATCTCTTGCATAATATCTATCTTGGGAATGTTGAAGCATACGATGGAGTGGGTACAAGGGTTTCTCATTTGATATCGTATAAATAATTGCATTGTATTCCTTATAAACACATATATACCCTATCTATAACTATATAGCCTAGGCCTACAACTTATGCCTCTTCTCCCCCGCCGCCAACCTCGCAAACTCCCTCTGTGGCCACCCCTCCACGAACCTCTCAAGCCCACCAAACGCCTCCCTGACGCCCGCGCTCTCCACCTCCTCCCGCCACGCGTCCCGCATCAGCTTCTTTATGCCTAGCATGCTCCCGTGGTTGAGGTGTGCGCCCATGGCGTCGTCCACAAAGGCCAGCACCCGCTCGCGGAAGCCCTCCTCGGGGAACAGCTTGTTGATGAAGCCGCACGCGACGAGTTCCTCGGCGCTGATGCGCTTTGAGAGCAGAAGCGCCTCGGACGCCTTGGCGAAGCCGAGGCGCCGGACGAACATGGTCGAGGAGCCGCCTTCGGCCACGAGTCCCAGGGAGGTGAAGGGGGTGAGGAGGAAGGTTTTGTCTGTGGCGCTGTTTTTTTTGTTATTAGTTATCTGTTTCTCTTTTGTTTGTGTTTGTTTGTGGAGGGAGGGAGGGGGAGTACTAGATGAAGTCGCAGGCACCGAGGAGGGCTGCAGAGAGGCCGACGGCGGGGCCGTTGAGCGCACCGACAAGGATCTTGGGGTGCTCGTAGAAGGCCTTGGTGATTTCTAGGTTGTTTGCCGCGACTATTCCGGTCAGCACACTACTGGGCCCCTAGGGAGGGAAGGGGGAGGGTGGGGACATACAGCGACGGAGATAGTATTTCCGCTGGTCCTCATTCCCACCGCCTTCGTCTCCCTCCGTTGCATTCGCGACATCGGCACCTCTGCACCACCGCCGTCAATTAGTACCACTGTAGACTCCCCACCACCACCACCACAGGCGTGCCCTTATACATACGCGGAAAAGTATCGCCCCGTTCCGGTCAGCACTGTGATTGTGACATCGGGCATGGCAGCGACCTTGCGCATGAACTGGGCGAGCTCGAAGTAGAGGGCGCCAGAGAGGGCATTGAGCTTCTGGGGCTGGTTGAGGGTTATGATGGCGACATTCTGTGTCTGGTTAGCTAGCTATCTAGCTAGCTGGTGGGGGGAGAAGAGAGAAGGGAGAAGGGGGGGGGGGAGGCACCTTCTTGACTTCGAGGAGGATTGGGTCTGACATTGCGTGGTGTTGCTGCCTTAACTCGAATTGATTGAGTGAGTGGTCTATGCTGTAATTCACGTCGTCTGAAGCTCTCTAGATAAGTGTGAATAAGTGTAGATGGCAGATGATGGAGTGGAGGACGTTCTCATCGACAGCTTCCTCCTTAATTCCCCCGGTAAAGTTATCGACACCCTCGGCACACGCACCAAGCTGTAATCAGAAACCTGGGGAAAGAAAGCTTGGCCTTCTGACCAGCCGAGGCAAACTTTGGCATGTGCGTGTGTGGCTGCGTGGGGGACTGTGGCGCGCGTTCTGCCGCCCGATCATTGACACCCGGAGGTACATGTAGCTACATACATCACATGTAGGTGTATTATCCTCCCCCCCAGTACCTACTACAGCCAAATCCAGTCCCGCCCCATGCAGCCCAGGCCACTGCTCTTCTACTATGCCAGCCTACTACAGCAATATACAAACAAAACAAGAGGGAAAAAAGCGCCAGCACCAAGGAGAAGAAGAAAGGATTAACACGAGTATGGGTGGAGTATCATCTATGTCTGTCAAGCAAAAAAGAGTAAAAAAAACAAAAAACAAATGTAACCTCCCCATCCCCAATTCCCATACCATAGAGATATAAATATATATATAATAAAAAAAAAACTAAGCCAAGCCAGCCACTTTATGTAGCTCAACCCAACGAGACAAAGCTTGCCCCGGACGACGACCGCGGCCCCGGGTTCGCAAGACTCTCAGCGAGCACGTCCGTCGGCACTATCCTGTTGCCAAAGTCGTGCGTGTCGCCTTCGTCCGTGCGTTTCTCGGAGCTGGAGCTCTTCTTCTTGTCCTTTTTGCCTTCGTTGCTGAGACGGATGGACGTGACGACAAACACTACCAGAATGAGAGGGTCAGCACAGAGCAAACAAACAAACAGAAGGGGGGGAGAAATAAACAAAAAAAAAAAGAAAGAAAAGGGTCCATACCCGCCAACGCCCCAATAGCAATCAACCCCCTCCTCGTCGTCGTCCACCTCAACCCTTCCACCTCGCTCCTCACCTCCGCCCCAATCACAACCGTAATCTTCCAGTTCAACTCCTGGACCCTATTCTCCATCTCCCTCATCTGCGCCCTATTCGCCATCTTCCTCTCGTTGAACATGTTGTTGAGCTCCTCCTTGAGGGCCATGATCTCCTCCATGAAGCGCTGGTTGAGCTCGTCATACGAGGCCTGGAGCGCCGCCGTCTCGGCGCGCAGCGCATCGAGCGCCGCCTTGCGCTCCGCCACCACCTCGTTGCGGAGCTCGGCGCACGCCGCGTGGAAGAGATACGACTCGTTCTCGACGTTGGACTTTGACACGAGTGTGTTGTGCGCCAGGTCCAGGTTGGTGGCCAGCAGCGAGCGGATCGACTTCATTATGATGGCGCTTTGGGACGGGCGGAAGCCGGAGCGCGTGAGGGAGGCAGCGACACTATAGGTGTCGAAGTGGTGCGTCCATTCGCGCGGGGAGAGGGAGGGGGCGGCACCGCCGGTTGGTTTTGGGGGTGTTATGGGGGTGCTGCTGCTGTTACTGCTGCTACCACTGGTGAGGGGAGAGAGAGGAGTTGAGGGCTGTATGCTGGGGGTGCTGGGGGTGCTGGGGGTGCTGGCGGAGAGGACGTCATCTTTGGGGGCGCTGGTGCTGGTGTTGGTGGTGCTGTCGGGGGCGGGGGTGGGGATAGGCTCGACGGCGGTGCCGTGGCGGTAGCGGCGGATGGTGGTGACGGTTGGGCGGGAGAGGCGAAGCGCCGGGTAGAGGAAGGGCAGGCGGAAGGGTGAGAGCGGCATCTCGGTGTCCTGGTGGTGGTGGTGGTGGTGGTGGGGTGGTGTGTAGGAGAGGGGGGGGGGGATTCAACAAGCTCTTTGTGGGAGGTTCCGGAAGCCAAGGTTTTTTACAATCGCCCGGGCATGGGATATCACTCGGCCATGGAGGAAGGTTGGCTTTGTTCATTGATTTGGTAGCCCGGCTTTGTTTAGTTACTCCGTATACTCTGTAGAAGAGTAAAAACTATTTGGTAATGGGGGTGTGGACTTGCTATTTCCGGGCCGGAGGGTATGCGGTCACTATAAATGTCACTGTAAACTAACTGGTGGAGGTCATAGTATGCTTAGAGCCATTGGTATAAATGATACCTCTATATAGTATAGGTCAAGTAGTAACCCCCCCCCCCCCCTTCCTCCTTCTTACACACAACCTGGAAAAGTATCATTCGTAACAGGAGAAGCTTCGCCCGGGTTATATATGGTAAGATCCCTCTCTTATAAGAATGGATGAATCAGGCAAAACAGGTTTAATTTTGGTCACTCTAATAAAACATCCGCTTCGCCCTGATATCAGTCTGATATTTTAGTACTTCGCAATAACCCGCACGTTGTTTAAATCTATAGCATATAGCTCCGCAGCATGTTCTTGGCCTCCTCTGGCAATTCGGCCTTAATCCATTCCTCAACCTGTAATAGCACACCGAGGCGTTAATCTCCCGAAAAACTGTCAGAAAGGAAGGGGAAACCAAACGTACCTTTCCGCCTTTAGCCGCGCTGCCCTCTTTAATCCTCGATCCGCACCACCTTTTCAGATCCCCAGTCACATTTGGGAACAGGTCTACAACCTTCGTTTTACATGTGTTCAGCCTAGTATAGGTGCTTCCAAAGTTCAGATCATCAATGTCTGCATCTACAAGCTCCGCCGCATTGTCGCCCTCCTGGACGGGCAAAGGCGGCATTTCAAGCAGCTTCAACAACGCCATGACGGTACTGGGCCACGTTTTGTGATAACGGTTTTCGAGTTCATTGCTAAACGCCACAAATCTTGTCAAACCGACAACAGCGATCTTTCGGTCTACGGGCCTCTGGAGCTTCTGAGTATCTGGGAGGACAACAGCTTGGTATAGCTGTCCGAAGATCCCGCCCTGTACGAGATCAATTGCCTTCACGACAAAGTCGGGACCGTAACCTTCTGCCTCGCGAGAGGCAAGGAAGTAGAATAGTCTTACAAACCTCTGTGAGAGGGCTTCAGTTTTGGAGCTGTTAAGACGCGTAAGAAGGATCACGAAAATATCCTTCAGGAAGGGTTCCAGAGATTTGAGGGGAAAGTAAATAAAGCAAGCTTCAAGCAGCTCAAATGAATGCACCTCAGTAAACTTGGACGATACAAGCTTCTGGAATATACCTAAAACCGGGGAGATCTGGTTGTTTTGGATAAAGTCGTCCGCACCCCGGGCCATGATGGCTTGGAGAAGGCGGACAAGAGCTGGCACATTGCCACGCGACTCGCAGAGAGCTGGCGCGAGGAGATGTGGGATAAGATCTTTATATCGCTGGGGGATTGGTGCCGAAGGGTGGCTTTCAAGAAGGAGAGAGAGGAGCTGGAAGACATAGGGGATGAACTCGGTAATATAGAGGCCAAGAACGCTCATAAACGGATCATGAAGAGCGGTTTCAAGGCCTTCTGAATGATGAGGAGCCACAAACCTACGCAGTGTCAGCGAGAACCCCCTCTCTAAGTTCTAAACATTGGAGCATACCTAATGATGGCACCCAAGCTCTCAAAGTGGTAGTGGATGAATCTCGGGTTACTTGGGTTCTTTGCAATCTCTCCAGTGATCTTGATCAACTCGCCTAGAACAAACCCTATAAGTGGACCTGTCGAATCCTTTGCTACAATTAAACATCTCATCACACAGCGCATTAAAAATTCGTTCTCCTGTATCTTCTCCGGGGTAACTCCAGCCTCTATTAGTCTAAAAAGATGCTGCAGAAGATCGTTGGAATAAGGTTTCAGATCTTCGGGGTAAAAAACCGGCTGTCCATCCACAGTCATCGCAAGCAACCTCTCCACGGTGATAGCGGTATATGTGTAGACAACGTAATTGGGCGATGCGAGATGTTTTGCAAGAAGAGGGAAGGCACCCGACAATTGTTCCTTGGTCAACTGACTC
This sequence comes from Morchella sp. 2018-W30, assembly GCA_024713625.1. Taxonomy (NCBI): domain Eukaryota; kingdom Fungi; phylum Ascomycota; class Pezizomycetes; order Pezizales; family Morchellaceae; genus Morchella; species Morchella sp. 2018-W30. Next base: position 1,303,209 of record JAMJEW010000007.1, on the reverse strand, counting down.
CGGAAAGTGTACAAGTATTTGATCGCATCAACCTTGAGAATCGGTTCCACATCCTCAAACGGAGCGATAAGGTCTGCTGCGACATGGCTTTGGAAAAATTCGACTACATCTACCAAAAGGTTGGTGTGAACAACACCTTTACGTTCAGTTGAACCCTTGGCAGCGATAGAAGAGAAAAGATACAGGGCAGTATCCTTTGACCTCCAGTTCTCTTTTGGGTGTTTACTATAGTCCCCAAGGTAGTGGGTGATGTATTTCCAGACAACGCCAGTGACGTTCTGGTCAAACTGTTCAAGGAGTTGTCGGAGAAAATCAGTGGCTGCTCTTCGGCGGGTATCACTGTCGGAGCCTTCAAGATCTCGTCGAATAAATTCGATCGGGTCATCTTCAAATAGCTCTTCGTCTGAAGTTCTCAGAGCCATGTTTGGAAGAATAATCTTTTCTACAACCTGCTCCAAGACCTCTGTTTGGCTGAAGTTCTGTGCGTGCTTTACTGATCCCGCAACGGACGTCAGGAATTGTAAGGCTTTGCTAACCAGCTGTCCATTTTTTTTTTACGATCAGCACACGTTTCCCCTGTGGTCATAACTAAATTTTGATTTTTTACTCACAATATCGTATTTCGGCTGGGGACCAAGATTTGTCAATAGCTCCCAAGTCGAATTTACAAAGTTCTGGAGCATCTCCTCAAACACATCTTCATATTTGTGTGTAAACAACTGTAACAATTCACAAATGCCAGCCTTCACCCTCTCCAATAGACCGGCTTCGTCGTCATCGTCAGTTGTAAGAAGATCGTTCGTGTACGTGAGGTACTTGTGAAATAAACCCATAATAGTTATAAGATTTTCCTCAAAAGCGGGTGCCAAGTCTTGGCAGTTAAGATCAAATGAGATCTTAACAATGAGGTTGAGAGTCTGGTAGAAGCCTTGCAGCAGTATTTTATCGTTGACATTTTGTTCGATGAGCGAATCCGTAGACTATATTCGCAAGTCAGTCGTTTGTACGGCTTGATAAATCAGATATAAGCGTACTGCGAAGAGTTTGAGAAGAGGCTCCGTGAATTTTCCGAGAACGTGGTTAATCTCTTCAAATAAGTCGTCGGAGCGGAATAGCGGTCTCCAACGTTTAAAGATTGCGTGTGCAACTTGAAGAACACCGTTGTTGACTTGCGGGTTATCAGGAGTGAGCCGAGAAACGAGATCCTAGAAGCAAGCGCTGAAGGTTAATCCCCGAACTTTACATACTCTAGAGTATTTGGGAGTATGCACATCAATCAGAGTATCCCATCGCCGCCAAAAGTCACTTTCCGCGATAATACTGATCGCTTCTCCCAACTGCACCTGGAGCGCTGGCGGTGAGGTGATCATGAGTCCGATGATTTCCTGTTTAACGGCGATCACATCACTCCCATCCATTTTGTACCGTCCTTCCTCATCCTAAAGATAATCTCATGATTAGCGTAACTGCTCAATTTCAAAGTTCCTTCTGTGGAAAAGCTCACAGTCCAGTTCCGCCCTATCAAATTCTTGAAATACAAGGCAGCAGCCAATCGTGTGTTCAAGCCTAATTCGTTAGACGCCACGATTTGCAGCAATAGCAATGGAAATCCTTTAGCATTTTCAGAAGCTCTCAGAGATTGCTCGGCTGTTCCAAAGGTCGGAGTCAGTTATCATTGTGTTTTCTTTTTGTGAAAAAAGAGAAATTCTTATTGGAAGAAAAAAAAAAAAAAAAAAAAACGCAGTAACCTAACACTGGGACCTATAGAAAACATATACTCCATAATTTGGATTACGCGGAGGAAATTGATGTAGAATAGCCAAGAAACATAGGAAACAAGCACAGAAAACAATGGCCCAGAGTAGGTGATTTACCTTGTTTGTTCTGCTGAGGTATCAATGATGTGTCCAGAAGCTGGGCGATAGTTTGAATGTTTGTTGCCATGTTTGGTGGTGGTGACAATGGTACAGTAAGACGTGTTGGTAGCTTATGGTGATCGTGGCCGGGCGTATTGATTGTGGTCCTGGTTGTGGGGTGGGTCCGACGTAGAGTAATGGTGGGGGTATAAATGATCAACCCAAGAGCAGCTAGATGTGTTGGTCCACAGAGTTGTCTTTCTGGCCGCTGGGGGAGCTAGAGAAAATGAAATTGTACCCCTAGGGCGACAAAAAAAAAAAAAGAAGGATGTGGGGACGACGTGATGCAACTAAAACAACCATTCACCACAAACAAGATATCCCCGCTACAGAGCTCGAAAGATGTGACGGTTCACTATTTGTCTGATAAATACTTAGCTAGGCGTAAAACAAAGCACGCCGAGCACCTGACCCACCAGTAGAGTGACGATTGACATCGAGTGACAGACCCACGCCCCTCCAACCTCACCTGCCAAGGCTGCCCCGTCCTCGTGCCTGTGGAGGTGGTGGAGGTGGAGGCGCACTAAAGTGGCTCGTAGCTGATTCTGTAACTTTGACAGGCGTCCACAGTCATCCATCTTTGACCTGTCTGTATAACTGTTCATTCATCCGTTCGCTCATCATTCCCCCCATATCAACAAATCGCCCAAAAGGGAAAAGTGAAGACGAGGGAGAAAGAAAAAAAAAAGAAAATAGGGAAATAGGGAAAATCTTTCCCCCTTCACACACCACTCTTCCGAGCCAGCTACGAGCCATCCCTAGTCCGAGTCTGCACGGTGTTTCTGCACCTTAGTGGTCCCTGCTTTCCCTTCCATCTCCCGTTTCGCTGAACCCCATCGAAGATAAAACTTCAACGATAACAAAAGCCTCGAAGATTCAACTTTGGACACCTATTAGACTCGCTCTTGGTTGTACGCCCTACGCCTAGTCTAGTCACAAAACAAAAATATAAAATACATAACCCTATACTCGTCAGACTGATTCCGTAGTATCATCCCGACTGGTTGGTTTTCTGGCCTCACCCCTCCACACCCCTCCACCTCTTTCTCCTTATCCCACCTCCTTATCCTCGCCTCTCTCTCTCCCCTCGCCTTCAGTACCCTCTCCATGCTGTTTATATGACCGACTTCATACTTCAATTATCATACTCGCTTGCCAACTTTCGGATTGCTCCTACCTCTGCGCAAACCCCCCCATCCGCTCTCTCCCGCGAGTGGTGTTCTCATCCTTCCGCGCTTCGTTCGGCGCAGGACTCGCTCACCCGAGTATTCTGGGCGATAGGTTCGTTACCATATTATCATTGGTTCTTTGTCATTTTGTTTCGATCAGGTGACCTGATTGGCCGTTGTCACTGCACACCCTTTTTTTCTCCGATCCAATAAGCTTTCGGCCCTGGATGACGCCAATTAAATTGTTTCCTCTGAAAACTTTGTTCTCCTTGATATTAACGGCCTTCCCGCTAATTTTTTTATCGTCTGATAGTTACCTAATTAAATGCCTTCGTCTTCTCAGAGTAACGTCGATCCGCCACAGCTACATGACTCGAATAAGCCATCTTCCAGCATCGCGAATGTATTCCGGAGTTTCGGTGGACGTCTAAATCGCACTGGCTTCTCCATCCCTCCGTCGCCAGCTGCACCAATAACTAGTAATGGTCATCGTTCGAGCTTGTACGGTGAATACTTCGGGGAGGATGCTGTCACCAGCGGACAGGTCCTGGTTGACAGGTTGAAGGCTAGCAATCCCCTGAATGATCGTGTGGCGGCGGCAGAGGCGTTAAGAACGATAATTGCGGATTACCCGGTTTCAACTGTAACGGAAATTTGGTCAAATGCTCAGGACTTGCTAGATGCCGACAATCCGCCGGATGTTCGCCAAGCAGCTTTTAAACTCCTCTCGGCATGTATCCAACAGCATGAGCCTTCGCCACTAGATCGACTCAAGATTTACCGCACAATAGCCCACCATGTTTGTATGGATGACTTTTACCATCAGTTACAGGCAATGAATGCGCTCACCAATGGGGGAAGGGATGTGTCTACGTTTCACAAAGACTTAGTTTCTCTGTTGTCGAAGTGGTTGAAGAGCTGGTTCAAGGAAGCTACTGGGGAACGGTCAATCCGCAAGAGGGATGGAGGTAACCCAGAGAACATGTCAGGCGCGGAGTTTAACTTGAGGGAGTTGTTCCTATTCACCACTCAAGTCATCAAATTCAACTTCAAATCGTTTGAGGAGCGTGAAATAAACCAGCTACTCCTAGACGTCCTCCAAATTTGCAAAAAGACAACACAGAAAAAAGACATCGAATGTTCTATCGGCGTTATCGAAGCTCTCATCACTTATGGCTACGTTCCACGCGCTGCACTTAAGTCTTGTATAGAGGTACTGTGCGGTGCGTATGCCACCTTAAGGGAGCTTGCCGATGCTACCTGGAGTGCCGTCAGTAATCTCTGCAAGAGCTATATGGCTCATAATTCAGTACTGGTTTTAATTGAAATTCTCGAGACACCTGCAAAGAATTTTGCTACAAGCTCCGCGAATGCAAACACAAACACACTCAGAGGCGCTGTGTGGTTTCTGGAGAAACTTTTAATAGCGGATGAGCAAGATGGGCTTCCTCCAGTGCAATTTCCTATTGTCATGTCAGCATTCCGGTCAGCCCTTGCCGCCGATAGCGCACGCTTGGAGTTGGAAATTTGCAGGGCCATTAGTGCTATACTTGCTAGTAAGGATGTTGTTTCACAAATTTCCTTCGATGAATGGGGAGTGCCATTGGATATATTGGTGGCCTGTTCAAATAGAACGACAGAGCGAGCAGACGGAACGGTAATAGAGGCCCGTGCAGGTGCAGAAGAGACCTCGTCGCGCCCACAGAAACCCGAACATGGTGGACTAAATGCCGCCATAGCAGCGGCCATTCTACAGGTCATAACTCAGTTAGAGCTTGCATGCCGTAACCCAAATTTCGAACAGATAGACGATGTGGTTGAATTTTTCGTTCGTGTGCATGAACACCTGCCCAACTCGGCGGCCGAGTACGTCATCAATCACTACGCCACAGAACATTTTTGTTATCCATCATGTAGCGAATGGATGGAAAACTGCAGGAAGTTGCTTGATATATTCTTCAAGGCCCGATCAAGACCTACAGCAATGCGGATCAGTGTCTTATCTTTGATCAAGGACGTTTATGAGACCATCAGAGGGCTGTGTGGGGAAGGGACCTTACGTGCATTGGTTCTTGCCATTTTTGAAGATTTCCGGAATGAGGGAGATTTGAAGGTCTTGGAAGCATTGGTTAAATTGGCAGTAGATGTCGCAGGAGATAGCAACATAGATTTATTCAATGTGTGTCTCGATATATTGGTGGATTATATTGGACTGGGAGAAACTGTGAATGATCAGTCTCTACAAGAGGTGGACGAAGAGAATGAAGATCAGACGGCAACCAAAAGCTCTACTGATCGACTCAAGTTTGCTGTGACTCCGCTCTCCCAACAACAACATCATCACCATCACCCTAATTCTCCGGTCAACATTGTCACTCGGGGATTGGTAAGGATATTTATAAGAAACATGAATGTTAATGCTATCAAGACGGCCCGGACATACGAAGAAATTGTCAAGATCGTAGCGTCTCAAACAATAGATGTCGATGCACGACTAACAGCTATGAAGCTTTTGTTCAGAATCAGATCTGATTCAGAAAACGCCATATTTTTAGTTGAATCAACAGAGTCAGAAAATTTAGCAGCAGTTTTTCACAGAATTACAAAGATTCCGGATGAAACCTCTGCACCTCTTAGGCCTGAGGAGGACTCATCATCAGCATCATCGAGGCCAAACAGAAGTAGCTCCATATCTCAATCATCACAACAGACATTCCTATTTAGGAGCCCGAGCCGGCCGGTCATGGAAAAGTATGATCGCACCAAGCGAAGGCCGCCGATATGGGCATACCCTGAGACGAAGGCTCTCCCAGAAAAGCCTTCGTATAAGGCCAGCCCAGTAATATGCACATTTTACGATCCACCAAAAGACTATCCAGTACAAGAAGGGCCATCACTAGATCCAAAGACCTGTATCAGAATGTCACTATGGATGGAACAACTGATTCCGATTATGCAACAAGGTTGTGACTGGGAAATCTACAGCTATGTTCTGGTACACTTGAGCTCCCAGCTTGCCAATAAGACAGCATTCAGGAACTGTAAAGCGCATATCAACATGCTCAGAAGTTATATCTGCCAGCAGCTACATACTGATAAGATCCCCAACACTGATCTTCCGGAAGAGGTCAAGAAAGCCGATATCGCCATAGCTCTTATCAACATACTCACGACTTTAGTCAGCTACAAGCAGCACTTTGCCAAAAACGAAACTGAAGGGATTGTTAAGGCTTTTCAGTTGGGGCTCTACAAATGGCAAAGAACCGCTAAACCGTGCATCCACGCCCTGTCCATATGCTGCTATGAGCTACCAGGCTCAACAAGCAAATTCTTGCCAGGGATCCTAACAAAGCTTTCCCAGATAATCACTTCGTCCGCCGTCAGTGTACATATCTTGGAGTTTCTGCTAGCACTAGCCAAGCTGCCTACATTATATAGCAACTTTACAGAGCCCGATTTTCGTAATATTTTTGGCATCGCTTTTCGTTATATCCAACACACAAAGGAGAGTACCGCCTCGGGGCCAATAAGGGTAAATCACCTCTGGTCACTTGTGTTTATATGGTATTTTTAAAACTAACCTCTTCAGGCAATGCAATCACAGCCCGAGACCGAACCAAGTCTACCTCAATACGTCCTCACACTTGCTTACAACGTATTGACTACTTGGTTTTTGTCATTAAGGTTGAGTGAGCGGCCAAAGTATGTTTCTTGGATCACCAGGGGTTTGGTCCTGCATGCCCATAGCAATACAGTCGACGAGCAGAGCCAAGCGTGTATGGACATGTTGCAGAGATTCACTTTTAGCGATTTTGACTTGAAACCCCCCGCAAAAATTGGAAAGGATGCAGCGGTGGTTACGAAGAATTGGCTAGTCGGGGGTAGTATTCTTAGTGTGCATATGGCGACGGAGACCGGGGTAGCAAGGCTTGTTGTTAGACGACCAGTGAGTTCTTTTCACTTTCAATTTTCTGTCTTTGCCTTCCCTGTGTTGGAACAGTGTGGGTTGATTATGAACATAGTCTGGTACAAGCTACTACAGTATCAAGCCGGAATCAAGGGAATTGCACAGCATTCTACAATCAAAATGGGTCAATATTCTCGACGGGAAGTCAAACTCCTCAAGCGAAAATAACCCTTTGGAAACAAACACACAGCCGGATAAGATTTTGCCTAGTCATGTACTCTTGCAGTTGGCTGGGGGTATGGGAACAACCGAGATGACTAGGCCGGTACTACTTCCTGAGGATGACAAAACTACCAGAGCATTGGACGTTTTTGATCGGATACCGGTTGTCGACTTCCATAAGATTGGTGTTGTTTATGCCGGCCCTGGCCAGTCAGAGGAACTTGATATCCTGACAAATCAAATGGGGTCACCAGATTACACTGACTTTGTGGACGGTCTTGGCGACCTAATTACCTTGAAGGGTACAGACCGCAATACCGGGGGTCTTGATCGCGATAATGACTTAGACGGGCAATTCGCTTATGTCTGGAGTGATCGGATCACGGAAATCGTGTTCCATGTCACTACCATGATGCCAACATTGGCAGAAGATCCTCAATGCACCATGAAGAAACGCCACATTGGTAATGACTTTGTCAACATCGTCTTTAATAACTCTGGTCTTCCTTGGCGCTTCGGAACAATACCCTCCCAGTTCAATTTTGTCAGTATTGTGATCACACCGGAAGCTAGGACAGGTTTTATTTCGTCGCGTTTGACGAAAAAAGGACTACAGGATAGAAGGTATTACAGAGTCCAGGTCTGTCGCAAGGAAGGATTTTCGGATATTAGTCCAGCACAAGAAACGAAAATTGTTTCGGACCTTTCACTTCCTTCTTTCGTAAGGAATTTAGCGTTGAGCGCGAGTGTATATTCACATGTATACAATGAAGGTGGTGGAGAACATATCTCTAATTGGAGGCATCGGCTGCAAAGTATTAGTCGATTACGTGAGAGAACTGCCACGGGTGGCTTGAGCAACGGCGGAGGTATCGGTGGGGGGGGGGCTGGAAACGGTGGCATAGGTGGAACAGCCAGTCCGCCTACTATGCCAAACTCCAGGAGAGTATCGACGATGAGTGGACAAACAAGCTTATCGGATCATGGCTACAGCAGAAACTCTGTACAGCTAAATGGTGCTGATCTGGAGAAAGATCTAGAGACAGAGGACCTGTTGATGAGCCTGGACTTTAGTAGGTTTACATGATGTGGTTTTCGCATTCGAAAGCGTTTCTTCTCTTTGTTATCAGACTCTATTCTTCTATTTCCTTGGGTCGTGCATTTTTCACTTATAATCAATTTCTGGTTTGTCATTCTGGCACCAAATTCACGGGCCAACAGTCTGTTTATTTTCGGTTGTTTCTTATCTCTCTTTTGTCATTCGGGGGTTTTCTGCTTGTTCTCTCTTTAAAAGTTGCTTATAAACCAAAAGTTTAGCGGGTACCGGAGTGATTGATTTGGTATATGTGTGTGGGATGGATAGGGTCGGAAATTAATCCCTTATTTCGTATTTCTTTTTGCTTCTTCGCATAAAACTACTTATTCTTGTAATATTACCTATTCTTTGTTCAATTGCGGGAGTGGGATGATTTGGTGTTTCTCCCTTTTTCGTTTCCTTGCATACTTCCCGATCAGGGCTTCAGTTGTCGGTTTGTGTGGGAAGGAATGTGGGCTTAGGGCTAGGTACGTGGGGAGCGGAGGTTTATTGGGTAAGAAGTTCTGATAGGGGAACGGTAAACTTGGGGTTTCTTTTGATTTTTAAATTGGGGTTAACTTCATTTGCCATATCTTGTGGGTTATTTGTGGCGGATTTACAACAAAAAATAATGCACTGAGCCGTTTATACATGATAAGGATTTCAACAAAAAGGAGCTTTGTAGGAACATGCACGAGTACTATTATACAACATTTTACAGTTACAAGTACATACTTGTGCAGTCTGTACTGAATACATGTAGTATATACTATACACTAGCAGTTCTGGTGGTGCCCTAACCAATCGGGTGCTCTTTTGTTGCGTACTTGTTTCTCGAGTGATACTATATGATAGAAATTAACTCAGCACGTCGATATGGAAGTAGTATATCAGGTTTTATGGCACTCAACGAGCAGTTTTGTGCCCCAGTATTTTGACCATATAGTATACGATACTCGAAATAAAGAACTAAGTTTCTACTAAGATCTATCCATGCTGCATGCATGTATAAAGTATCAACCAATCAACCACTCGTGTCCGTCCCCCAGCAAAATAGAAAAAACTGAACTGATTCCAACCAAGGCCGAGCTGTCCGTAGAGATCGGGTTAGGTATCGGGTACGGCTTATTGCTGGTAGAAACGCGTGCAGATGTAATATATTGATTACATAATTAATAAGAGTGTTATAAGTAAACATGGGGGACTATTAACCCATAATTAATTGGTTCTTTAGGTGGTAATCCAATACATGTGGGAGACAAGATGTCTCAAGACTCCGACGACCTCTTTATCTTGATCGCGGCTGGTGACTCAGCAAGTGATACACGGAGATAGACACATTCTGCACTCAAGAAGTCTTTGGGAATGCGTCATCATTGGTTCGGAGTTTTTCTGCGCGATGGGATCGGGTTAAGGAAGTCTCACTCCCATCACTAATATGTAATTCAATTATGCCAGCGGGCCTCCTAGTTCGGGATTAAGCAGGAGTGCACAGTTTTTCAGCTCAAAAGATTTACCCGGTACAAAGCGGATCCTAGATAATAGCTGCTTTGGGAGGCGTTAACCTTTCTCAATTGAGATTCCGAAAGACAGGCAAGCATGTGTAGACAGCCTTTAACAACACAAACCCAATGAAGTTGACGATGTTGACGATGTTGACGATGTTGACGACGCTGGATACCGAGTCATGAAACATCACTCGTCCATGAGACACATTGACCAGCAATTCCAAGCGTCGGCGATCGGCTAGAATAAATTTCTGAAACTTGATGAACGCCAGCGAAGTACATACATACACAAATCTCCCTCCTAGTGAACAGATCAGAGCGCCTAAACTATTTCCAGCTTGTCCCCGCAATTTCAGGCTTAAGTGGCACACTGTTCAAGGCCCGCGCGTGCACAATGCTAGATCCAGCCTAGTCTACTACCATCACATATTTACAATTGTACATCTGTAAAACATATTCAGGTTAAACGCCACCTAAGCATCAAACACAGGTTTCTAGGACACCATGAACGCTAGGTCACTTGTCAAACATATTGACGAACAAACGAACAACGTCTGAATTTCTCATCTTCTCTTGCCCTTGAAGACCAACCCACCAGCAAATACAAAAATACAGCCGTACCAACTGACCACTGTGCCCATCATGGGCATTGAAAAAAAAAAGAATGTGACAGGAACTATCAAAAAGCAATATCCACAGAAAATAACTCCTCCAAATATACAATTTAGGCCTTAAGCCCAAAATAGGAAGAAGTAAAAAGCGGGATAATATAAACCGGGTATACTAGTAGAGAATAGAAGTCGGGGAAAGAACATTAAGGTCATGTATTTACAGAGAATTTAACAGGGGGGGTAAAGGGGCTATTAGACGTTAAACAGATGAAACATAAATAGTTCAGTTAGGGGTAAATTGTGGCAGATGAAATATGGCGGTATGCTTGAATGAGCAGAGAAGATCGAAGTTGGAGTGTAGTGTTCGTAAAACCTCGAGGCATTTGATGTCGTTCCCACGGAAAGTCAACTGGTGAGAGAATCCCTCATCACTCTCCCCGTATTTCTGCCATAAGATATGCCTTTCGCGTAACACCAATCCGTCTACCGTTTCCGCTCCCACATTTGAAACAGCCCCCAGCCTTTAACCAAAAAAAAAGAACCTTTCGTAAGAGAAAATAAAACCCAATATGCATTCCGACAAACAGATCACAAACATAACCAGAGTGAGAACAAAATGATTAGACTCCGTACGTTTCTAACACCTGCGCCGAAAAGCAGTTCATTCGAGAATAAAAAAAAGAAAAGTCGTCAGAGAATTGACGTGGCCGTCATCCCCTTTCCTGCAAGGTGCCCATTTATGGGGATCTTGGGGTATCTTTCTCCTTCAACCCCCCAATTCTCTCAAGATCGACAGATGCGAAACGATCATCTGATCTCTGATATGGAGGGAGCGCCTCCTCCTTCAAAGGGCGAACAAATCCAACACCGGCTTCGCCCACTTCAACAACCATGACCCTTGAGATCCTGCGACCGGTCTCCTTGTCGGTTTCCTCGGGGAAAGTTATTCTAATCTCGGGCACGTTATCGGGGCTTAATGGCATAGGAGAAGAATTATCGAGGAGCTGCTCCTTCTCGGAGTACATGAGAGTAGAGCTGCGAGTGGAAATCGTCAGGCCATGTTGGTTTTTGTTTGAAGACTCGTATGTTGGTAGAGTGCCGGCTGCCTTCCGCTGTTTGCGAATGCGGTTGAGAATAAAAAGCGAAAAGCTAAGGACCAAGGTGAGGGCAATCAAGACAACCAAAGAAATGAGGAGCGAAGACATGGTATGGTTGTTTGCTTTGTAGTCAGCGTCGGAGTTGGAGTCGTTGATGTTGCGGCGGTTGATCAAGGGCATGGCAGGCATTGTATTATATTTTCGTATTAGGGCTGTTGCCTAGGTTCCTGTCGGATATGCTGTCGAGAGAGCTGAAAGAGTGTCTAGTACCGGATGTCGGTCAAATCGGACGTATCGAATGAATCGATTGTTTATTGGCCTGGTAGGGATCGTAATGAATTATGCTGTTGGAGGTATCCGGTATTAGTGACAATTGACAACGAAGACAGGAGACAAGTGTGCCTTGAAGTCTGAAAATGAAACCAGAACATATCGGGGCATAGAATGATGTGGAAACGGCTGAAGGTGGGGTGGTGTGTGTGAGTGGTGGTGGAGGAACATGGTCAATTCATGCCATGGATGCCATCATGTCACAGCTGATAGACACTGTACTCTAAAATTGGGTACAGGCCGAAGGGATAAAGAACAGGCACGTAACCCTTGGAGCGAGGAATGCACGGAGAGGAAAAGCGAACGAATCATGGAGGAAATGTCAAGCACGTACATATTACTAACGTAGCGGGTACTAACAACGCAAACTATGTATGCAAGGGCGACAGGAAAAATAACAAGAGGACAAAGACAGGACAGTACTGAAGAGTACGTGGGGGAGAGAATGTGAGGTTAAAAGTAAGTTAATGATCGGAAGTTTGCAGGCCAGCAAAAGAGTGAAGCCGGACAATTAGAATCGCTGCTGAAAGGAATGACAGGTAGCGAGAAGTGGGAATATCGGTGGTAGGGGGTGAAAAGGTGAAAAGAAGGAAAGAGGGAAAGGAAAGGAAGAGAGAAAACCAGCGTTTGGTATCAATTCTTCGCTACTCTTGGGGGAAAGGGGTATAAAGTGGTGAACGGGCGTGTAATTTTACCTACATGGCCCTTTGTGCTTTGTTTGGCAGCAACATCACGCCCTAGCAGGCGCCAACTTCCACTTTCAACTGTCATCTAACGTCTTTAGGCAGCATCCCGCCTCGGTTGCCGTTCCCCCACGGTCTCACCAGTCTACTTTAGGCCAAACTCCATGATCCATGTCGGTCAATCAGCCAGTCAACAGGCCACCCCAACCGAACTGTCACTTCGACATTTTGCGAATTCACAGGTTTGAGATGAGATCATTAAGATGTACTTCACCTACCGACGATACAGAACAATCAGTATGGAGTGTTTCCTAGATTGAATAATACGGGGCGGAGAGAGAGAGAGAGAGAGAGGGAGAGAGAGGGAGAGAGAGAGAGAGATGATATGGGAAGGAGGTGCGCAGCATGGAGAGGAAGACTACAGTATAAGAGGGAATTCTAACGCTTCCGGGTATAGAGAACACTTTTGCCACTACCATTATTGAATTTCGGGCAATGTTCGGCACATACATACATGCACGCGTATAAACAACATGGTTGCGGGCGGGGTTCTGATATGTTTGCCGCCGTCAGGTAATTTCGTCCCAGTTCAAAGATGGACCTTGTGTGTCATTCTTGCTCTCACGTTCATACCTTCCAGGTACCAGCAACCCCATGCCACTACTATTAAGAGTAGCTTGCAATACTTGATTACTCTCAACCCCGAGTATTCGAGGTAAGTGTAAATTCACCTTGGCCCCGGAAAACGAGAACGTTTGTGTGTTTCCAAAGGCTCCATTGATAGCTGTATGCTCCCCGTCGAGACCTATGAGGCTATCAGTAACATATTCCAGAATACGGTGAAGGAAAAGATCGGATGATGGGGACAGAGAAAACAAACATCAGACGACGGATAGAAGAGTCAGTGGCTTCGGTACGCAACATGTATTGATTCCCTTCGGTCACCCGCCAAACAGGGCTGTCAGGATTTGACACTCGCCTGGTTCCCGAAAACCGGCGAGGTTGTTCAAAACCACCTACTTTTAGCAGATATATACCTATCTCAGAGAAGAAAAACTTCTTCAACTTCGAGAACAATAGCTGGACTCAGTGGTGTTTTCGTTTGGAATGATATACCTGGTTCCTGGGTGACCATATCATATGTAAACCTTAAGTGTTTACAAAAGGCATGGTATCCTTTTTGTCATAAGCTCATCACACGGGTAGACATAACCAAGTTTATCGGCTAGCTGCCATCAGCTCTTCGGTCTTAAGCTGGTGTCGATTATCGTGGATCAGTTCGATTCTTGACAAAAATGGCCACATGCTAGATGAAGGTCGATGGCGATGTCAATGGGCACGCTCAACAAATTGAAGGCCTGCGTGTTGGGGTGAAGCATCCTTTGTTGTATGGATCGATGGAGATGGAGAGGCAAGGAAAGGGGGGATCAGAAGAACATCTCCGGCAGCACCGAATGAAAGAGACTAAGGCAGACGCATGATTTTACTACTACTGGCTGTGGATTCACCATTATTAAATTGATAGGACCTCTTGCGAGATGAACCGCACTAAATTCGCTCATTGCTGCCTGGATCCATGCATATATGTATTCATGTCCATCACATACGCAATACCCACATACGGACCGAATTAGTAGACAGGCGGGATGGTCGAATTGTTTCTCTTTTCTCCTTCTGCGGGGTTGTTTGCTTTGCCTTGTGTGTCTTAGGCGGGCCTAGATATGGCAGTTCTGCACCTCCTGGGCCACCGCAAGGACCACAGGGCCGTCTTATTAGTTGACCTTATACCACCCTTTCAATGCGCGAACCCGCGCACACTCGTCATCCTGCGAATTAGAAATTTGACCACTGGTAGGAAGTCTATTCGCCCACAGAAATAGGGAAAGGACAGAGGCCACGTGGGCAACTACTCAGCGAGAGGATATCGTATCATACGGCAATTTTATTTTTTTTTTAAAAAAAAAATATTCAGTTCTGAGTCTCTCGGCCGGCAGTGTCAATTGTGGGGACATACATTGGAGCTGAGTGTTCCTGCGCCTAGTTAGACCAACCCCCTCCCCCCCAAATGGCAAAAATGGGGTATGGGGAGAGTAATGAACCCACACGGACCAGACAGGTGGACCAAATGACTGGGGAGATCAGGCCGGGGTGAATTCGATCTTCCAAAGGGTAGACCATACAAAGTCAGATAAAAGGCGCGATTAAGGTCAGGGGCTGGTCAGTTGACGGAAGACAGCGCAGGAGTCTTGAACACAGGCTCGGATGGCTACATTTGTTAGTGCCGTGGTGGTTTCGATAAATACGAGCATAATTGGTATCCTTTGTTTCATTTCATTTTTCGTTCACAGCCTGTCACTCACATCATAGCCCCCACATCATGCTCGATCCAATGGTTTTCTTCCTTTAAGGATACGGCTAGAGTAAATTTCAAGCCCAAACTGAATGACCTGGCATTGGTTAGATGGTCCAAAGGCAGATGTGGAAGATCGAGGATCATCTTTTACATATATGCAAGGGAAATCGATGCGGGATCACATACACATCTCTAGGATTGAGCATACGGTCAGAATATTGATGAACGGAGTATATCTGATATAATAGCTGGCATCACAAACGCCATAATTGAAGGTGGGCTTCTAGTAGAGAGTTCTCAGGGGCTGGGGTTGATTGAGATTTTGGTCCTACCTGATATAACTGGGGTTTCTAACCATGAGTGCTACAGTACGGTATGCATCTATCTAACATACATGACATAAACCTCATCCCAAACCACTTATTTGCGATCATCTGGAAAAACCGTAATTCGTACTACTTACATGTAGTTTATTACTGCGGTTTTCAACGCACTAATGCACTAGTCTTTCCTAAGGACTACCATAAGTAGGTATGTAGCTAGCTACATGCATAAATGAGGCTAGGAAGTGATGATCATATCTTGTTTCCAGGCTCATTTTTGAGGCTCTACTGCTGCGCGCATAAGGAATGTGTAGTTTACATACATAGGGCTCATAAAATACCGGGTCACACTCTTAATTACCGTTACATCTCAGAATCACAGCTGACTCGGTGGTGTTTTAAATGGACGGCATATCATTGCATATTATTTTTCCCGTTTCCCTGTCAACTACGATGAGTACCTACAGTACAACGTCGGCAGGTAAAGAAACAAAATCTCTCTCGCATGTCAGGTCCGAAAATTGATTCATCAACTAGTTCTTTCTCCAGAGTATATGTACCTACCATTGCGGAGATAGCCCTTCCCAGTGCCCGTTTCTTCGGGTTCCTAGAATTTGATGGAGCTGTCGAAGCTGGTTAAGTGATACACCGCTTTAGATTCACTCTTGTAACCCCACAGCGTGCATTATGTGTCTTTAAGGGTACATCTCTAGAGTTAGAGTAGATCGTACCTAGTAGGTATCACCTGCTTGTAGGTGCTGCGCACCCATCAGCGCACATACTAGGGCAGGAAATGATAATTTTTGTAACTAAAATTCCTTGCGCCTAAAGCGTTTTACATGCCGGTTACTATTCCCGCGCACAGACCTCTCCAACGAAAAGGTTATCTCGGCTGGTGTGACGTCCACTGCGGAACCGTCCGCTCAATCGGACAGCTTCTGTTCGACCACCAGGGGTTTAGGAAGCGGGAAGGTGGGGCCACATCGTTTCTTGGAGCCTTAGATCTTCAGCCGTACCGTCGCACCCCGATCTCCTCCAGAATTGATACACATCCTGTACTTACTTCTACATGCCTGCCTACCTTCCTTCATCCTCATGGCTTGCGCGCACTGCACGTACCAGTGGATGATAGTGATGAAACGAAGGGTATTCTAGATAAATGATTGACAGCAGAAACAGGCCTCCCCCTCCACTCCTCCCCTCCAGTTTATCACTGGACATCGAGGATTCGTTTCCCATAGAACAGGTTTCTCAGTACTGGCATCATGTAAGGTTTATCTCCACCACTTTCAGCTCCCTGGAGAGAGACATGGCATGAGTGCTAAGTAAACATTTGTTTCCTTTCTCCACTTGTTTCCTCCCCGCTGTTTTGGTTGAAAATGGGTACGGGAAGGGTAAAGCGTCATGCAACGGCAGAGGCATGCAATTGATTGAGGGATGTTGAGAAAGATTCTGCTCTCATTGACTCTGAGTAGTGTTGGAGGGGCGGGGAGTCATACCTCCACACCACTTGACACGTAGCGAAGGCACAGCGCATAACCCTTCATCAGCCGCCTGGTAGTTAAAATCCTGCGATAATAAATCAGAGTTTTTCTCCTCTCAGGCTCCTCGTTTTGTAGCTGGCAAACGACGAGACAAGATACAAGAGTATATAGATGTATGTACTCATTGAGATCTGCGGGTGATACATTGAGTACATGTAGGTATGCATATGGGGTGTGGTTGATGAATTACTGCAGGGTTGTTGATTGATTGAATTACATACTTGACATGTATTTTTTTTTGGTAGGTTTGGATACATGTACTTAACGCTAGAATTAAGAAGATACATGTACCTACATGCCTGTACATTTGGTTGATCATTGGTAGTGGCTGAGAATGTTGCTGTTGCTGTCTATGGCCAAGATTAATACACATGAAAATTGAACTACTACTACATAGAGAACACAACTCTATCTAGGTGCTCTATGCTGTCGGCTGTTTTGAAATGCTCAATATCAATCAGATTAGAGTGGGTGCATCTTCCCGCCTTATGAGGCTACTGGACAAAAATTATCGATATTGCAGTCAAGACGCACTGCTTTGGGTGCATGTGGGTAACTTTAGTAGTAGCGTCCACGAACAGGTCACGATTGTAGGTACAAAAAAAACCCCAGGTTTTTTTTTTTTTTCCGAGTCAATTGGAGGACCTGAGGTTATACGTCTTTTTCACTTCACGAACCCCAGACATCAAGTCAAGAATTTTAGCAAGCCAGCCCAGACTAGACTCTCGCTTCGCCCCATCCATCCCCATCTCATCAGCATCCCAGCACCGCCTAACACAACCGTACATACACATACATCGTAGCTGTGCCCAGTGCACAGCTACCTTACCTTACCTACCTGGTACCACACCTACTAACCCCCCCCGCACTCTTCTTACTCACGACTGTAGCGCCCAGCAATTGGAAGACTAATAGATCTACCTTTCCTTTTTCCCACCGCCCTCTCCCTCTTTTCGTGCGTGGGCCCTTCCGCTTTACAAAAAGTCCCGCAAACTTTCTTTCCCGTCGGTCGCTCTCTTGGTGTCAAGTCGGGGGTCAGAACGTAGTGGCAGCAGCAGCAGCAGCAGCAGCACGGACGGGACGCGACCGCCTTAAGTAAGTGTGCGAGACAACCAGAAACAAGAGACATTGCATGTAACGACAAGTGAGCGAACGGAGCAACATCAAACAGAGAGGGCATTCCAAGAATCAACAACTACAGGCATAAGCCCAGGAATGACAGTTAGAGATTGTGCCTGTAAGAAAAGCAAGTGCCTAGAGTAGAGGAATAAGGATAGAGAAGACATGAGGGTATGATAGAGTGCAAGTCCAGGCAGACCACCACCGACGGCAGCAACAGCAGCGAGCAGCCTTACATACTTGACTCTGAAACCAACACCGAGTGCAACCCACACAGAGGGGCTTCAAGGGTTTTCGTTCAAGGGACGTAGAAAAAAAAAACACACAAAAAATAAAATAGAGAAAAAAAACTGTTGCTCGCGACATTTCTGTTCCGAATAACATCGTCCTCTTTTCTCCGTTCTACCCTATTCCTCTTATTCTCAGTCTACTACAGCTCTCAATCCGGCACAATCCCTCACTGCTTCTCATCTCCATCTCCATCCACCTTCTTCCATCCCCCCCCCCCCCATCTTCGTCATCCCACATCCCTACAGAGTCAATCAAACCTTCAAACCTTCTCGCTCTGCTCCCGGCGGCCATCGTCATCCCCTTGCATCAGCCCCTCCGCCGCCGCATGACTACAACTTGCTGTTGCTAATCAATCCAAGCGGAGGGCAGGATACCACGCTTTCTAAGGCCTGGCTTGCGCTCGCTCCTTCCCTTCCTTCTCTCTTCCATTTTTGAAGATAATAAATCGGTCAATACCTCCTACAACGTCTTCCAAAATCTGACTGACGTTCACAACCTTTCCGCCGCCCCGTCTACCTCACTTCCTTCCTTCCTTCTCCGCTCCGGCACCCTTCTATATTCGATTGTACATCTTTTTTTTTTCTATTAATTTCTTTCTTTTTCTCCTGATTACCCGTTAGCAAACGACTACTACAGCTCCAGGTCCTTCTCCCGTTACCGTTACCGGCCGAACCTTCAACAAGCTCAACCAACATCTTCCAATCGTTCTATCGAACCTGCTCTTTTCGGAAAGCTTCGTAGGGCTGACTTTCTAGCTCCCCGCGTCAATTCAACAGCTGTTGCAACATCCAACACAACGTCCTACGATCTGTAAATCTCAAAACCCCTCTTGTACAGAAACTAAAAGTCGTATTTCTTGCGTTCCTGGATATATAATCTGTTGCCCATCGCTATTTCGAAATTCACTCGGCATCTACATAGTCAATTCCGTACATACACACACAATCTCCGGCAGAAAATATGACGGACCATCAAACTGCAGCTACTGCACGAGCAGTACCATCAAATAGCGTACGTGCCCTTGTGATTTAATGATGCTGGCTGTAGTTGTGTAAGCTGTAGAACTAATGATCTGTGGTACTGCAGGTGCGAAACACTCGATTTGGGGATTTTGGAAGATCGCCTGGGACGCTTGACGAGAACTCTTCACAGAATTCAGGCCAGAGTCTTGGAGCAAGTGGTGCAGCCTGGGGCATTTGGGGTACTCCTATTGGTAGTACGACTATCGGCAGTGGTTTTGTAGCCACCACCAGCAACAACGAAAGGAGAGGTGAGCTTATCTGCCCCCCCCCCCCTCTAATTTAGTCCTAAACGGTTTATCGGGCAGAATTGGGAGCTTTCGTTATTGATAATCTCGTTTTCCATTAAAAAATAGGTTCTTTAGAGGGTAAACAAGGTTCTTCGTCGCTTTTAGCAGGGTCTGGCGAGCATGAGCCGTGGGGTAATTCAAAGCCCACTGCAGTAGGGTGGGCTGGCGAGTCTACATCACCAGCTCTTTCAAATGTACCCATCAACCAAGATCATTCTCGTTCGCCCGCTCGCCTTCGTAGCCAACAATATGAATCGCCCCAGACTAGCTCAGAAGTCCCACGTACCTCATCGCCGTACTATTCTATCCCCCGTCAAACAGCTGTTGGACAAGGGCCATCTATGAGTCAATCTCCAAGTAGTAAATCTTACTTGGACTCTACCCCGACGGTCAGCTTTGGTGAGACTCTTGATTTCCAAAATGGGGGCCGAGGGCGTGGCCTGGAAATGGGACAAGGTTTTGGTGACAGGAGACATCTTGGCTCTGTTCTTGGCCCTATCGAGGATGAGGACCCCAACCACACAAACCGAGGGCGGGTAGTATCAAATCCGCGTGGTGTTAATACCGGTGCCGAGATTCTAGGCACCAGTGTATCGTCCGTTAGTCGAAGTGAGAGCCTTCCGCCCCAGCAACGGGCAAATTCAACACCGCCCACATATAACCCCAACCAGACACCGCAAGAGGTTGCCGGGTACGGAGCCTACACTCATGTCCCAACTTCTCACCCGACTTTGCATGGCCCTAATCATCCTAATGTTGGCAATTATCCGGTTGGTGCGCAGGGTAGATATACTGACTTGACTCGAGATACTCGCCAAGCGGAGATGCTTGCACGCTTTCGTCAGGTTTCAGTCGATGATGAGAATGAACAATTTCCGGGGGGGCGTCATCTGCCGTTCCTTAACCCACCTCAAAACAATCCAGGGAACTTGAACTACCCTTCACAGCCTTCGTTTGCCGACTATCAGTACCCACAACAGCGTCAGAATTCCCATGCCGCAGCCCCAAACCCATCTCCCTGGGCTACAGAGGAGGGGACCTACCGTGGGCAGGAAGGGTTTAATAGCGATCAATACAATGGGGATGGATATACTGAAGGCTATAGCGAGTTTCGGCCTAGACCTTATGAAAGAGTCGGTGCGATGTCTCCGGGGGATCAAAATGTTGACTTCCAGAGAAGAAGTTTGCCCAGCCCATACTATCCAAATGGGACCACCCCCCCACAGCAAGGGGATTTCCGCTCCGCTTCTCGTGGTGCTACCGCGCGCACACCACCCTCAGTACAGTTGGGATTGAACCACGAGAAACTACGGCAACGATTATTAGTCACCCAGCAGCAGCAGCAACAGAATCCCCATTTGAACCAAAGTCAGACTATTATGCGTGATCAGCTTTATCGCACTCAGCAGCAGCAACAGCAGCAGCAGCAGCAGCAGCAGCAGCAGCAACAGCAACAGCAACAGCAACAGCAGCAGCAACAGCAACAGCAGTTCCCTATGTCTGGACCATATGATTACACCTATGGCAGTTTACGGATGCAAATGCCCACTTATCCAGGCGGTTCACCTATTAGCCCTTTGGCTGCACCTACTCATCCGGCTGCTCGAAGACATGATGATATTGGAAGTCTCAGAAGTGCACTACTCGAGGAATTTCGTTCGAATTCGAAATCCAACAAGCGTTATGAGCTCAAGGTAAAAACTAAGTCGATAGGTTATTCCAAGCCTTTTACTGACATATGCAGGACATCTACGGCCACGTTGTTGAGTTCAGTGGCGACCAACATGGATCTAGATTTATCCAACAAAAGCTTGAAACAGCAAACAGTGACGAAAAGGATATTGTCTTTGCCGAAATCAGGCCAAACTCCTTACAGTTAATGACAGATGTTTTTGGAAACTATGTTATTCAGAAGTTTTTCGAACATGGAAATCAGCTACAAAAGAGTGTTTTGGCAAAGCAAATGGAGAATCACGTTTTGACGCTATCTCTTCAGATGTACGGCTGCCGTGTTGTTCAAAAGGTAAGCTGGGTGAACATACTTGCAAGTTATTGAGCT
Organism: Morchella sp. 2018-W30; assembly: GCA_024713625.1. Lineage (NCBI taxonomy): Eukaryota > Fungi > Ascomycota > Pezizomycetes > Pezizales > Morchellaceae > Morchella > Morchella sp. 2018-W30. The sequence goes on along the minus strand of JAMJEW010000007.1, from coordinate 1,281,693 downwards.
AACGCGGATCATAGGCTCTTGAGCATATCTTGACCGAACAACAAGCAACCCTCGTCAAGGAACTAGATGGGCATGTCTTGAAGTGTGTCAAGGACCAGAATGGAAACCATGTAGTCCAAAAAGCTATCGAGAGGGTTCCTGCTGAGCATATTCAATTTATCATCAAGGCTTTCCACAACCAAGTCCAAACTCTTGCCACCCACCCTTACGGCTGCCGCGTAATCCAGAGGATGCTTGAGCATTGCGACGAGACTGCCCAGGCATCTTTGTTGCAGGAACTTCATTATTGCACCCAGGCTCTTGTTCAGGATCAGTACGGCAATTACGTGACGCAACATGTGATCGAGCATGGAAAACCTGAGGATAGGGCCAAGATCGTTAATCTAGTTACCATGCAATTATTGCACTTTTCAAAGTATGTTCATTTGGATATGCGAACCCTTTTGATCCTCAAGAAGCTGACTAAACCGTAACAGACACAAATTTGCTTCAAATGTTGTTGAGAAGAGCATAGCGTTTGGATCACCTGAACAGAAGCGCGAGATTGTCAAGGTTGTTTGTGCAACCCGACCCGACGGCAATTCTCCCCTTCAGATTTTGATGAGGGATCAATACGGCAATTATGTTATCCGTACGTGAACCCCACTTCCGTTGGTTGAATATAAGTTCTAATGTTTGGTGAAGAGAAACTTTTGACTCTGCTTTCCGGTCAAGACCGCGAGACCTTGGTTGAACAAATCAAGCCTCAGCTCCAGGCGTTGAAGAAATTTACATACGGCAAGCAAATCAATGCGGTATGTGTTAGTTTCTACCCTCAACCATATATTATACAACGCTGTAACTAACAGATTTTCAGATTGAAAAATTGATTTACAATTCTTCTACACCATCGCAGACCGCTTCTCCCCCGCCTGGTTCAGCCGTTGCGACCCCATCATCGTTGAATATGGATTCTCAGAGCCCAGAATCGTCCGAGGTACCGTCAGCCAATACAAGCAATGCTGGCGAAGTTCCTGTTGTTGAAAAAGCTACCGAGTAAGCTTAACTAGATCATATCAGTATGATCTAGAAGTGGGAAACAAATTGGCGTCAGGAATTGTTTCATGGAGGTGCTTCACTTTTATTTTTTTGGCTGAATTTTGGAGGCCAGTCTTCTTCAGTATATTTTTTATATTTCTTTTGGGATGCGAAATGAAGCATTTATAATCATGTGTTTAAAATACCCCCTCCCCCCCCTTCCCCATTTCTTCTATCCAGGTCCCCTCTTTTCGCTTCTTGTACTTTCAAACACCATTAAAATGTAGCGGCATTCACGCGGGGCGCGGGGAAAAATAGCTTTACGGATGTTTTCAAATTGGGGTTTATTTTTTTTTATGGCTATCGGCTTGGGTTTGGCATGAGAACTTATCACAGGGGTTGTGGGTTTGTTGATCCTTTATATCGGCATCTTTCATTGTTTTATGTTTATGCTTTGTGATTTTCTTGGAGAAAGTTAAGATGCCTTGTTGAATCCGCTTGTGTCGTGCTTGACGATCGGGATGTTCTCTATTTCTGGGTCATATCCGAGGTTTTGTAAGTCACAGCCCCAGGCAAGGTTTTTTGTTTGTTTGATGTTTCACCTGAATACCCACCACATTTCACTTTCACGTAACGATATCATTACTATTATTATTCATTTATTTCTTGTGTTTTATTTTTTTTTCGTCTCGCCACTGTATATGATTCCAATTTGTCGATTTTTTATCCTGTAGTTTTTTGCGTATTGTGTCTATTTTTGATTTTGTTCATGATAGTTTTGGGCGATTTATCTATCATTATTTGCCAGTGTTGGCCAAAGCCGGAGAGATAAGGTTATTTGATTTAAAAGTATATAAGAATTCCCCTGGGTATCATAAAGCACAAGTTACACAGATAGGCCCAATTGGTGCAGTGAAAACCCTCTATTTAATCTTTTTTACGGGTAACCCGAGTGAAATTGGTTGAGTGAAGTCAAATAACTCATTGGTTGGTAGTAAACCTAACCCAGTGGCCTCTTAATGTTGGTGCCAAGAGATCTCATGCGCAGATATCAACCCCCAATTATAGTACAAGGGGGGCAATACTTCTACATACCTACAGACTAAAACAACAGAAAGCTCTCCTCCTTTCCGCGGAGAGCTCCCCTTTTCTTTCTCTCCCCCTTGCACAGAATGGTGGAAGCTAACCATTCTTCCGTCACCTGACGGATCAAAATCTCCCGAGGAGTCACCCATTTTTTTTTTTTCCCTCTCTTTCTCCACCGGTTTAGCGAGAGGCGTAGACAGGGGGGTTTCTCTATACTATTCAATATTACCCAGGGATCCGGTTAATTAATGCCAGTTGCGGGACTGCTGATAAGGTACGCGCGAGAGAGAATGGTCAGAAGGTTACTTGTACGGTTGAGGGCATGTATGTTGACGGTTGAGTATGCAGTGGCTAGTGAAAGGTTTAGGTGGTGGTGATGGTGGGGGTGGTGGTGGTGGTGGTGGCTTTTCGCCAAGGAGAGAACCACCGGGAATGTGAGCATCGTGACCCCCTCCCCAATACTCGATATTGTACGATATAAGTGGTGCGCTAGGTTTTCTTCGACCGCGTGGTTTGATATTTTAATTCCGAGGAATGATTCGACCCCTCGAGATAGGAGTTGTTCCGGTCATGCTGTATCACTCGGTTGGTACGATGGTGGGCTTGTCGCATGGGGTATCACTCGGTATGATATCCCATGAGCCGTAATATGGCGGTGGCCATATGCGGAAGGCGCTAACATTGAGAATGGTTAGACCGATGCCCGTAGGAGGTGGCTACGGGTTTTGAACTCCGACCGTAAAACCTTTCACTCCTTTTCCTCCTACAGAGATATTTATCAACCCTCAAACTCCAATCAATCCGCCTATCACCGGGGCAGGGGTATCTCTGGGAATATTTTAAATGATGAACAAATGCCCTAATGAGGCAGAAACAGGTCTAAATATACAAAACACCAACCATCTACAAGATAAAAGAGATTACTCAACGGTTAATATACAATTATTTCTTTTTTTACTTTCCTTCTTTCTTTTTACAAAGGCACGCCATCTGAGGCTTTCTCCAGCTTTTCAACGCCTAATGTGCTTCTCCTCGCTCTCTCACTCTCGGTTACTAGAGCTTTGGCCTCTAGGCGTTTCTTCTTTTCGACATACTGCAGGAGGCGGATGCAGCCAGTAGGGGTTATCTAGATTTACGTTAGTTCTGGAACAAAGTGGGGAAAGAGTGGGGTAGCGTGCCCCTTCAATACGCCTGGCTTGGCCAATGCTTTCTGGGCGAACCTCACTAAGGAGAATCCGTTCTTCTGTCGATAATCCAATAACCCTATTCCATGCAGTTGTCAGCAGGGAAGAAACGGTCGGGTTCAGGAGGGGGTGTTCTCACTGGGAATAATCTAGATCCGGTGGTAGACGCAAAGCCTCGTCTCTCATAAATATCTTGACGGCGCTTGCCTGGCGTGTTACATATGGCTCATAAACACCTTCGATTTCGACTCTTCGTAGGATTTTTTCTGACCACTGCCCCTTTTCCAATACACCGACCTCAGCAAGTTTTGCCATATCTACACCTGCTAGTCTAAGAAGTTGGAACGCGCTTCGTTTCTCACTATCCTTATTCACGCCGAGACCGCGCCGGGCCCACTCGTAGGAGCCAAAAACGGTAGTCTCAAGCTTTGTTCGCAGATCTGCCATCTGTGATGTCTCATCCTGGTAGTGAGCCCACCTTTTATCCCCCACAGCGCCATGCGCACGGCCCATAGGCGTGAGCCGTACATCTGCATTATCGGCCCGTGCGGACATCCTGAACTCGCTGCGCGATGTAAACATTCTGTATGGCTCACTGACGCCCTTTGTGATTAGATCGTCGATCATGACGCCGATGTAGGCGTCACTTCTACTTATGACCATCTGTGGCTTCCCCAGAGCGGATAAACCCGCGTTGATACCCGCGACGACGCCCTGTGCAGCTGCTTCCTCGTAACCGGTAGTTCCGTTAATTTGACCAGCAAGGAATAGGCCCTTTATGGGCTTTGTCTCAAGTGTTGCACGGAGGTGCCGTGGATCAACGTAGTCATATTCGACTCCGTATCCAGGCTGCAGCATGACTACAGATTCAAGTCCCGGAATTGTTTTAAGGAGGCGCTCTTGGACCGCTGCAGGAACGGTCATAGATATTCCGTTGGGGTATACCACATGGTCTTTTACACCTTCTGGTTCAAGCCAAATTATGTGGTTTTCCTTGTGGGAGAAACGGATAATCTTAGATTCAAGAGAGGGACAGTATCGTGGCCCCTTGATTGTCTCGCGAATATGAATCGACTCATGAAGGTGCCGACGAAGAATGTCATGAGTGGCCGGTACGGTGTTGGTTGAGTGGCAGAGATTCTGCTCTTCGATCTGCACACGCTCATTGAGATAACTGAACGGCATTGGGGGTTCATCTCCATGCTGTGGGAGAAGATTCCTGTAGTCAATGGTGCGACCGTCAAGACGAGGTGGCGTTCCAGTCTTTAGGCGCCCCATTTTAAAACCGGCAGTCCTGAGGGATGTAGATAGACCGAAGGTTGCGGCCTCCCCTATGCGCCCCGAAGGGAACACATCCATGCCGATATGGATCTCCCCGCCGAGAAAGGTTCCTGTGGTGATTACTACATTTTTTGTTTTTATGATTTCTCCAGACTCGAGCTTAATGCCCTGGATCTTCCCGTAGTGGCCTTCTTCATCCAAATGTAGACCATTCGGTGCGTGGTCAACAACAATGTCTGCAACGCTACCTTGTAAAATTTCGAGGTTAGGATAAGAGCTGAGCTCCTCCTGCATGTACTTCTTGTACAATACCCTGTCTATCTGTGCTCTGGGGCCCCAAACAGCAGGTCCTTTACTTCTATTAAGCACCCGGAACTGGATACCTGCTTTATCTGCAATGCGCCCACAAATACCATCAAGAGAATCGACCTCTCTTATCATAATCCCTTTTCCAATCCCACCGAAAGAAGGGTTGCAGGAGCATGTACCGATCGTATCGACTTTTTGGGTTACGAGGGCAGTTCGTGCGCCGGCTGCAAAACTAAGCGAAATGACCATGTGGGTGAGGAGTGCAATTCATACCTCGCGCGGAAGCAGCACAGGCTTCGGATCCAGCATGGCCTCCGCCGATAACAATGACATCGTATTCTCTAGCTGCACTGTACCCTATAAGTCCTGTGCCCCTAGCGAGGGCCCCGAGAGGAGGGGGGCGTGACGAGGGAGACCCATGTACCTTAGATCTGTGGAAATAGAGGCTAGTCCTCGAATTCGATAGCCTTGAGGTTTGAAGATCTTTGGACCAGAACGGCGGAGTAATTGGCGGGTGTGGAGTAGCGAATTCATGGTAAATGTGGGGGTCGGTCGGGTTATGTTTGAGGGTAGGGAACTTTTTTGGTGTTGAGCCGCAACCGTTGTATGCGGGAATGAATGCTTGGCGAGATGCCGGGATGTTGGCCGAGTCAGATCCTGTGATGCAACAGACAGTTTCTTTGTCTGTGCATGTGGTGTTTTTTCTTTGTCTCTTTGTTTGGGGAGATCTATCAAAACTCGAGTTAGCATTCGGGATTTCCTAGTATCTTCAACATATTTCTTGCCAGCCAAAATGGTTCTCATTCACCGTAGTAATACAGTCGAGGTTCTGATTGCCGATGGGGAGGCCGAGGAGGATCTCACAATGCTGTGGGATCCTGATGAAGATTTGATAGGGTTCAATGTCCCTGGATTTCTAGCACCCATAATCGACAGACTCTATCTGCAAGCGATGGTGGTAAAACATAATTGGAACGCGCAATGTATTGCCCACAGCGTAGGAATACTCCTAGACGATGAGAGAGAGGACTATTTAGACGAGATTTTATATATGGACGATGAAGGTTTTGCTCTCAACCTCCCTTCGAGGAACCCATAGAAAAACTAACAAGAAGAAACCCACCTAGAGCTCGAAGTGCTAGCCCGCCACCGCCAACGGCAAGACATTCACAGGAACGAGCAATATGCCAAAGCCTTTGGTATACTCATCGCTGCACCCATCCCTTACTTGGCTGCGCGCGCCTGGGCAAATTTCTTCGACCCCGTCGAAACGCTCAGTCTCATCTCAGCCACCATCTCAGCGTCCTGCGTGCCCGCCCCGTACACCGAGCGCTTCGGAATAGAGCAGTTCAGACCCTGGAGATACTCTATGATACGGATGAATGTTTACCTTTCGCTAGCGATTGCTTTTCTAACAACCCTCTTCCCAGTCAAGGCGAATCTGGATACCTACGAATGCTCAGAGAGTTACTGGACGAGCGATGGACGCATGTTTGGGTTGCTCCCGCTGAGTATGCCATTCTTGAGCAGAGTGATGCGTTGGAGACATACCGTATGTGGCTGACTAGTTTGCACAGTTCTTGCAGTGGTGTCGCACTTGATTCGGCGCATGGTGGAGGCGGTCAATCAACTAGAGATGAGCCATGTTAGATATTTGTACCGTAAGCCGGACCTCTGGGAAACGATTGGTTTGAGGGCTGTAATGATAGCGGAGGGGTTGGATGTCCCGTTAGGCCCGGCGCGACCTGGGGCCCCACGGGTCCCTCCACCGGCCCCTCCACCGGCCCCTCCACCGGCCCCTCCACCGGTCCCTCCACCGGTCCCTCCACCGGCCCCGGGGGTCCCATAAATGCGGAGGGCTCTATCACGGCTGCTGCCTAGTTAAATGCGTATTTTATCTGCTTGGACTGTCGGAAGGTTAGGTAGGGGTTAGCCTACACAGTCTTATTAAATCTTTACACGAGTGGCATATGCTACCTTTGATTACCAAAATCGGACGTACTGATAAAAGACAACGAAAAAACTGAATAGCCACGGTTTCTGGTGGTATTGGGAGAGGGGTGGTTGTAATATACAGCTAATGGTTTACCAACAATAATATCTGGTTATATCTTCATGAAATATCACTCGTTAAACTGGTTCGAGAATTGACTGTGAATGCATAGGACGAGACTTGAACTATAGATAGGTCTTATATATTGACACCGTGCCCTAATGGTAATTACGTGTGCTGGATAATAGTTGACTGGCTCCTAGGTACGGAGATAATATACAAGATATCTTAGAGTAGCACATAGGATTAGTGTAAAGTTTAGGTCTTAATTGGCTTGGAGGGTTAGGTTATAGTCAGTAGGAAGCAAGGTTGATCTGAAAAATGGAGTTGGTTGAAAAAAGAGAAAAGAAAGCACTGCATCGTAGCTACGTAGCTAGTTTCCTGGGAGGAAACTACTCCTGAGCTAATGATGAAAGTTTTTGAGCACTAGAAGTACTTGCGTGAGCTAGGGTTTAGTATGATGTTTAAGTTTTTGCGGCGTTCCAAGTCGTGAAATCCATACAAATAATCTTATGTAGGGCGAGGAGCTCGAAAAGAAAAAGAGTCTTGAAAGGAGGGGGATTCGAACCCCCGCGGGCTAGGCCCATGAGAAACCCCGCTTATTAAGCAAGGAAGATGAAACATCTTGAGTCACACACCTTAACCACTCGGTCATCCTTCCATGCTAATTTTAGTACCAAAATTATTATTAAACAAAAACATGGTTTGGGTGAACCTGTACTGCCATAATTCGCTGTTGCCCCGGAGAGTGTAATGGGGTACTAAATCTTCTACTAATGTAAGTACTAGCTTTACTAAGATACTAAGATATCGGGAATTCTAGTACCATAGATACTCAAAAAATTCGCTAGCGCCGTTTGCACAAAAAAGTACTTAAAGTGCTGATTTTTTGGCGTGCTAAAGGGCAATAGTGCTGGCGAGTTAATCAAATATCTACGGTAGGACATCGTTACTACGTTACTCATTAGGGGCCTTCAACTTGGTTGATACCATGTCCTCCTACACGGACTTTCCATAATATCTTATGAAACAGGGGAAACCGCCTCCCGAAAGGCCTTAACTGAAATATAGCAGGTACGTCAATTAGTGTTAACAGACTAGGGTTTTATACTAAATCTAAGGCATGGGCCCCGAAATTACCATAGAATCAACCCCTGTTACTAAATCATGTGGACGTTACCCGATATAGGTTCGCCGGAGCTCTATATGCCAAGAAGCCTGGGTTGTGGGCACTGGGTGGGTTAGGGTTCATAAGTTATCACTCGATGATTAGTGCACCCGCCAAGAATTTCCTTTGGATGTAGCCGTCATGCAGACGGCTTCAACAGAAAACTGGTAAACCTCACCCAAAAATGTCGTAATTACCATCCTTGTGGTGCATCTGCTAATCCCTCTCGCGGGGAAAACCCTCTAAAATCTCTTTGTCTAAATAAATTTTATGTACAGTTTGAATCAAAGCGTCCTCTTTCATGCCCCAAAATTCATTTTTAACGCGATAGTTGGGGCACTTGACTCGTGTCTAGTCGTCCCTTCCGACATCCTTGCGTTTGATCGTAAGATCTCCTCCATAAATGCACGCTGTGAGTGGTGCAGGTTTGCCACAACATTCTTGAAAGCGACCTGGTTTACTGCGACAAGTTCAAGAAGTCTGGCGGCTGTTTCTTGGTAGGTCTGTGGGTTTGAAGCCGCCCGTGAAAGGAGGGTTGGTATGAAAACTGCCATGGCAATTTGAATCTGGTCACCAAAGAGAGTGGATACGAAAGAGGTCAAAATATGACAAACTAGACCTTTCACGTTATCTGTATCCTCATCGGCTGAGGTCGCGAAGGTTATCATGCGGGGTACCATGTAACGAACTATCTCCTGGTCACATGCACTCTTAGGAGTTACCATCAAGATGGAGCGGCAGCACTGGATAGCCATTTTCGTAGTCTAACCAAAATTAGTAATAGCATACTTTAGGCAAGGCACTCGGGTTTTTTGAAATACCGAAGAATCCGAGAATGCCTCTAGAATATTGTCACAAAGTCTTGGGACCAAATCATCGTTCGGGGCAAGCACGTTTACCCCGGCCGTGATGATTATTGTTGATGCCATCAAACAATTTTTGATACAAGGCAATGCAGCCTCACCTCTTAGCCTGACCATTAAATTAGCCTGGATAAAACTTGATCCGGATAGTAGTAGGCATACTTTGCATTATCTAAAACCCTCAAGATAGTGCTTAAGCAGCTTCGAACCTGCATAATGACTAGCTCGCCGTCGTTGCCACCACCAGATTTGGTAATAATGTGAATAAATCGTTTGAATATGGGCAACGAGCGAGGTACAACTTCTGACTGGCAAATTCCAGTGCCAAAGATAGCTTAGGAAACAATTAGTCGGTAGTAACCTTGATTATAAGGAAGAGGGTGCATACTAGTGAAGATATGGAGTATAGAGGCATAAAGATCCATCCTAATCACAGCAGGAAAGACCTCCGCTGCATCAACTAAGGCGTCAAGAGAGACGGTAACAACATTTACTGCCTCTTCTGAAAGTTGATGCCGAACAGTAGTCTTTGAGTCTACGAGGTTAGGCAGTAACCCCGCCAAAACCAATACTATAAGTCTTGTCAATTCAAAAAGTTGATCAATGTCTTCTGTTAGCTTCTCCCCCTGAAACCCTGATCCAGAGTTAGATCTTGCGGTTGGGTGTGCCACGCACAAGCTCCTCGCAATATCTACGATTGCAGACTGTACGGCGAGCCCTTCCGTAAGGACTAACCGGTCAAGAAGATCCATAGCCTCGGAGAAAATGACACCCTGGTAAATTGCATGGCCGCAAACAGATGGGTGCAGGATCTTTTTCAAAGCCAGCAGAATCTCGAGAGTCTGCTCCTTGGTTGCCAAGCTGTCAGGCCCCCCAGGCCGCCCGACAAGTGCCTCAAATGCAATTCCGAATAAAACAAAGAAAAACGCTACAGGTTCATCCCGGTAGTTGATATCATGGGCAACGCCGTTCTCGTTTTCTTCGCCAGCGGATGAGGCTTTGCCATCTAGAGCGTCGAAAACAAACTGACTATCTTGCTCAATCAGACTGGCAATGGCGTCAACTAATTTCAACCAAGACTCTTGATAAAACTAAAGAGTATTAGCATGGTATTTCTGTCAACTGATGAAGCTTCGAACCTACCTTCAATAGGGTTTCACGGTTTAGGGCTGAGTATATTGTATCGATTGATCCTCCCAAGGACGCCGGGCCCGTCGAATTTGTTGAGATATCAGGCTCGAACCGCAATCTTGCAAACTCCCTCAAAGAAGACAGCCATAGGGGGGCTAGAGTAGCAATATGTGGCTTCACGACATCAACAAGATAGCCTTGCTCCTTACTAGCAACCTGCAACTCAGCCCAACCCCTAAGGACTGCCATTTTCACCATAACCTGGGCGTTCGAACTGAGCCCTTTCAAGTCACCGATAGAGGGGACCTCCGAGTCACCTTTTAGTGTCAGCTTAAGTCCTAACATCCACCAAAAAATCATTGAGATCACCTACTTGAGAAGTTCTCTAAGGCTGAAGTGAGAAGCCTTAATATTCTCCCCATCCTATCCACGTCTTTTACGATCCCAGTCGCGATAAACCCGGCACAAACATTCACCGCCTCGCTAGCCAACTCTGGACTTGAATCAGCCGCAAATGCTGGGGTAAGTGCCGACCCAATTTGGGCCTGGTACTGTTCTAACAATGTTGCCTCAGGAAAGTCAGGATCGGGTGTGTGGCCAAATATCTTTAGAACCTGATCAACAATTTTTAGCCCCCCCAATCTCAACTGTACTACATTCGCCGTACTCGCCGAGAAGGCCATTCTAATGATGTCGGCAATTTTCAATACTAGTTTATCCTCTACTGGATGCTCCGAATCCGCCTGCATCTCCTTGGCTGCCATTGATAACAACTCTCGGAGGCAGTTTATCGCAAAAGTCCTGACCTGCCATCTCAACGGCTCTTGCCCACTTGGCTGTGAACCCTCCTTCTCACCCGATGCACCGCCGGCAACAGCAAAAGATGCGACCTCTTCATCGTGTAGATCTGTTGGTACTGACATAATGGGTTTCTCGTCTGTTGGTTTTTGCCTATCTCGGCGCTCCACCGTCTTTGTCATCACCATTTGGCACCTATCCACCCATTTACCCGCATCGTCAATACCTGTCTGACTTAGCCAATTCCGAATTATGTTACGAATCCCTTCATGATTAGGATTTACGTCCAAGGCAATCCACAGTTGCCCCTCAAGCCCAGGATTTGCAGTATTAATAATTCTTTCTGCATCGCTCTTCATGAGCTGATACAAACCATCGGCAGCAACATCCTTTAGCTCCATATAAGGTGAATCCAATTCCTTCTGTAGCCGCTTAACATAGCTACCCATGTCTACATGGCTTGCCGCAAAGAGGGATAGGTGCTCGAGGCATCTCAGGGCCTCCAATTGAACAGTGTAGTCGGGCTCCTTCAAACATTGCCCGACCATAGTCAAGATAAGTTCTCGGGCCTTTGTCATATCCTGTAAGTCAGGCCCAAGAACGCCAATTAACGAGTCAATACACCTGACAATGATACTCGTAGTCGGTAATTCCAGTTCTAGGTTCGAAGTAGCAACAGTAGCGACCTCTTCGTTGTGAGTCTCCGCTACATATAGCTGGGAAAGCATTCCCAAAGTACTAGTCACATATCCCGAAAATGTAAGACCAGCAGAGTCAATTGTCCTGGCAAGTCCATCCAATGCCCAGAAGTGGACCGTCGGATGAGGATCGTTACTGAGAGACATCAATATCCCAATAATTGTTTTGAGATGGAATCCTGCTGCCATTCCTCCGACATAGGAGTGAATACACCCCAAGGCTACAGCACAACCAGCTCGAGCGTTTGGTTCACGGTTACTGACAATCGTGTCGACTAACCATTGTATAACATTGCCAGTGAAAGAATTACCGCCAATGCTGCAAAGGCGGCCTAGGGATTCGTACGCAATATTTCGTACAAATTGATCCGGATGAATGACAAAGCCCTAACACCAATCAATATCCCAAGAAATAGGATATGCTTGGGTTATTTATAGCTGAAAATGGACGTACCTGTAAAAGTTCCTGTATGATTTTAAGGACACTAGGTGTGCCTAGACTGGCCGAAGGGAGGGTATCACCAATAGTAGCTTTCAACGTCCCCAGTAAAGCAACGGCCACATTTACAGTCATTGCAGCTTTCCTCCCAGGATCCCGCTGGAGACTGTTCGACGCCAAAAAAGTAGCGATTTGCTCTAGGATACTTTCCTGTACTTTCGGTGGTTGGGTTGGAAGGAGAATGGTGAATAGGTCAATAGCTGAGGTTACTACAGCTGTGGCTGGGGGGGCTGGAGTAGGTTCATCCATGTCGACGGAATTACTTGTGATATACAGAGAAACAGAATCGTGTTCAATGGATCCAATAACAGGCGCATGAAGCTTTATTTGCATGAAAACAATCAACTACGCAGGTCCTAGAAAACATCAAACCACATAGTGAGTGAATGAAATAACTAACCGTTTCATTTATACGCGCCTCCGGGCTCTTTCTCGTCATCCAATGAGCAACAGTTTGTTTGCTCCCTTGTGCCTCAAAGGCAAATGCATCGACGTCAAACCCATTTACAAATCCGCACACTCCATATGAATAATTATCGCCAATATCCCATAAAGACTCAAAAGCACCGGCACTAGAAGCAATTGCTGTACTTAAAGATGATGGTGTATACTTATCTGGGTCCGCGAATAGGCTCATCGCAATTGTGAGCAGATTTGCTTGTAAGGACTCGCCGTGAGAAAGTTTAACAAGTTGAACATAGCACTGCAACACTCGTCGGCGAACCATAAGATCAAAATCGAGCAGTTGTAGTGATGGGGAAAGACGTTGAGAAACATCATCTGTAGATTTCTTGGCCGGCAATGTATTAAGAAATAAAGTGGAATTTTGAAGCATTGCTGCAATACGCTTCGAAACATCCGTAGTTAGGAGTCTAGAGTTGAACTCGAGGAACGACAAGATTGAGCCGAGAGCACACTCCCGAACATGAGCAAGGAATGACAGTTCCAGTAGTGACCGATCTGTATTAGTATCTTTTGCCAAAGGCTTTGGAAGTGCACTCTTCCAGAGAAGAAGTAATTGTGATAGATGGATTTTGACGAAGTTCGGCCCAAGAGCCATAAGGCCACCAATTAGAATCCAAGCCACTTGAATCTGAGTGCTTGATATCCGGAGGTCATAGTCGCCACTAGATTTTAATAATGAAGTTGCAAGCGTCAATATCCGAGATGTAACATCTACCGAGGCATACAAGGGTTGCAGAGGAGCTGTGCTAATAGCTGCCGCTAGGCCGTTGGCATATCCTGTACATTTTCGCAGCGCCTCTGTTGTGGTAGGTCGCCTGGCAGTCATTTGCGTAAGCTCACGATTTACATTGTTCATACAAATTGTAATAATTTGTAGAAGTTGAGTAGGCGCGGCGATAACAAACGCTCGCAGGCACCAGCTGGTAGCCACTTGAACAGTGTAACTAGGATGCTGTAAAACCTGGAGTAGGCCGTCTCGGGTTATATCCTGAGAACTTGTCATAGCAGAACCTAGCGACTTTATGAGAGACGCGAGCGCATGTAATGCCCCGGTTAAGGCATACTTGCTAGGCTCAGGCTTATCCTTGATGACTTGTGGATAATTTTTGATAGTATCGTTGACAAGCGTTTTGACTGCGTTCAGCTGTCCAGTCTCTCCGAGTAGACCATGGCCTATTACATCTTCCAATAATATTCTTACATATTTCCGTGTCGTCAGAAGTCGAAACCTGTTCATAGTTATTCCAGGGTTTGAAAGTACTTCGGTGAGTAGATGGGTCACTATAGCCCCATAGTTATTTTCTACAACCACCGATCCTAATTTGGTAAAGACCTCCGAGTAGCATTGTGCAATGCCAGCTCGAACCTTGGCGGAGGAAGATGATTTTACGTAATGCGTAGAAAGCTGTTTTAGTATTTCATCCAATGTCAATGTCATTCGCACAACAACTTTTTTGCCAGATAGTCCTGGAGACGAAGGTCTCTCCATGCCAATACCATCCTCATCATTGATTGCCATTGACTGCCTCTTGGTTTTTTTCTTTTTCGCCATCTTCAGCTCGGGCGGTTCTGTCGAATAGGCTTGCACGAGAGCTACCGCTAGGCAAGATGCAGCAGATTTCCGTACTGGTGCCGAAGTGGAGTCAAGGGCTTTCATAACTGAAGACAGTAGTTTTTCAAACTCTTGTTGACTGCTGAAGTACTGAGTTGCTTGAATCAACTCTTCGAGACACTATTGCGACTTAAGTTAACACCCAGGCCTCTTTGATGGCTTTCAATTTTATGGTCTTACCTGCAAAGCACTGGTTTGAACTACAGCAGCCTTATCATTGGTAGCAGCGTTTCTGGCTTGTTTCCATACTTCTCGAGAGGTTGGCTCATCCGCCATACCTCCAATCATTCTGGCGATTTTCCCTAAAGCTCTAAATATAGCACTTCTAAGGCCGCAATGCTAATAGCTATTAGTTGGAATTGTAGGTTTAACCAAATTTTTAACAGGGCCGAAACAAACATTTTGGGCGGCTTTGAGAAGTCTAATTAAACTAGTGCAAGTCATGGTAGCTAATGACATAGCCTATAACTCCACCTTATCAGTACTCTTACGCTCAAGCCAAGGGGTTTAGTTAGGGTCGTACGCTATCGCCTGCGGCTCTATAGACTTCCCCTATACAATGCACGGCCGCACTATCCACCCAAAGCGACGCAGGCACCTCCGGTCAGCCATGTTAAGTCATTGATGACCTCCACCCTGCAGGAATGCACTTACTGCCGAATCTTCAACTCCTTATCTGACTTTCCTGTATTCACAATCCCTAGTAGCTCGTTGATAGTGTCATACAATAGCTTCCGATCTCCTTTCTCAAATATCCCGACGAAACAGCGCCCCGCTTGGTTCCTTACAAGCCTAGTTGGTGCCGGCGAAGCCAACGTAATGATCTTGAAGAGCTCTTTTTTGACATATAGCTGATAAGCGGAAGCTCCATCTTCATCTAGGCGGTCCACAAGTTTTTCCAGGTTGTTAAGAAAGGACATGACGTAGAGCTGTTGTTGAGGCTCTTCTGCGATCGCACGCAGCTTCGTCAAATCGAGCTGGACGGCCTCGACCGCACCAGAGCTATCGTCGGCCATTTTTCGTTGTGCTTCAGCAAACTGTCCCCGATATCGTTGATGTTGTTGTACAGTGTGAAGCTTTCTGTCCAGGCATAGGGGGTTGTTTCCTAGACATGCTTGAAGCGTGTCCAGAGGCGGACACGGGTCTAGGCTTGGCGCTAAGCGATTTTTATAAATGGGTTGACTTTCAACCGCACTTCTCTTATGGAGAGTTAAAATTTGGTCTGTACATAATTCGCAGGTCTGTCCGAACGCAAGGTGCTGGAAAATGAGGTCCCAACCAATTGCTCTCCTTCGGACATCGCTCCAGTGCACAAAACAGTGGCAGAAATCACAGTCAAGCACTCGACTCTGCCCATGTTTGTTCTCAACATCTTCCGTCTCGCAGTCCGGGCACAATAGATGGAGTAAGATTCGGCACGACAAAGGCGCAAATGATAAAAAGAGAGGCTCAGCCTTCTCAAAGATTTCCCAGGAGATAAGCTTTGCATCAAAATGTGAGCACCAACAAACCCCCACTAGTTCCAAACCGTAAATTTATAAACTGATCGAAAATCCCGCACGTTTAGCTGGTGGACTCGATGGAAACCTTCGTCTTACTGCAGCAATCGCGGCTGCCAAGAAGGGTCTGAGATTTAACCCAGCCCTACGGCGGACCCAACAGAAACTAATAATCCTAGTAATTATACAGCTGGAATGCCAAAGGAGCGTATCCAGAATGCCATAAATCGCGGCCAAGGAATTTCGGCAGATGGTGTAGCCCTCGAAACACTCATAATGGAGGCTATGGGGCCCGGCTCCGTGGCATTGGTTTTGTAAGCCCCGGCTCAACTTATTCCAATTCATTGGTTAACCTCTAAGATATTGATTGAGTACACAGGGAATGTGTTACAGACAATAAGCTACGTGCTCTTCAAGAGACAAAATCCCTTCTGGCCAAATGCAACGCCACGACTACGCCTACATCATATCTTTTCACGAAAAGAGGAATCATTCGAGTCTTGACCGGTAAAATCGACTTTGATACAGTTCTCGAAGCTAGTTTAGAAATCGATGGGACAGAAGACGTAGAGGAGTGCGAAGATGAGGATGGGAAGGGTGTCGAGATCACGACGGATCCAAGCAGAACCTCTGCCGTGGCAGAGGAAATAAAGGCCCGGCTACCAGAGGTGCAGGTTGCTAGCAGCGTTATTGCATGGGTTCCGAACGAAGATACAATGGTGGAGTTACAGGAAGGAAGTAGAGCAGAGGAGCTATATACAAGATTACTTAGTAAGTATTGTCCATATTCATATTCACAACAAAGCTCTGCTAACTCAAAATTTGGTTGTAGATCTACTGGAAGAATCGGATCATGTAAGCGAAATTTATACAAACCTGAGATCATAGGCCCTGGATTTGTCTTAATACAAGACCTGGTTAATTGAGGCAATCTTGTGTAATAATTTGAATGTGACGTTTGAAAATACGTTTGAAATAAACCACATACATGTAGTAATTGAGCCTGAAACATAATTCGCTTAGAATGAGCAGATGATTGATTCTAGGCTGTGGGCTGACATTCCCAGCCACCTCGTTAGGTCACCTGTAGTGGTTACATACTTAAACGTTGAATTTTCTTGATACAGGGTCTAAGTGCCGATGGGGAGAATGTGCACTTTTATGTCTTTCTGCACCTTAAAACCCCAGCCCTTTCAGCCGTAAGCTTGATGCGAGAATTGTACTCCACATGGCTTCCCTTCACTCGCGTAAATCTAGCCCTATAGCCCTGTATTATCTCCTTAATATCGGCCCTAGATGAGCGATCCTTCTTTTGAAGATCATATGCCGCCATCTCAAGAACCTTGCTGAAAAATCAAAATGAGGATCCCACTCGCGTTTCTTCTACGTGTGATTCTGTTCGCCCTCCTCACACCATCTACTCGTGCCCGGAACTCGACCTTAAATCAATCAAGCACAAATTCATGTTACGACTCATGCAAGGATCCTTTCGATACGTTCGTGGTATGCGGTGTACCATTTTCACAAGATGATGACATGAGAGTTTATATGAACATATCATACTACACACCCGCCCAGAGTGAATGTCTCTGCAAGACCCGTGGATTCCTCCGCGGTGCATTGGAGTATATATTGACCCTAGCCATGTTTTATGAGAAAAACTGTTACTTACCATACTTAGCTGCTTTTACTGCCATGATATTACCCCCGTAGGGTGGGAGGACTGGTGCGTTCTTTCAATGAGCAAAACTCTTTCTGCTGGCATCATCGCTGCAATAGTTATTGGGGTTTTGATATTTTCGGGGGGGGCAATATATGCGATGTATTGGAGTTTGGTGGTCAGGAAGCAAAATGCTAGCGAGAGGGCATCGATTTCCGAACAGGAGGGGTTGGGCATGGGTTCAAGGAGGGGGAGTGAAGCTGAAGAAGATCCAAGCTCTCGGGAAGAATCAAGGAGAGCGAGTGAAGTTGTGGAAGTCCAGGAACCCCCAGTAGTGATAGAGCTGGAAGATAATGGGGTGCCAGTAGAATTACCGGCTTTTTAGGTTGAATCTGTTTATAGCATATTTATTTCGTGGAGTTTGGGGCCGGGGGCCAGTAAA
The DNA here is from genome assembly GCA_024713625.1 of Morchella sp. 2018-W30. Classification (NCBI taxonomy): domain Eukaryota; kingdom Fungi; phylum Ascomycota; class Pezizomycetes; order Pezizales; family Morchellaceae; genus Morchella; species Morchella sp. 2018-W30. The sequence goes on along the minus strand of JAMJEW010000007.1, from coordinate 1,263,928 downwards.
TACATGCATTCTTGAGTTCAGGGTATATATACATGCTATGGTATATCTTATCGATGAAAAGAAGTTTCAAGAGGGTGGAGACTACATGTAATTGATCCTAAGTTTCAAGAGGGCGGAGACTACATCCTATCTTTCATATAGTTAATTGATAATATGGCTGCCCATATTGAGTCATTAAATCCTAGAGAAAGAGGGGAGAGGGAAGAAACCTTTCTTAGAAGGAAAATGAAGAAAAAGAAACATATGGTACAAGAAAAATAACATTCCAGTCACCTGGTATCTCGGGATCACCCGCAGAGAGGAACGCAGCTCCTTCTGTAGGATCATATCTAGGGGACTCTTTGCTTCGCCTAGCGTCCTTGGTACTACTCTTGGTTTGCGGGGGCTTCCTGGGCATCCATTCTCTTCGTCCTCTTCTCCAGTCTCCTCCTTCTCAGCCTTTCCAATTCCGCCTTGATCTCATCGCGGTCAAAGGGGATCTTATGTGTCTCGTTCTCTTTCGGCCAGAAATCAGGGACGGAGAAACGATTGTCAAGGTTTGTACCGAAGTAATACATAACCGCGATCGGGAACATGATATACCTGCTCGTTCATTCGTGACGTTAGAATTTGATGTTTGGTGGCGGAAGTGAGGTGGGGTAATCATCCATACATTCCAAACTGCGACGGGGAAAGACAAAAATTAGCCCATTTTCTCGGTATCTTTCAACTGATTGGTTTAGTAGATACCTTGAAGACTTCTAGATTACTGCCGCCCATAACTACTAGATTTTAATTGATGGGTTGGTAATATCGTTAACTCTTGATCTCGACGTTGCGCGGAAGGTGGCGTGCTTGCGAAGGTTGAAATAAGCTTTGTTAGACTCTAGCATCCCTGCCTTAATAGCATCCGGGGCCGCCGTATGGCCGGAGCCGCTAAAGAGTGGCAGGTAGGCCAGTTTATTGAGGAATAGAATGTGTCCACTAATCGATCTTTCAATTGACAATAATTACAATTTTTATGGAATTGGCATTGCTGATCCATAACATGCACAAAGGCATGTGCGTCTGGGGCAATCTCCCAATGGCCTGGTCTACTGTAATTTCAGAACCAATCCTAGATAGGGGCGGGAGACATCTCTAAAGCTGCAGGTGCTGCATATGCGCTGTTCACACGCACTGGTCTTTTGCTCTTGATTGCTTTTTCTTCCAAGAGAAGAAGAAGTGGTACCTACAGCCAGGTGCAGCCAATACATCAACTTGAAACTTCACCTCATTTTATTACCCTCGTATTCGTGGAAATATCTGTCCGAAATCTCTTCCGGCCGTTGGTGGGTGAGTAACTGAAAGAAACGTTAAACCTACTACATATAGTGATGCATAGCCATAAATAATTACAGGTCTATAAATAGAGGTTATATAGAGTTAGATATGGGATCGCGATATTAATTTAAAGGCGTATTCATATATATATAAAGAAATATCAGCTAAATGGGGGTCTCTAAGCAAAACGAATCATTGGATCAACCTAGATTACTATAAATAGTATGCAAGTAGATAACTAGTAATTTGACTAAAAATGTGGACCGATGAAAAGGGATACCTCGGTGAAAGACGATGGGCTCTATTGCGGGGGCTACAAATTGAAGTAATAGTCGGGAAACATATGGCGCGAGAAGGCATAGGGGGTGGGTGCGTCAACTTCGGAGGGGCTTTTTGTATAGGAAAATTCCACCATTAGGCTAGGGGGCTAGTACCACTATATCAGATTGATTGACTGCATACGCTGAGGTTTGCACATCTACCTTCTTGAGCCATAGATCTACGCAAAAAGAAATGGCTGCCTGGGTTTAAAGACCGGGGTGGCATTTTGGAGAGGGCCGTATATTCAAATTTGGATAATTTTGTGCAGCCCCTAGTATGATATTTTAGGTTGACAAGTCAAGGCTCACAACTACATGTAGTGACGGGGCAGCATACTTTCATATATATGCACATGTAAATACTTGCAATTTATGGCACAAGAAGAATTGTTGGTGGCGAGGAGATGTAGAGAAAAGATTTATACTAACGATATATTATCTCGCATAAAGAAACCTATATCTAACTTCTACGCTTTGCCTCTCTATCAAGCTTTTCGTAGCGGGCAGCGGGCAGAAACATCAGAGGAGGGCACGTTTGTTCCCAGACTTGGTATACGTCATTCTATAGCTAGATAATGCCAGTTTAATTAAACTTTTATATGTTAGGGTAAGCAGTCCAACGGCACGATACACTGCACTGAAACAATATTATACTGCTCATGTATTTTATTTTGCCTAGAATTTTTAACCATATACTCAAATGTAAATACTATAATAATCTCAATTACAATATATATGTTACATGCTATCTATGTCTTCTAGTATCCAATTGGAGGGATTTTGGTGTCAAACATAGAAATTCCATGTATTTCAGTTACCCGGGCGATCATTACCATCGCTGTGTGGTGGGGGTGGGGCATTTAATAACTGTCTCCAACGAACATGCAGACTACCCCATAGCCTCTTCATACTCCACTTACACCAAAAACTTCTTCACCAGTAACAGTAGTCCTAGCTACACCTAAGCAACCACCTTCCGCAACATTTCAAAATGGCACCAACTGCCACGACCTCTGTCCTACATACTCCCGGGCTTAAATGGTGGCTGACACATCTTGAGAATGCTTTCGACACTGAAGGATCTGTCGAACTTTATGTTGGGTTTGTTGTGGACCTCTTTTTGAGAAGTATTTAATATTAATACTGCGGCAGGGTACTCAAGCGTCGTATCATACGAAACCCCGTCCCTGCAGCTGTGGGGACAGCACAGCTCTTCCTCCGCCTGATCTCCTCGTATCGTTTCCAGAGTATCGGACAGCTGGTCGACTATGTTTCCAGCATCGAGACAAAGCTCTCTGCCGCGCGTCCAAGGGAAATGTCGGTCAGAAACATGGCACGAAGGGTTGTTGGCATTATTCGCGAGGAAGCGGAGAACAACGGGATGGGTGACCTATTCCAGGAAGCGCTCCGCTCGGGGGCCTTTGAGGGTAGGGCTTTATCCATAATACCCAAATGGGCTCAAATACTGAACATTATGTGTAGAAGCACTTCAGGGTGGCCCGGCCTCACTCAAGAAACGCCCCTCACTCCTGACTGTCAAGTCGTTTGCGGTTGGCGCATCAAACCCTTCACTATCAAATGTATTTGAGATATTCTCCCATCCATCATCGTCGGTTGCCTCCTCGGCCACCTCATCCCCCCCATCTACTGGAGTTTCCAAGTTAGGGCAATCACACTCTGTGCAGCATGATGTCCGCCCGGCGATAATCCAGGATATCCAGGAGCTTATTGAAGAGCTTGACTCTTGCGAGACGAACCTCGCGGAGCATGCGATGAGCGTTGTCCACAGAAATGAAGTTATTCTAACTTATGGATTCCCTTCTACCGTTCAGCGGTTACTTCTTCGTGCTGCACAGAAGAGAGATTTCACGGTCGTTGTGGTTGAGGGATCGTTGAATGTATACCGCAAGACTCACACTGCGGTGATGAACAAAGAGACCCCTAACGAAGAGGATGATGATGCGGCTGAGCTTGCGGCAAGAAAGAGTCTTCAGGACCGTGGGATTCAGGTTATCGTTATCTCGGACTCCGACGTTTATAATTTCATGGGCAGGGTGAACAAGGTTATTCTGGGAACAGAATATGTGTTTGCTGATGGAAGTCTGTTGGCGCCGGCTGGAACAAAAAATATCGTGAGGGCTGCAAAGGCAAGAAACACTCCGGTGGTCGTATTAACCGGGTCATATGCGCTATGTCCGGTTACTACTTTCTTTGAGGATCAATGGATTGAGATGGGAGCACCCAAGACTGTTGATTTCCAGGAAGGTAAAGTATACTCTTCGGTTAGCGGACTACTCGACAGATCAATTAATGTAACCGACGAAATAGGGTTCGTTATTGATGCTGTAGAAATGCCGAACCCAACCGTAGACTTTATCCCAGGAAGCTATATAGGCTCTTTCGTCACGAACAAGTATTTAATCCCCTATTCTATCCAGCTTCCTCTCAATAATTTTCGCATGTATAAATGCTGACATATGGGGGGGAAATAGTGGCATTTTCGCACCAAATGCGATCTATCGTGCTACCCTAGACCTATATCACATGTCTGAATGTGACCTTCTATGAATCGGCTAACTAGTCTTTCCGCTTTCTTTCCCCCTTACTCTTTTATGTATATTTACAAAAGTCTCGGATTGATTCGGTGGGCGTTGAGCTTCTGGTTTTTCTTCTTTCTTTTCTCTCCTTCTTATCCAATGTCTAGATTGCCGTATATGGATTCTTCCTATTCGAGCACAATCCTTTTAGAACTGGGGATTCACTAGTCAGTGAATTTTAATACTATAAGCTATTTTACGCTCATCTCCAGCCACCCTATAAAATTTGGCTTGGGGTTTTAGACATATAGCAAATAAATGACGTATGTACAGCCACTCTTCAAAAGTGTTCGTGATTCAAATATAAGATGGTCAGTGCCCAGTGTGGCTTACAGAGTTGTATCAAAGAACTCAAATGTATCTATAAAATTATAGAAATCTGATAACAGAGAATAAAAACACCATGAAGATCTAATATTGATTTTAGCCTCCATTAGGTACTGGTGGCTTGAGATTTTAAACATTTCAATGCACAGTTTGATAACTGACTTGAGCCGGACATGTCATATCGAATCCGAATCACGAACACTTTTGATGAGTGGCTATACGCTAGATAACTTGGTAGTAGTCTCGTGGAGAGGGTTTGAATCCATCCTGCCCCATCCTAACACTTTTGTCTAGTTTTATCTCAGAACATGATACCAAATTTACTACAGTACAAATCCGCCCAGACAGAGCCTAATGTTTCTCGGGCTAATGTGGCTGACCAAAGCCGAAGTCAGGTTTTTCAGCCGCAGGAATGGACTTTAGCTTCTAATAGACCGCAAGCTGTTGAGGTCCTCAATATAATTGTTTTTTTTATATATTGAGAATCATAAGGTAACATTGAGGAGAAGGTACAAAAACCACCAGGATATCCACAGCACAAAGAGAAAACTAAACAAAAAAGGGACAAGAAATTAACAAACAGGAACAAAATTCTTGCCAGACATCTCGAGGGACATACTAGGAACTTTCCATATCCTCTTTGCCTTCAAAATCTCCTTCATCATCCGGCTCCTTGTCTGCTAGAAGAGCTGTGCCACTACCACTCAACCTAATTACTAACTCCCTCACATCACGTAAGGTCTGAATAGGCTCTCCTGGTATGCTGCGAAACCTGAGTTTCTTTTTTTTTTCCAACCCTCTGGCCCCATCCTGCCGTAGAGCTATAAACAAATCAATAACAAAATGATGTCTGAGCTGTAACTGCCACAGATCGACATTTAACGAGTGGCCGATGAGTATCGTCTGACTATCTACCCATTTAAATAGCTCTGCTCTTGCGCTCTCAACGGAGTCCAAAAATTCCCCTGCTGCAATCGCTTTCTGCACTATTTCTTCTGTAACCCCAGTCCACCGTGTTCTGTAGTTGACTATTTTCTTTCTAGGACGAACTATCATGTCGATTAGGATTTCCCCGGTGAAGAAATCAATTGCTATAAGCTGAATTAACTCGCTGGTCACCTGGGTAGATATACCCACCGCACACCCTAGAACGACTGCTTTTCGTTTTTGATGGAGGAAGGAAGGCGCCGGTGTTGCTTGGAACGCCGGGTTTTCAAGGTTTCCAGAGTTTATATATGCATGTTTCTCTAGTACTATGCATCCCTTGATTCTTTTCTTACAGCAATCGGGGCGACCTCGGGTTTGATCTCCCTGATTTGATCAGTTATTAATATGGGGTTTATATTAATTATAATAAATACTTACATCTTTCCCCCATTTTCCAGGGTGATACGCACAGACGGTGTCCTCTTTTAAATCTAGCTTCGCTTTACAACCTAGGTAATTAGCAATGTCCTGGGGGGGGGGATATCTGTAGACTCACCATGGCAATTTACGCATTTGATTTTCTTCTCATGGCCGAACCTTTCAGGGACTTTGAAATATCCATTTTCTAAAAGGACGTCCTGTCGGTGTGTCATTGACAACAAACTTTCGATAGTTTCCTGGGTTTCTATAATCAACCAAACCCATTGACCCGACTCGGAAAACATGTTTCTCTGTAGACTCTTTTCCTCCACAAACTTCTGATGGTTTTGTAGCTCTTCCTCGGTGTTGAAAATGCGTCCACATTCAGGGCTGCATGTATTGCATGAAAACTGATCTACCATGTCTAAAATCGATAGCTCGGCTAGTCGCCCTTTTCGCTCAGTACAGGAGTCAAAAATGCCTTGAAATTCCTGCATGGTTTCATCGTGGGATGTCGGAGACTCCAGATCCACAAGTAACCCAACCTCGGACTCAAGATCAGTATTAGGGAAATCTTGAGATCTAGTGATTCCCACCACCCGTACCGCCTCTGCTTCAGACTTCAGATGAGCTTCTAGATCCTCTTTGGAATGAAAGACGTTTCCGCAAGGTGGATCGCATTCATCGCATGGGAAATGTTGTTTGTAATACCGAGTGATCAGGAGTTGCGATTTCTCAATCATAAGATCCAGATGCTGGTTCAAACCCTCGATGCTCTCGAAGATAGTCCCGCAGGATGGCGTGCATGCACAGCATTTTACTGGAAACTTCACATTTCTGGAGTTAACTGCATCTTTTTCTTTGAAAGACCTCACTCTTGTGTCCATCGCGTTATCCAGCACGGCATCTAGATGCTTCCTGACAGCTGCCTCAGTGTCGGAGATATTTCCGCAGAACGGCTTGCACAAACTGCACGCAAACGAAGGTAGGATCTGTGTATCAATATCGAGAAGTTTTCCCCTAGTGAACTCAAGATTTATACTCATGGTCTCGATTTCGAGACGATGGGTCTCCTTCATGTCGTTGAGTTGTTTCTCTAGAGCTTCGATCCGGGTCTTGGCAGTTCGCTCTGTAGACCAGATATCTTCTTCTAGAGATTGAATCTCATGGCGTACTCCTTGCTCGATATGAGCTGATAGAGCTTGACGAGTTTCAAATATTTTTTTACACGCTGGATCGCAGCTCTCGCATAGAAACAGGGTTCTAATACAACTAGTTGTTGGGTTTGAAGGCTTCTCGTTCGTATGTAGGGGCTCGGAGTGTCGAATTGGAGTGGGTTGATTTGCGGTTCTGATTTTTTTGGTATGGGCCAATAAAGCTTCCCGAGTTTCGAACACCTCTTCACAGCCCGGATCTCCTCTCTGGCAGAAAAACAAAGCCTTATTGTATCTGGTGCTTGGGGTTGAACGCTTCTCGTTCGTGCTAAGAAGCTCAGAGTGCTTCTCAGTTATACTCAGAGGTCCTGAATAGTTACTGGTATCCAAAGGCTTAGAGGTCGAAGTCTTCCTCCCTGAACTCAAGGACTTGATATGCGCATCCTTTTCCTTTTGGGTGGCGAAAACGTTTCCGCAGAATGGCTGACATGTGGAGCATGGATAGGATAGACATTCTTCCACTTTCGATGAGCTGGTAAAGCCTTTGTTTAGCCAGACTGGCTGGATCGCTTGGACCGGTTGAACTGATTGGATAGCCGGCTGGACTGGCTGGACTGGAGAATTAAAGGTAGATTTTTTCGGAATTAGCGGTACATGATCCTTTTCTAAACCAAATCAGACCTCTTATTGGGAGAAAGAACGAGATATTACAACAAGACTTACGGGTATGCGGAGGTCCTTCGCATGACATAACGCAGGTGTTACTGCCACAATTACATCGAAATCGATTTTCGTCGCTACTAACGACGGCTGGAAATCTTCCTGACAAGGAGTGACTTGTTGATTCTGAGGAGCTCCCTGCTACTGATGAATTCTTGTTTGTGCGTCGAATGGAAGGCTCTGGAGAACCCTCTGACAGTGGTGGATTCTTTTTATGACGAACAACTGGCAATGGAGGGCATTCTAACTCAAATGAATCTTGCTCATCATATCGCCTGGGTATAACTTTGGAGTTCTTAGGCACGGGTAGAACCTCTTCCTTACGGCGGAGTGGTAAAAACGTTGAGCTCTTAGCTGTAGGCGCGGGTGCGCTTTCTTCTTTACGACGCAGCGGTATAAATGAAGAAGAACCCTTAGAACTCCTGCGGGCTGAGCGCCGAGATTTAGAGTTAGATGAAGTTTCATCGCGCGCACGACGACGGTTATCTTGATCTTGAGTAACTTCTGTGTGCGTATAATCGCTCCGACGGGCAGGAGCAGCTGAAGAGTCTGCCAACACAGATTTTATATGCCCATTAAGGGCTTCATGCGTGTCAAAAGCCCGTCCACATGGCGGCTGACATGTCTGACACCAAATCCCCCCATTTCCATGTACGGTACTCATGTGCCGACCCAGAGTATTGGAGTTTGGCAGACTCAACCCACACTCCATACAAACGAACGGATGAGAGAACCACATATGGTTATCAATGCCCGCCTTTCTGGATGGTAGGGAAATATTGCAGTAAATGCACTCATGGGGAACTGTTTCGAGATGTTCATCGATAGTTTGGTCGCTAGGAAAGGACTTGCGACAGACGAAGCAGGGTGGCGGTTGGTGCTTGACACTAATGTGATAGTCTAGTGATTCTTGGTCCCGGAAAAGGAAACTACAGTCCGGGCAGGGAAGAGTCTCGGTGTAATATTCCGAACCATATGAGTAACTATCATTCTCATATTCGAATGGAGGCATCTCGGGAGCTGTCGTCGAGGGAGACCTGTTGGATTTAAGAAGACTAGCCCACGTTGTGGTCCTAGAGGCGGAATTCTCTTCCAGGTCGGAAGGCGGTCCCATTTCAGATGCCCTATTCTTCTGGGCGGCGCCGTTGAGCTTTGAGGTTTCGCGATAGCTGTTGCCATTCGGATAGATTCTTTCGCCAAATGAGACACCTTGGCCTCTCAATAGAGATTCCATCCTGTTGATTTGGTCTTCAGGTGGGTGATCCCCCAATGTCTCTTTCATTCTTGCCTCCAACTCTTCTCGCTTCCTTCTCTCTTTGTTCGCTATCTGGGAAGCTTTGATTCTAGCATCGTATGCTTCCTTATTATGGAAGGAAAAAAAGTGCTGATCAGCAGCATCCTGGCTGCGGAAAGACCTGGAGCATGTCTTAACACTGCAGGGGAACGACATTGCTAGCGATGTTGAATTCGCCGGTTTGGAGGGAGAGAAATGGATAATGGGAGTCTAGAGTACATTTTCGAGTTACGCAGAGGCACTTATATCATTATAATACTACGGTAGTACCAGGGGGAGGTGAGGGGTGCTACCCGCAGGTGGTAGGATATTGGTGTACAGTCCTATACACACAAATGGGTTGCCTGAATCCTGCGTAACCCAGGATATGCAGAGTCACGTCATGGTCCTGATACAAATAACTTTTTGTTTATAGTGAAGGCACACTTATCGCTGCCTGAATTCTAGTTATAGAGCCCGATCGACGATGGATCCATACTTGAGGGTTGATACATATCGTGGAGAAATGTCGCGAGTGATACCGTGTGACATGCGCTAAACCCTCTCTGCATTGCAGTAATAGCTATGGCGCTAGCCCTATAGGGTTAGTCAGTCTTCCTCAGAATACATGTAGTGAAGGACTACAACCCGGCTGCAATGCAATGACCTTAATTTTCTACCTGCGAACTCGAGATAGAAATTGAAAAAAATATATCTGTCCTTTTTATTTCTCAAATTTTTTTTCGGTTAATTTTTTGAGGGTTATTTGTAAATAAGATGACCACCATAAGCCACCAAACTTGGAAAGTTGAAACATTTGGGGTGAACGTACTAATTTTTATATGGCACTGTAGACATTTACAGGGGTCAATTGTCCGTGGCATTGTCTTTTGCTGTTAAAAGGATTATCCAATCTGCATCATATATATATGTGCTGAGGGTTACATTATGTTCTACATTCGAGAAAGAAAGGTACTACGGCGAGCAGTGAGGTTTGGATGTCAGTGGTCAGCGACTACCTATCTAATACAATACAAATCATTTTGTCAGTATCAGACAAGATAGTATCCAGGCATTGTTATCTTTGTCAGTGTAAAGCGGGACGTGGTTCTATACAGAGCAGGTATTTTGCCAGTGGTCTGGGCGGGGGTTGTGGGAGTTTGGTTTTAAGAGGTAACTTCCATGGGCTCCATGATCCATTCTATGCGAGGAGCGGAAAGAATCACTTTAGCATCTCGTTTTTTTTTTCTATACAGAACTACAAGTTGTCAGGTACAAAATGAAATCGATACAATGTATCAATCTGTCAGTGGTACGCAATACAGAAATAAAACAGTGTCAGTAAAATCACTCTATCCCAACCTCACTGCTCGCCGCAGTATTTGTGGATTTCAGTATTAAGGGGCTGTTAGCACGAGCTGAGCTGGCTTGTGGTTTCCGGGCGTTGAGCTCGAGCCCCATATGTCACTACATAGAGCACCAAAAGTTGATATATTCATATATATATAAAAGGTTGTACATGTCTACTATGTACTAGATTATGACATTTTCGCACTCCTTGGCATAGCAACCTTATTGGTTGAGAGTGACGGCGGTATTGACTAAGCACGACACATCAAGACCTGTGAACTGAATTGTATCACAAGGCAATGAAAGGTTAAACTGGCGGGAATTGGGGGGGAGGGAGGGAGGGCCGAAGGCTCCCATAATTACATGTACGTACCGTAGAGAGAGGATTAGTTTACCGCTGTTCCCCAAAATCTACACAACTCGCGGTGGAACCCCTAGTCTACTATGTACTAGATTATGGGAGTTGCGCGCCCTTTTTTCGGTTACCCTGCCTCCAGTCAGGTAGCATAGCAACGGGTCACCCCACCAAAAAGAACACCTGGAGTTATTGGAAGTAGACTGAACTTTAACTATTCCAGCCCCACCATCCATATATATACATATATGCAGATTGAAGAACTATTGAAGGAAATGAACCTGGGGGATGGGGGACCAGAACTGTTAGCTCAAAATTGAAGTGAACGGGGCCGGGGGAGGGGGTGGATCGGGGGGGTGTGGGCCCCAATAAGAACTCTAGGGGCCCAGGAGGAGTGAATTTGATATCCATGGTTCAAGATAAAGAACTGACCCTCAAAACTGGGACGGATCGAAGCACTCCGCTATTCCCTTAACCTGTCACTGTTCCTTCTACTGTCGCTATTCCTTCTACTGTCACTGTTCCCTATACTTACCGCTGTTCCCTCAATTGAAAGAGTGAGAATAATATATTATTGGATCAACTCGCGGTCGCGAGTTGGCCACTGCTAGTACACATGTACACAAGGACAAGGCGCGACTCAACACCGCGACGCCAACGTAATTTTTGATTCGTAGTTGCAAAATTCGTGAGTAGGACTCGTTGAGTCCTACTTTCTTTTTGTCGACCTGCATATAATATATAATATAAAATACAAACTACAGCCCGTACTATGTAGCTAGAAGGTAAATTGTTGGAGATATACTAGCCAACCCTAACTATTAGTAAAAAGCCCAGCCGTATCCCACCCGCCTCTCACAGCTAGCCGATCATGGTGCTAGCCATAGGTCCCTGATCCACTACGGGCGTGCTCGCGCACCGAGGAAGGAAGTAAAACTCAAGAGCAAGGAGTTATAGTTAGGATAACTCACTTTCTAGGGGGGTGCCTAGCACTTGAAATGGACACGTCAATACCACCCGCGTTCATGCGCGCATGAGGTGTTCCCGAGAGCGCCGGATGGGGTACAATGGTGAAGGGCTGTGAGGGTATTTTGTTTCAAGGGTTAAGGAGTTAATTGGACATTCGGTAATCTGTCAAATAGAAGCCAGCTCAAATAACGAGTGATATCTCATGATTCAACTCGGAAAGTTAAACTATCCGAAACGATAATGTACTTCTAGAGTGCTGCAGCGAGCGCTGGTGTGGATGAACCTTTCTACTAGCATACTGGCATACCGGACAATACAAAAACTGAGCTAGGGAGTGTTGGTCAGATATCGATCTGGGGAAATCTCGAGTGGGGGCGAAAAGTGTCATAGCCCTATCCCTTGGACGTATGAGACATTGGAGAATCTCTCTCATGCATTAACACCGAGATTCTGGGTGTAAAGAAGTCCGGGTAAGCAGAGTAGTCTCTATATTACCCCGAATGTGCCATGAAGTTCGCAGGTTTATGCATGAGAGAGATTTTCCACTGTCTCATTCGTCCAGGGGATAGGCTGCTGATAATTACATTTAATGATTCAACAACATAAGAGGCTCAGTTTACAGCACAAAATATCACTCGACATACGCTCACCTGTTATACTCTCAATTGTCATCTTCATTGGATTGATTGAAGAATAGTTTCTTGCGAAAACCTCTGGCTCATCAATCTGGGCGTTGGGAACAAAAAAAGAGAAATTTCTATTCAATACATTATTAACGCCGCCCAAACTTATGCAATAACAGTTCGATACAAGGAAAAACAGTGTGAACCAAACCAGGCTGAGCCAACCAGGCTAACAATAAAAACATTATGCAAAGACCTCCATATAGATATAGGTGTGGGGTATAGGTGCGATAGATAAAAAAAAAAAAGAGGAAAGACAAGGAAAACAATAGGCATAACTATGAGACCGTACACTCCCTGTTGATCTCCTTGCCAGGTTTCCGGTCTTTGGTCTTGTCCTTCTTGTCTTCCTTACCTTTCCCCTTCTTCTCTTTTTCCTTCTCCTCCGTCTCCTTTCCTTTGCCCCTTTTGTCTTTCTTCTTCTTCGCCACACTCGCATTCTCCGAAAACTCGCTCTCGCCGCTATCCTCGCTTGGCCGCTCATCGTTCTGCTCTTCCCGTCTCTGCTCCTCTCGTTTCCACTCGCTACTCTTACGATTGCCAAACGAAAATATATCCTGGCTCTTCCCTCTCCCAGGCAGGCTCCTGCGCACACTCTCCCAGCGATCTCCAACCCCATTCTCACTCTTGGATCGTCTTTTCAACAACTCAACTGGGGCGCCATCCTTTGAACTGGGCCTCTGGGGGGATCTTGATGATGGACGCAACCGCTCGCTCTGGTCTCCAGAAGTCGTACCTTCATGATCAGGGAGCGAGAGAAATCCCGGAGTATACTCCGGTGGAGGCGACGTACCAAGTTCCGGGGCAGTCTTATGATTATCGTATGAAGGTGGCTCGTTGACCGTTGGCTCCGGAATCATGGGTATTGTTGCAGTGCTATGTCCCGACGAAGTCGAGAGCATCGAGAGGCGTTTCTCGGATGTGGCTTCGAATGAATCTACAGTAGGTGGTGCCGGCCCCACAACTCTTTCATCCGAGTCTAAGGGTTGTACCTGATAAAATAGCAAGTATGGAGTTTCCTCTTCAAAGGCAGTCTTGTAGTCTATCTCTTGAACCCGCTCTGGAATGTTCATGTCATCATACCGCAGCCACATCCCCTCTCTATCACCTCTTACTAAGGCAATATAATGCCCGCTATGGACTGAGTTTCCGCGATGACAGACGGCAGACTGAAGAACTAGCTTAAAATTCCCGTATAACCGTCCATCTTCGCCCATCTCGTCGTCGCTTACAAACGTAGGTAGTCCAATCTCGAGTGGAACGTCCACTTTCCTGGGATCCCTCTGAGCGCCATGTTTCGGGTGGTATGAGTATCTTTTCAGGCACAACCCCAGGACTGGACGATTCTTCGCGAAATGCTCCGCGTAGTTGGAAGAGCGGTTCTCTGCTTCGGGTAAGGACGCTGTGTAAAACGGTAGCACGCTGAAAAAGCACCATGCTGGAAGCAGGACTTCTTTCCGCATCGTCATTGCACGCTTTCGACCCCCTCCAGGGATTACGAAATCATCCTCAACAGCTACAGTCCGTACGAGTGATACCGACCCTTGCCTTGGCCGCGCTGAATGGCCTGATGATTCGGAGGTTTGTATTAAAGGCATAACGGGAGTCTGAGGGGTTGCTATAGGGCTGGTGGGCTGGGAACCTAGATCAGCAGTCTCGATATGAAGCACTCCAGAGCCTTTCTCATCCCCAAACATAGAAGGCGGTTGCGTTGTGTCGATTGTCGCCTGGCGCTCCAATTGGCGTCTAACGTCAATCCGGCTATGAAAATAGGCTATAGATGTAAGCCTTAAGCTTATTCTCTTCTTTGAAGGGAAGCTCCTTACTCTCTAGGCAAGCCTCAAGCGGTACTGTGTCATCTGGCCCCCAACCATCGGGGATAGATAGGTTTAGTAATCTCTCGTTGATAAACTTATGGTCATCCTCAGCCATTTCTTTCCCACCGTGAGCAATATCAACCTTAACGGTTAACAGGGGGAGCTTGAGTCTATCAGTAATAAAGGTAAAGAGCTCCGAAGGGTCTTGCTGTTGACCGGAAGTTGCCTCGGGCCAACCAGCGTCAGCTAGCGCCTGTTGCATTTTTGCTATCTGTGGAAGTTAATATGTCAATGCCTGCCCAAATAATCTCCCCGGTGAAGTCATGGCCTACAATTTCGGTGGTAACTACTCCCATCGATTTTCGCGACATGTTCACAAACAGACGTATATGGGCAGCCACCTTCTTGGCTGCATCGTCTACGTCGTCTGTTGGGTTATATATCATGGCCTACAGCAAATATATAATTCGCAAAACACGAACAACAGCGCTCAGCCAACACGAAACTTTTGACACTGAGATGTGGGAGAGGGGAGGAGGGGAAAGCCACCTCAAAAGCCTTCATATTAGCAAACATTGCAAACAGCAGCGAATCCAGGAAGCAAGTCACGCCGCCATTATTCTCCGCGCCGCCCTGCAGCCTCAGATCGCTCGAAATATCGTATACAACGCCGTCCTTCGAGTCCTCGACCGCGATCAGCATTTTCAGCGTCTTCCCCGGATCGCCGCTCGAGTACCGGCCGCGGAGCACTTCCAGCACCTTTTCGTCCGACACGACAATCCCGAGCTTGGCCAGCTCCTTCTGAACGCGGGGGACCTGCGAAACAAAAAAAACCGGTAAATGTAAGCCCGAGCGCATTCCCCAAGCGGACGCCAACAGGTTCTGGATATTTAGGAGCAGTCGTAGGAATACATTTGCCTCATCTCTCGCAGACGACTCGGCGGCCGTCCTTACCGACCCCAGCGACAACGACTTTCTCGACCGACTTTCGGTCGAGCCATAGAGTTCTCCTGAGAACCGGCGAGCCTACTGGTAGTTCCGTGGTAAGTACCACATCAAATAGTTAGCCATTCATCCATCAAACCAATTCTAACAACTATGTAGTTAGGTAGCATCGGAAGAAGAAAGATATTTGGTGAATGTCATCAAGACATTCTTTTTTTTTTCAAACAACGTGATATAAAGTAAAGTTATACCTTGCTTTTACTCTCACGTTTCTCCCTGAAGCTCCTCCAGCGGGAGAGATCAATATTCATGTTTGGTTGGTCTCGATACAACAGGTCTTATTTATTAAAGTTATAGATTCAGTGCTCGGGTGGGTAAGGGATGTCCTTGAATGATAATAGAAGACAAAAGAAGGATTGAATAAGGATTGAAGAGATACTGGAAGAAGCAAGGGCGACGTAGTATATGATCCGGTTATAAGTATCCGATGGAGGGGTGTGGGGTTGGGGGTGTGTATGGGAGAATGGCTTGGGTGTGATTGTGCAGCATGCTACATAGTGCCAGCAGCAGCAGCAGAACAGAACAGCGGTTGTCGAATGACAAGGAGGTAAAGGTATACGTGATCTTCCACACCCTGCATCCTTGTCGTAGAAGGTATCCCGGCCCCCGTACGCACTTACGTATTTTTACCTATATCTACTTCTCTTATGATGTAAATAAATAGTAACCCTACCCTACATACTCGAGTAGCTGCAGGCACCAGAAACCCGGACACCCATCACCCATCACCCACCACTCATCACCTCTCCCCCCCCCCCATCCATCCATCCATCCATCCTTCTGATCGGACTACTGCGTATCACATGAATTGATCATCATTTACCACATGCACACCAGGTCTCGCTCGCTCCAGTCATAGACGCACTTCACGGAAATGATAATTTTACGGGAAACGCTATATGCGGGGGTTCAAAGGATTTGAAATCTTCATGCCATGGATGGTATCATTGTCCTATATCAACTATGGTATCTCAACAAAACATAATCCTTACATGAGAACTGACTTCCCTCGTCGCGCCAGAAAAAAAAAATAAAAAAAAAAAATAACAACCAAAGGACCGGAAAAGGGCCACTTCCTGCGATTATTTAGAGAAAGAATAAGAGTATAAACCCAGTAGGAAATAATATGCCGATTCACCCGCAATGCTTAGAGTCAACCAAAGGGGGGGGGGGGAACAAGGAAACATAGTGTTGACATCGCCTTATGCCGACCATATCCCAGCGATGAGTTACATAGAAAAGGAGTAAAGAAACGAAGAGAGAGGGGGGGGGGGGGGTAAAACAAATACAAACAGGTAGGAAGAGAGAAGAAAAAGGTCCACAAGAACAATAAATATGGTGTCATCTCGTACACCTAAATAATAGTAATAGGAAATATTTATAGAAATTCAAGGTTCAATCCAAACGTCGTTAACAAATCATCGCCATAAGACCATCAAGCCCAGTCCTCAATCGTTCTGAGAGCCTGCACCGACCATAGGAGTCATGAACGGACTTAATAGTAGTTCGTCGGCAGTCGGCCTCTTGTTATGGTCCAACTCAAAAGTCTGGCCCAAGAATTGCTTGGCCTCTGCTGTACTTTTCTGTGGGATAGTCGGCGCCGATCCTCCCGTACCAATCTTGAATATAGCCTGAAGTTGCGAGCAATCCGGGTAGGGATGACTTCCGGTAAACATCTCAACAATGAGACACCCAAGGGACCAAATATCCGCCTTGAGGGTGTATGAAGTCTGCTTGACAACCTCCGGTGCCATCCAGAAAACAGACCCCTGGAGTGAAGGGCGGTGATTTGAGGATGATGTCAGGAGTCCAGCCTCAACCTTCTTTGAGATACCAAAGTCAGAGATCTTGATTCCACCCTTGTTATCAACCAAAACATTCGCCCCCTTGATATCTCGGTGGATGATGTCCTTATTGTGTAAATACGCTAGACCTGTAAGGATTTGGCGAACAAAGTTACGAATAAGTGGCTCTTTGAGAGGGCCATAGTTGTTTAGTAGCGCCGCCACTGAGCCACCAGGGACGTACTCGAGGAAAATGTTGAGCGAGTCGTCCTCGTTGCTAGAACCAAGATACTGCACAATGTTAGGATGCTGCAGATCCTTCAACAGCTCAATCTCTCTCTGCAAAGCCTCAACCATAGACTTCTTGCGGGCGTCCTCCTTTCCTGCAGAAGGCATCTCGACTTGCTTTACAGCCATGAGCTCTCCAGTGAGTGCGTTCAGTGCCAAGAAGACGCTTCCAAAAGATCCAGCACCAATCAAAGCACCCTTCATCCATCTCAACCCACTCCAGTTATCCTCCGCCTCTTCATCTTCATCTTCATCCTCATCTTCATCCGAATCCGAATCCTCGGTATTTAGGAATTGGTTGATGCCACTCATACGGGGATCACTTAACCGGGGATCAAAGACCTCAGTCGCAGGAGTACTAACCCGGCTACTCTGATCCATGACATAGCTTCCGAGAGTAGACCCATTGAGTGTGCTCTCATTATCAGTATCTGTAACAACAACATTCACAGTATCCATTCTCAAAGTCTCCTGGCTACTATTATTAAACGATGTATAGCTCTTCCTGCTCCCAGGTAAGGTCTCATTGTCGTCCTCCTCAAACACCGGAACCAACGAATCCCGATGATCCGCTGAAAATGATGTTGACGGAAGGAATGACTTGCGGATCGAGCCCGGTCTTGAATTCCTGCCACCCAATGAGGGCGGGTAGGCACCGGAAGGACTAGCATTTAACCACGCATCGCCGACACTGGGTATTGGTGGTACATCACTAAGACTAAGATGACTCGAGGCATAACTTCTAGTAGTAGCCACACTGAGCCTGTTGTTGTTGTACCTGCTCATCCTAGTTGACCGCCGGATAGAATTTCGTACAGTCCGCTCCAGGGACTTGGGTTCATGGTCAGGGAAATACTCAGCCAAGTTTGAGCTAATAAGTTCACTGGGTGGGCGCTGTCCGAAGAAAGCGGCAATCTTCTTAGACTTGTGGTTGATGCCCTGAGGCGATAGCCCAGGCGAAGCAGGCGAGTCCATAGCGGAATAGGGTGACAGTCCTGGTGATGTGGGCCGGATTTCATGCGGAGGCTTTCCTGTCAGTGATGCGACCTTTGGTTTGCTCGCGTTGCTATTGATAGCATCGGCAGTGCTCTTAATGGCGGAGTCCTGTTGTTCCCGGGCAATCTGCTGAGCGGCAAGGAATTCAGTTGACTGCGGTGATGGCGGCGGCCCTCTCTTTCGGAGGATGAGCCTTGCCCGCTCTGGCCGGCTGACATCCTGCGAGATCTGAAGTAACTCCTTATCACTAACGCTGCGAGCGACTTCACGCCCTTGATCCTGCTCAATGTTGTAGATGGAGTAGTGCGCCCATCCTTCCATAGACCCGGTGAATTTCTTGACAATCTTCTTCTTGATTGCCTCTGCCGTGTTGCACCCACTAATTTCAACCACCCGGGATTCGCCTCCGTCACCAATCACTTTGATACAATTCTAATAACGAACAGACCCATAATTAGGGCCTCTGTTTAATCTAAAAGACAATACCTTGGAACACTCAACGAATCACTTACCTGCCGGACAAGGTCAATACTCATTATCCCATCCAAGCTGGATGATGACTTATGATTATGCACACGAACCTGTGGCGAGTTGAGCGGGCCCTTATTGCCATACTCTCCATAGGGAGTCTTAGGCGTCCGCGACGGGTGCCCCGGCGTTGAGGGGTAGAACGCGGACCTAGACGACTCCAACGGCGGGCTCACCATGCTCCGGGGGTTCGGCGCACGGTTACCATACGAGCGTGGGTATTCATTCTCACTCGAACTATCGGGGCGGTTATAGCTCGCTCCAGTAAGCGTTGATGCCACGGAATCTAAGGGCAATGTTCTTAAGTACCTCTTGCTGTTACCCGGCGGCGTGAGATTATATAGTGAGTGCGTGTTTGTACGGTAGTTTGGCAGGTTGTCGAGCGCAGCCAAGGTATCCTAGAGAAAACGAAAAGGAAAAAGAAAGAGTAAGTCAAGAGTCCTGGGTGCGGTTGGAGCTTTTCTCGGTTGAAACGTACCCGATTGCGCTTCTTCCCGTTACCGTAGGCCCGGGTCCGCAGGGCCTTGATCGCAACCACGATGCGGACCCTGTCCCCAACTTTCTTGACACCAAGCTCCTTCAGCACGGAGTGATCGCACTCCAGCAGTGCCTCGCCCGTGATGTTGTTCTCTTCGAAGTCGTTCTCGTACTTTGCGAAGTCAATACTTCTCAGCCACTCCCCCACCTTGCGCTCATCCCATGATCTGATATGCCATGTAAAGCCGGTTCAGCAGAAATCCCAACTACACACGCCAATTCTCTCCGCTAATGGGGGGGATAGGGGAGGAGAGGGGCCATTATTGTATCTCACCGAACTTCATCCAGCAGTCCTTGCCCTTCGGAGAACTCCGAGTTTGTCGGCGACGGCTGCGTGAGTACCGAGGTGGCTGACGGCGGCGTGTTGTTGTTGAAGTGTGATCCAGCGTGCGGAGGGTGGTGGATGTACTGGCTTTTCGAGGCGAGGGTAGCCATGATGACAGGTTATCGGGTGTGGTGGTGTGGTGGTGGTGGTGGTGGTGGTGGTGATCTCGATGTCGATGTCGATGACCAGCAACGCTAATGTTCGTCGAGAGTGATTGTCTATGAAGCAGGAATATGTATGAGGATTAAGGTAAATGGGAAAAAATATATACTAATCTCTTTCTCTTTTTTCCAAGAATATAAGAAATAAGAGGCCGTGCTGAACCAAAGATGATAAAGAGAAGAAAAAAAAATATGTGCAGTACCACGACGCACGGATCCTTCCTTACACAGGAAAGAAGGATGTAGAAGAAGGTATGGTATCTATTGAAATAGAGTAGATAGATAGGATTGGTAAGAAGGAGGAGAAGAGGAGGAAGAGGAAGAAGAAATTGTAGGCAACAGGCTAGGCTAAGGAGGACTTGCGTCAACAGTTGACGTGCAGCACCGAAGGGGAGTAGGCCCGTAGAATAGTAGAATAGGGTAGGGAGGGGGGGGGGGGTAGAGAGGGGGGGTTCCGAGACGATTCCCTGAAGCGAAGACACAACTATAGGACGCTGTTTGTTTTTGTTCCTACTCGAGACACACACACACCCGCTCACACCAAGTACACACGCACACAGAAACTCACACACCGAGAGATATAACGACGATACAAGCAAGGCTTTCTTTGTGGTCGGGGTGGCAAACGATGTACCGTACTAAGGCAGGTACGAGATAAAGTGCAGCCCTGCAGCAGCCGATACGAGGAAAAGGCACTGGACGCTGGGAACAAAATATTCAACTCCGAGATGATGGGAGGAAACGCTTCTTCTTCTCTGACAGTCAATAACGACTAGAGGAAAAAATACTAGGGGGTTCAGCCCGTCAAAGAGGAGTAAAAAGAAACGAAAAAGAAAAAAAATTTCGACTCGCAGAGCCAAGGGTGAAGAAGGGAAAGGCAGAGAAGAAGAGAGGCGGGAGGGGTGGGAAAGAAGAGCGAATTGTTTGGTGAGGGGCACCCCGTTCAAACCAACCAGAACACCAGCCCAGGAATTGAAAAGAAACGACTGCCCTGCCTCAACGAAAGGCAGGTCAAGTCGGGCTCCGCGCAGAAATACTTTGGAGCCAATGAACGCAAGCTTTTGATGCCGGCGGTTACAGTGGGAAACTGGGGTGTGAGTGATATGTAGTGATAGTGATAGAAGCTGGGGCTGGGGCTAGTGGTGGTGGTGGTGGTCCTCGCTCGCTGGAAAAGAGATGTTTCAGAATGTCTGGGATGTCCTGTCGTGAGCTTCTATCACAGGCGGATAACCCCTGGAGGATCAAACCCTGTCTAAAACCACCCTCACACGCCAGTACTTTCCGGATTTTCTCAGTCTCTCCCCACGAGTTTACTCTCTCTGCCCTCCGCCTTACATGATGACCTCGAGGCTCCTGACGAGAAGGAGAGACAAAGAAGAATCCGAACCGAATCACTCCGTGCAGCAGCAGCGCGGCATGCTTGGCCAGATTTCGAAGCGTGGTATCACGGGATTCACAACCGTAACACTCCATCTCCAGATGCTACATAGACACATGCACATGTACTCGCAAAGAGTACTTAAATCCGTTGGTACCTACCCAACAACCTACCCACCGCTGTGCTGAGCTGCTGTCCATTGTTGGGCATTATCATAATGCATGAACACCTCGAGGGGGGCCACCAACGTCATTGCTCATGGCCTTTTTTTTTTTTTCGACACCTAGGTCCACATCACTTTCACTACCCTCTGTGGCGGCGCAGGACGTGCGGGGTGGGCGTTTTTCTTCTCCATGGGAATGTGGGATTGATTTCAGGGACAGCATGCTTACCAGCTTTCGAGATAGTGAAGGATCCTGTTGCAGGGCAGAGTCGTCCTCTGCCTCTCTCTCTCAACCGGGACCCTGCTCCCCTGCACCCTACCTACATGTACCCACTCTACTCTAGGCGGGCCTACACCAGGGTACTGTTGCATCTTCTGCTGCTGACGCCGCCCCCGCGGGAACCCACCTCCCGACAACCTGCCTTGCAATTTCTCAACAAGTTACAGCTAGCTACATGTATGTACCTAAGTAGCTACCTAGCTACTTCGTTTATGTGCTCCCCGTAAAACAAAACGTCACTATTTCATCCCGTCGGAAATTATATACCCCACATCTATCTATGTCGACATCCTTCGTTGCTGTCTGAGCGAGTGTGTCACAGTGTCAGCCCCCCCAAAATCACCAACCCAACTATGGATCTGCATGACGGACCCTTTTTTTTCCCTTGATCCTTGCTCGGAGTCTCCTACCTGACTAAGCCGAGAGAGGGAGAGGGGGGGTGTATCATTGACAATAATCATGGTCCTGAATGAGCTTAATGGAATGGGGTTGCGTATTCTCGTTCTCTGCGAGTCTCGGATTATCTTACCTGTCCTGAGGCTGTTGTCTCGGAATAACTTTCTAGCAGGGACTAACGGCAACATGTAGTATTGAGATTCAGGCGGGCAGAGGGGACAAGAAAAGAAAAAAAACGTGGGCCGGGAGGCTAAAATACGGTATCCCCACGGTTTCATCCACGACAGCCGAATAGATATCGCATTAGAGTACGAGGCTAAATCAAGCTCCCTGGAGAGAGCGCTGGTAGAATATATTGGCCCTGAAAGAAGAACGGCTGCATCTGCAGCTCTAGCGGATGAACAGCAATGCTTAATTACACTCTCATGGGAGCATAAATTATAAATCCATGGCTATACATGTAGATTTCCCGTATGTAGGTTATTTGGAATAGCCCAAAAGCTCCAAGATGATCCATAGGCATTGATGATTACATGTACTTTATAGTAGAAACACAATAAAGGCCCAATGTAGCCATCCATCCAAACCAAACCAAACCCCTCCCCCCAATATCAAGATCAAATAAGCATTAGCACATAGACTCTATTTACCTTCCTCCGATCCCCCCCCCCCCCCCAAAACTAAAATACCTCAAACCACACGCCCCGCCCCATTAAGTCGCCATCGCATCTTCACGCAATCCCAGGCCGTGCCTCCCCCAAATCAAAGCTGAAACACCACATCCTATCGATAACTCCCACCCATCTACACTTAGACTCTATTGAGTTACATAACCTAGTATACCAAGTTTACATAACATACAGGACCATCCTTTTCCTTGCTATCTAGATCAGTGGTACTACCGTCTGTTCCTGAAAGAACAGCCCGGGCGGCTTAAGGCTCAAACCTAAGCCGTCTAATTGGTTTTGCGTCTTGCCACCACCTATTGCTCTGTTCTTTTGCATTAAACCCGGGCTTTTATTTTTGAAATTTTGCGGTACTCTATGTTGGTACTCCGCCGCCGTCGATCCTCTCGGATATAAAACAACCACCGCCGGAACTCCGGTTCGAAGCGTTCCAGGCCCTGCGTGCGAAAAAAAAAAAATACACATACTTACATGCATCGATCTAGGTAGATATAAGCTAGTACTATGTATTTAGTCGAACCTACTCTACTCTGCTGCACGGACGCCCCGCGATACGAGCCCCCCGTATAGCTAGCTACGGTATGCCGGTAGCGCTCGCGATCACTAATGGAGTGACGAAACAAAAAACTCGAGCTATGTCCGTCTGTGCCACCATCCAGATCTGCTACATACATACTTACAACTCCCTCTCTCATCTCCTGCCCTTGTCCAATCGCCGTTGGTACTACCCATAGATCCTCGTTTATGGGGATTATTTATAACCCTAGCTCCTTCCCTTTCTTTTCCCTCTCCAACTCTGCAGATGGTAGATAACACACCTACAGACAGACCCAAGGCCATGGTCCAATCTCCCGTGTAACGAATCGTGTGCTCGTCCACCCGCTCGCTCGTACCACAAGGGGGGGAGGCTATTAATAGGACGGACTGCATCTTTGAGGTTGGGGGATTCTTCTTTGGAAGCGGAGGGGAGGGACTGCTTGCCTGATGTGCAAAGCAGCCAGACGAGAAAGATTAAACGTGGTTTGGCTATGGGTTGCTATTGATTGTGGGTTGAGTGGTGGTCGTTAGCACATGCATGGCGGGGCAAGGTAAGTCAAGTGAAAGCAAGCGAGCAAGGCGAGCCAGATCCTACCTATGATATTCGCACTCGGCAATCTACTCCTCCCACAGGCTGGGGGATCTTCAATGCCCGAGTAAAATAACTATTCTATTCTAATAGAGCAAGTAGGAAACACGGCCTCGTTATCGTGCGATCCACAGTTACATAATTATGTAATTATATTGGGTTGTACCCACAAGAGATATGCCGTGATCGGTGGTGCGCGCGGTTTATGTAATAGTAAGTACGTACTCGGGGGGAGTGCGCAGGCAGCTGGGGGATTAAGCTTTTTTGACGTGGCGGGTGCGGGTGTATGTGGCTTTCACGTGGGGTCCAGGAGTGCTTGGGGTTTGGGTTTAGGTTGGGTAAATATTGCTGAGTGCGAACCTCCCTCAGGTTTCAACGCCAGGCTGGGGACGCATGCGCACATAGCTACATGTACATACTTACATGTTTGTTCCTACATTTCATCTGCAGGTGCATCGATGATGCGCTCCAATTGGGGGTTCTTTCTCCCCTCAGGCAATCGTCAACGCGATTGCGTGCTTGAGATCCTTCAATTCAGCCCTAGATGTGTAGAGAGTGTAGAGGGTGTATTCTTGTCGGGATTCAAATCAGACTTGGGTTTCGAGTCTTAGGATCTACATGCAGTCTAGCAATTGTGTAGAAACCCACTACACTTTATGGGGGGGAACTTATGTGCATATGTTTCGTTTTAAATTATTGGATCTCACTGTTCTATTGGATCATCCATCCCCCAGCTACGGAGGTGATACGCTGCAGGTAAGATCGGAGCAAAGCAAAGTAGAAAAGCTAAGCTTACCTACGTCCCCCTTCCTGCCACCTCACTCGCGTTTCGAAACAACATTGCTAAGAAATACATTTACTTACATAACTGTTTACAAGAGTCTTACCTGTGCATACGTGCATCCTCTTACACTCATCAATCGTCATTCAACATCACCATCATCACATCATCACCATCATCACCGCCATCAACATCCTGCAATCAATCACTATTACTATACTGAATTCTCATTCCCATCATAGCTAGAATGCCAACAAATTTCAAAGGACCTCAATCATCGCACCTCACACTACACCTGAGGCTCCTCTGCCAAGTAAGGCCAAGCAAAAAATAAAAAAAAATAAACTTCTTCCAGAAGCCAGCCACCGTGCGCCCGACCTGCCTATCAATGTAGCCAAGAGATGCCCGTTTTTTTCCTTTTCCCCTCGGCCTGCAGCTGAGTGCGGGGAGGGACCGATGACTAATGCGGTTCAACTAGTCGCTGTAAAACTGAAAAAACCCTACATGCAGTTAGCGTATGCGATGTGCACTTTTATCGGATTCAACAACATCTCAATTAAGCGATTAAACACAGGATACCCAAGCAAGGTATGTATTCTTCTTGAGTCATTCACTCTCTTGTTCATTTGCTGCTACTACTGCTATGCGACCCCTGGGCTATGTACTCATTCACTGACTGACAATGCGTCATAGAATTCCCTCCTCCGCCCACTGGCTGTGCAGCATTTCAAGATCAAGACTCACAAGATCACGATTCAAGTGTCAAAAGAAACATTATATAAAAAATGAACTTCCTAACTATTCGTCCACTCACCATATTTCCAAGTTTCCGAGTTTCTACCATTACCCTCCCCCGATCCTTCCACTCCACTCATATCCCAATGAGCCGCAAAGTTCTCGTATGCTCCCCCCTCCTCCCCACGCACACCTCCAAATAATCACATAATTAACCCCCTACGCCCGCAGGTCTGCTCCATCGGCAATCCCGGCCCCTACCTCCCCACCCGCCACTCCGCCGGCCACACCATTACCACTCTCCTCGCAGAGCACCTCGGCCACTCGCGCTTTACCAGGAGCAAGCCCCACAGCGGGGACATTTCCGCCCCACCATCCGATGACGACACCTACACGCTCTGGCAGAGCCGGTCGCTGATGAACGTATCTGGAAAAGGCGTCAGGAGCGCTTGGAACGCCTTTCTCGCTGGACTAGACGCGGAGCAGCAGAAGAGAGCGGTGTTGGTAATCGTGCATGATGAGATGGAGGCAACACTGGGGGCCGTCAAGGTGAAGAAGACGGGGAGCGCGAAGGGGCATAATGGCATTACGAGTATAATTGAGTCATTACAGACGAAGGTATGTTTAAAATTGAAGGAGGTCGATTGTGTGTGTTGTGTGGGGAGTGTTGGCTGACCGATATGGCTGTTTAGGATTTTATGAGGATCGGCGTTGGGATTGGGCGCCCGGTGAGTCGGGATAGCCAGGTAGTGAGTGACTATGTGCTTGGCAAGTTCACGCCGGCGGAGAATAAAATTATCAAGGAGAAGTCACTACAGCTGGTGATCCAGAAGCT
Source organism: Morchella sp. 2018-W30 (assembly GCA_024713625.1). Lineage (NCBI taxonomy): Eukaryota > Fungi > Ascomycota > Pezizomycetes > Pezizales > Morchellaceae > Morchella > Morchella sp. 2018-W30. The sequence continues at coordinate 1,237,710 of JAMJEW010000007.1, read as the reverse complement.
GAAGGAGATTGCTGAGGCGCCATAACCTCCCCCCCCATTCTCTCCCTCCCCTTATCCCCCACCCTTTATTTGTAATTTTTTTTTAGTTGTAAATGGTTTTTCCTTTTCCCCTCCAAAAAAAGGTTGTATTTTTATATATGGAGTTTTTAGAAGGGGTAATGATATATGCTGCGCATATGATTAGACCATCACCACCGCCACCACCACCACACGTTTACTAATTCCCCACCACCCACCATGACTGTGGACATCCTTTTCTTGCTGCCCCTCACCCCCTGTCATGCTCTTCTCTCTCCCCCAACCCAACCCCGGGATGACCGGGATCTGTCTGTTATCTCCAAATTTCAGCCCATCATCTTCTTGATAAGACAACAACGCGTGGCTCTCCACTTGATTATTCACCACTTATGTACTTTAATAATAAGCTCACCACGTGACTATCACAAGTATCGAGAAGGTGCCAAGCCATGACTTTTTCTTCCCTGCGGCTCGGGTGTTCGGCTTTTTGGGTGTGCTGGGGGGGGGCAGCGGTCAGCGACTTACTACATAATACGCCCGGGGGGAGAAGAAGGGGCCCGGTTCTTTTTTGTTGTTGTTATTGTGGACAGGTGTTGTTGGTGGTAGTTGCTGATACTTTTGCCTTGCTGGGCTGAACTGAACTGAATACTACTACTACTATAACTACTATAACTCCTATTGCTCCTATTGCTCCTATTGCTCCTATTACAACTATAACTACCATTATTACTACCCCTCTGCCCAGAGGAGCTGGCTGTTGTTGCTACACACACATACCTAACTCAACCTCCTGCACTCTGGTCTGGGCAGATACCATTTCGCCCTTTCTTTCTGCTGCACCCCACAGAAACAGCTGCAGAGAGGGAGAGACAAAAGCAAAAGCACGAGCTCGAGCAAGCAACCAACCAACCACAAAAAATGGCCGCTAGCACCCCTCGGAGCGGGCCACTCTCCGCACTCTCCGCCCTCCCCGCCTCCACCGCCCTTATCCCCCCCCTCCTCCTCCTCCTCGCTCATGGCCAGGGCGCTAGCGCACATGAACACTCCTCCGAGGCCGTCCCCGAGGGGTCCGTGATCTCGCCCGACCCGCTCGACAGCATCCTCTGGTTGCACATCTTCGCCATGATGGCGTCCTTCGGCGTCATTTTCCCGACGGGGATGGTACTCGGGATCGTGCGTAGCCGCTGGCACGTTCCCGTGCAGGTGCTCGGCGCGGCCATCGCTGTTGTCGGCTACTTCCTGGGGCACATGCACAAGGGCCGCCAGTTTGCGCCAAACATACATGCAAGGTTTGCCAGCTCGCTGATGCTAATGCTGTGTATGCAGGTGGCAGGCGGTGTGTATCTAAAGTGCCATTTGGAGAAGGGGTGGCATGGTAGGGTGAGGGGGGTGGTGGTGAAGGCGCATGGGTTGCTGGGGAAGTTGATGCCACTGGTGGCATGGACGCAGATGTTGTTTGGCGGGATTACAGCGTAGGTTTACTTGTTTTATTATCGGGTGTGTTGGGGTAAATGATTGTATTGACGTGTTTTTTTCTTCAGGATGGGCTTTTGCCATGCGGACCACACGGGTCAGTGTCTAGCGCATTTCGTGAGTTTCCTATCATTACCCCCCCCCCCCGCTAGCTAGCTAGCCAGCTCGCTAACAACGATAAAAAAAATAGATAATGGGCAGCTCCTTCATTGCCTATGGCATGATCATGACATTGATGCTCTTTGTCGGCCGGGCTTGGCTCGCCCGCACCGGCCGCTCCCAGGAATTCTGGGACTCGCTCGTCATCACCATCTGGGGCGTCATCAACACCTTCACCGAGCACCGCTGGGGCAACCATTGGGCGCACAACGACATCCAGCACACCGCCATGGGTATCGTCTGGGCATGCGCGGGCCTCCTCGGCCTCTGGCTCTCGCGCGGTAACAAGCGCAATCTCGTCCCGGGTATTGTCATCTTCTTGACAGGGTGGGCCATGAGCGCTCATCCGCAGCACCTCATGCTCAGCACAATGGTGCACCAGGTGTTTGGGTACACGCTCATGGCGGCAGGGCTCAGCAGGATTATCGAGATTGCGTTTGTGGTCAAGGATGAGTCGCCAGTGCCGGCGCCAAAGAAGCAAGTGGAGATTAACAGTTGGCAGCACTTGCCGCCGTTTTTGTTGTTCGCGAGCGGATTTATCTTTATGAGCGCGAATGAGGAGCAGCTGGCGTTGGTGGATGCGGTTGGCATTGATCATGTTAGTTACTTGCTTGTGTTGTATAGCTTGGCGTTTTTGTTGTATCTTTGTGAGTCCCCCCCCCCCCCAGTATTGGTTGGTTTTGTTAGTTACTATGAGGGACCTCGAGACTAATGGGTGTGATAGTCACCATGGTGCTTATCAACCTCTTTATCGTCAACACACCCGACGAGAAGTACATCCCCGTCGCACTCGAGACGCCTAACACTGCCAACGGGTATACGGGCGAGCGGGAGCACCGGCGCATAGCGGATGCCGAGGAATTCGAGCTCGACGGACTGATCAGCGACGAGGAGGCTGACGAAGAGATGGGTAAGAGGCAGTAGTCTCGCATTTTTTTACATTTTCTTCTTCTTTCTGTTGTACAAAATGCGGACGAAAAAAATTAAAGGCCTTGGATCGTAATTTGTATTAAGCCCGGTTGGAGAAGGAGGTGACGGTAGTGGTGGCATCGGCGTTAGCTCTTCTTTTGTTTTTTGTTTTGTGGGGTTTTATTATATATATATATTATCAGTAGGTACTGTGACTACGGACTTGTATTGTAGCTGTCCTGTTACTATAGAGTTTTGGAGATTGGTATACATATTTCGTAGCTATGAGAGCCGTTCAACAAAAGAGTATCGTTTTGGTCCCTCGGCGTTTGTGTACGTAGGTTGCGGTGAGTTCTGATAGCCATATTAACAAACTAAGTAGGCGATCAGAAGAGGGGGGGATAACCAACGCATTAAGTAAACTGCGCTTGATCTCTGCTTTATACTCGCATCTCATTTTAGGAGTCATGCCATACATAGCACCCCCGATCTGATCAGACCATACAGACATAGCTACGTGCTGGTAGGCAATATGTAACTTCACAATATACATATCCCGTCGTCCAAGAAGCTGCTGATACCAACTATTAACTGAGCCCGGGGTTCAAACCGGATGTGCTGCGCATTACAATCTGACTGAATACCAAAAGACCCAACCACCAGCCAAACACACACACCCCCTCCCCCCCGGGGGTAGATAGTATACAGCTGTTTGGTATCAGGCCAATATGGGTATCGGTATTATCATTATATAGAGACAACCCTGACCGGCCCTGATATCGGCCGTTCTTGGTCTGTTTTGGAATCCAGAAGGATACATGTAGTCGATCATTATCCTTAAGGCCGGCCGGTGTATAAAGCCTCTGGGGTTTGCTTGCGCCCCTAGCGCGAAAGTTTGCAATTGATAAAGCGTTGAGCGTAGCATCGAGATTAGGTGGGTGTATGAGTTCTAGGTGCGGATAAGTGCATGTAGCTTGGGCAGCGCTAGGCCTCGTTTCGTACCCACCACCTAAGTACGATGTGGTATACGGTACGGGCAGCTTGCTGTTACCGTGGCTAGGCGGTACATGTCCTGAGGTCAGACTCGCTATAGCAAACCTTAAACACCAGGGACCTGCAGGCCTAGCTCATCCACGATACTCTTAGCTAGCAAGAGAGAGAGATTTTAAAAGGATTTGAGTTGTAGCGTCACCAAGGCCCAGTAGGTGCATGGATCATCCTGTGGCCGTGCTCCTCTGTCGTGATTTCAGCCTCTATCGCGAGGTGTACGTGTACTGGGAAGAATGTGTCAAAGCCATGTAAGTAGTACATACGGTGTTTTTACTTCCGGTTGAGCTTAATCACCACTGCTTCGCGGCAGCTTGGAGAAGAAGTCGCTACAAAGTGTCAGAGTGCGCACGCATGATAGACGATAGTGATGGGGATAACCAAAGCTAGGATAAGGCTAGTCTGGCCGAAGACTGTGATATTCGTGCCGAATATAATATAGTACAAAGGTCAAGATAACGTGGAATAGTTGATTGTATAGGTTCTCTCCGCCCATTGACACCTCAGTAGCTATCCTACACCCCGCCCAAAAACTCATGGCGTCTTGTAATTGAGTAGAGTCTTGTACCACGGGATTTTAGATGGATCTACCACATAGCCCGGGTCCAGCTGTAGTACATAGTCCACCGCCAACCATTGGGTAACGGTCTTCTTTTGGGGTAGCCATATCGCTGTAGTCTAGTTTTCGTATCATATTTTATGGGTCCGAGTACTGGGGTTCCAACGGGAGATCTGCTTAATGACCGGGCTACACTGTTTCTTATGACGTCGTGATCTATGGCTTCGTATGTATGTGCCCAACCACGGATTACTAGTGCCACTCTCATGATATCCAACGATAAGTTCCGAAAATTTTGTAGCTGCGGAGCCATGATGATCGCTTCTCGGCTTTATATTTGGTAACAAATCAATCGCGCATACTGCAGGAGGGCTAACTAAGCCTCCCAGTAAAGCCGACCGCCGTAAAAAAAAGGCTCACGAGTGATAGTCCATGATGAAGAACCGACCACTAACTAAAGCCGTTGCCTCACAAATCCAGGAACCACAAACGCAGCGCCTCAAAATATGATCATCCCTCCTTAAAGGCTGTGCAAAAAAATTAGCTGCTCTCCATCATATTGATTGATCTAAAAAATTGAAATTCAAGCCAGCCAGCCAGCCCAGCTGTGCAGACGATTGTGATGGCCCGAATTACACACCAGTCATAATCAACAGACGAACCACAAGCGAGCAGATTGAGCGACATTCCCGTTCATGAGTTTCTCTTATTGCGCCACGAAAGGAAACAAGATGGAAAAGCTCCTCGGTTTCCAGCTGGTTTCCACTGCATGAGGTAGATACCCGGAAGGGAAAGGGGTGGTTTTTTTAGTTTTTTAGAGAGGCCTGCAGATGACATGCATGGCCTGCATAATCAACACACGCTTTGCCTCGGGAGTGGGAGGGTTGCCGTCAAGGATTTTGGGGGAGCTCTGATAACAACAGTTATTGTATCAACTCTCAACAGGAGCTTCACGATGCCTATGTACCCTACCCTATCAAGTCAAGTGTTCCTAGATGTTCGGAATCAGTCGTGCCCTCACTCACTCACCGACACTTTACCGGGAGGATCAGGAGTCGAAGCGAGGGGCGGTTGCCGGGGATGTGTATGACTCGGGGGGCAGCAAAACCATGGCGGCAATCGGTGGTGTCTTAAACCGATTTGCATTCGTACCCACGTAATAATTCATAGTTTTCCACTCTATTGTCAGTGGGGTCACTCGATTCATGTCGAGCTTGCAGAGTGTTTGTGCCTGTTTGTGTCTTTCTGCAGTCGCTGGAAAGGAGATTTGGGTTTGGGCGGAAGTGATCGACCCGCTGTGAGTGACCTTCGAATTATTATGTGTAGCGGGGAAGTATCTAGTATGGTGGAGATATGAACTCTAGAGATACATGTACATACAACCAGTGGGTATGAGGTTGTAAGCACATGTACGTGCCAGTGAAGCACTCTAGAGGAGGTACATACTGTGCCATGGGAATGATATGGAGTTTGCAGGGTGTGCATGTGTGGGTTGGTAATGAATGGGAGTGGAGAGTGGCAGGTCATTCCCCACGATACTAGAAAGCCAGCAATAGCAAGCCAGCAAGTAAGCACGATAGCACCATTCATACATGTACCTACAACCCACCAGTTCTCTCCGCACTTAGCCCTCTCTCTCTCTCTCTCTCTCTCTTTCTCTCTCTCCTAATTTTTCCCCCTCCTTTCTCCAGTGGACCAACTTCCAAGCCGCTTACTCTCACGGTCCCCCCACTCAGAACAGCGGTTAACCAGTTTAGCTCAGACCCATCTCCGCCTCCGCCTCCACTAACGCAGATAGAATCTGCATCACATCTACAGCGTGCCCACCTCATTCTCTTCACCATCCTTCCTCCCCCTCGCGTGATCCCTCAAACACCTTTTTTAAGACCGCCCCCCTCCCTTCGAGTTTACCCACGAACATTCTATATACTCCTTCCTTGAAGTCATTCTACTTTTTGTTGCTCCTACAATACAACGACAAGGAACTAGATATAGTTCGTGTGGCATCTCCTCCCAACATTGGAACAGCAACCCCCCCTCGCTTTGAGTATTAGTCTCTCTGATATAACAACACCTCCTCGAAATGTCTTCCGATGAACGAAAGATCGCAGAGCGTATGCTCATGAATGAGTTGAAAGAGCTGCAGAAGGAAAACTGGGTGGACGTTGAGGTGAGTCTGATCTTTTTGTAAAAAGCTCCTGATCCCACCCCTCGATATACTAATCGTTTCTTCATTACGGACAGCCGCGTGAAGGGAATCTATTCCTCTGGGATGTCGCCTTGATCGTCGTAAACCCGACCTCACTGTACGCAGGTGCCTATCTCAAGGTATGATTCGCCCCCGTGTTGGTATGCCTTTGGTTACCACATTAACTGACTTTTCTTTTCTTACTCCTAGGCTGAATTGAAAATCCCGAAAAACTACCCTATGAGCCCACCCGAATTCCGTTTCGCACGCCCACTATTCCACCCGAACATCTACAAAGACGGCAAATTATGCATTTCCATCCTCCATGCACCAGGCGAGGATGAGACATCAGGAGAACTTGCGTCGGTATGTCCACATAATATGTGTTCTTTATCCTTTACGTAACGGGCGGGTCATCTAACGTCTTTCTGCCTTTAGGAACGTTGGTCACCTGCGCAGCGCATATTCACTGTCCTCATCTCGATCCTTTCTCTTCTCGATGATGCTGAAGTCTCAAGCGCGGCTAATGTTGACGCTGGCGTCATGTTGCGAAAGGACCCTGAGGGCTACAAGAAGGTAGTGAGGGAGAACGTCGAGGCCTCCAAGAGGGATATTCCGGAAGGGTTCCACATGCCTTCTACCGTGGAGAGTGCGCCGCCAGAGAAAGAGGAGGTCGACGACGACTTTTGGTGCGAATCTGAGATGGAGAGCGACTTTGGCGAGGATGATAGTGACGAGGAGATGATGTTTGGTATGATTACTCTTAAAATCACCATGATAACTAACTAACTCGCGTATTTAGACGACGAGGAATCAGACCCCGAGACTGGCGAGGATGAGAGGAAGAGCAATTAATCTAGGCTGCTCTTCCAACAGCTCCGGTCAACATCCCCCTTACATCGAAAACAGCAGGCAATCTTCAATATCAATACTCTTGAGAAGTATTGTCACATGAAGTTCTGATTCTCTTATCACCGCTTCCCTGTCTCATCTTTATTCTTTCCTTTATGTGTTTTTTTTTCTTAGCATATCTGAGATTAAATTAGCGTTGCATCGTGTTCACATAATAATTTCCGTCCAAATCCCCTCTCTTTCGGCATCAACATCTTATAGTGATCCTTCGCGGAGTCTTCATGGCGGTTGGTGTTTTATTCTTTCTTTCTCTTTCAATTGTGGATGAAATGGGTGGGCATTTTGCAAGTCATAAGTTATCTATACTTCTCATATTTTTATCTAAGGTATGTTACTATTCAGGGGCGGGGGGTAAAAGGCGCTTTTTCTCTCTCAGGTCTATTTGTCTCTTATTCTTTTTGATTCGTTGAATCTCCCCAGGGAAATCGGAAATTCTCGTTTTTCTTTTTCTTTTCCTCTTCCTTTCCCTCCCTTTTTTTTTTTTTTTTTTTTTTTTTTTTTTTGCTATCAAGTGATCATCTATGGGGATGTAAACTGTGGTATGGACCATATATATATGTAGCTATTTTATCGAATCTATTTAGAATGTTTGTTTTCGTCTACTTTCTTGCTTTACTAAGCGCCGATACCAGGATGGGTGTTTTTGTTCCCCGTATGAAAGACCCCCCCCTTCTTTGCCAAGCCCCTCCTCGTTTCCTCTGAGGCTCTGTAACCGCCAATCAGATACGATCTACGATCAACAGGCTGACAGCTGATCTTGCGGCTCGAGCCGTGGAGTGTGGTGACACAGGTTAGGCTATGAAACAGCACCTGCCGATTTGGGTGAGCCGAGTGAGAAGCTGTGAATCAATCGTCCCTGATACTTTTATGAAAGCGTAGACCGTCCAAACAAAGATTCGGGGTCTGCGGCTTGCAAAGAAAACCAGGTTCTGGTTGGTTCTCAACCTTCCTCGTAACTAGGAGACGGTTATAGTTGACTCGCATCCGAGGCCAGTCTATCGAACAAAGAAAAAGGGCCTGCGGAAGGGATTGCCGACACAGCTCCTCCCGAACCCTCCTCCCCTCTAGCATTACTTACACCAATGTTTCGTCCCGGATTCCAGGAGGGAATAGAGCGGTTCCATTTGAGAGCAAGAACTTGTCACTAGATGGTAGGCCCATTTCACCCGAGTCGAATCATAATGTGCATGTGAACCCTGCATATGTGAGTCCTAACGGGCCTTATATAGCTTTGTGAGTGCGTACAGAGGGTAAAGGCTCTATTTGGGCAAGGCTTTATCATGCCTTTGTGTACGCATGGGGACCCCAGTCTGGTTTTTCCTGGTGGGAGGGGCAAGCTTTCTAGATGGGTATTTACCTGTTGGAGAAAAAACCTGTCAAGTGGTATGGTTTCAGCTCCGATTTCTTCCGAGCATGGGACATGGCGCATTTCATGTAGTTGTAGCCAAGTTGACCTCCTATACGTGGCAGTTATGATGAAGCTGTCGTGTGAGAGCAGCTGGCTACATATACATGTAGCAGCGAGAGGTAGGGCAAAGCTCCTTGTTTCCTGGCCCTGTACGGTGGTTACATGTAGTCTAGAGTTCCCCCTGAGGCAACAGGGGCAGCCCAAATAGCAAAATGGGAGGGACGTTGGGCCGTGTGGAATCGGTGGCAGTGTGGGGTGTTGGAAAATAACAGCTCCTTCCCTCTCGATGGCCGGGCGCGCCCGCTCCCCCAGGGGAATTAAGGATTTGGGACGGGTTCGGCCAACTGGAGATAGTTCGCCTCAACAGCGCAGGCCAGAGCCGAGTGACGCGCGATGAGCCACATCTAGAGTCTGTGCGCTAGGCACTAACTGCATGTAAGTATATGACTAAGCATGATGGCACAGGCATGGGAAATGGTTAGATCGATCATTACCACCTCGTTTTGTCGGTTAAAGCTCTTACTGACCAGATACTAGTAGTAAAAGAAGGGTTCTGTATCGGGACCATACCTAACAAAGTGCTTCAAGATCCTATCAAGTTCAAACCAGGCTTACCCTAGTCTCGCGGTCATCAGCCAAGACTTACTACTCACGTGCAGTAAATAAAGAAGAAAACGGGCATCGTTATACCCCGATAACCCCCCTGACTAGTGGAAAGAATACATTAAAACTAGTGATATTCTATGAAGAATGTCATCCGACACCCTTCATTTTAAGCTCTTACTATACTCCCTCTCCCGCCCTCTAAATAGCAAGCTGGTATAACTAACTTTAGGCCAAGACGTGGATTTAATTACCTCGAAACAGATAACTAGGCCGGCGTAGCTAAAACTCTCGCATCTGCCCCCTTCCCCGCCGTACTGTTAAAAGTTTGGGACTGCGTTAATAGTACCAAGTAAGCTTTGTGGGGAGAGAGCAGCCTAAGACTCGAGAAATTCCATGTTTGGAAATTCATCTATGTATTAGTATTGCCTTGAAAAAGTGGTATGCCAAACATTTAGTTCGGTGGTTCCCAAACGGGCCAGGGCAACCAACGAGTGATATTTTGTGCAAAAGTGACATCATTACATGTATGTTACCCGGTCTACCCTCGTGCCGGGCTAAAAATGTTGGCGGCTCTTAAGTTGTCGGCGGGACAAGGGTAAATTCGTTTTGAGTCTCGGCACGTGAAAGGCGTTGGGTTAGGAGAGGGAGACATCCTCCAAGGGCATGTTTCGCTCAAGTCAATCATTCGCCATGTCCCCATTCTCACGTCGTTTATTACCCACAGCGACGACTTATCTTGGTATAAAACCTCGGGGGCTACATATTGTCCCACGCAATTCCACCTGGGTATCGCAATGCCTTTGGCGGCCGAAGAGAGTGTTCTCGTCGACCTATACCCCGGGATTGCAGCGGCATAGGAACAGCAATTCTTCTACGCCATCTCCAGTCCCTGTACCAGCTGCTCAAGAGGTTGGGACCTTTCTTACCTAGGAATATTTTCTGTTAGCTATTGCTAACAGTTATGGTACGGTACAGGAAGCGCCAGAGCAGACATTTCAAAAGAAGAAACCCGCACGTTCCCAATCAAGCAAAATCTCACTCCGAAGAGTCGCCGCCGCCTCGGAAGCGGCAAAGAGTACAGTAGGCTATGGCGAACAGAGGAGGAAAACTAAAGTAATCTTTTGTTTGCCCCCTCCATAACGGACTGGTTTGACAGGTTTGGGGTGGTGGGTTGTTAGTTATGTACGGCCTATTGCACAGCTGAAAAATACGATCTCTCCCTCGCAGCTCTCATACTACTACGGAAAGGATATACAATCGATCCAAATTCCACCGGACTGGTAGACCAGGTCCTACATCTCCGACTTCCGGCCACTGATATAGGTACCCCTAACACAACCTCCACAAACAGTACAACCGATGAGGGTGTTGGAGATGTCTTTATATTCCCTTCCGGAAACATAGTCTCATGGTCCGTACCCCCCTCGCGAGTTTCCTCACTGGCAAACACCCTCCTTCCCGCCGCGGAAAAAGCGCAAACCAACGAAGTCGAGACCGAAGATCTCGAGTACATTGAGGACCCACGAGTCCGCCGCTCCCGTGTTGGCGGCGACATCATTATCCTCGGAACCGCGCCCTCTGTAAACTACCCACTCGCAGAGAACGTCGACTCCAATGCCCCACCCGAAGTCTGGGAGCAGCAGCAAATCCTCAGCGCTCCCGATGAGCTTAACATCACCCTTGCTAAGATCGCTTTTTCGTCTGGTCTTGCACGGAGCACGAAGCTGGCAGTGCTGGAGAGCCTGTTAAACGAGTACCTTGCTGGAACGAGTACCATCCCGACGCTTCTAAGCCGCGGTAGCAGGCTTCCGTTCACACGCAGCTTCATCTTGCGCAAGACGGGGGAGCTGCTAGAGTTCCGGGCGCAGCTAAATCTCTACTCGGAGCTAACGGACTCTCTGCCTGACATATTTTGGGACTCAAGGCATGAGCTGGGCCTGGAGGGGTACTATGAGAGCATTGGGAGAGCTCTGGATGTCAATGTGAGGATACGGCAGCTCAATGAGAAGCTGGACTATGCATCCGGGATTGTAGAGGTGCTGAGGGAGAGGTTGAGTGAGAAGCATTCGCTGGGCCTGGAGTGGATGATCATCCTGTTGATCACAGTTGAGGTCGGGTTTGAAATATTGAGGCTATGGAAGGAGGGAAGTATAGACGAGAGGGAGGAGAGAGATTATAGGAGATGGAGGGAAAGGAGGGAAAGAGAAGCGGATGAGGAGTATCGTAAGTGGAAGATTAAAGAAAAGTGAAAAGCCCCCGAGGAAGAGGAGGAGAAACGGTTGCATCGCCAAACTAGAAGCTGGCTGTTTTCCCAAGAACCTATTGGTAGGGCCCAACCAGACCACATAGATGACGGGTCATTTGGTTAGGTGGGCCTACCAGAAATATCATGGGAAGTAAATATCTCCCTCAGAAAATCATCGCAAACCCCAGCAGTGTAGGTAATTTACTTTAACAGTGACCATTGTCAAATGGAGTGAAAATGAGGCCTGTGCAGATATCTCTGGCACTATGATAAGAGGTATAGTAGTTAGCAAAGGACAAAACAGTCGAATATAGTATCTCTGAGGTCAAGCCTGATCGCTAGTATCATATCGATAATTAAACGATGAGTGCAGTCTCATCATCACCACCGAGTCACCTAGGTCTACTATATGAGGGGGCGGTCTGAAACCAGCCAGATCATAGCGGCGATACATCGGAGACTGCTTAAGACCTGGCATTCTACGTGCATGTCTTCAACATGGTTAGCTAGCAGACAGGAGAGCACCATTACCTAGCCCTGATAGTAATAATCCTTCAATAATATCAATAGAGTAAAAAAAAAATTACGAGCCCGCTTCCCCATTCATAGGATAGGCGTTCTGCATTGTACGGAGTAAGGATTATTTGGGAACGACTTGAGTGGGTTAGGGTTTATACTACATTTTAAGTCTGCGGACATACATGTATCCGCCGTCCAACTCTTTATCCGTGCCTATATGTATTCAACATCAATGGTACGTTGTATACTTGTATACATGTACTTTTAGTTTTGGCAAGCCTATAATATTAATGTTCCCCATGGCATCTCCTAGCCCACCCCAATTTTTGAGAGCTCTGGAGCTATATTGGTATCGTTATTTTCAGCTTTAGCCCTGGCTTGACAATTTCTGCGCTACGTACCCCCCCAAATCTCAAACTAGTCAAGTTAAATATCGGTTGTTGAAACCGCAGTTATTTGCTACAGGGGGAAACGAGCTTTATTGTACATTACTATTTAATACCCAATACTTACAGTACAGTCACGGAAAGGGTATTAGTGTGCTGTTAAGAATATAGAGCTCTTCTGCGATCACTAAGTCATGAAAAAGACAACACACCCAGCAATAGAGTCACCCACCAATAGAGTTTTCAACAACCATCAATAGAGCGTAACTCGGCATCGGGTACCTGCAGAGGTAGATTGTCATGTTAAAAAAAATTGACCCTACTATCATCCATATGGTATACAGTAACAGATATGTGTTGAAATTCTCCCTTCTTCGTACCCCCTTTCTCAATCAATAATCTACCAAACTCAAATTAATAGTTCCTCTTCTCTTTCTTTTGGCTAGGCTATTGGCCTTTATCAGCGGTCGGGTGGTTAAAATGATGATTTTAGATTACCTCGGACATCTGGTGCTATTATCGGGGGCTATGGTCAACAAATTGTTGTTTCTCCTCCCGGGCTGGCTTGCCACCACGATAGCCACTTCGGAGCACACTGTTAGGGTCACTGGTGTTCCCACTTGGAGCAAAAGCTGGGTTGACGTACATGTCTTGAGAGTGGCCTCGGAAGGGACGGCCATGAGTACGATATCCTTGATGCGGACGGCCTTGGGGGTGATAACCTTGAGAGGAATAACCTTGGGTACGATAGGCTTGGGGGTGATTGCTTTGAGTATAGTGAACTTTGTGGTGGTAGCCTTGAAATTGATATTCTTGAGAGCTACAAAAGTTTTGAGGCTGTTGTTCTCGAGAGTTACCGCCTTGGGGGTAATTAGAGCCAAAAGACCGAGGGCCAGAAGGAGGGTGAGTAGAGCGTTGTTCTAGTTCTTTTCTCTTCAAACTCGATTCACCTTGGGGAGTCGGGTGAGCATCGGCCTGTGGAGACCCCCCCCGGCCGCCGGTCTCTTTTACGAGACTTACAATCTTCGAAAACTGATGAACTCCAGCCTGAGAAACTTCCTCTTCCGCAACTTTCGCGGTATTTGGTCGATCCTGCGAATATTGGCGAGCTTCAACTTTTGAAGCCTCTTCACTAACGAGGGTATCCTTTACAGGGCCTAGCCCAACACCTGAAGCCTGGCAAGCCCCATCTCCGAGGGCCCTCTTGTCTATACCACCCCTCCCAGTGTTTGAAGTTGGGCGAGAACCAGCGTGAGAAGCTTCATCCTTGCCAGGATCCTCTTTCTGGGGAGGGGTAGGGGAGATCTTGGGGGTAATAGACCCTCTTTTCAAAGCATTTGCTTCTACTCTTGGCGAAGGTTTTTTAGGTTTTGCGCCTCTATCCAATTCAGAAATAAAGGTGCCTTGATGGTGCTCTTGCAAAGAGCGTCGAGGCTTGTTTACATCGTAAACTCTTCCCTGTCTTCTATTCACTTTCGGAGTTGCAAAGATACCCAGCTTTAGTATCTCTTTAGAAGTTTCCAGGATGCTCTTCTTTCGTATCTGGGGCGTCACTCTTACTAAAGTGAGCTGTGGATGTAGCGGAGAAGGAGTATGATGCTTGTTTTGGGGATCAATTAGATCTCTAGTAGCTTTTACCTGGTATTCACCAGATTCACAATTACTGTCTCTGCGACGACCACGGTTTGGCGAACTGTCTTTGGCCTTATCATGGGCCTTTGTGGTTTCTTTGTCACTCTTTGTTCGGCGAGAGCCCTTATAAACCGTGCTAGAGCTGTTGTATTCATCGTATTGACTATGACGGGAGTCCTTATGGGATCTATCACGACTATCGCTGTCGTTGTGTCGGCTGTGAGAGTCCTTATATGATTTCCTAGAACTACCTTTCTCATCGCTTCGACGATCGAGTTCTCTAGACTTGCTGCGGCTATGAATCCTATGCGGTCTGCGGCGCGAGTCCTTGTGTGGCGCGGTGGAGCTGCTTTTCTCATATCGACGGCCTGAGTCTCTAGAGGGTCTACTACGACTGTAACTCTTATCATGTCGGCGACGATGGTAAGAATCGCTTTCCCGGGAAACAGACCTACAACGGCGATGCTTACGAGACGGATCCCTAAATTCGTCAAAGTCTTCGTGGTGCTTACGCTTATCACCAGCACTCTTTAGCCTTGGGGGGCGTTCTTTAACGATATGATCGATCATTCCGCTATAATCCTTAAACATCTTAGTTTTTCTACTGGACCAATCCCCATGGTCCTCTTCATGAAAACCTTTCTCCTCAACTTCCATATGTGTAAGGTCATTAAGAACCACCGGCATATGGTTAGTGGCGCCTTCATTTTGATTATGGTCCTCCTCATAAAACCCTAACGCAGCCCGCCGCAATCCCCGTTCAACCACCGTATTTACGGAGTATGTATTTCCAGGGTATATGTTGGACAGTTGCTGTTTGACGATTTCAATGGCTACCTTCTTGGCAGCTTCCATCATATGCTGACGGCCTGCAGCTTCGCCCTTTTTGTAGGCCAAATCTCTCGCCACATTGGGTGAAGTATCCGAGGGTCTTTTTATCACTAGTGCTGAATCAGAGCGCTGTTTCTTCGCTGACATACAGCGATCCACCAAATCCCTATCATAATCCGAAATATATTCAGAGATGGAGGTACTAAAGCCAAAGTAGCCGGTGGCTGTAATACCAGACGGCTTTTCTAAATGCCTATACCCACAACTTATAAGATCAAGCGCACTCATAGAAGTTTTGTGGTTATCACTTGGGTGTTTAGTTTCGGGCTTAGCATCGGTTTCCAACACACCCCAGAGACTGGGGCAATTGAGCGGTTTATTACCCAGACCTACAGCTTCCTCTTCACTAGGTGTAGGAGCGGATTCCCGGACATAAGGACTTCCCGTCGCGGAGTGGTTGCTACCAGTATCTTCGCACACGGTGGCCATTCGATCATCGTGACTTGCTTCTGCAAGGGCCTTCTCCGCTTCCTCCGTCGATCGCACATCTCTAGCAATAATTTCCATGTTGTCGTTAGTCACAGAATAATTGCGTCCCGTACTTGGCTGATGGCTGGCTTCGCTATTCAATATCTGGGGCAATTCAGGGGAATTAAACCCCGCCCACGATCCTACAAGGCTAGATTCAACCCGAGTTTCCTCTTTCTTTTGTTGTAAATCCGGTAAAGCATATTCCGGGAGGACATCAACACTCTTTTCGTTGGTTTGCTCCTCTTGTGATATAATCACCAAGTCGCCTACCTGTCTTGAGGCGGATATTTGATCATCTGCCTCAGGCGACCCGTTACATTCTCTGTCAGGACTTGCCATGAGCGACGTCGGCGAGTGGGGAGGTGATGCGGCTGGAGGTGTAGGAACTCGAACCGGAGATAAGCTTGGCTCTGTAGATTTCAAAGGCTATTTGGAAGAAAATGGGGGGGGAAGGGAAGGGGTTAGTTGCTTGCAAAAAAAAAAAAAAAAAAAAAAAAAGAAATAGATGCAATGCCTAAAGGAATCTCATACTTACAAAGTTATCGGCTTCAGAAACCATTTTTAAAAGTATCTCGACAGTAACCATATCCTCCGGATGGAATTTATTTGCTTCTGCAGTCGGGATTGTGGTGATATCTTGTTTCGCTATTGCCCGAAGTGGCGCTTCTCTCTTTACATGGACTTTTTGAACAGGGTCCCACTTCACATATTCGTCCTCCTCCCCTTCTTCAATATCATCCTCCCCATCAGAGTCTGGCTCAGCGAGATAAGGATACATTCGCAGGATCTCCTCTGAGTACTGAATCTTAAGTTTTCTCCACCTATACATAGTTTTCGGAAATTCCGGCTGATCAAGAGAAGTTGAATCTTGTTGCACCCTTTGTTTGTTCCCAGTTTCGGAATCTCTGCAACTGAGAGGGGGCACTCCATCATTCGCGTAAGAACTCACAAACTCTTTTAGGGTTGGTTTTGATGAAACCATCATTTGGATAAACCAGGGGTGACGGAGGATGATATGTGGAGGACGGAGGCTCAATAAGTGGGGTTGGTGGTTATAAATGCGTGACCTCTGGGCTGGGTAACTGAGGGGCACCGACTGGGCTAAGAGCGACGAGACTGCGGAATTTAACCAATCTGTCCTCGAAGGGCGCGGTTGTAAGGCTTGACATCTAATAACTACGTGATAGCGGTTGCCTAAATTGGGGTTTGTTGGATTCATCTAAATCCATCCTATCAAGAGGTGCATGACGTATGTACTTGGGCATAAGCCTCCATCCTGACTGATCGTGAACTTTTAACTTTGAAGAGTACTATATTTACTATATTGGCTTGGATACATGTGTAATTTGTGTACTTGCGGGTACCTACATCATGTATGATATATGAACAGGTGTGCTACTAAAATAGATGTATGTATATGATTGCATGATTTGCCGCGACCCGTTGTTGCGAGAAACAAGCATGCTGGTTCGAGTGAGAGATCATGATCCATGTCCAGGCTCTAGCCTGATTGATTTGCTGATTGGTTCGTCAAGTATAGGCGCCTTGCAAAATCTTTGAAATGCATATGATGGGTACCTACATGTATACATTTATCTCAGGTCTTATATCGATATGTTCATTTACGATCAAGATATATACCTCATAATTACTAAATTATGTGTGTGCTCCCATAAGAGTACATATCGAAGGGGGGAAGGGGGCCCAAAACCACCCGGAAACTACAGCGAACTTCTTTGTCCTGAAAAAACCGCAATTTTAAACACAGGACTGCAGCATTTTAACTCTTATTTCAGTTTCAAGAAACAGACACCCTCTCGCGAGCCACGCTTCTACCCCCCCCCCCCCCCGGGGCCCCCCACCGGCTCAAGGCCATGGTATTGGATCGTCTACTTTCAATTTGGTAGAGACTTCTCTTCCAGCTTTACCACCACAACCATATGCATATCTTCTCTCTCTAAACTAAGCTTTATAATCTACAGTAGCATATCGGCTATTATTATTCCCAATCCCGCAATCTCCGGCCCAAACTCTTCAGCAACTGGGGCGGTATACTCAGATAATGTGTTTAATCAACTTAATTCCATATTCATACTCCGCGATCCTTTTACTCCGACTCACTTGTGGCGGTTCCTGAATGGATTTGATACGTATGACTGTATATATTGATTTTGTAACAAGAAAGGCAGTAAAATAAGAGAAGAAAAATACGCCTATATATATTATAATCAACAAAAAATTATAAACAAGAAAGTCCAGCCACTATGAAACCTTAATAGGACGGCATATCGCGGCCATCCCTAAGAACCATCTTCACCAACTGCTCCGGGCCCACACTTTCAAACTCATCTGCTACCACGGAGTTTTCCCACTTTCCCAATTTTACCATTATAACTGACAATGGCTCGTTATAGTTCTTGCACTTCTTTTTGTTCGATCCTGGATGAATGGCGTGGCACCACAGTGCTTGGTACACTTCCGGCTCGTTTTCTTGTAGGTCCATCACATCTGGATACCCTAGCTTCTTGATAACATTGGTGATTGTTTTGCAGTTCCAATGCTCGCCTGCATGTCGGATTCTGAAGTCAAACGTTGTATGAACATTGACACGGCAATAGGCCACGTACTTCTCCACCTCATCTTCGATTTTGTCGTAAATTTGGTGGCCACACTTCCCCGTTGTATAATCGTTGAACCACCTATCATTGGGATCGAGGTTCCAGAGCCCAACCTCCTTCCAGACCTGCTCCGTATCTTTCCCCCAGGGGCCACAGTTACAAGGTAGGTTCTTGACTGAGTTACGTGGCTGGGCGTCAATGTGGCCATTGATTGGGAAGCGGTATCCATCAATGACGGTGGCCCAGTTATGGGTTGAGAAGCATACAGGTACTGTGAACATACCAGGGGTGGCAGGGTTCCAAAGGGAGTTGACATTATCGCTACCGAGACTTTGGAAGATACCCCTTGTGAGAGAGTAATAGGGGGTGGTCTCACGGATGCCGTGAACGTAGGCTTGAACGGAGGAGGTGATGATGTCAGAGATCTTGACATTCCATGGCTCATCGTCTATGACATCGGCACCGAAGAGTCTGTCATTGCGCCACGAAGGAGCCCAGCCTCTGTTGTTCCATTTGTAGATGTAACAGCAGTAGCCGTCAACACAAGCTTTGAAATCCTTGGGGCCTGAATTATCCTTTTTACAGGTCTCAGCACTAGCTTTCTGCTTCTCCACAGTGGGCCTGTAGTCTGTGGCGGTTTTACGGTAATCTTTGGAGCAAGTGATGTATACTGCTTGAGAATTGATGGCTGCGTTCAGAGTTTTCAACATAAGACCACGTGTGAGACCACTATTGTAAATATTAGCAACATGCCCGCCGAATATATGTGGGTGATTTAACCGCTATAGGAGGGATACTTACTTCTCAGCACCAACATCTCTCCATAACTGCGCATCGCCGGATCTATCAGGAAGAAAGTTTCCAGCCATAGTGAAATTTGAAAATATGGATGATCCTGCAAGAAAGGTCTGGTTAGTAACCTCATCTAGATAGAAATATATAAATAAGGAATTCGGCTAACCATCAGTTTCCGACGAAGATCCACTAAAGATAATGTTAACACCCTCCCTTAGTGCCCCCCTTGCACGCATAGACGAAGCTCGAATAAATGCATCAAGGCCCATTTTATTCGTCTCCCTTGGCTTTTCATATCCAGGGTGTCTTGCCTCAAATGCAATATATGAGTTCAGTGTTCCGAACGCATTGCTAATACCCGATCCAACCTGACCCATGAGGATATCGGTAAAGCCCATCTTAGCAATCCTAGCAGTCTTACTGGTACATTCAGACTTCTTGCGCCAATATTCAAAGGATGCCTCACGGCCTGCAAGCTCTGACCATAGCATGTCTCGTTCTTCGCGGGAGACACCTTCCTCGGGGAGTCGTCTGTATTCATCTTCAACAAGGTGTAGGTTGGCTTCAGAGATTTCAGCATTCTCGGCAGCGGCACCAGCAATGTTGTCGAGTAGTTGGTTGATGTGTATCATACCACGAGCGATGGGGTAGAATTGACCAAAGAGAAAAGAGAGGGTATTGACGGTGTGGGTAAAAATAAGTGCCCAGGTTTGGTCACCAGTACCGGGAGTCCAGTAGAAAGTATCGGCGATGACAGGCACAAGTTGAGCCATATTTATTTGTGCAGCGGTGAGTGAGTCCTGTGACCTGTTAGTATTTACTCATAATTTGGTCACAGGTCATAGGCTAATAAAAAAAACCAGCGATAACTATCATTACCACTAGTCCCCTCACGGGTAACCATCATTACAACTAACCCGAAAACAGCAACTATGCTCAACAAAAAAGGAGTGAAGAGAAACTTACATGGACCATTTTGGAAACTTCGACGATATTACCAGCAGTTCTCAGAACAAACCATACTCGTCTCGCGACTTCCGGGTCCGCAATTTTCCTAACCACATCCTGACACTCGACCACACAGCGATGTACCGACTCGACGTCACATCGGAAATTAGTCCTCTTTAGCAAATCCTCGGCTATAAAGGCCACGATTCCTATTTTTTGAAATCGCTCCTCCTCGCCGTGGAGAATAGTGTACTCTTTAATCCACTCGGTCGCACCGCTAGCCCACCAGTTTTCGACTGTAGGCGCAAAATCGGGTGATTTGCAGATGCAGTCAATCTCAGCTTCATGCGGAATGTGCGGGCGTATGAAAGATTGATTGTTTCTGGGAAATGTGAGGTTGGAGGCAGCTCCTTGCTCAGCTTTCTCGTAGCAGGAATTCATGGCACTGGAAAATGGGTCAGGGTTTAGATCTGCCAAATTTGCAGAATATACCAAAGTATAGAGCATGAAGCTCGCCAAAAGTGCGGCAAACTTCATGATTGGGGATTTGTTGTGGGTTTTAGAGAGATCTTTTCAATAAGAGAGAAATTTTGTGGGTTGACGATGTCACGAGAAATCTTAATCTTGAAACTTTAACTTTTGAGGGTTGTGTTTTAAGATACAGATGAAGGTAAAGAGCGAAAGAAGGGAAGGAGAGAAGAGAGGAGAAGAGGGGGAGGTGGCTGCCTTTTATTCATGAACGGGCACGGGACTCACCTAGACCTCTAGGGTGTATTTTTTCTTCCTGCCCGACGTCAGAGCCCGTGGATGGTGTCATATATTTTCCGACTACACGGCGCCCTATTAAGCTAATAGCGAAGCTCAAACCACAGAACACCCCGCGACCCCATTTTCCGCGCATCAACCTCGGCACCGGGTTATTTCTATCATTTACATGCATCTCTACTAACCTACTTAATGCCGAAAGCACGCACTTACACTCGCCTCTAGCTATTGTATCCCAATCCTCGCGGACCGATAGCTAGGGGGATGGATATGGGGACGTAACATGATACTTATTGTACCAGGCTAGGTAAGGTGTTAAGCACTGGCCTTTGCTTCTTGATACTCGTTTGTTGGTAATGATGTAAATACTACCAGCATAGTATATATGGTATCATTATTTTGGTAAATCTATAAAATTACATGCATTAAACGAGTGCCCGGAAACGGCGCTAGACCAGTCGAGTGATACCCTATGAACCAATTCTGTGAGCACTACATGCATATTTGGTTAGCCCCCACAAAACAACAGTTAGGTCCTACCCCAACCCAACCCACGCAACATCTCTGGTCTAGCATGATGTCAGAAAACATCCCAACTACACATGCAGGCCCCGCAGCACTGTGACAACACAATCTGTCCCACCTAAACAGCATATGTCTGACGGCATGCATCGTGAAAACACTGAGATTCTCTCCTGAATAGAATTTAATCTGTCTTTTGCCATTAGCTATAGTTTTCCTACTAAAAATACACTACCATAGTTCAGGGTTAGGGTTAGTCAACTAACTGCTGCCAGAAACCCCCACAACGAACTCATCGATACGCATATTCCGCGACTTATCGAAAAACAATTCGCCAATACCGTTTCATGCGAGATGTGGATAAATCGATATCATATTTCAATACGTAGCCGGACAGATAAACCGATAGACTTGACTCCCGTACCAAGGAAAGGGCCCCGTTCTCAAACCATGTTAGACTACATAAAGTGTGTTTTTCGAATAATTATTACGCGCTAGATAAACCCATACCTTTTTTACTCTGAGCTCAAACATTGCGGATATATGCGAGAAGAAAAAGAAAAAAACGCCAAAAGCATGCGTGCCAACATCAGGTCATTAGGTATAAATCCACAAAGTAGGAAAGCAAACAAACGAAGTAAAATCAGACAACCGCCCTTACAAACGTACCCAGGTGATCGTGACCCGCCCTATGAGGATGAGCTCCCACTTGAACTCGTTTCCGGTGTTAATTGCGGTACCGGAGATCGCCCCGGCTCTGGCTCCGGATCTGGGCTCGCTTCTGGAGTCTGTAACCCTACTTCTCCATCCAACTCCTCCGTCCTTTCGTATTCGTCATTCTCTGGATTCGTAATATCATAGTCCTCACGCACAGCACTTCCAAGCGGGCTTGGTAACCTTTGCCATCTTCGGCCTTTACTCTCAACCCTCAGCTTCGGCCCAAATTGATATCCCCAACCATGGCGAGGCCGTGTTCCACTAGGTGTTGCTGGTGAGCTTTGTGTGCCCTGTGGCATGGATTCATTACTTTCGACAGGTGACATGTAATCGTCCGGGGAGGGTGGCGAAAGTTCGAATGTCGGCGATGTGACGGAATCATCACTTTTATGGCGGCGGTGAGACATCGCTCTACTTATAGTAGCACCCGGAAGGGGGCTAGATGGGGGGGTATCGAGCATACGCAGGGAGCTACGGGTTTTCATATGTTGTATGAGCGGTGTATCAAGGTTTCCGTTTCGAGAGAATATAACAACGCCGATAGTAATGAGCAGAAGAACAGATTGGATTTGGTACATTCGTTTTTGGAATATCATCTCATCTGCGAGGATAGTAAGGCGGGTGGAAACAGCAATCATTTCTCGTTCTGATTGCTCGCGTTGAGATTCAAGGGCTATTACCGTTGATTGCCAGAGTTGGTCATATTGTTGCTTCTATATGGACACCTTTCGTTAACACAAACCCTCTAGTGATATTTCAATTAATAGAGGCTGATATACATAAAGTAATAACTCTGTTAAAAAAGTTGCGTTCAACTGTTGAATGAAATGTGCCGTCTTCTCCATCTGCCGCTTTTCAACCTTAATGAACGCCTCCCGTAAAATCCTCGACTGGTCCTCAATATATTGAAGCGAAAGAGTGGCATTTTGTTCAAGTAACTGGAGCCTTTTATGTACTGTCTTAAAGAAACTCTCCTGAGTCGTAGGAATTGCATGTGGGGGACTTGGATGCGAGGGTGGAGGGGAGGCGTGGTGTTGCTGCTGGATATGGTTGTGCTTCACGTCTTGCGTTACCGAAACCGCTTGGTGTTTGACAGCTGTAGGTGTAGTGTCCCGCTGTGGTAAGATCTGGGCAGAGGGAGCTGCTGCAATAGGCTCTTTGCTGCTTGCTTGGGGCTCTGACTGGACGGTCTTCGAGCTTGCTGTGGAAATGGACCCCGCGCTTATCAGAGTTTCGGGTTCAGAATGAGCCCTAACAGTCCGCGATGTGATCGATGATATGTGAATTACGCCGCATACAGACAGCCTTGAAGGCTCAAAAATGTTTACATCATACAAGGCCGTCGGCTTACAGACTGGCGGTGTGGCACCAGCCAGTTCCCTCCTCTTGGCAGAATCCTGGTTTGGCTCATAGATCTCTGTAGAAATTTCGTCCAAGTCTGTCGTTGTATAGTCCAGATAGCTTTCCATTGGTTTCTCTGCCTCCGTCGGCGCCGGTGTAACAGTTATATCTTGAATACCCACTGCCACGGCTTCGGGAATCACATCCTCTCTCACGTCGTCTTCGATTTCCCCCCTCGAGAGCTCTTCCTGATGCCTGAACTCTTCCATCATAGTTGTCCCATGTACCCTTAGTAAACTCACTGGGCAATAAAACTCGTTCCCATAGTGGGTCAGCAGTTCCACGCGAAGGTAGCGTGCCCAAATCAGTGGGTTCTCGATTAGAAACGCCTGGACCTGTCTCGTATTCCTTGCTTCAAATGTCCCAAGATCCTTCCATCCATTTTGTTTAACGGGGTATCGATCACTAACAGAAACTCGAAAGGTCCGAAACATTGAAGAAAAAAACTCAAAGTTGGCGAGGACAACCGTATCCACAAGGATATCCTCACATAACTCCACAACAAAGAATTTATTTTCTTGGCCACACTTGTTCCGCATGTAGCTGTCTTTATTCTCTACAAGAATTGATGTAGCGCCCTTGCTTCCAGGATTCGTTTTGTGAACTGTAGCAGCACAGTCAAAGGATGCATAATTGAATCGCTCCTTGCAAGTCTTTCCCGCATCTTTGGACCTAGAGTACCCTCCAGGGGCTTCGGGTTGTGCAGGTGCTGGTGTGGCAGTCCTATCGGCTCGGCCAACTCGATACTCTGGAACTGAGTCGAATCCAAAATCCAGCTCAATCTCGGCATCTTCACCGAGAGCGTCGAGAGCATTATAAATAGCTCGAGGATCTCTCCGCGGTTCTCGCACCCCCCGATGCCCAAAATCCTCCGTCGACTGACCAGCTTTTGCAAGATTTTGGGCCCTCCATTCCTCGAAAGAGAGGAAGTTTGCCTTATCAAGGGGTGAATCATCTGAGTCTGGCTCTTTAGGTAGTTGTACCGTTGGAACCACTTCAGCAAGAGGCGTAGGGTTTACCAGAACCGTAACCGACGACGGTGGTATCGATTGATTAATTGTGGTAGAAGCTGTAGTTATGGATGAGTAAGACTCCTCGGTATTAGTATTTGGCTCTCCGAAATTCGGGCCCTTGGACGTGGCTCTTGTACTAGTCGTTGTTATCGTCGTTACCGTTGTTGCCGTTGGCTTCACTTCCGATAGCCCTTCCTCACCACTACCGGACACTGTAGCTGTAACTGTAATGGTCTGTGAAGTTCGTGATGTCCGTAAACATTGCTGTGGAAGATAATGTGTAATATAATTTACCGACACTGCTTTACAGGTCGGTGCTGGTATCTCTCCACCGGACACAGCTCCAGAAATGAGCTGTGGGAGTCCTAGCACCACAGCAGAGACGGCGATGATAGCGTATCGTCCAAACATTATGAAATCCTCCCTTTTCTTCGTCCTTCCGCCCCTTCTTGAAATCGAAAATGACTGTAAGAAGTATGAAGGTAAAGAGATCGCTTGTCGGTCGTTTTGTTGCTCACTTTTAAGCTCACCACCTCCGCCCCCTTGTGGCCAACGAAAAATTGGCAGCTTAACAACCGGAGCAGAAAGACACCCGGCAAAATCTAGTGCACATGACAACCCTAACCCTGCCAGAAACACTGTTTTAGCTACCGGTGTCATAATCTTATTCCGACTGGTAAGTCATAAAAAGAAATTCGGCCAATCAAACTAAGAAGGAGAATCAATGCCGATAAACGGCACATCGGTATGAGATGGGCGGGAATGTTTTCTTTTGAGTGGGGCCGAGGACCAATGATACAAATGCGGGCGTGGTTCAGGAGGTCTCAGTTCTTTAAGTATTTGTGAGAGGTTAGGACAGATCAGAAGCAAGCCACATGCATGGCTTCCAGAAAGATTTGTTTATACAACTTATGCAGGTAAAAGATACTCTTCCCACTTTTTATGCTATTGGTCCTGAGTGCCTCCGTAGTTCCGTCTGAGCACATACCAAGGTGAGTACAAGGAAGACCGCCGCTTATGTTTCGAGGAAAGAGTAGAAGAAAGAAAAAAACAGGTTTCATCGCTCCTACCTTCATTCGTTCCGAATATACTTCTATTGACAGCTGAATGTAGCTGGTATCCTAGCACACACACATATATAGATATACCCATAACTTCACATCCCTTTGTTCAAACCCTACTGACCGGTTATCCCATATTACTACCGGGATCAAACAAGAATACTTTGAGGCAAGTTATTCCGCAAAATTCTATTTCCTTCGACTCGTTGGGCTTGTGAGTATTGAACACGTTGCGCTAAAAGTCAGTGCCGGCCCGAAAAACCGATCTTCGGTCCAAATTATGCTGAAGCCGAAATAGTGGTCGGCAGCTACACATAACTAGTTCCATTTCAGCATTGATTTTACCTGATTGGGGGGGAGTGTTTCCAAGTTAAAGAACCCTTGGCTTCTTTTTTCCAGATACATTCACGAATCATCACTCGTATCAACCCTACCATGGTGTAGAAAGTGAGCAAGGATTTTACTCCTAAATAGGTTAACCGCAGCTGGTTCTTGGCTAGCTACACACTCTCTAATTCAAACGGGCTTTAGTAGGTACATGTAGTCCTTCTAATGTACCCATTGAAATTGGGTCAACACGGGGGGGGGGGCTAGAAGGACCCGCCCAAAGAGGAAGGGAGGGAAAACACTTTATACCCCACCACCAACTGAGAGGGAGACCGTACAGGACCGTACAGGCATGTATCGGCTTGGGCTCATATGTTTCCTACCCTAAGAATTAAACGCTTCATCGTTTGCGACATGATTAAGTACTTGAATATATAAAGAAATTTTAATATATAAAGCATATGGATAGATGGCCGAGTGGTTATGGCGCTAGCTTCAGGTGCTAGTGGGGCAACCCGCGTGAGTTCGATCCTCACTCTATTCACTCATATTTTTCCCCTGCCTTCAATCATCTCTCAAGGATCGTGTTTGTGTTTGTGTAACCACCTTCTTGCTTGGTTTAGAATGTTTTGGTCAACCGCCCGCCAAGAAAATCTCCTTGTGGGACAACCACCTTCCTCTGGCCCATCACGCATTATTTAGGGTTCTATAATTTTGTCTCGAATCCAGAAACAATATTTAGGGAAGATGCCAAAGACTACCGCACTTTCAAACCCAACCCCATTTAATTGTCTGCGAAGCTATGTATATGTAGGCATCCAATACCATTTGGCGAACCGTGTATTAAACTATTTTGACTAAAAGTCCTAAGAGCCACACTCCTTGTGAATTACAATGTACTTTGTAACTGATCTTACAGAGAATCAGTTTGTGTCCGGATTCACAAACCATCACTCATCCATCTACTCGTCTTAGACTGTGAATCCTGAAGTCTACGCGCTTGGCAAAAAAGAGCTATGCGAGTTCGTTTATGGCGGAGCATGCCCAGGTCTATCGTGCTGTGCCGTGTATGTCTGTCCTCAAATGTCCTCCCCGTCCGGATTTCACAAACTCAAGGTGCCCACGGTCCCGACAATCAAACACCTAACCAATCCCATCCACGGCAAACACAAACACTTGCTGCCCACGATATCTAAAACCCCCGTTTTCTCCCGAACCTTCTTTACTTTCTTTCAAAACCCGCACTGACGTGTTTCATAGCCCGTCACTCGGCCAACCCTCCCATTGTTGATAGGCAGCAGGACCCGGGAGTTGGTGGGGAATACGAGGTGAAACATCTACGGTTCAAAGCCTTTTTAGTGGTGGTGTTGCACAGTTGTGGCTTTTGGTTTTTGGGCCAATCGACACGATAGCCGCCTTGACCAATGGATGTTCGTAAGGCTTGGGGGGGCGCGAAAAACAATGTATATACCAACACTGCGGAGTAATTACGTGCCCGGACAATATTAAAATACCGAACGCTCTCCTACCTAATGCACTCACAAGAAAATAAAAGGAGGAAAACATTAAAGTCTCTGAAAAAGTAAAGTTGCGGAAACAATTATTAATGAAACAAGTGGCCTAAAAAACCAGCCCGAGATGATATTTGACGCGGAAAACAACCCGAGCAGTTAAAACAACAAAAGAAAAGAAGAAAAAAAAAAGCAGACCCGGTATTTACAAGTATTACCGCAACCCCTTGTACGCGCGCTAAAGTATTTACAAGAAATGAATATAGGGATTCCTTGAACCCGAAAAATAGAAGGGAAAAAAAAAAGGAAAAAAAAAAGCAGAATTCCCAAGCTTATCCTAGACTCCGTCCCATGTATGTATCCAGCCGCAAGTAAACCGCCATAACTTCAGATTCATACAAACATGGCCTTCTCTCGTCCCAACTCTAGTGTGCGCCCCTATATCCATAAATGCAGAAATAATAGTACTTGAGTGTGAAGGGGACGCCTTATGCTCAGCTCACTGAAGATAGAATCCAAGTAAGCCAAGTGTAATCACTAAGTTGACGAATTGAGCGAGCGTAGAATTCAAGCAGGAATCCCATACATAAAATAAACAGTTTATCGTGCCCGCCTCGCCCCATTGGGGATAGGTCGTTCATCCATTTCAATATCGTCCCCAAATCTCTGAATAGCGGTCATGATGTCCACCTTTCTGACCGGTTTGATGAGATAATCGTCCATCCCGCTCTCCAGCGCGTTCAGTACATGATTCTCACGGACATTCCCAGAGAGTCCAATGATGGGGATGCGTGAGCAAGGGGTGTAAGTAGTAGGCGACTCCCTTTCTCGACGGCGGATTTCAAGCGTCGCCGGAATTCCTCCCATCACAGGCATCTGAATGTCCATGAGAATAAGATCTATCGGTGATTCACTCGCAGATAGGTTCTCCAGAAGATCGAGAGCCTCTTGACCATTAGAGGCTACTGTGCAAGTGAATCCCTCGGACGACAATAATCGGGTAATTAGGCGCTGGTTGATATGGTTGTCCTCGACAATGAGGATGTGATTTATTGGGCGAGGGATAACAGAAGGTATGATTGCTTGGGTTTGGGCTGAGGCCATAACTGATATAGAGTCCTTGTAGCTCTTCGGGCTCGATTTTGATAAGCTGAACGAGTTTCCTCCACTCCGGTCCTCTTCACATCTAAAAGTGAATGTGAATTTCGAACCCTGCCCCTTCCTACTATCCACAAGGATTGTACCGCCCATCAATTCCACAAGGTTCTTGCTAATATGTAGCCCAAGACCTGTGCCTCCGACTTCCGAATAGTTAGTTGAGGACGGTTGCGAAAACCGATCAAAAAGGACCGACTTTTCATCTGATGTCAATCCAACGCCGGTATCTGAAACAGTTATTCGAAAGAGGGTATTTTCTAGTGTACGTTCAACTATGTCAAACATAAGAGTAATGCTGCCTTTATCTGTAAATTTGAGTGCATTGGCGATAAGATTGATGATGATCTGTGAAAGCCTATGCGGGTCCGCCGTGATGACGGAATCAGATATAGGCATGGAGGCACGCAGTTCAATACCCTTTCGCTGAGCCTGAACCTCAAACATCTTTAGCACAGAAGAAATGGTGCTCTTAAGATCAAAGCTAATCTTCTTTAGCACAACTTTGCCAAGTTCCAGTTTTGAAAGGTTGAGGACATCGTCAGTCACAGTTTGCTGGTGCACCGCACAGGTAGAAATCGCGTCGAGTGACTCTTCGTCGAGAAGAAGCTGTTCCCGGAGAAGAAGCAAGTCTTCTGGGGAGACGAATGGTTTTTCTAATACGGAGCGTCGAGTTTCAAGGCCCATTTTAAGAAGCTCTACGTTTCCAAATATTCCACCCAGAGGATTTCGAAGCTCATGACAAAGGGAATCAACGAATTGTTCACGGTTTTGGCGGTGCCTTTCGGCTTCCGCAGCGCGCATCCGTTGGTGCTCCTCTGCCGCTTTCATGGTATCTAGTCGCTCCTTTTCCAACATCTTAAACTCTGTGATATCGAAAACCGTTTGCAAATATCCACTGTCGTTTGCGACTGCCTCGCAAGCGACCCAGCGAATTGAATTATCCGGGTGCACGAACCGGTACTCGCATCGAGCGAATGCATCTTCTCCGTTCTTAACAGCGCGGAGGCTTGCGGCGACTTGCTCGCGATCCGCTTGATGTATGGCATTGATCCAGCCGCCGTCACGTATATTCTCTTCAGAAAGACCAGAAATATCGCAGAAGCGTTTGTTGATGAAGTATTTAAGACTACCTTCATTTGAATTGGTACCACAAACACCCACTGGGAGCATCGACAAAAGTGCTAGGTATCCATCACGTTCTCGCCCAACAGTTTCGCTAGTCCGAGCAGACAAAAGACTCAAAGCTCCTTGCAATGTTGTTTCTGCGGCCCGATGGCGGAGGACCTCATTTTCAAGGGCCTTCGTTCTCTGTTGTAGAGAGGCAATCATGAGGCTTTGTTGTTCTGATGTTTCTATTGGCCCATTAGAGGCTTCGGCGGGCTTGATATGGGTATGTAGTCGGCATATACGCTCGAAAACGCTTTCGAGACCAGTATCTTTGAAGTTGTTCAGGTCGTAACCACAAAGGAGGGTGATCTCTCTCCCAGAAACAAACCGTGACCACACCTGTTCCAGTTCCAGGGCAGCCGTGTGCAAGCCGCGTTCGCACAATATATTCACTAACTCTCCATATACAAAAACTCTCCGATAATTCTTCTGAACCCTTCCAAAGAGATCGCGCAGAAACTCCTCCATTTTCCCTGAATCAAATATGCCACCGGGAACAACAGTGTCGGCAATAATCCCAGCATCTACAAACACAAGTTGCTGCTGATGCTTCATCCGTTCCGTGTTGACATGCTGCTCTCTAAAGCATGCCTCGAGAGTCTCAATGCGGTTTTTCCCAGCAAGAATGACCACTGCATCGTCGCTTCTGGTCGTGGGCACAATAAAGCTTGATATGATCCTGTACAGTTGCTCTTCTGACTCGAACAGCTGGACTTGGTGATCGGATTTCGAGCCCGCGTGTACGAAATCTGTAAAAGAAGCAGCACCGCTGCGTTCTGCCGTATTGTCGCAAGTAACCGCCATCGTGGTGGTATGCCGTGTGGTGGTGAGGGGTGCTTGAGGGGGCGCGGAAAGAGAAGCAGCGTGTTCGCCCCAAGACAACGAATCAACGGGAAACCTAGGCGGCATATCATGTAAATACATTTAGCTTGTTTATAAGAGTGTCACGCTCAATATCATCACAGTAGGTATTTGAAGGCGGGTGTTTCAGCGTATTTCATGGGGGGTAAAGGATCCGAGAGTGGAGGCCTGGGAAACTAAAAGGAAAGGGATTTAACTGACTGACTTGACAGCAAGGACGTCGTTGTTGCACCAAGACTCGGTCTCCGGCACAACCAACAACTTTCTTTACAAAAAGCGAATCCCGAGACGTTGGTACTCGCCTGTGTATTTCCCCGAAAGGTACTGCTAATTTAATGTGGAGAGCTGGTCGTATTGCGTGTTCTGGAGTGGTATTATTTTATTTATTTTTCTAGGTGTGTAGCAATGCACAGTTGAATCCAGTCAGGACACTTCTTGAATCCTTAGGAGGTAGTGTGACTTTTGAGGCTGCTGCGGCATGAGCAGAAGCCCCCAACCTAGTAGGGGGAGAGTTGGCGGCGGGTACGGGGAGGCAGAGTGTGGGTTTCTGTTGGGTTGGTGGTTTCTGTAGGTTGCCTTTGTGGTTCGCTGCTTCTGCTTGTCGTTGGTGTTTTTTTTCTTTTTTCTTTTTCTATTTCTTTTTTCCTTTTTCTTTCCTTTTCTTTCCTTTCCTTTTTTTTTTTTTTTTTCCGCCCTCGTCTTTCCTTCTTCTCCTGGCGTTTCCGATATTTAGCAAGGGTTTTGTGGTTTGTGTCTTTGAGGACAACTTACTACGTAGATGTGGTCAATAGAATGAAGGGTTCAGAGGCCCACAGATTTCATAGGTCCACAATGATCTAGGGTATCTCACATCAGTCTAGGTATCTCACAGCAGCACCAGCAGCTCAGCTATCTGTAAAGTTCGGACGTCATAAAGTTTATCCTTCGGAGAGCTTACAGTTAATACCGTGAATAGCAATCACACGCGTAAGATCGAAGATCGTTTCTCTGTTACTGTTCCCTCTTGTATATGGGGGTGGAACTGTGGAGTCCTGGGCATGTGCCTCTTTTAGTTCGTTCTCTTCAGCCATTGGTTTTTGGGCTGAACAGGGCGTGCAAAAAATGATAAGTTACATAATCTGCTACTCCTTAATACGGAAGGTTCCCGGGAGACAAACGGTGGAACCTGACTACAGATTCACATAGGAGTGCTGCGTACATTCCATACCACTATCTAGTAATATACTTACCTACTCCTTGGTCCTTCCCTGGTCCTGGCCGTTCTTTGGTGTCTTTGATTTTGTATCACAGACAATCGAGGAATGGATGTGACCCCAATAGTGTAAGTTGCCGAAAGGGGTGGGGGGAGGGGGGGGGGGCTTTCTTGAGCGGGAGACTGTTTCTGTTTTTGCACAAAAGGCAAAGTCGTGTGGATCTACTATAGTATGTTCAACGCACGCAGGAGACATGCCGGATTTCACGATGGATGTCAGATGGTGGCGTGTTTTTGGACTTTCTGGAAGGCCATGTGGTTTCAACGCTAAGGCTTCCTTCCCGAACATCCACTGCCTATTCACATGCCTTCGACCGCTTCCAACATCGTTACAGATCCATAAGCCTATGGACGATGGATATAGTTTCAATTGAATAAACCGTACCTACATGTATGTACTCTTCAGCACCTCGCCTTGATTTCATAAGAGTTATATTCCAAAGGCACACACACGCGCGCGCACATACACACCTCCTATGAGCTAGTGTATCACAAAAGAGGTTCGCTATCCCCCCCCCCCACCCCCTCCCTCCAAGTCCCAGTGTTACCAAAAACGGGGATTTACTCTTTCTCCCGGGTGAAGGATTATGCGAACCACTATATCGGAAATCTCAACACCTTTGATGTGCTGGCCATCGATTCACCTCCCACAAATGCTTAAATCAAGCAAATCTTGACCACGTTGCCCAGAATAAACGTACAACTATTGGCTGCAGAATATCCCTACCCCTCCTGGGTCCGTTGCTGCCGTTTCAGTCTCTAGGCAAGATAGACATGAGGCTCAAAGCCTCGGTATCGGGCCCAACCTTATCGATAACCCAAACTCCTCTACCTACCCCTTAAAGTCAAGCCAGTAGATTGGGATCTCGCTTCCAGCTAGCCATAATCATACCACTAAACCGTAGATCACCGGCGAGCAAATGCAGCTGGATTCTCCACTTAAGGATATTTTGAGCGGGGATTGTCGGACGGCGCGAACACCGTACCCAACATTATTAATCCCCCAACATACAAACAAACACAAAACCTACCAAGACAAGAAGGGGGGGGGGTAAAAAAGAGTAAAAAGAATTAAAAGATAGCGCCGAGTCGGCGCGTCAACCCTCAACTTCACCCGGCACATACCTAACATGTTGGTGAGGAGAGGAGGTTACATGTACGCTAGTAGCCAAAAGCCCCTCCGCGTGGCAATAAAATAAATGAATTACCACCACACACAGAAACAAAAAATGAAACATGCATTCGATATCATTCCCCGATTCCATGACCAAGTCAGCACGCTTAAAGGTTGTCACGGTGGTGGTGGTGGTTGTCAAGGTTACACCCGTATTCTACTTCGGAGTTTGCGTGTATCATTTTGCTTATTATGTGAGCAGTTGAAATCATAGGTAGCTTTGACAAAGCCTCCTACGTAGCTATGATCTGACTTGTACTGCGGGGAAGTTCCTCCAAATCGTTCCATTTCGTGTCCGAACGTGCTTCTTTGAATCGATCAGGGAATGAGGCTTTCTTTACCGACCCTGGGTTTGAATGAGGTTGTAGAATGTGTATTGTGGGTTAGGGTTATGCGTGTAAATCTGCGGACCAGGGTCTTCTGGAAGGGTAACTTGACGCACGATTACCCGTCCAAGGCTTGTTTCACCTTGAAATTTTTAGAGATCCACTCAACTTGCACGACGGAAAATCGCTCCACAAAACAACGCAAGCACAATGGCCTCCCAACCAGAGCACCCGCAATCTGCACCTGCAGAGGACACCCTGATGGAAGATCTGAGTGAAATCGACAATGACGAGCCACTTGTCGAGGAGGAGTCGATGTATAATGATCTGCGAATCACAACGGTAAGTGCCTTTTGCTGTCAGAATTTCACCTCGGAGGCTATGCCTGCTGATACTGCAAGATAGCTCCCTGGTGCGGAAGAGGGCTCAGCGTCATTCGAGATTAAGGGCGAGGACCACACCCTTGGCAACGCCTTACGATATATCATTATGAAAAAGTATGAGATGTTTTTTCCACCGCTGGTCTTGTTTTTAACTGGATACTGAATCGGATTCTTTAGCCCCGAGGTTGAGTTCTGTGGATACTCGATACCGCATCCTTCCGAGGAGAAGATGAATATCCGGATACAGATATATCGTACGTACCGCTCCCACCAATTGTTTTAATACTCAATTCCGGTCTTGTTGTTAATCTAACTGATCGGAAATGCAGCTGAATACTGGGAAACCACGAAGCCATACGACGTCCTCCTCAAGGGCTTCGACGACCTCTCTGACCTTTGCGACCATGTCACTGAAGCCTTTACGGCCGCAAAAGACGCCCACGGCAAGCACGAAGACAAATAAATACATCACACTAGATCAGGAGTTGTACCAAAGTCATTTCTTTTCTTATCTTTTCCACGATAAATAGGCGCATTTATGGCTGTTCTTTTTCTTTTCTTTTTGGGAGGTTGTTTTCTCTTCGATCTTTAGTATATTTACTCGCAGGAGTCGAAAAATTGAAGCGACATTAGACGCAAGATATGGACAGGATAATTCGGTTGTGCATACAAGTTCTAGTTGCGGCCCTTTAAAGACAAAAGAAAGAAAGATGTTAGTGCACGTCATGATCGACGAATTCAGAATCAATAATCTAGATTCTCGTACCTCCAAGAAGTTGTTCATAAAATTCGAAGAGACCTTGGACTTGGGGTCTTCTTCCGTCCTAAAATATCTATACCGCCGCCTCAATCAGTGACCAAACTCCCACATAGTCCCCTATCTCTCGTCCCCCAGCAAGGAATTGCACTCACTTCATGATGTGGGGTATCTGTTTCCAGTAGTTCAGGGTCTCCTGGTGCTCCATATTGCTCTTTGTGATCAACATGTCCGCAACCGGTAGCTGCTGCACATATCTGTTGCGCTCAAACTCCTGTCTGATCTTCGCGCGCACGGCAGAAAGTGGGACATTAAGAGCATATGTCTTTACAATTTCCGGCGCCTTATCACCCCACTAAATCAGCACCAGCTTTCCATGAACCTCGCGCGAGGGAGAGATAACATCACGAGGGAAGACCTACAGATCGCTGCCACGCTCTGTACGAGAGAATGGCCCGCCTTGATGCATCCTGCCAATTAACAGCTATACCCTCATCACCGCCGAGATCAGCAAACTGACTATCTGTAGGGATAGAAGCGGAACGGGTACCAACACGCGCGGGTTGTTTGGGCGAGGTGTGTGGGGTTGATAACCATGGCGTTCGTGTATTTGCGTAGGGGGTGCAGGTAAGATGATGTGATCACAGACAACGAGTGAGACTTTGGTGCACGGGAGAGAGCGGCGACGGGGATGGGGGGGTGGGGGGGGGGTTGGACAGAAACAGGCTGCTTTAAGTTGAATCCTTGTGGATGATCAGAAATACGCCGTCCTGTAGCTACATGGTTTTGGTGGGGTTAGGGGCGGCAAGTGGCTGGCCCATTGAGCCGCGACGACCCTATCAAAAAAAAAAAATCTTAACGGCTATCTTTAATCCAGTACCCAGATCGTGCCTTCCACAAGTTTCCATATCTTGGATAGCAAAAGATGACTGTAACAGCTTTGTTTTCACGATGCACTCGACCCGGTACAAGCCCGATCAGTATAGTTTCTAAACGGAATTATTCCACAGTCAAGGAAATAGTTCCGCTCGCATATCATCTTTACGAGCCTACCAACTCGAATGCCCCCAAGAATAATGCGCCGGTTGTCGTGATGCACGGCCTCTTCGGCTCGAAGCAGAATAACCGCTCGATCAGTAAGTAAGAACCCAAAATCCTGTTGAAAAAGGGTTTTTTCATAGCAGCCAAGATGTACCAGACCGGGAATATAAATCATTGACTTATTCAAAATCTCTATTTGTTTGTGTAAAATGCTAATATGATTTTTAGAGCACTCGCACGGGATCTGAACAGGCCTGTTTATGCAGTTGTAAGTTTCTCCGTATTTGCATCATGGATTATCACTATATATCATATATAAAATGTATCAACTAACGGTTTAAAATCAGGACCTCCGAAACCATGGCGAAAGCCCCCATCACAAGCGCCATGACTACACAGCTATGGCCGAAGATGTCGAGCACTTCCTTGTCGACAAGAAACTTGGCCCTGAAACTACCCTTCTTGGGCATTCAATGTCCGTAAACCCCCGTCTCTTGACGCCATAAATTCTAATCTAACGACAACTTAGGGGGGCCAAAACAGCCATGGCTGTTTCTCTTCGCAGCCCCTCCCTCGTTCGAAACCTCGTAGTTGTTGACAATGCCCCCGTCTCCTCAATTCTGCACTCCTCGTTCGGCACGTACATCCGCGCCATGCGTCAGATTGAGGAGTCACAGCTCAAGAAGCAGTCCGAGGCCGATAAAGTACTCTCTGAGTACGAGCCAAACCTTGGGATTCGACAGTTTCTGCTCACCAACCTGACACGCACAGAGGACTCCCCTTATCTCAAGTTTAGGGTGCCGATTAAGATCCTCGGCAGCGCATTGGACGAGATTGGTGATTTCCCGTTTACGGCCGAGAAGGATCGGTTTGAGGGGCGGGCCCTATTTATTAGAGGGACCAAGAGTCATTATGTTCCTGATGAACATATTCCAACTATCGGCAGGTTCTTTCCATTGTTTAGGCTGAAAGATATTGATGCTGGACATTGGGTTATTTCGGAGAAGCCGGCCGAGTTTAAAGAAGGTCAGTTTCCTCTTTGTGGGCGTTCTTATTAGAGTTTACTCATTGACAATTGTTATAGCCGTTGTTGAGTTCCTGCAAGACCTAGAATAAACTGTAAATGTTGCTGAGAGGTAGATAATTGAAGCATTAAGAATAGAGATCATTAGAAAATATTTCGTCATTCATATATTTGTATATCATAGAAACTTCTAAGAGGTATAACTATTAATTACATCCCGTAAATATATCGCTTCATGATCTATCACCCGAGTAGGAAATTTGCATATATCGAGATAATAAGGAGGGAGGGAAAAAAAAAGGAGACCGTAGAAGTACGGAAAAGTATAGAAGAAACGACCGAATGAATACTAATGAGTATGACTCTTGTTTACCAACCTAAACACCCGAGCACCTACAAACCTGAGATAGAGAAAGAAAGAATCAAAAGGAGGGTATAAAACCGAATAAACAAATCCATAACCCCGGTTCTCGGAGAATTTAACAAGCACAACCGGTATCAACGACTTCTGGCTCATTCCTGTTATGCCCCAAAGCAACAGTCCCATCCCTCTTTCCCATTAGCGTTGGATCCATCAAATGTGGTGTTTCGACAATCCTGTCAACCGTAGTGACGAATGGCTCACGAATATTCTCGCGGGTCTTTGAGGACGATTCATAGAAAGTCGCGCCATACTTTTTGGCTAGAGCTTCGCCCTCCTCGCGCTTGACAGCTCTGGAGCTTATTCGGTCAATTTTAGATCCAACCTAAGGAATAGTGATGTCAGCATATTTCTTGGGAAATACCCCCTCCCCATATTTTGATTTGCCGATATCCCCGCCTCTAAGCTACCAATAAAACTACATACCAAGCATTTGATGACGCCTGGCGAAGCATATGTCTCTGCTTCTCCAAACCAATGATCCATCGACAAGAAGCTCTCCCGATTAGATACATCGTAGACCAATATTACGCCTTGCGCATTTCGGTAATAGGAACTTGTCAAAGTACGAAAACGTTCTAGAATTATCGCCCATCAATATTTAGTTCCTTAGGACCGCCGAATAGGTAGTTGAAGCTCCAGATGTTTTGAAGCAAGGGACCGGAAGGGTGATGGATAGTCACCTTGACCTGCAGTGTCGAACAGAAGTAATCTATGCGGTTTTCCATTGACCGAGACTCTCTTGACCTACATCCGAGCTTCGTCAGACAAAATCTCAAGATCATATGTGACCATTCCCCTCCATTTATTTTCCCGGCAATTTTTCTCAAAAGTTTGTTTTCCCACCGATCTACGGGGGTGATATCGGAACTGATCGGTTGCGTATGAATCCCTGCAGCAGGCTGAGAGGCGAAGGTAGGAAAAACAAACCTTAAAATCAACGCCTATCGTGGCTGTTGCTGTATCAGTATCGAATATATCGTCGACATATCGAAGCAACAGCGCCGTCTTGCCCGAGTTGCTCGGACCTATAAGCAATCTATGA